>CM053751.1:62766200-62839732 GCA_028658305.1 Pachyuromys duprasi | reverse complement strand
AAGAAGAGAGAAAGAAAGAAAGAAAGAAAGAAAGAAAGAAAGAAAGAAAGAAAGAAAGAAAGAAAGAAAGAAAGAAAGAAAGAAAGAAAGAAAAAAAGAAAGAAAGAAAGAAAGAAAGAAAGAAAGAAAGAAAGAAAGAAAGAAAAAAGAGAAAAAGAAAACTTGTTTCATTGCAGCAAAAAGAGGTCCTTGCCTATCCAGCTGGGGGGGGGGGGTTACATAGCCCCGAACTATTACTACAATAGTCAGTCTAACCAAATTTTAGAGGAAGTACTTCTATCATCTTATTGAGTCAAATTCCCCCTATTTTCTTTGGTGGTTTTGGTGAAACCTGTTTTCATAGTTGACAGAATTCAAGAAATTCATATCATTGCTCTTCTTAGAGGAGACAGGCCTTTGCCACATGATATTGCTCTGAATACCTGAAATAGAATTTTCTTCAGTGGCTTAAATGTTAACCCAGCATCAAACAAAACACTGTCGTCCTAATTCACTATGAAACACACTTTCATATTTCCAGTCAAAAGGCCCAACTTAAATACAGGATCATTTTATTTAAGGAAACTAGCTGTGTTCTCAAATTTATTAATATTCTTCTCAGGAGACTAGGAAGGATCAAGGAAGGCTGGACAAACAATACTTGGCTTGGGAAATCTGGTTCAGTCTGGAGAGAAAGAGTCAGTCCAGTTTTGTTTCCACAGAAGCCGTGGCAGCATCCTAAGCGTGGCTCTCTTCCCACCGAGCGTCCAGTCTAGCATCTTAGCAGTCTTGGGGGCCACGAGCAATGACCAAATGAAATTCCAGCAACTCAGTTCCGAATGGGAACTTAACAACTACAGCTGGGGAACAGCCTAGCCTCAAGTGCTCTCCAAGTTTTGTGAGCTGACATCCACACACCCGGTGCTCTCCTTGACCTTTGAACCACTCCGGAGTCCTGAGCCTGTGTGCACAGTGCTGCCATCACCACGATGCTCTTCCCCTCCCCTCCCCTCCCTGGTGCCAGCCCCCTCATCTGGAGTTTCCCTGGGGCCCCTGTGATTTGTAGGTCTCCTGCGTCTGACCCACGCCTTCCCATCTCCGTGGTTCTAACCTCTCTGCCAGCCTCTTTAACACTTCTCTTTCCTAGAGTTCATTCTCCAACTCCCCCAACCCCCTCCTCACTAGCGGTGAACTCAAGGTCCTGGTGCTTGTTAGGCAAACACTCTGGGCTACAGTCTCAGCACCCAGACTTCTGCTACTTAAAATTTTAAGGTTGCAGGGTGGTGGTAGCACATATATTGGCCTGGGAGGCAGAGGCCAGCCTGGTCTACAGGGTGAGTTCCAGGCTACACAGAGAAACCCTGTCTCGAAACAAACAAACCAAAGGCATCAATTTATTTACTGTGCATGTTGAGAGGTGAGAGGCTAATCCATGGAAGTCAATTCTACCCTTTCACCATGTGGGAGGATCTAGCTCAGATTGTCAGGTTTAGCAGCAAGCACCTTTATCCACTAAGCCATTTCCTCTGCCCCAGAGTTCGCTTCCTACTCACTTTCCACACACGTTTCAAGGGCTTCTCCTTTCCTCACAGTAGTAACTTCGAAGCCTTCCTGTATCCCACAGCCTCGCTGTATGGATGGAGCATCTTCTTCAGCAGCTTTAAACCCCTAGTCCTAACTGCAGCTGCCTCTCCCCAAGCCACTCCTCTTACCCTGATTTCCTACACAGCCCATCTAGTCCTTGCATCAGAAACGTAGAATATCACAGTGCTCCTGGCGCTGCCTTGCCTAAGTCGGTTCCCTGGCCGCAATTCTAATCACTCCTGGAACCCACACTTCCACGCTGGGCACAGGGTAGGGCTTCGATAAGTGGGTGGCTTAGTTATTTTCAGTTTTTTAGTGCTAGAAATGGAACCTGAGGCCTTGTGTGTGATAAGTACTCAAAACATCGCTGAGTTCAACACACCTCGGACCTTTTATCAGAACCAAAACCTACAGTCGAAAGTTGGCTTTGGTAAAATGGCAGGTTAGTGAGAAAATGTCCTCGGTGTCAAATTCAGTCAGCCTGGGTCCTTTTGCTTCTACCAAATTCCATCCTTCCTCTATGAAGATATTCAGAAAGAGAGCTGCTGACTTTATCCTCTGCGTCTTGGTAATTTCTATTGCATCATGCTATTACCTGCTTTATAGAAATATGGGGGAAAATTGCCTAATATTACTATAATTTATTCTTCTTGCCACTAGCATTTCCTCTTGTGGATTTTCCATTTATCT
Source organism: Pachyuromys duprasi (assembly GCA_028658305.1). Lineage (NCBI taxonomy): Eukaryota > Metazoa > Chordata > Mammalia > Rodentia > Muridae > Pachyuromys > Pachyuromys duprasi. The sequence continues at coordinate 62,837,479 of CM053751.1, read as the reverse complement.
ATCAAATACTTATAATCTACCCAATGCGTATTTATTTGCACAGTTGCAATCATAATAAAAATTTGACTTATATATACTTTTAAAACATATATTACTATAAATGAATAGAATCCTAGTAAGCTGTACAAGACCCATACAAATTAACCCAAATGTGGTTTTTGTTCCTTGTAGACTATTCTCCATAGCATTCACCTCTTAGCTTCTTTTACCAGGTATGCAGCTCTTTGGAACCTTAGAGGCTAAGGACTTTCCAAGCACCCTCAGGGAAAACACCAGCTGCATCCTGAAGTGGTCCCCAGGCCTGGGGTCACACCATGCCATTGGTTGGTGTGAGTGCCATTGTGCCACATGGCAGCAAGGCCACTCATGGTCCTTGCCACTGGTTCAGGTCAAGATGCCAGGACTGACTCCAAGCCCTATGGGTGTCTCTTCAACAACCTTCTCCTTTTCTGCTTGAAGTGCCTTGGTGAGGACGGCTTGGGAGACCAGGACTGGGGTGTCAAGAAGGCCCAGGGGGAGCTCAGCAGCAGGAGAGGTGCTAAGAAGTTGCATGGGTTTCACGAGTGGGTGAGTGGGTTCAGGGGTGTGCCTTCCTGAGAGTGCAGGTAGAGTTCTGACGTTCTGTCTCCCTGATGACTGCTTCGGCTTGTGTAGGTTCTGCACACCTGCATCCTTGGGTGTGCCCGTGGGAACATGAGCATGTCTACGTATGAGTATGCTTTTGTATGTATTTCTTTGTACATGTGTGTACATGAGCGTGTGTGTGTGTGTTTAGGTGTGTGCGTTTGAATGTTTCCACTCTAGGATATGTTTATGTGTGTGTGAGATTCTAGAAGTATGCTTCTGGGTGTAGGCTATGTCCCTGGGTATGTCTGCGTATACGGTTACATGTGTATGATTGTGTGTCTCTGGGTGTGCACATCTGAGAGCGCATGTGTGGTTCCGGCTGTGGGCCTCTGAAGGTTAAAGGACAACTACAATGTATAGCACAGCTATTCTGGATGTAGGATCGAACAAACGAGGCGAGTTATCTTGACAATCAGAACAGGTGACCCAGTGGAGACCCCTAGAATCCAGTTGGTAGTATGTGCCCTTCCACTGTGGATCCTGAGCAGGCCAGCAGGCCATTCGGGCCTGTCATCCAATGGAGCTGTGCTGTGCTGGGGTGACCACCAGACTCAGGAGCCCACACTCTGGTTTCCTGCGTGGGCCTACCTTTGCACAACATGAGGCTCCTTCTCTCATGTGTTCCAGGCATCTCCGTGTCCTGGCAACAAGCCCAGCCCGAATTCACACACATTCTCTTTGAACATGGCACCAGGGGCTTTTTCTTGGGTGGCTATGTGGTCACGGCGGTACTGAAACTGGAATACCTACCACCATCTCTGAGGAAGAGAGGAAAAGGATCTTCTGCCCAAGGTTCCAGAGACCTATACGTGTTTGGCACAAAGGTGTCTTAGTATGCTGTCAAGTGATGAGAAGTGGGATGCTTGTGCTTCCTGGGAGCCAAGACTATCTGGGCTCAGTCAGCTTGGAGCCACAGTCTTGGGTAAGGGCCAAGAATCTTGGGAGTAGGGTCAGGATGAGAAATCCTCAGGCTAAAGGAAGAGACCTCTCCTCAAGGTCCCTCAATGACCTGTGATGACCAGCACTGTCAACTGGTCAGAGGCTGTCCTTGTTCAACACTGCTCAGCTTCCAAAGGCCCAAGTATGCACTGTCAGGGGCCCCTGGGGTTGTTGTCAGGAAGCCCCAGAGAGGGAACAGGAGGAGGCAAGTGTTCAGGAGAAAGTGGAACAGTTTAGCTCAGAGAACTGGAGGCCAGAGAAGGGCCAGAGGGAAGGGGGGAGGCAAGAAAAGGGTACAGAGCAAAGAGGAGGCAGAAGAGCGGACACTGAAGAATCTCTGGGCTTCAACAGGGAGCTGGCTGGTAAGCGATAGGAACCTAGCTGAATGAGGTAGGACTTCAGGAAGAAGGGGTGCAGAAGCAGTGATGAGGTGGTCAGAGACTCTGGAATCTGGGTCTATCTTGGCTCAGTTCCTTTAGGATTTCCTAAGGAGGTAGTGGTAGGGAGTGGGGGGAGAGAGAGACTTTCCTGTAATACAGCCCACTGTACAAGTGTGGAAACGGAAGACCTAGGGGGATCTAGAGGAAGCCGCTGGAAGCACTTGGACTAGGGCTTGGTTGTGGGATTGTTGCCCGTGCTCGGAAATGATGGGCTCAGGGCTGGGGAGAGGCAGGCCAGGGCAAAGGGAACAGGCCGGCTTTGCAGGGTGAGAACTCAACCGCATGGGGTGGGGGCGGGGCGGTGCAGACGATCATACCTCACCCCTTTTCTAGTTCAGCGCTCTGGGGTGTTCCGTCAAGAGGCTTCTGAGCTTTCGTCTTATAAATATTCATGCCCATGCTCTTTTCATTTAGAAGTATAGATCCAATTATTTTAATGAACACTGAAAACTTTCTCTTCCATAATAGCTTTCTCTTCATATAATGGTATGCGAGTTATGTAACACAATTGGGTGTTCCTTTGTAGACGTCTCTGAAATGTAAGAATTATATAACCCAGGAGTCAAGACTTCCGGTCACCCCAAATCCTAGAGCACAGACAGCATACTTCACAGGAAGCCCTTTGTACTCTTGTGACGTCTCCCATGTTTCCTCTGTTCTCAGGTTCACGCTGTGAACAGCATTTGCTTCCGGATGGAGCAGGTGCCCCAGGGAGGTGTGTGGAGGGGTTTCTTTAAGCAGTGGGTGCCCTGGCCAGGGCTAAAGCCTCTCATCTTGGAACACAGGTTTGCCCAGTGGGGCTAGAGATGAGGGTGTCTGTGGATGATCTTTAAGATGAGGAGATGCGTGGGCATGGTGGCACATGCCTGTAATCCCAGCACTTGGGGTGGCAGAGGTAGGCAGAAATCTGTGAGTTCAAGGCCAGCCTGGTCTACAAAGTCCAAGATAGCCAAGGCTACACAGAGAAACCGTATCTCAAAAAAAAAAAAAAAAAAGAGAGAGAGAGAGATGCTAGAGTGGGATGGGACTGGACTACCCCAGGAAAGGGGTCCTGGAGCCAAGACTCTCATTTTGAGAGGCTACATTTGTTCTGGAGTATTTTCCAGGGGCTCGCTGGTCTGCTGTGAGGTAGAAGAGGGCTGAGGCACTCAGACTGGGAATGACGTGGGGGAGGATGGAGTTCTCACTCACAGTCATAGAGGCTCTTTGAGACAGAGAGAGACTCTGCTGTGTTCTAGATAGGGTGGGACACTAAATTGCAAAGGTGAGGGTATGCTTTACTGTGAAGCCAGGGTGTGGAGGGCAGGGATTACAAGCACTGAGGAAAGTGGATTAGACTAGGTTTGGGCAGCTGCTCATCTTCTTCATTTGCAGTTTGACACAGCATAATTGTGCAGATTTGTGGGTTCCATGTGAGCCTTCAGTACAAGTTCATAATGGTCAACACTCATCTGTCATCTCAAACACTGGCTCTTTGTGGTAAAACATTAAAAAGATCTCTTTTCACAGTAGCACTGAGAATGTAGTTTAGTGATGGGAATGCACCTTATATGGAAGATGCCAAGGGTTCCATGCCCAGTGCCAGGGGTGGGGATGAGGGGACCAAACACAAAAACAAAATGGTGATGGATTGGGGCGAAGAGGCACACACCTTTAATCACAGCACTTGGGGGACAGAGTCAGCAGAAGCAGGATCTCTGGGATTCAAGGCCAACCTGGCCTACACAGTGAGTTTCAGACCATCCAAGGCTGCATAGTGAGAACCTGTCTTAGTCAATGTTCTATTGCTGTAAAGAGACACCATGACCATGGCAAATCTTACAGAGGAAAACATTTAATTGGGGCTGGCTTACAGTTCAGAGGTTTAGTTCGTTATGCTGTAAAAAGCATGGCAGAATGCAGGCAGACAGGGTGCTGAAGAGATAGCTGAGAGCTCTTCACCTGGACCGCAGGCAGCAGGAACAGAAAGGCCTGGTTTGAACATCTGAAGCCCCAAAGCCCACCCTGAGTGACACACTTCCTCCTACAAAGCCACACCTCCTGAAAGTGCCTCTTCTGGTGATCAAGCATTCAAATCTATGAGTCTGTGGGGGTCGTTCTGATTTAAACCACCACAGACCCTGTCTCAAAAAACAAAACAGAACAAATAAACAATATGATGTAATTTTTACTCATCGACCAACCTCTCCCCATCCCTGCTCCTCATCCTCCCCAGCCTCTGGTAACACCCTTTTCTGTGTTCCTAGGATTATGGACTGAACCTTCTGAAACTGTGAGCCAGAGTCAGTCTGTTTTCACCAAAAATGCCTTTCTTGATATTTGATGACAGTAAAGCTAACTAATACGGGCTGGAGAGATGGCTCAGCAGTTAAGAGCAGTGCTGCTCTTCCATAGGATCCGGTTTCAATTCCCAGCACCCACATGGCAGCTCACAACTGTCTATAACTCCCTGTTCCAGAGGATCTGACACTCTCACACAGACATACATGCAGTCAAAACACCAATGTACATTAAAAAGAAAAGTAACTGAGGTTGAAGATGTTCTCATTTTTAAAGGGTCCAAGGCAACGAATCTTTGTGGAACAAAAGTACAAGTCACTGTAACAGAATTAGTGATATCCATGCAACAAAACCATAGTTTAAAAAAAAGTACATATGTAGAGGAGGGGTGGGAAGGGATGAGGAGAGAAGGGCATGCTCACAGTAACCAAAGGCAGAAAGTCAACAGCTGAAGCGTGAAGAAGTGTGGCCCCAGTGGGCATGTGGAGAGAGGACACAGACCGCTTTAGGCGACAGAAATACAAAAAGGAAATATACGTTTTGAAGGGCCTCACTACCTGCTCCCTTCTCTGTGTCCATAAGAAACAAACAAGAATGACTTGGATAGCTAGGTTTAGTGGCCCATACCTTTGGTTTGGGCCCAACACTAGGGAGGCAGAGGTAGGTGGATCTCTGTGAGTTCAAGGTCAGTCTGATCTAAATAGCCAGTTCTAAGACAGCCAGGAGAGACTCTGTCTTTAAAAAAAAAAAAAAAAAAAAAGAGGGAAGGAAGGAATGGGGAGAGAGAGAGGAAGAAAGAAAGGAAGGAAGGAAGAAAGAAAAAGAAATTTCCTTTAAAAAATGAGTTGGTAGCTGTGACTTTGGGCAATGTCAAGGGGATTAGAGGTGGCAACAGAGATGAGAAAATGTGCTGGATTTAGATAGAGGCCAACTCACTGGCTCAGGCCAGGAGTCTTCCACCTCAAGACAGACCTCTCTGAGCTCCAGCAGAAGCTGAGGATGAGGCCAGTGAGTCTCTGTGTGATGTTTGGAGGCTTTATGCCATGGGTGGAGTGGAAGAGCCAAAGGTCCTGGTGGGCTTCCCTCTCACCGTGGAGACCTTGTTAACGAAAAACACAGGATTTGCTCCTGCCCTTCAGCAGCAGGGGAAGCCTTGGATGGAGTCTGTTTTCCAGAACCTTCATCGTGAAGGGCCTCCTCTGGATCCTGTGGCCTTTCAGCACCAGGACAGCCATCAGGGTTGAAGAATATCTTTGTCTGCATCTGCATGTTCAGGAGAGTCCAGACACCACAATAGCCAGGAGCAGCAATAGGCAGGACATTGAAGGTTGGAGCTGGGAGCCTCTGAGAGAACTGGCCACCATCATGATGGCAAGAGCAGGCAGGTTACACATGGATGTCTGAACACATAGACTTCCTCCTTTGAGCTACGCAGTCAACTTTCCAGGAAGGAAGAGGAGGGAGGGGCATGCTAAGTGGTTGCTGTCCCTACCTCAGCATGAAGTGTGTAACACCTTTCTCTCTGTAAGCTGTCCACATGACCACTCTCAAGGAGGCTGGACATCTTGAGCCTCTGCTAGTGGCTAGCTCGATCCACCTGGAGGGCAGGAAAAGGGACTTCCTTCAGAGACTTGGCCGAGACTCCAAAGCTGGGACTCTCTGACCACTCATGGGAGTCATCTGGGCTTGGGGACAGAAGTGTGACCAAACCTGGGATTTAGAGCAGAGGTGAGACAAGCAGCTACTGTGTGAACTTGAAGGCTCCTCAACCCATCTTCCTCTCCTCGCTTCACCTTCCTCAGTTTATCCTGCCTTCCCCTTTCTGTTAAGGCTTCCTCTGAGGGCTGGTGTCCTGCTGCTATAATCAAGATGGTACTCTTACAAGCATCCCTCCTTTTCCTTTCCTCAGACTCTTTAAGGGAGACAATAGCAGACAAAGGGACACAATTATATCCATTGGGGACAAGGTCTGAGTCTTTGGCTGAGTTGCTGGGGTCTCTTGGCCCTCTTTCTCATCTGCTCTTCACTGGTTTTGAGAAAGGTGCTGCTGTCTGTCTCAGACAGGCTGTATTAAGCTGAGGCAAAGGTAATTAGCAAGTGTTTGTTGATTATCTGAACTTGTGACCTCAGGTGGAAGATGAGGAAGTTGGCTTGAAGAAGTTACAGAGGCTCTTCAGAGGGGCGTGGCCACTCTCTGGGCTCTGTTGGTCTTCCTTAGGAATCAGCTTGTCTCTGATGACCCTGTGACCTCCTCTCCAGATACACCATTCCCCACTTCCTGTCCCAATTCTTTCTCAGCATGGCTAACCTTCCTTCTGCCTATGAAGGGCTGTACCTGTGTCCAGCCCTTGAGCTGCCCTATCCACCGAGTTGATCTGTGTTTAGAGATGAACTGGAATAACATCCAATGTTTTTTCTTTTTGTTGGTCAACTTTCGATATGATGTTCCTGTTCAGGGTGTTTGTTCAAGGAGACCTTTGAGCAGCTCCTCTTCCGGGCTGACTGGCTTCAAGCCTCTGCTCTTATTCCCTGCAATCCTTGGACCCCAGCTCTACAGAGACAGCCCCATCCTTTGCCTTAGAGACACCTCCACCCCTGACCTTTATGAATGCCAGCATCCCCTGTGTACGAGAAGGCCGCTTAAGTTGTTCTCTGTGGCTTTGGCCTCTCTTCCTCTCCCTGCCTCCCTGCCCGGCCCAGTTTAAGCTCCTGCAGAGGCAAGTCTCTCTGTCCCTCAGAGAGGATGCTGAGCCTTTGATGGCCAAAGGCGTGAATGGAGCAGCCTCAGGAGAGGATGTGGTACGTGGAGCAGCTCTTGGGCAAGCATTCAGAAGGGCCTGCTCTCTGCCTGAGAAGGAACTGCTTCCTGGAGCTCTCTTGATGCCTGGTTCACTCGATGAAGTTGGAGGTATGTGCTTCAGTATCATCCCTCTAGAGCCCCGCTCTGGAAGGGGGCAGGGACCCACCCCTGCTCCGGCTTCTAGCTTGCTCTTAGGAAAAGGGGGTGCAACGGATCAAGGTGGTGATATCAGGCCTAAGAAACCTTTCTGAAGTTTTTTTGTTTTTTGTTTTTAATGTATGATTTTTCAGGTTTCAAAGGGATGTGAGGTGCTAGGGAGAGGGCCCTGAACCACAGGCAGGCCTCTGCCTGACTGCTACTGAGACATTCATCTTCCCAGGCTTTAAAGAACACTTTAAAGGTAGGACAGTGACAGTTTACATAACTTTACTGAATGTCTTCACTCATGTATTTGACTCATGAAGAGGCATTTAAACATTTGAAGAACAAGCAACAGCAAGGCATATTCTTTTTGTAAAAGAATATACAAAGCAGGATGGTACACACCATTAATCCCAGCTGTATGGTGAACACACACACACAAAGAAAAAGAAAGTAGTAGAAGCAGGAGGTGGGTGAGCCCCGCTTTGAGTAGCGGCAGGCCTGTGTCAACCCTTTGCTGGGTTTCCAGACCCACGCTCTGGGCAACATGTGAGTGTGAGGCGCCCGTGTACCTCCTGCCTATCAGGCTGCCCCGTTCTTATGCCCAGGCCTAGATGCTCTCTGCCTTGCCCTGTAGTCAGACTCTGGCTAGGGTGTGGCCTCACTTAAGGAAGGTCTGTTCAGGGTCCTTTCTGGGCTCCTAGGGCAGTTGAGTCTCTGTGTCCCAGGATGGGGAATGCACTTGGTGGTATCCATCTCACAGCCTGGGGCGTGCGGGTGGTGCTGGTGGTGATCAGCGACAGTGAGGTCGGGGGATGGCTATCACAGATCTGTCAATGTCTTCCCTGAACGCCGGGAGCCTGAGCTCTGGAGGACCCTTGCTTCCCACAGAAGCCGATATTTATTCAGGGAGCAGTACCAGTATGAATCACCCAGACCCACCTTAGGGAGTTTCTATTCCTGTAGACACATGAAAGTCACAGCATGCATGATCTATAAAAATAACCTTGCCCTGACACTCAGAGGGGCCCCCTGGCTCCTCCTGGCACAAGAGCTGCATTGCCAGGCTGCAAGTCTGCCTGACTTTCCTAATCATCAGGAATGTGTGAGGGCTCCCTGCTGAGTACCCTGCAGGGGTTGGCTCAGCTTTCCTTTGAAGAAGGGCCCCAGGGAAATATCCTTGCAGAGCTGTGTGGGTCTGACAGAAGCCCGAAGCCCAGCTGGATCACAGGGACTTGCCCATATTCACGGTCTAAGTAAGAAGCCTTCCATTAACCACCCTCCGGCCAGTGTTTCCCTATCCTAAACCAAAAGTACTAGATGTCCTGGCAACAGCCCTCCACTGGCCTCTGTTCTTGGGCGATGCTCTTGAGGGAATGACAGCCTACACTCTCATCCTCCACCCTCTCATTCTTGGCTCTTTTATTTCTTGGAAGCTGGGTGAGTGTACAGCTAAAGGTACAGAAGAGAGTGGACATCCGCTCTGCAGAAATCCACTGTCCTCGCCCAACATTTTAGTTCTGCTCAGAGGGGTGTGGATGGGGCTGACCCCCTTTTTATGCCCCCGAGGAAGAGCCCCTAAGCCAAACAGGTTAACTTTGGAGCTGCCTGGGAGTCTCTGGCCCCACCCCTGCACACCCCCCTATACCCCCCAAGGAAGTTCAGGCCCAAAGAGGGGAAGTGGCTCTGCCCAGAGCTTGCAGGTGGCTGAGTCTTGGAGGAGAAATGACACCTCAAAGCTTAATCAGCTGCACTGGACCACTTACAGGTAACAGTCTCTGGGCCATTTGGGGAAACTTAGGACCAGTGCCTCTGGCCTGACCTTGCTTTCCTGAAGGTCTGGGCTCTCTCCACACCTGTCCCAGATGAGTGGGCTTCCCTAGGTGGCAGGGCAGTAAGCCTCCCCTGAGCGTACTTGATGGCTGCAGCCTGCAGCAGGCAGATCTGGTTTGTCCCTGATAATGGGTGACATTTTTCTGCGAACCCTCAACTTCCTCCTGATCTGAGTCAAGGTTGCAGGTTGGGGTGGGGGAAGCTCCTCATGAGCAGCGCAGGAGCCTTCCCCAGCCCGCTTGGCTTGCGTGCCACCAGCCTCTGCTGGCCCGCGGTCCACTCCCCCGAAATCTTGCTGGGAAATCACCAAGCACAGGAGATTACATATGCTCAGGAGTTGTTCCACAACCCTGGGCAAGAGGCTCCTGATGAGCCATGGGTGTGTGGGGGAGCCAACCCCTGCTGCTTACAAGCTGTGTCATTTGCTTGCCTCAGTTTACCTCTGGCGGGGGTGGGGAAGGATTGGTATTAGTATCTTTACTTGGCTCTTGAGGGCACTAAATGACAGGACCCTGGTGAGTAAGTGGTCAGTTCGGACTGCTATCCTATAGCAGGGATTGTCTTTGAACTGCAGCCAAGCATCTCCTAGAGAGCCTGGTGGAGAAAACACCAGTGTTCAGAGCCCTGAAATTTCTGGATTCTCCCTTGACAGTGAGGACAGGTCAGGAAATGTCTGGCTGGTCTGTTCTGGACTGGGCTTCATGCTGCTCACAGTGGGGAGCGAGGTGGGGGCAGCAGTGTGCAGAGTACCACCCATAGTCTCGTGGAGGGACCTCCTCATCTCAAGTTTGCTCCCCTAGGGGGTCACTAGTCACTGCAACCGATCAGTCTGCCCACCTTCCGTTCTTTCATTAGTAGGCCCCTCTCAAGGATCAGTTTTTGTGTGAATTGGTGATACAAAGGCAAACAAGGCAAGGTTCTCTTGTGGCACCATCTCTGGGGTCACCTGCCCTGTTGTGCAGAGGCCATTCCTGCTAGTCCCCACTTGACCATAGAGGGCAAATCCTATTGGATGACAGGAATATGGCTGTCTGATGTTGAGTCCCAGTTGGTCCCTTTCTGCCTGCTAAACTTTTCCTCTCCTTTTAGCCCTTACTCTGTACCCCAGGCTGACCCAGACTGACCTAGAACTCTTGTGTTGCCCAGGCTGGCCTTGGACTCCGGGCAATCTTCCTGCTGCAGCCTCTGGAGCGCTGAGATTACAGGCTGGGGCCACTATGCCCAGCTGACCTTGGGCAGACTCTCTGAGCCCAGCTTTCCTCATTTGTAAAAGGGACACAATTTTCGCAACACCCAAGATGGAACATGTGTGTATGTATGTACATATTCATGCTTGGCGGGTGTAGGCCAGAAGTCAAGGTTGAGTGTCTTCCTTAATTGCTCTCCACCTTATTTTTTGAGTCGGGGTTTCCCATTCACTTGAAGTTCACTGATTAGACTGACTAGTCAGCAAGTCCCTGTCTCTGTCTTTCCAGACATGGGATTATAGGGGCATATCTAGTTTTCATGTGGGTGCTGAGGATCAAACCTGAGACCTCTTGCTTGTAGAGTGAGTGTTTTACTGGCTGAGCCGTCTCCAGTCCTGCTCGTGTCCCCACACCCTGGTCTGCAGAGGCCCCGCTCAGACACAGTCACTTCTACTGCTTTTGGGTTGTATTTACATTCTAACCTAGTAACCCCAAGGATACCAGGACTTCAAGCAAGGAAACTGGAAGGGCAGGCACTTTGGGGGGTGTGCTTGGACCCCCTCCAGCTGAATTCCTGAAGCCACAGCAGCTTTGCTCCCTCATGATCCAGGGTACCATCTTGGTCTAGCCTCTAGGGGTCTATAGCAGGGGTGGGCACTGATGAGCTTGCTGAGGGATGTCTTCTTGGCCTGCAAACATTCGTGCGTGTGCTGTGCTTGCCACCTGTGAGGTCTGGAAAACGCAGGCCGCTTTAGGGAAAGGAGAGCTTGATGGTGTTGAGCCTTATGGCTTGGATTCTCCGCCTCAGCTGTGAAGATGCAGTTTCTGCCTGCCCCAGTGTGGAAGGTGGGGCAACCCAGGCACAGGGGCCACAGCCGTCAGAGTTCATATTCCTGTGTGGTGACGCTGGTGCTAAGAGCCAGTGCGTCAAGGCCAACTCCAAATGCCCGAGCCTAGGCAATGTTTTACGGACAGGCGAGGACAGCTAAAGCAGCCGGGCATGGTGGCACACGCCTGTGATCCCAGCACTTGGGGAGGCAGAAGCACGTAGATATCTGTGAGTTCAAGGCCAGCCTGATCTACAAAGCACAGCCATGGCTACACGGAGAAACCCTGTCTCAAAAACCAAACCAAACCAAAACAAAGCAAAAGCTAAAGCTATGTCCCCTGATAGAGCCAGGAGTGAACTAAAGCCTGGGGCCAGTGCTTTCTGGAGGGTGGGTACTCTTTTCTCTTTATTAAGCTTTTAGAAAACAACAGTTTGTTGAGAGAAGAGTCCCTCTCAGGGCTACAAACAAACGAACACGTCCTGCAGTGGGACCCTAGCATGTGTGAGCATTCTCTCTGCAGTATTCTGGATAAGCAGGTCTCCTGCTTCTGCTTGCATACATCCAATGACTGGGAGCTCACTCACTCACAGTGAGGCCTCTGTGCCCTCAGAACAGGCCAGCGCCCCGGTGGCCGCCCTTCCCAGGGCTCTCATGAAGTCACTCTGTGGAACTTGTCCTGAGTTTCAGAGCATGGCGTCTCCCCTCTATGGGTCAGGAGCTCGGCTCATCCTATCTGCTTCTTCCTGGTTCTGCAGCCCTTCACCTGCAGCCGCTGCGACCAGCCAGCCTTGGGGCCCAGGGTGACTAGAGCCAAGAAAGGCTACCTCTGTTTCTTTTAAATTGTGTCAGGGTAGTCTCGGCTTCCCTTGTTTCTTACCTTCCTGTGCACAGGAAAGAATACCTAGGAATTCTCATTTGCTGCGACTCCATCTTTGTTTCTGCGCGTCTCCGTTCATTCCTTTCCAATAATTCAGCACCACGCTTCTGATTTTTTATCTCCGACTCAGGTTATCTAAGAGATTGTGCTAGAGAATCTTTGAAGTGAAGGAAAACTGTAGAAAAGGCATTTCTGTGTCAGTCAAGGGGGAGTGTGTGAAGAGCTTTGCTCGCTGTACTGACTTAACTCAGGAGTGGAATGGATGTCCCATGAGACCCTCCTGTGCACAGAGACTCCCTTGTTTCAGAGTTTGCTCTCTGCTGCTAGCTCTCCTGCAAACCAGGCTGGCCAGAGCTCTGCCTTCTCTATTTGATTAATGATATATATATATTTTTAGAGTCAATCCCCACGGTTGCTAAATACAATTAGTTTTCCATTTCTCTTACTTTGCTTTGCATTTCTGGCACATTCCCAGCATGTATTTCTTCGCTGTGTTCATCAGAACATAAATTGAGTGTTTCAAATTTCATTATTTGTCATAGCTATTACCATTGTAGGGTCTCTGCTACCCCAGCATTTCTTTTGACTAGAAAAAAAATTTTTCCGTTTCTTTCTTTTTTCTTATCATACTGCAAGCCAGATAAACCAAGGTGAAACCATCATTTTAGTACACCCGGGCCTTTTCATTTTCTCTGTTGCTTGTCCATAAAATAATATTTGGTTTTTGAAGTGAATACTTCTTTTCATAGAGAATATTAATACTGAATTCTTTACTGTGTTTGTATTAACTTCAGCAGGGTTACCCCCTTCTATATTGAAACTTTTTTTTTCAATTTCAGTTTCTATCATAAAATTTCTTTTCCTTTGTCTTTTTGAAGTAGATAAGATCATTTAGCCTAAATATCAAGTCAGAAAAAAATTAAAACTCAGGTGTCTGCATTTATGTTTTTTAATTGCTCACCAAGCTTTGAGAGAATCATATATTAGGTATCATCACTCTTGCCTACTTTGTTTGTTTGTTTAGAGATTGAGTCTTAAATAGCCCAGGTTGGTCTCAATTGAGGTCCTTGTGACTCAGCTTCCCGAGTGTTGGGATTACAGATATCTACCCTTCTACCTTGGCTACTAAAGAAAAGTTTAAAATAGTGGATAAATTTGAAATTTTGTGAGTTTGAGGCCATCCTGGTTTACAAGTGAGCTCCAGGCTAGCCAGAGCAACATAGTGAAACCCCTTGCCTCCAAAAAACCAAACCAAACAAACAAACAAAAGATTCTCTGTGACCTGGGAAGATAATGCTCCCTCAGCTGAGGGGCTGGGAAGTTCAATGCGTCTCTTTTCATTTTATATAATCCTCACCCCCTTACCACGCCCTGAGCTCATCCAGACCACACTTTGTTTCAAAAGCTATTTTTATCATTTTCCTTCCGTTCCTGGCACTTGATAAAATTTCTCCAGACTCTTACATTGTTCCCATGTTTTCTTGTATTATTGTGTTAAGAATATACATGAAAATTAATACATAAAAGGCAGTAATTTGAAAAGTGACCTATCATCTAACTATTTTAGAGTACAACACTATCTGGCATACAGAAATTTTTTCTAGTTTTTGTTTTTCCTCTCTCTCTCTCTGTGGGTTTTTAAAAATCACAGTTGTAATCATTCTGAATGCATAATTTTATAGTCTGTGGGTTTTTATGTAACCTCGTCAGCATAAACATAGCATCAAAAATTTTCCATTGAGTGGATTTACTGTAGTGAGCTCAACCATTGCTTACCATTTTCATGTGTGTATTTTTTTGTTATTAGGAAAAAATGCCAAAAGAACATATTTCTCTACATACTTTCCTTCTTTTACATAGTTTGTTTAAAGTCTAAGCGTTACTAAGTAGAAAATGAATAGGATTTTGTGGCTTATGATTAAGTAAATATTCTAACTTGTGTGCCATGTACTGGCATACGTATTTGAGTATTGGTGAGTCCTTGCTGGCTTCTCAAACTTGATAAACATTTCTCTCTCAGAAAAGCCTCCTCTGTGTTCTTTGTCTGTTCATCAAGCATCTCCTCATAGAGAAAGGACATTGTTTATCTAGAATAGTTGTTGCACTTTGTCTTGTCCAGTATATTATCTTAATTTTAAAAGGAAATTTTCTATTCTGCAAAGCTGTGCTTTTCTCTTTTTAAATTTTTTTGAAAATGTATTTTATGTGCATGAGTGTCTGTCTCCATGTGTGTTTGTACAGTATGTGCCAGACATGCTCAGTGTTCAGAAGAGGACATCAGATCCCTTAGGACTGGAGTTACAGATGAGTAAGGGCTGCCATGGAGTTGTGGGAATTCAACCTGGATCTTTTGGAAGAGTAACAAGTGCTCTTAACCATTGAACCAACTCTCCTTCCTTCCCTTCTTCCTTCCCTCCTTCCTTTCTTTCTTTTTCTTTCTCTCTCTCTCTCTCTTTGTTTTCTTTCTGAGTTTTAGGGATTGTACCTCAGGCCTTGTCTTTTACTTTTCAATTATACTAAATTGACCAAGAGTTCCCTTCTAGGAGCTCTTTTATAAACAGGCTGTCTATTAGATTTTCATCTAGCTTTATCCTCTGATTTGATTGTTGTCAAATGCAATTTCTTAATGAGTCTGCGTATCTTTAGCTGTCTGTCGTCAGATGAAGACCTAACTTACCAACGTAATCTAATAGTTTCCGACCACTGATTGTGCCTTTACTATTGATTTTTTTTTAAGGGAGGTGGGGTGGGGGTACCTCATTTAATCTTATTTCTGCCAAATGTCTTAGTACATTATCTGGGATATCTGAATGCAGATGTCTGATTTCAATAAGAACACTCTTGTTATTTTACCATTAAACACAAAGTTGCCATGGAGTCAGCAAATTACTCCTTATCATTCTAAGAAGTGCTTTCTATCCCTTCATTTAAATAACTGTCATGAGAAACTATTTATATAAGCAGATGGCTTCTCATTTTCGCTTTAATGATGTGATCCCCGATGTTAGCACGTCTCAGTTGAAACTAGTTTATATTTCTGCCACAGACCTGAATTAGCCTCTGTGTTTATAATCCTAGTGTACTGAAGTCTGCCTGGTGGCCTCTCAGTTAGGATGCCTGAAGCCATCATCTGAGTGCCGCTTTTTCTCTTTTGTGCTACACATATCACATCTGGTACTTGGGCGAGCATTGGGGGCAGACACTCATTAATATCATCTTGTGTTCTGACATAGTTCATAGCGTATGGGAATCACCAGCTGCTTAAAACACTGAAACAAATGCCTGCTTGATTCACGAACGATCTTTGATGGTCTCTTTCGTGATTACTAGTCTAATGGAGGCTTCTCCTTCTTGCTCAGTAGTGGTAACTGGTGCTTTGTGTTGTGAGTCTTCGGCAGTGTGAAGGTTTTGTGTGGCTACACAGTAGATGTTTTTCTTCTCCGAGCTTAACGTCTCCTACTTCTAGATGAACATTTCCGTTTTCTTTCTTGATCATAGGTGAGGATTGCTTTAGAACAAGGCATGTATGGTCTTCTGTAGTGTCCACCCTGGACCCGCCCATTACACTTCTGGATTCTGGTATTTCTGTTTTTAATCTTTATTTCCCCAATTTCCCTGGGACTCTTCCCACACGCCCATTGTACATGCTCAAGTGAATTGCTTAATTCACTTCTTCACTTTTCTTTCAAGGGGAGAAAAAGGGTTTCTCATGAAACAAAACAAAACAAAACATCAATTACAGTAGCCAGAGCAATATATTTGTCTCCGAATGGTTTGGGCTGCATACTGTGAATTAATTGTTTTAAAGCAACAAATCAAAGCTTCTTGCATTGACTGCATTGTAAGCATTTTGTTTCCTGGCTTTCACTCTAGTTTTAAACAGCCAATTAGTTTTCTTTTTATATGTGGTCATAGAACATAGACAACACAATTTCTGCCTTGTTTTTTTTTTTTTTTTGCTTGTTTGTTTTGGTTTTTGAGACAGGGTCTCACTATGTAGCTTGGCTTGTCTGGAACTCTTTGTAGATCAGCTGGCCTCAACCTCAAAAGAGATCCCCCTGCTTCTACCTCCCAAATGCTGGGATTAAAAACATACACCACCATGCCAGGCCTACTTTGTATTTTTGATGGGTGTTTTATTCTTGCTAGATAGATAATCCATTTTGGTGGATGTTTCTTAGAGATGTAAGGATGAAAAAATAGGTTACTGATTGTCTTAAAACCAGACTCAAGGGGCTAGAGAGCTGGCTCAGAGGTTAAGAACACTGACTGTTCTTCCTAAAGGTCCTGAGTTCAATTCCCGGCAACCACATGGTGGCTCATAGCCATCTGGTACACAGGTACACATGCCAAATGACATATAATAAATAAATCTTAAAAAAAAAACAGACTCAAGAATGACTGAGTAATATCAATTAAATTGTTTGTTTAATTCTATTCTAATGTGTGTTTTTTCTGCTTGGCCTGTTTGAATCTGTTCAAGTTTCCAACATCTTTTGCCTTGGTTAGCAGATCTCTGAATTCTGTCTTCTGTGTTGTGCTGTCAATGCATGAGACTACAGTACTGGTCTTCACGGTTTTATCTTCCTTTCCTTCTTTATTTTTGTTTTTGTGTTGCTGGGGCACCTAGGGCCTGTGCATACCGGGCCGGTGCTTTACCACCAAGCTATACCCCTAGCCTGTATTTCCCCTTTATTAGTAGAAAATAACCCTTTCACCCCCTCTTTTGATTATGTATATTTTATTAGCATGTATTTGTTTTTCGAGCAGGTTTCATTATGCCCGCGTCACCACAGTGTCCCATCATACCCCCCTCCCCTCTCATACCCACTGCTCCCCAATGCCGTGACCTTACCCCCGAGGCTCTGTGCCAGCTCTCATACCCACTGCTCCCCAATGCCGTGACCTTACCCCCGAGGCTCTGTGCCAGCTCTCCATTTGCCATCAGAGCTTGCTTCTGCTTCTCTTTTTCTCTGTTGTCATGAGACTGTCACGCCGAACACTGTGTCATTTCCACATCCTTGATTAAAGCCGAGTCCAGTAATATTTCTGGGTTTGGTTGTTGCTGTTGTTTGTTTTATAGGATTTCACTATGAAGCCCTGGCTGGCTTAGAACTCACTATGTAGACCAGGCTGGCCTTGAACTCAACACCTGCCTCTGCCTCCCAAAAGCTGGGATTAAAGGGGCACTTCACTACGCCCAGCATGAATAATGGTTTTTAACTGAACTGAGAATATTGGGATGTTTCATATTTACTATTATCACTATGCTTGGTTTCTTTTCCAGTTATATTCACTCTGTGCCACATAGTCTGGTGGTTTTGTTTCTTTATCTTCTTTGGTGATTTTAAAGATAAATGTTCCATTTTAGCCACAGAATTTAGTAAATGCCAATCATACATGCTAGTGAGTTTCACTATGACATTTTAGCATACATATTCATGTATTTTGGCCATATTCATTCCCATTACCTCACACATCCTGCTTTTCCCCTTCCTCTTCTGAACTAGTCCCCCTTCTGCTTTCACAAATACCTATTTTTAATAATCAGTGGTTACTTTAAGGTTCTTTAAAAAAAAAATTCTGCCTTTGGCCTAGTGAGATGGCTCAGTGAGAAAAGGCACTTGCAGGCAAGCCTGGCACCCCGAGTTGAATCCCAGGTGACCCACACGTCAGAAGAAGAGAACCCAGTTGCATACTTTGCCCTCTAGCCCCTATACACTCTATACTCTATATACGGTGGTACATATATACACACACACACAGAGAACGAAAGAATAATAAAAATTAAAATCTCACACTTAAATTTCTGTAATTGGCACAATAAAAAAGAGCACTTTGATCCACAATGGCCGATCCTA
Organism: Pachyuromys duprasi; assembly: GCA_028658305.1. Taxonomy (NCBI): domain Eukaryota; kingdom Metazoa; phylum Chordata; class Mammalia; order Rodentia; family Muridae; genus Pachyuromys; species Pachyuromys duprasi. Next base: position 62,819,664 of record CM053751.1, on the reverse strand, counting down.
TGTTTGATGAAAATCTGCAAGAAAGGAACTTAAAGGCAGCAGACATAAACTAAACAAGAGAGGAAAGGCTGTTGGCTCTGGTGTGACCAAAGCAGTGAGCTTGGGTGAAAACATCATACCATACCTTACAAATATGCAGTTATTACATGCTAATCACAAATTTAACTGGAGGTTAAATAGATTAAAACAATGACATTTGGCCCCTTTGTGAATATTACCAGACACTTGCTTTGTCCTGGGTCCTGTCACATCGCTTACATTTTTCCTTCCTTGTAAATTTGCATAATTATACACCAGCCCTTATCTTGGGTTTGTGTTCCAAGATCCCTAGTAGAAATGCCTCAAACTATAACTATGGGTAGAACTGAAACTAACAGACACTAATTTTCTCTCTCTCCCCCCTCACCCCATTGCAGGGGATACCACACACAACCTCTTGCCTGCTGGCTGGCGTTCCAGCCTTTTGTAAGACCGTCTCTACTGCCCTACCCCTCCGCCCTGCAATGATTGTCATCACACCTATTCCAAAGGCCTTGCTATAGTTTCTGCCGCCCCTGCTCAGGTCCAAGGTGCCCCACCTGATGTATCAACTCTAAACACGCGTGTTAGCTCTCGGAAGTCTAAGGCTCGGAGGTGATATTTGGGAGCGGGGCACCACTTGAGGACCTCTGTGCTCTTCACTCCTGACCGCTTCTGGGATTCTTCCACCCTAATGTTTTTCCTCAGAACTCTGCTGGTGTTAAGTGTTTTCAAAGAGGTGTGCAAGGAGCACGGTTGGTTTATTAATGCGTGTCTGTGGGACTGGAAGGTAGCCACAATAAATAAATCGACGCAGAAATAAATAACAAGGTACAATGAAGGTGTTGGCAGAACACCGGGACATAACTCTCTGTCCGTAGGTCTTGCAAGAGTGCTTCTCCGGCCTTTCAGTAGTTGTTTTCTCTCTGTTTAAGTCAGCATCGCCTCTTAGGCCTCACATGGTTGCAGGAAGCAAAGAAGCCACCTCCGGTCCCTCAGCTCCAACACAGGCTCTGTTGGTTTGGTCCATGACCGGTCCCCCTTTAACTCTTTTCTGCCTCCTGGTAGGGGGCGGAGCTTATCCCCCTTTCAGATTCTTCTAGAGGAAAGGGAGCCCAGCAGTCCCAGCTTAGAGACAGGCAGCCCAGGGAAGACGCTGCTGCCAGGGTGGAGGCTGGGACAGACCCTCTGCTGCCTTTGGGATGCTAGCCAGGGTCTCTTGCGTAGGCAGCATCGGGACCACTCTGCTGGTGTTGCGCTCTGCTCACAGCAGCTCCTCGATGTCCACTGTGATATCCTCCCAGGCCTGGCCCAAGCCAGCAGAGCTGACAGCACTGGCCTATTCCTGTTCTGTTCTTGTCTTTGTTTGGTTTTTCTAGACAGGGATCCTCTGTGTAACCGCTCTGGCTGTCCTGGCGCTCACTCCATAGACCAGGCTAATCTGAAACTCAGATCCGCCTGCCTCTGCCTCCCCAGTGCTGGGACTAAAAGCGTGTGCCCCCACCGCCCAGCCTTTTCTCCTTTTCATAGGGATTTGTCTTAGCTAGGGTTTCTTTTGCTATGAAGAAACACCATGACCAGAGCAACTCTTATAAAGAAAAACATTTAATTGGGACTTGCTTACAGTTCTGAGGTTTATTCCGTTATCATCATACTGGGAAGCATGCATGCAGGAAGACGTGGTGCTAGAGAGGTAGCTGAGAGGTTTATATCCAGATGGGCAGGCAACAGGAATTGAGAGAGAGACACTGGGCCTGGCTTGGGTTTCTGAAAGCCCCAAAGCCCACACTTCCTCTAACAAGGCCACACCTCCTAATAATGCCACTTCCTTTGAGCCTATGAAGGCCATTCTCTCTCTCTCCCTCCCTCTTCCCCCCTCCCCTCTTTCTCTGTGTAGCCTTAGCTGTCCTGGACTCACTTTGTAGACCAGGCTGGCCTCGAATTCACAGAGATCCGCCTGCCTCTCCTCCCCAGTGCTGGGATCAAAGCCCTGTGCCACCACATTCAAACCGTCACAGGATTCCTCCCACAGGCAGCTAGGCTAAGGAATCACCATGACTACGGGTGCTACTCTCAGAGCTGACTGTGGATGGGAAGCTCTTTCTACTTACTGTTTCCTTCCTTCCTCTCCTTTCTCAAGGGTAGCCACATGAGGACTTAAATGCGCACCCGCCTCCTGCCTTGTTCCCCAACCAGCTTCTTGGATGTCTTAGCACCTGCTTCTGACTTGGAGGGACTCAGCCACCTACAATGTGATCAGCAGATAGCTGCAGGCCTGGATTGGCTGGAATAGAAGGTGCTACAGCTCCAGGCCTTAGGCTGAGTATGGACTGGTCTTTAACATAAGCGGCTTGTCTTTTCTAAGCATGGCGGTTTCATTTCTTTCTCAGAGTGCATCTATGCCTTATTTTATTCCTGTGAAGACCCAGATTTAAAAAAAAAAAAGATTTGCCTTTTTGTTTTATGTGCACAAGAGTTTGTTGCTTATATATGTGTACAACAGTCCAGAAGAAGGTGTCAGATACCCAGCGGACTTACAGGGCATTGTGAATCCCTGTGGGTGCTGGAACTGAACTCAGGTCCTTTGTGAGAACAGCAAGTGCTCTTAGACACTGAGCCATCACTTCAGCTACTCCCTGAGGAGTCTTAAAAGATGATTCCCCTCAACCCTCAGAGGGAAGTGAGAGGATCAATGTTTTAGACCCTACTTATATCTCTGCCGTTAGCCAGAAGTACCTTTCTCAATTTCTGCTTGCTTTATGCCTGTCTGTAGAGAACGCACATCTTTGGCTTCAAAGATCACATTCTGAGAAGACCCACTTGAAGTCTTTCAGTTATTTAAATGGGACTTTTAGGGTAGTTCTGCTGGGGATACCAACAACTGAATCCTGTTTCTCTCTCTCGCTCTCTCTCTCTCACACACACACACACACAATCAATTTAGACTTAGACTTATCCTAGCAGCCTGGATCATCACTTTTGAACAGACCAATTTTCTCCTTCTACTATCTGTTGTTTCTCTCTTCTCTCCCTCATTTCCTCCCTTCTTCCCTCCCTTCTCAGGGTCTTATTGCTGTGAAGAGACACCATGACTACTAAAGGAAAAGTTTAATTGGGGCTGCTTACAGTTCAGAAGTTTGGTCCGTTATCATCAAGGCAGAAAGCATGGCAGCATGCAGCAGACATGGTTCTGGTGAAGTGGCTGAGAGTCCTACATCTTGATTGCAGGCAAGAGAGAGAGATAATGACACCCTAGGCCTGCCTTGGGATTCTGAAATCTCAGAGCCCATCCCCAGTGACACACAAAGCCACACCTCCTAATAGTGCCACTCCCTATAGGCCCTTGGGGGCCATTTTATTCAAACCACCACACCTTCCAATCTTCTTTTCCTTTTCAGGTGGTCTTTCTGTGTTCTATAATCCCGTCTTGAACTTCTGAGCTCAGATGGTCCTCCTGCCTCTGCTCCTGAGTGTTGTGATTACAAGTGTGCCCCACCATATTCAACTTGCGTATGTGTGGTCGTGCACACGTGTGTAGGCCCGAGGTCAGTGTTAGATGTTTTTTCTCAGTTTTTCTATCGTTACATTTTGAGACAAGGTCTCTCATTGACACTGAAGCATGGATGCAGGCTGGCTAGCCAGTGAGCCTCAGGGTTCCACCTGTCTCCGCCCTGCACCAAAGCTAGGGTTCTGGACACACACCACTTTGCTGGGCTTTGTGTGTGAGTGAGGATCTGAATTCAGGTCCTTTTATGGCAGGCACTTCACCAATGGGCCGTCTCTCCAAGCCTCAACTGTTTCTTCATTCCTAACCCGGTGGATTCGTCCAAGGAGTCTTCCTGAGCATGACTGACCCAGACACTTACTTGTGCCCAGGCTTCCCTTTTTCTTCTTATCTCTGCGGTTCTTGGTTTTCTCTCTCAGTCATCTCAGTGATTGCTCTTTTTGTCTTTGCTATTGTGACCTGCCATGAGCCTGGACCTGCTTTTATCATCAGGCTAAAGTTTGCCTGGTAGCTTCTGAGTTACCCTAGCTACTTTTAAGATCAGCCTGTGGCACTTTGTACCATTTTTGTCAGGAGGAAGCAGCCTGCCATTTTGCATTTCCTTTAAGCCTCCTGAAGCAGGACCCCTCCACCTACCCGAGCAGAGTTACCAGGGAGGCCTGAGTTTGAGACCCTTGCCAGAGGTTCCGCAGCACAGCCCTCGGAGGCACCTACCACACTACAGGGCTCCTAGTTGAGGTTGCTGTTGCTGTGGGGAGGAAAGGGTTTATTTCACTCACAAGTACATATAGCATGCCATTCATTGTCAGAGGTAGTGAGGACAGGACTCAAGCAGGGTAGGAACCTAAATGAGGCAGGAGCTGATGCCTCCAGGTTCCTGTTTTGCTTGAGTTCCTGTCCTCACGCCCTTCAGTGACAAACAGCAATATGGGAAGTGTAAGCTGCTGGAGGCTTCTGCAGAGGCCATGGAGGGTGCTGCTGACTGGCTTGCTCCTCATGGCTTGCTCAGCCTGCTTTCTTACAGAACCCAGGACCAGTAGCCCAGGGGTGACAGCACCCACAATGAGCTGGGCCCTTGCCTATTGATCACTAATTGAGAAAATGTCCTACAGCTGCATCTGATGGAGGCATTTTTCCCAGTTGAGGGTCCTTCCTCCCAGATGACTTTAGCTTGTGTCAAGCTGACATAAGTCTAGCCAAGACAGGTTTAAAGCACTCATCATGGGAGAGATGCCTTCCTAGGACTCTGTGATGTGAGCCTAGAAAAGCTCACACATAGGAGCTTAGTAAGCCATCAAGTGGTGTACCTCAAGTGTTTGATGGATAACACTTGACAAAGGGCCTGTTTGTCTATAAATATCTCTACATGTCTGTACGTATAGTTTGTTTTTTTTTCTTTTAAAATGGGAGTTACAAAGAGTCTGGGAATGGATATTCTGCTTAGGATCTTTAAAATACCCAGACTTGGGGCTGGGGTGGAATGGGGTGGGGTAGGGGGTTGTCAATGAGTAAAGTGCTTGCTGTGTAAGTGTGAGGACCTGAGTTCAAGTCCCTGGCACTCACATAAAAGCTAAGCACTATGGAGTATGCCTGTGGCCCCACTGGGTAGTGAGTTCCAGGTTCAGTGAGTGAATCTATCTCAAAAAAAAAAAAAAAAAAAAAAAAAAACAAAGGGGGAAAAATAAGGTGGCGAGTGACAGAGAAAGACCCCTGATACCATCTGGCCTCTGCATCCACACATGCACACACATACACCTCAACTACTCTCCACCCCAAAATATCCAAATCTTTTTTTTTCTCACAGGCTCCCTGGGAAGCTGTAAGTAGCAAGAGACAGCCAAGGAGTGGGAATTGTCTTGGCAGTGATGACGTGGCCGAGAAATGAATGGTGTGGAATTCTTTGTTACCCAGGAAGACACTGGGAAGCCTCACTGTTAACAGGCCTCTGGTCGAATTGGTGATATTCCATCCACACTGTGGATTCAGGGAGGCTATCAGAGAGAGGGAGAACTGAGTCACGCAATAATTACGTAGAACAATTTCTAAAAAACATAGTTCACTGGAAAATCAAGGGAAGAACTGCAGGTATAATTTTTTTTAATTTCAAGATACCATACTTATGTTTATGTTTATGAAAATATGATCATAACTAGAAATGTCTGAAGAAACTCTGTGAGCAGCTGTTGTACGTGGCTACCTCTGGAAAGTGCAACCGAGGCCCCGAGGTACAGGGAAGGCATGTGCTTTTGTACTCTTTGAATATTTTATTGAATGCCCAAATTGCTTTTTTAGCTTAAAAAAAAAATTCTGGTACAATAACATACACCAAAGCAACATCTTGATCACTGGCGCAGAGTTCTCTCTGGTGATAGGCTATGTTGGCACCCCTTCTCTGCATCTTGGGACCTCTCTCCTGATAGCCTGGACCTCGGGGAAGGTGAAGGAAGGAAAAAAATAAGAGTTGTCGCAGGCCAAGCTTGTACTTGTTTTCCAGGTGCCTGTTGAGGCGGTTAGAGAAGAGGCCATGTGGAAATCACCTTTCAATGCAAGGGCCCTGTGGTGTGCTGGTGAACACCGCCACCCAATGTCTACAGCCTGATGCGTACAGCCTCAGCAGCTTGTCAGAGAAAGAGAGAGAAAAAAGAGAGATGTGGGCAGAGGTGGATGAGTGAGGGGAGGCAGGCGTTAGGTCCTATTTCCAACATTTTGCTAGGTGTCTGGAGGCCTGGGTTGATTGTCTGGTTTTTAGTCTGCTCCAGGGACAACTTCCTTGATACCGAATCCCACAATGACAGTCTTATCCTCAGAGCCTGTCCAAGGCCCTGTCCCTGGGAAAGCATACTCCTGGCCTTGGCTCTTTTGCCTTTGTCTCCTGTTTGTCTAAAGGCCTTTGTTTGTCCTCAGCAGACCCCAGGCTCCCAGTTCATTCCTCTGGGAAGGTCCCTTCTTCCATGAAGAGTCATTTTCTGCCTGGATTTCTCTTCATGGTAACAGAGGCTATAGTTGCCCCCCAGAAAGAGCCCACATATGAAACTGGTTGCTTGTAATTGCCTCTGAATAGGCCACACATCTTCCCTTGAACCAGCGGACAAATCAGTTCCTATGTCCAGGTGGAATGTGATGTGCTGATGGGGATCATCCCCAAAGTCAGGAATTAATGATTTGCTTAATTAAGTGACTCCTGTCCACTGCAGACAGCAGACAAGAGTCAACTGTCCTACCATTAAGAAAGTGGGTGAAGGAGAACAGGGGGTACCATGCTTAAAGAGCTGGAGCCTGTAAAGGGCATCTGAAACCCTGATCCGTCTGGACCCCAACATTTTCCCTTTCCTTCCTCCCCTCCCCTCTCCTGTTCGTGTTAGTAATGATGGAACCAGAGCTGTTGTATGTGTGCTAGGCAGGGAGGTGCTCTTTCTACTGCTTCTAAAATCTGAGTCAGGACCTCACTAAGTTGCCGCGTCTTCAACTTGTGCCCCTCTTGTGCCAGCACCATCGTCTGCCAGTTTCTGGATTACACCACAGACGCACATCACCAGGCCTGGCAATTTTCAAGTGTGTGAAATCCTCTTTGCTTAAACCAGCTTGATTCAAAGTTTGTGTTGTTATTCCTTTCAATAAGAGCTTTGGTTGAAAAGAGAGAGAAAGAGGTGCCCATGCACAGAAGGTCCCATTTCTGTAGCTGTGTGTGTGAATAGAATAAGAGAATGAATGTAATGATGTGCAGACGGTCCTGATGGTTTTGGTTTCTGACGGGGTCAGAATACACCCATACAGCCATCCTACTCAGTGAGTGTAATGGTCAATAAGTCATATCAGATCTTCAACATTTCAATACAAAACAGTCTTTGTGTGAGGGTGATTTTGCTCAATCACAGGCTAGAGTCTGAGCATGTTAAGACAAACTAGGCTAAGCCACGGTGTTTGATTAGATATATGCTTTTTTTTTTTTTACTGACAATATTTTTAACTTAGGTTTAGTGGATACAAATCAGGAGGTAACTGTGAGACACAGTAACTGGATATGGGGCAGCAGGACGACAAGTAATTGTTTTGTTATCCATTGTATTCATTTAGATTTTATATGTTTATGCATGTGAGCAGTTTTCCTCCCTGTGAGTGTATGTACCATACACATGCTGGGTGCCTCCAGAGGTTAGGAGAGGGCATCAGCTCCTCTGTAACTGGAGTTAGAGATGGTCGTGAGCTCCCATGTGTGTTCTGGGACGAACCCAGGTCCTCTGCAAGAGCCCTTCACCATGGAGCCACCTCTCTAGCCCCAGTTTGCATTTTCAAAATTTAAATTTAATTTTTTTTGAAGTGGCCAGCCCCAAACTCATAGAGATCTGCCTGCCTTTGCCTGCCGGGTGCTGGGATTAAAGATGTGCACCACTATAGCTAGCTTAGAAATGTGTAGCCCTGGCAGGTCCCGGACTCACACTCTTCTGCCTCGTTAGCATTTCCTATCAGAATGTGCTGCTACAGTGGACTTCTTTATGTTAAAAAAAATTAATTTATTTTGTGACTAGGTATACAGCTAGTGTATATGAGTGTATATTATGCGCACATGTGTATATGCATGTTCACCTGTATATATATATATGTTTATATATGTGTAGTGAGAATTTTCTTTTTAAAAAAGAGTTATGTGTTGTGGGTTGTTAATAATTATTATTGATTTATCTTTTAGTTAATCAGCAGTTATTCCTAAACCAGCTGTAATGCAAATCACCACACAGAGACTAGGGTTTATTTAATTAACCTAGAGCACAATGCTGGGCAATAGTTATTCCATACTAAACCTCCAAGCCCACATAGTTTCCTACCATTCAGATTCCACCCATCATACTTGCTTTTAGTCATATCTCAGGTCTGGTTCATCTCTCCTCATGGTTCCAAGTTCTCTCCTGCCGATCTCAGCTCTCCTCTCCTCCTCCCACTCCTTCTCTTCCCTTCTGGGCCAGGATGTCCCACCCTATTCTCTCCATTGCTCAGCATTGGGGCTGGTTGTTTAATTGAAAATATAGAGAACAAATGGTGGCATGTTTACACAAACTTGAGACAGGTGATGCTTAGAATAAACATCACAATGCAATGTCCAGATTGAAACCAGATCGTAGGGTATATAGAAATCAGCGTTTGAATAAAAAGGGTACATTCCATAAGAATATTATACCAACAGTTATATGAATATGTTTTTGTTTTAATCCCAGCTATGGAATATGGTGTTGCTTCAGCTTGTCCACAGCAGCTGACTAACTTGCCTCGTGCTCTGGCAGGGGCGTGATTTGTGCCAGGTGCAGACAGTTTAATTCTGGGAACTCCTGAGAGGGTACACATGGGAGAGCCCCGAGAGGGCTTGGGGCGGTTACTGCCCCTCCTCCTCCTCTTCCTCCTCCTCCTCTTGCTGCTGCTGCTTTTGTTGTTTGCTATTGCTGGAATGCTGGTTTGCTGGTTTGCTGAACTGCTGGAGATTCTAATGAAAGAGACGACTTGCTTCAAGGAATTCTCCATCCCTAATCATTAAGAAGTAGCGTACAGAGGTCTAACCTTTCCCCTCTAACCTTCTCTCTCTCCTACCTACTATTGGGGCGCTAGAAGGGATTAGGGTGGAATAAGGGTTAGAAGGGAAGTAGAGATATAAGAACCCATAAAACAGATAAATACACCAACCTGTGTGTGTGCTGGTCAGAGGTTGATAGTGGGTGTCTCCCTTAATCACCCTTCACTTTATACACTGAGGCAGGATCTCTCTCTCTCAATTTCAGATCTCACCAATTTAGCTACTCCAGTTAACCAGCTCGTTTCAGGGATCTTGGTCTCCCTCTCTTCCATGCGTCAGTACTGTGAGTGGGCCACTACACCCATCCAGCATTTATATGCGTTGGAGGGGGGGGGGATCTAAACTCCAGTCCTCATACTTGCATGGCAAATGCTTCACTCCCAAGCTGTCTCCCCAGCCCCTTGCTCTGTGTTTATCACTTGCAGTGCATTAAGCATGGGTTGTAAGTGCTCATCAATCTCTGCCAAGTTGTTTTAGTTGTTCATTAGTTCAAGGGAGTGAGGAGAACTCTCTCATCTGCTGTTGGTGTTGCAGGCAAGAACATGAGCCAGCTAGGGCGTGACAACTGCTCCTTCGATTATGTGGATAAGCTCACGAGCACCTTGCAACTGGCAGTCCACATCCCCACCTTCCTCCTTGGCCTGGTTCTCAACGTGTTGGCCATCCGAGGCTTCAGGGTCTTTCTGAAGAAGAGGCAGCCAGAATACATGGCCACTTCCATCTACATGATCAACTTGGCCATCTTCGACTTACTGCTTGTGCTCTCACTCCCATTCAAGATGGTTCTACCGCAAATAGAGTCCCCCCTCCCCGCTTTCTGCACCCTGGTGGAGTGCCTATACTTCATCAGCATGTACGGGAGCGTCTTCACCATCTGCTTCATCAGCCTGGACAGGTTCCTGGCCATCCAGTACCCACTCCTGGTCAGCCACCTCCGGTCCCCCAGGAAAACCTTTGGGATATGTTGCTTCATCTGGATCCTGGTGTGGGTTGGAAGCATCCCCATCTATACTTTCCACAGGGAAGTGGAGAGATACAAGTGTTTCCACAACATGTCTGACGGCACCTGGAGTGCCAAGGTCTTCTTCCCCTTGGAGATCTTTGGCTTCCTCCTTCCCTTGGGCATCATGGGCTTCTGCTCCTATAGGAGCATTCAGATTCTCTTGGGCCGTCGGAACTACACCCAGGACTGGGTGCGGCAGAGAGCCTGCATCTGGACCATCGCTACCAATCTTGTCGTCTTCGTGGTCTCGTTTCTCCCTGTGCACTTAGGCTTCTTCCTGCAGTTCCTGGTGAGGAACGGCTTCATCTTGGAGTGCAGGGTCAAGCAGGGTATCAGCTTGTTCCTACAACTATCTCTGTGTTTCTCCAACATCAACTGCTGCCTTGACGTTTTCTGCTACTACTTCGTCATCAAAGAATTCCGTGTGGGCATCAAGGCCCCCCGCCATGTCCAGCTGGTCCGCCAGGACACTATGATCACCAGGGATTAGAGGAAGGCATCCTTCTCAAGAGAAGGGAATTCCAGCCCTAACCTCTCATAGGAATGTCCTGTGCTCCCTTTTGACACTTGATGAGTTCCATCTTTGTTCTCTACACCCCTAAGACCTTTCCACAGCACCTGGATGGCTGATGTTGGGTTTGCTAAAGAACCAGGTGATGCATTCATTTCTAAGTCCAAACTGTATGAAGCAGAAGAATCAAAAAACAAAACAACAAACAAAGGTGACTAACCTTCTAACTTGGATAGCCTGGGAAGCAGTTCATTGGACCAGTATGAAGGGGATTAGAGAGAACTGTTCTTAACTTGGTTCAGCCATAGCAGAATGAAGTCCGTATTGGGTCCTGGTTGGACATCTGGCACTGGTGACAGTGTTTAGGGAGCTGACCAGGAATTGGGGGGGGGGGGTGTGTCTTCTCCAGGCAGCACAAAGGCCTGCACTTGAGGGAAGCGGTGAAGATGCTCCCCAGTTCCTGGAGGGAAACTACAGACAGCTGAGTCACGGTTGGAGCCTTCATCAGCTCCTCTTGCTCTGGAGAAGGAGCCCACAGTGACAGCTGAAGGGCTCAATTGAGATGACTCGGCCATTCCAGAGAGTGAAATGATTAGAGGGATAAATTGCAGGGTCGTTTTTTTACACAATGGAAGGAGTGTGCTGGGAAGAAACCTGTGAGACTTCATTTGAATTAGACACAGGGCTTTGGGAAGAAAAGCAGCCACAGTCCTAACTAACTAGATCCTACAAGATAAGAAGCTAGGGGAGGGGGAGGAGAAGGAGGAGAGGCAGCTATAATCTGGGACCTGTCCACAGAGTAGAAGATGGAGATGAGCCAAGGTGTAGAAGAAAGGATAAGGAAGGAGGGAGAGGAAGGGGAGGGAGGAAAAAAAAGAAGAGGAAAGAGGAGGAAGAGGAAGGCAGATGGGCAGGAAGGGCTGAGGCATGAAGGGGAATAGGAAAGGTGAATATGGAGGGCAGAGGCAGGTGGCTTCCTCCTAAGAGTCCATCACTCCTCCACTGGAAGCCATTGAAGGGTCAGCACTTCCAGGCCATGGTGGCCGTGGAAGTGTTCAGGCAGCACTTGGAGCCACCTGTGGGCCACTGAAGGAATATTTAGGGAAGAATGAGTTAAAGACCTTGGAAGTGAGGGTACCAAGGACCAGGGTCCCACCTCAGGGCTGGGCCTCCAGGAACCCATTGGTGGAGATTTCGAGCTATGCAGACCCAAAAATGAGGCTGCCAGCCTTGGATGCTGTTTTGTTCCACAGCCGTCTTGGACAGAGATACCCCTTGTGACACCGAGACAGTCACGGCAGAACATTTGGGGCTGCTTTAGGTTAGTCCATGAGTGAGCGGGTCTTGGGACCACCTCCTCTGTGTTCTCTCCGAGTGAGGAGCTGTTAACCTGCCCAGTAGAGTCAGGTGGTCCCCTCCAAGTGCAAGTATGTCTGCCAGGCAGGATTCCCCAGAGCAAAGGCTTAGCAGGCTGAGTAGCCACCATCCCCATCAATGACCAAAGCTAAAACCTGCTGTGTATTGCAAAACTCGAGGTCCCAAGAGGACTATTACCAAAGAGGGCAAGGAATCTAGAGCCATAAACTAAGGAAAAGTAGGGACAAGGTTCCTTCTGGGGGAGGGGATGGGACAGCTGGGTCAGATTGGCAACTCCGACCTGGAGATGGGGGATGGGTAGGGCTTGAGAATGCACTGATTCATTCCAAAATAGTGACAGGAAGGAAATTCTTGTCTTTTCCCATGGAGACTTACCTGGTGTGTATCCAAATCATCAGACCCATGGGTCCTCAAATGGCAGTTGGCTCAGCGGCGCAGGAAAGGGGGAGGGTCCACGTTAGAGTTGGGGTATAGCAGATTGCAGCCAGTGAGTAGGGGAAACCCAGGACTTAGTTTCGGAAAAGGCTCAGATTCCTGTTACTAAAGCCGGTGGGGCTAGAAGCTATTGTTTAGCTGTAAACACGACCTTCTTCACACCAGCCTAAAAAACGAACCTGACACATGGGCATCGTGCACAGCCTTGAGATCTAGCAAATTTAATTGGAAAACCAACTTGATTAACACGATTTACCAAATAAATAAATTCCTACAATGCACTGTGACTTTGTCTCTGTCTCCAGTTTCTGGCTCCAGAGAAGAACTGTCTAACGGCCCCTCCTAAGGGATTCAGCAGTTGTGGTCACCAACAGTGGTGGGCACCAAGTATGTTACAGCTGACCCTCCCTGTTGGTGGGGAGCCACAGCCTAGTGTCAAGTCACTTGGGTGCTCAGTTGTCTGTGGTAGCCACGGAGTCTCACAGACCCGGCTCCAGGCTCTTCCAGCCCGTCCCTCCATCTTGTCCCACCATGACACTGGTTCTGTATATATAAAGGGCCCAGCCCCAAGAGGCCTGTTGACCACACGTCCTTCTCTGGCTAGTTATGGTGTAAATCTACCTTTCCTCACAGGGAACTCCTCTTCCTCTACCGGAGCCCCTGACAGGCATGGTCCAATAGGCTCAGGCCTAAGTCACCCCTTTTTCCTAAGTACCCACAAGTTCCGAGTCAGGTTGTGGGAGGCTGGTTAGAGACATCCTTCTTCCTGAACAGTCATTTTTCTGTTAACCCTGGCTACCCCATGGCTGGGTCCTAACCCCTTGGCTCCCAGAGGAGTTGGTTGGAGAATGCCTATTCGTCAGCTATATCTGTCGGCTCTGTACCTCGTGAGTCCCCTCCTGTGGACCCTTTGAAGTTGGAGTCATTACAGGATTACAGTGGAGATGCTCTGGGTTTCTGAGAACACCCACGTAGAAAATTCTACGCTCTAGAAAGTTACCATGAATCACCAGTAATTTCAAAGATGCTAGAAATGACTGCAGGCCCCGTAGCAGCTGCAGAGACTCCCGAGGATTAGAAGGGACTGGCTTGACGTGTCTACGAGGAAAAGGCAGGACGAGCTTTCTAGTCAGGGATGAAAAAAAGGCGTCAACAAAGCATGGGTGACACTTCCCTACCCAAGGATCCATGTGCAGATGGTCCCTGCAAGCTCCTTGTGGTCCTCAGAGGGCCAGCTGCACTACGGACAACATTTTGGGGGCGCAAAGGAGCAGCTGGCTGAGACTACCATGAGAATCCCGTTCTGAGGACAGGGCCCTAAAAGATTAGTGTTGATTTTGAGGTGAACGTCCTGAAACTCCTACCCTGGTACCTCTCACCGTCTCAGCTGTGCCTCTCTTGCCAAGCCCAGGGCAGAGCTACCACAGGCGGTGAAGGAACAAAGAACTCCGTAGAGGTGAGCAGAGCTCATTCGGGTCCCCTCTTCCCCCTGTGAGCAGTGCTGGGGGAGGGGCCTTCACTGTGAGCTACAGCAGAAGTGAGGCCCTCTGTTCTTTGATGTCTGCAGAGGAAAGACAAGGTGTCACTTCAAGGGAGCAGCCCTGAGCTCACCTCAGGCCCCAGGCAGTGCCTTTGCTCTGAAGCAGTCACCTGAGAAACTACAACCAAAACTTGTCTGCACAGGGTGACAACACAGTTAAGGGGGAAGGGGAAGGGGGAGAGAGAGAGAGGAATGTTGTATAGCAAAGAAAGGCTATTCAGGGTGGTCTGCCTGGGGAGAGTGGCTCCCTAGAGAGCCCCTCTCTTCTAAGGATTTGTTTGGCTGGTTCAAACACACTCCTATGGGTCTCTCTCAAGTTGTGTCAGAAAAGGTTGATAGTGAGGATGGCTAGGGTCACTGTGCACGGATAAGCAGGCCCTGATTTAACCCAAGGATCCCAATGGCTGATTCTCAGAGGCGGCGCCCCGCACACAAGCTGGGCTTGGCTCACGGTTAGGACTGGTGCAAGTGACCCAGTGATGCCCAGGGTCCAGGGAGAAGACACGGCTCCTCCCCTTCCTGCCCTAGCAGAGAGGGTCCTGGGATGGCTAAGGAAGGCTCTAGATAAGCTTTGGGGCAGGGAATACTTTGGGGGTGGGACTCCGGTAGCAGCCAGTAGATAGGGAGATGCTGCCATACACACACAGCTGGGCTGATGGGCTCAGACTCTGGGAAGGATCCTGGAAGCCCCTGCCATATTCTTCTACACCTCCCGCTGACTTCTTTTTTCCCCTTGAGGGACAGCTGGGGCTTTGCTTTCACTGAAGGCAATCAGACACAATCAGTTGCTATAGAGTGAGGCAGGGTCAGGTGCCCAAACAGAGGCGCTTAGTAGACTTGCACCTGCTGGACCAGAGGCTCAGAAACAGTTCAGAGCCAAGCAGGCAAATGGACTTCTGGCATTCACAGAGGGTGGCATCGGGCCAGCATCCCTTGAGTGTTAAAGACGATTTAATTCCAGAGACTGAGATGTCTAAGCCATCTGGACAAGCACAGATGAAGTTGGTGGTTAATAGAGCTTAGAGCTGTTGGTATTTCCTCCCTGGGATTTCACTCTGCAGAACACTCAGATATCAGAGGTACAGCTGGGGACTGACGGAGTGTGTGGGTTACAGCTTAAGTGGAGAAAAAATGCTTCTCACTGTCCTGAAGGCTGAGGGCTCAAGGTCTGGCCAGGCTCTGTGTCTGCTTTCTGCTGAGAACTCTCTTCCTGGCTGCAAAATGTTTGCTTTTTACTGTGTCTGCACATAGCAGAGAGAAAACAGGTTTCTGGTATTGTCTAGTAAGAATGCTAGTCTGTCTGGCTCAGGTTAGTGTTTTATTTTCGCTTAATTGCCCCTCCCCCAAAAGCTCAGGGTTGAGGTTTCAACACCTGAATATAAGTGGAAACATTCAATCCACATGGCGTTTACTCTGTGAAATTGAATAGCACATACATGTTTCCTCTAGTCCCTCAACTTGAATACATCCAGCTCCGAGCTCATGACATGCCAGCTCTGTTGTCACTGGGTTCCCTCTCGCTCCAGGAATCCTGCATGAATTCTAACAAGAAACGATCCTTGGGGCCTACAGAGATGGGCTCAGTACTTAAAAATGCTTGCTGCTCTTGCAGAGGACCTGAGTTCAGCCCCCAGAACCGGCATAGGGTGGCTCACAACACACACAAATAAAAGGAAAATAAATCTTTTTAAAATGAGTGGGTGAGGCTGGAGAGCTGGCTCAGCACTTTAAGAGCACTTGCTGCCCTTCCAGGAGACCTGGGTTTGATTCCCAGTGACCACATGGGGCTCACAGAAGTCTGAAAGTCTAGTTCCAGATGATCCAATGCCCTCTTCTGGCCTTCTCAGGAACTGCATGAGCATGATGCAAAGCACCCAGACACATGAAACAAATAAAATGAAATAAATGAGAAGGTCTTTATTTGTGAAATAAGGGGTCACAGGTCCAGTGTCCAATGACCAGACCTATGAATGCTTCCATGTCACACGGATACAAGGCTTTCCCCTACGGGTCCCTCGGGGTTGCAAGCTGCTCCTCCCACCAGCTCCAATGACTCTTCCAGAGTCTCGCCACCTTCCATGGACCACGGCCATACCTCCTAACAGATCCTATTGTGCTCTCTCTATCTGGACCTGGGGCTCCTCCCGGAGCCTGCTAGCAGACTCAAACAGTTCTTGAGTGGGGAGTGAGGATTGAAAGAAAAGTAAAAAACAAAAAAAAAAAACACTACACACGGGATCATTGCCACACCAGTGTGTGTATTCCACAATTCCTTTTTCTATCAGAGCAAAGCACCTCTATACAATGAATGGGTTCATCGAGAAGTCAAACTTGTTTACCTCAACCACTTGTCTGTGTGATCCTCACACAAACAAAAGGACATGAACTTCACAAAACATCCTGCCTATCCCTGTCTCCAGGTGAAGGCCACAGAGAAGACAAGCAGCTCTGCACAGGCTCCAAAGCCTGGCTTCCTTCAAGGCAGGGTGAAGACTGAAGATGTCCAAGGTATGTGCTTCTTAGTATCCATTCTTGTGATCATGATCCTGGAGGAGAAAATGGAACCTTGGTGTCAGAGTGGCATGGGGCAGCTTCAGCATCTTCAGTCGAAATCAACTGGGATTTGTGTTCCCTGAGCAATTGCCACATGTCCACTCTTGAGTGGGACGAGAAGGACAGAGAAGAGGGCTTACAGCTCTCTTAGATATCAGAGGCACCCACTCCTGCCGGAGACTCCGGTAGTGGCCCGTCACCTTCCAATAGGTTAGTTCTTCTAAGCTTAAAAAAGAATGACGGGGGCTGGAGAGATGGCTCAGTGGTTAAGAGCACTGTCTGCTCTTCTAAAGGTCATGAGTTCAATTCCCAGCACCCACATGGTGGCTCACAACCATCTATAATGTGAACTGATTCCCTCTTCTGGCAGGTGTAAATGCAGATAGAACACTCATATTTAATAAAAAAAAAGAAAGAACCCCCCCAAAAAAATTAAAAAAAAAAAAAAGAATGACGGCAGCAGTTTAAGCGGAAGGACATAGCAGCAGTCTGGCACTTAAAAAGATGAAGGAGGAGATGAAGGAGGAGCAGCTGTAGGAGGTGGGTCACAAGCTCACCCGCCCTCTGCTTCTTCAAAGAAGTCCCTCTCACCTGCCAGGGGCGCTTAGCTGTGGTGGGCACCCACGGGCCTCCCGAGGTCTGTGGTGTGAGTGAAAGGTCTGTGGGGTTCTGGTCTGGAGCCGACAGCCTCTCTTGTTGCGCACGCTGCTGCCTACTCTTCTTCCCTGAAGAGGTCCTGGCTGGAGCCTCAACGATGATACCTTCCACCAGCTCAGAGGAGTCACAGCAGGTCCTTCAGGGGTCAGCAGGCGAAGCTGAACTTTCCTTTGGACTCTTCTGACTAAGGAGGACCCTGGAAATTTCGGGTGATTTGGGGGACAATCTTCCTGTCTGAAGAACACCCTGGGACTAAAGCAATGAATTTCACGCAGCAGGAATGCATTTTTCATTGTTACACCTTAGAGCCCTTTTCCATGTCCTGCCTTCGGTGTGTTCTCAAGCTCTAGCTTTGCTAGTTGTTCTTTGGGTGAGAAAGAATCTGGGGTGTTAGAGCCCAGGAAACAGTATCCCAAAGACCAAATCTCTGAGGCTGAGGGGCCTTAGACCCCCCCCCACTCCCAAAGTTCATGTCCCTCTGACCCTGCGTTTCCATTAAGTCTAAAAATATGGCAGAATAGACTTGTCACACACCATGGCCTCTTTCTGTCCCATAGGGAATCATTTAAAAACTACTGTCTATTTTATGGCTCATGAGAGTTTGTCCTGGGCTGTTGTGTATGCTCAAAGCTCATTAGGTTCCCCCTAAAAGCCATGTACGAGTCATCTCAAAATTGTCCACACTCTCGCCTCCCCAACAGGAATGTGGTGTGCCTCACTGAGCTGGTGGATAGCAAGGCACTTGTGACTTTCTGGGCCCTGGTGTTCCCACATTTGTAGATTCACAGATGTACATTCTTTTACTCCAGTTTCATCTGTCTGATGTTTGGGAGAATGTTCAGGTGACAGAGGGAATTGCTCCTTTACCACCTGGGATCAGATGCAAAGAAGAGGAGCCAGATTTCTGCGACTTTGGGTGAGAAGCATAATTGGCCAGTTGTCCACTTAGGGTTTGTGGGGGACGATGAACTCAGAGCATTATCTCAGGTCCTTCTGTGTAGAGACCTGACAAAGGAATGACTCCGTAAAGCTGGTGAAGCTGGGGCTGGAAATTGGCATGCAGCAGGACCTTGGCTCTGGGGGAAACTGAGGCTCACAAACACTTGCACATCTTCAGGTTCCCCCAAAGTGGTACTGTGAAATACATCAGTGTTCTTCTGCCTAATTCTTGGCATATAATAATTCCTAAACTCCTTTGAATCAGCACTTCGGTGAGGAGTCTATGCACTCTAATGACTCCTGGTGGGCAGCCCCAGGTGGCTTCAGGGTGGGGCTGATCATGAGGAAGCCAGAGCATAGAGAGCTGGCACTCTCAGATCTATCCCTCCAGCTTCTGGAAGTAAGGACTGAGGTAACCAGCAGCCAAAGATTAACTCAATCATGCTTTTATAAGGAAGCTTCCATCGCCTCCATCCCCACCCCAAAGGACAGGGCTTGGGCCTTCCGTATAGCCTAGAACATGCAGGTTCCCTGAGGACAAGATACCCAGAAAGGGCATGGCAGGGTGCAGACCCCTTCCTTCCAACTTTATCTTGTGAATCTCTTCATCTGATGTTCATTGGTACCTTTTGTAGTATCTTTTATGTGAAATCTGTAAATTTATATTTTTCTGAGCCCATGGGATCTTCTCTTGCAAATTATTTGAACCTGAGGAGAAGTTGAAGGAAGGCCTATTTAGAGCCCTGAGATGAGAGAGAGATGGGGGTGGGGGAGATTTGTGTCAATAGCTGAGTGAATGTAGGATCCCTACTGGGTCTCTGGTCCACTGTCTCTACAGCAGGATTCTCTTGCTCCCCCCTCCAACCAAAGGCCCTGTGCTTCTCTGCACCCCAACAAAGGTGAACACAACCTAACCAGCACCCAGCTGGGATGCTTTTCTCACCTGGTTCACCTTACTTAACTTCTCCTTGCTGCAGGGCTGTAAACGCCAGAGCTTGCTTACCAAAGCAGGATCTCTTAACAC
The DNA here is from genome assembly GCA_028658305.1 of Pachyuromys duprasi. NCBI lineage: Eukaryota > Metazoa > Chordata > Mammalia > Rodentia > Muridae > Pachyuromys > Pachyuromys duprasi. The sequence continues at coordinate 62,800,542 of CM053751.1, read as the reverse complement.
GGTTGGTGGGAACGAATGAATCAGGCAGGGTTGGCAGGATCTCAACCAGACTGAGACAAGTTCATTTCAAGCCATCGGGCCCCTTATAAACTCACCATAAGGGGACAAAATGGTGGTTTGCAAGCCTGCCAGGGTATCCGAAGTTAGCAGCTTATGTCAAATGTTCAGCCAAGTTCTGCATGCTTCGCTTACTTCCAAGGAACACAGAGACACACAGGCAGCCTCGGGGAGTGCCTCAGGTTCTCAGGAACTGAAGAGTACATAAAGCACCCCAGGAGCCATACGCTCAAATCTTTAAAACCCCATGCTGCATGCCCCTCAATGCAACTAGATCAAGCCAACTCCAATATTCCCTGCACAGAACAGACTTGTGTCCCAAGTTAGAAGTGGCGATCTCTCATCACCTCTCTTGAGGTCTCACAGGCTCCTCTCTGCTGTGCATGCGTGGCACAGGATGGTTGCCAAGCAACAGGCTGGGCCTCACTTCAAACCAGAAGGTGTGGAAGGCCCAGCTCCTGGATCCTGGCAGTGACGCCAAGCCTCTCATTGCTGTGTGTGGGCAGCCTTCACGGCAGGAGTGGTGACAGATAGGCCCACATTCATCAGTTACCAAGATGGTCACATTGTAGGTGTGTGTCTATGTGTGTGTGGTTTTCAAGACAGGGTTTCCCTGTTTAGCCCTGGCTGTCATGAAACTCACTGTGTAGACCAGGGTGGCCTTGAACTCAGAGATTCACCTGAGTGCTGGGATTAAAGGCTTGCGCCACAAAAACCCAGCTGTCAACGTTTTCTCTTCAGGTTAAAAATAACATCTCTGAAACCCTCTCACAAGATCGGAGACAGCTCTCTGGCTGGTAGTGCCGTGGCTATATAGGGACCCAAAAGGGACTGCATCTCCCCCTGAGCTGGGCAGGAGACCTTTGGAGCACTGCTGACGCATACAGTGCCTCAGAATAATGAAGAGACAGATGCCAAGTTGCTAGTGACAAATTGAGATCACATATATGTGACACAATCACACACACACATATACATGACAAAATTCTGGGCCAGTGAGGTCCTGTCTCAGACAAAAAGTGGAAGGTGCCCTAGAACCAGTGCCTTTGATTGTCCTCTGATCTTCATACGTGCATAGTGTATGTGCACACACTTTCACACACATGTGCTCCCATATACACAACACCCCTTTCACCCCAACAGTGTTCAATATGCCGGGTTTGGTGACACATATCTGTAATGCCAGCACTTGTGAGGCAAAGGCAGGAGGGTGAGAAGTTCGAGGCCATTCTTGGCTACATAGCAAGTTCAGGGCAGTTTGTTCTACCTGAGACCCCATCTCAAACAACAACAACAACAACAAAAATGTTCCGTGAATGTGAAAGTGAACCAGGCAAGGTGATGTTCACCTGTAATCTCAGCTCTCTGGAGGGTGAGGCAGGAGAGTCGCTGCAAGTTCCAAACCAGCCTGGTGTTCTGTCTCAAAACAAAACAGCCCAAAAGAGATATTGGGAGACAGTCACAATCCAACTTTATGCATCAGTTTCTGTCTTCGGAATTAAAATGTTTCTTTAAAACATTGTATTAACTTCTCCACAAGACATCTAAGCAATTGCTTGTACTTCCCTAACAGTTTGTGTATTCCAGTTGAATCTTCTCATTTGGAAAAAATATGGTGTGTGTTCGTCTTCTTTAAAAAAACAAAACCAAACCGCGTATTTTTATGTTTGTGTATGAGTGTTTTGCCTGCATGTATGTCTGTGTACTGTGAGTATGCAGTGCCCACAGAGGCCAGAGGAGAGCATTAGAGCCCCTGGATCTGCCATGTGGAGGCTGGGGGCCAAACCTGAATCTTCTGCAAGAGGAGCAAGTGCTCTTAGCTGCTCAGCATCTGTCAGCATTCATCTTCTTAATGAGCAAGTGAGAGCCGCCTCATACTTAGTGCTGGGCATGTCTGCTGTGTGTCCTGGTACCTGGAAAAACTCAGGTTTGAACAGGTGGGGCAAATCCATAGTCTTTTAATGGGAGATAGAAGTGATTGGCACATGGAGTCCGGTCAGAACTTTACCACCGTGAGAGAATGTCTGACAGAAACCCAAGGTAGGAAGGATTTCCTTTGGCTCACAGTTTTAGCGGGTTCGGCTCATGGTTGCTTGACTCTATGCAGGACATCACGGCTGTGGGACACGTGTGGAGGAGGCTGTTTCCCCCTTGGCAGACAGGAGGTGGAGACAGAGCTAGAGACTGGGAACCTGCCGTAGTCTTCAAAGGCTTGCCTTTAGTGACCTGTTTCCTCTGACCAGGGCCCACCTCCTAACATTTCCAGAACCTCCCCAAGTAGCTTTACTATATGAGAGCCAAGGGTTTCCAGGATTCTGTAGGGAACTTTTATATTCAAACAATAACAGTGTGGCATCTTCCAGAGAGAGTATCTGGGATAATGTTCCTCTTCCCTGTCTGCACAGGACATAAAAGCCCTAGACTAGGGACCCTCACCCCACACTGTGCCATCAGAGGCTTTCTGCCAAGAAAGAGGCTGAGGGAGATCTAAGGCTGTTGGAATTACCCAGAGGTGGAGGCAGCAGTACTGGTTGCCTAGCAACTGCAAGCAGCTCCAGGTCCCCATGAGGAGCCCCTATTTACACAATTTAGCTTCAACTGGATCCTTTTGCAGGCAACAAAGAATCCTACTTCTGATTAAAGATGAAATGACATTTCTACAGTGAGGGCTATGGAGGAGAGAGGAGTGAGCTGGGGCCATGGGGCATGGGTGAGGTTAGAAGATTTTTCTCCTCCCAGAGAAACAGAGAAGCCAGCTGTAGGGCCAGACCTGTCCTACAAAGCTCAGTCTGACAGGTATTGGCCTTTCATGACAATTTCCTCTCAATGCCTTGGAAACCCTGGGATAGGAGTCTACTTGGATGATAACTCTGAGGTGTACTGGCTGCAAAGCCAGCCACTGACTGCCTTGGGGACAAGTCTAGACTCATCCCTTCCTGTGGTGGGGACTTGAAGGTCCTGTACATAGACAGCAAAAGCAGGCCAGTAGCCCAGATCGGAAACAAGGCTGCTGCTGTGTGTGCAGGGGACTGGTCAGTAGCCATGAGGGAAGGTTTCATCCATACCATGTCTACTACAGGGGCTTCCTGGCCCAGATGTGGGCACCTAGCTGCTGCCATTTAAAGGTCAAAGAGAAGGTGTTCCTCCACAGTTCCCTGAAGATTCTCCCTTGTCACCTTGGGTATCTCCGGGGAGACCTTCTCCAAGGTCCAGCTGACGGCCCGTCCTGCATGCTCCTGGGTACTCTTCCCACAGGATACCAGGGTGTTTGAAGGGTTTTGATGACAGGAAACCCTCACCCACATTTCTTCACTAAAAGCAAGTTTTTGCCAGAGACTGGTGGTGGTTGTGTAACTTAACAAGTTGGCTGGGAATGACTGTATTAAACAAGAAAGAAAGGAAACATTTTTCCTGTGAGGATATACAGTCATCCCTCAAAAACATGGAGGTTCCAGTCTTTTACAGAGACTAATGTGGTATTTGCGTAGGACCTATCTTCATGTCCCATATACGCTAAGGGTATAATAATATTATCATATTATTATGATTATAACAGAATCTATTATTATTATATTAATAGTATATTTTATTATATTAATACTAATACTTTTACTATTGTTGTTTGTATGTGTGTATCTGTATGCATGATGTAAATGTGTTGAGGACCCATGCTACCACACATGTGGAGGCCAGAGAATAACTTTGTAGACTGTTTTCTTTTTCTACCCTTACACTGGTTCTGAGGATCAAACTCAGGTACCAGCCTTGTGTGGCAAGCACCATTACCTGCTGAGCCATCTTGCCACACCCCCATATACTTTAAATCATCTCTGTGTTACTTAAGATACACAATACAATATAAATGCTAAATAAACAGCTTGTGCCTTATTATTTAGAAAACAATGACAAGAAAACAATTACACATGTGTTCTTTACAAATACATTTTCTCCAGATTATTTTCAGTCCTCTGTTGATTGGCTCCTCAGATATGAAAACTGTAAACACAGGAGGCCAACTATATATGGGAAGAGAGAAAAACAAGACAGCCAGCTTGATGGTAAGGCCAGGGCCATAGCCAGGCCACCCTAAAACCTAGAGTGTGGCCCATGGTTTGGAAGTACTGGAAGGCTCCAGAAAATATCAGGGTGCTCTAGACCTTTCTAGCCATTCAGACTCTGTCTCCTGTTACATTGTTCCAGCCAGCTGTCAATGTCTCTGCTGGTCTAGTCACCAATTCGATTGCTGGGTCAGTAAACTGCCACATACCAGAGAAGATAATACCTCACCAGGCCATCTATGGAACTACCTGGGGCAACTGCTCTCAGTAGGGGCCTGCAAGTGTTCCTAGATCTTGTATGTGTGTTTCCAACTTTATTCTAGACCATTGCCTGTAAAGTCTTATTGGCACATGGCCACACCTATCCATGCTGTCTGTGGCTACTTTGGAGGACGACAACAACAGATTTAGATGGATTCAGCCTACTGTGGGCATCACAATGTCTCAAGTGATTACAATCTGGCTCTTTGCAAGATCCTTCTAATTTAAAAGCCTTTAAGGGCAGAGACTGGGTATCTCGTACATCTCTGGAGGTCCAAAACCTCACAGAACACTTGATGCACAGTAGGAGCTCAACAACCCATGTTGCATGGCTATGCAGGCAGACCTGGGTTGAATCTTTGGTGGATTCAAGCACCTACCTCATAACCCTGCTCACCGAACAGCATGGCCAACTTACTGGGTACTGAGATTGAAGCAACTAAGGAAGGAAGGATGTGCTGTGGCTTCTGGTCAAAGAGGACACAGTTCATTATGTGGAGAGGCACAGCACTGGAGTCGGCTCCTGTCTGTGGCTAAGGAGGTCGGGGGAGGCGTGAAGCACCCAGGTTCTTTGTATGTCCATGGATCAAGAAGTAGAAAGTTAAACTGGGTGTGGTGGCACATGCACTTAATTCCTGCACTCCGGAGGCAGAGGCAGGCAGACCTCTGTGAGTTCAAGGCCAGTCCAGTCTACATTAAGTTCCAGGCTAGCTGGGCCTACATAATAAGACCATGTCTCAAACAAACAAACCAAAAAATAATAATAATAAAGAAAGGAAGAAGTAAAGAAAAGAAGGAGGAGGAGGAAAGAGATTATTGGAACCCAGAATGGGCTATAATCCTCAAAGCCTACCCCTGTAGCCTCATCAACCAGCTGAGGTTTTAAAAAACTTTCATAACGGTGCCACCAGATGGGAACCAAATGTTCAAAAACCACATGAGCCTGCGGAGGATGCTTCCCCGTGACACTGACTGTCCTGGTCGGCTGGGGCAGAGCAGTTCCTCAGCAGGCAGTACAGAATGCAGGGGCCCGGAGACTCATAAGCAAACAAGGTGTGGTCACCTCGGGTGGACTCTGGCCTCTCTGTGTAGGGACACTTGTCTGCCTTATTTGGTCAGTTAATCCACCCTGGGTTGCCAGGCAGAACACGTGTCACTGGCTACACAATGAAGTCCTCCTGGAACAACTGCATGAGAGAGTGGGGCTGTGCCCGGCAGCCATGAGGGCCTTGGAATGCTGTGCTTGGGAGTCTCCATGTTAAGGGTGTTGGCTACTTCTCTCATTGCTATGGTAAGACACCTGCAAAATACCTGGCAGATGTGACTTGAGTAATGAAGGGGTTATTTTACTTCACAGACTGACGGTAGAGTTAGCTCACCGTTCAGGGGAAGGCACGGTGGCAGCGGTCAGGAAGCAGAGAGATGAATGCTAGAGCTCAGCTTGTTGTTCTCTTTTCATCCGGTTTAGGACCCCAGCCCACGCAGTGGTGCTGCCCACGCTCAGACAATTAAGGGGTGCCACTTTAATTAACCAATCTAGAAACTCTCTTTTGAACAAGCCCAAAGTTTGCCTCCTACGTGATTCTAGATCAATGCTTCTCAACCTGTGGGTCACAACCCCTTTGGGGTCAAACGATCCTTTCTCAGGGGTCACCTAAGAAAACACAGATATTTACATTACATTTTATAACAGTACAGTTATGAAGTAGTAATGCAAATAATGTTATGGTTGAGGGGTTACCACAACATGAGGAACCGTATTAAGGGTTTGTAGCATTAGGAAGGTTGAGAACCGCTGCCCAAGATCCTGACAACCCGAGTCAATATTTACTGTCACATGAAGGAAAGAAGCTAAGACCTCTCTGAACCGAGCTGATGAAGAAAGGCACTGGGAAGCAGGGGTCAAGCTGGTCCTTGATTAGATGTAGATAAACCTGTCCAGAGGGGAAGGAGGTACACAAGTCCAAGGGTCGATTCCCAGCAGCTCTAAGATTATTTGCATGACTTTCCTGAGCCATTTTATGTAACCAGGAGACCAAGCATGAGTGAGCAGGCTGAGTCATGTGGTTATCTCAGAGTGGACCAAGGAATGCTGAATGCTGAATGTGACATAAGAAGATACTGAGAAAGGGGAGAGGAACACTACTTGGATCAATTTGAGATCCTTGGAAAGAAAATGTGAAGACAAGGCTACTGCTTCCTTTGTCAGAAGGGGAGGCCCAGGCCACTCAGAAGGAATTGGGAAGCCCGGCCTGAGAGGTGGTGGCCTCTCAGAGTGTGTTAGGAGCTGGATATGGCTCTGCAGAGGAATTTTAATCCAACAACATGGTTGCTCTGGCAAGGGATCACAGCCAAAGACCTAGGTCTGTGTAAGCTGGCCACAATGACACGCCTTTAATCCCTCTGGCTGGAATACAGATGCCCTTAGTACACCCCTTTAATTCCAAACAATGAAGGTAAAGTTAGTTTGTAGAAGGAAGCACCCATATTTGAAAGTGACGTCTAATTGAGGGGCAGACAAAGTGATGAATCAAAGAAAGATTTGACAGAATGAGACAGAGATAAAAGATGCCCAACTCACATGAGAACAGCACAGGAAAGAGAGAGAAAGGGGAGTTGGTATGTGTGTGTATGGTAATGTAAGGGTAAAAAATTTTAACTTGGCCCTAAATGCCATTCTTTGTTCCTGGACTGAGAAGTGCAAACAGTCCCTAACCGTCCCCTAGTCACCACACCTGGGCACAGCCAATCACTGACTGCCCCCGTTAGAAAAATCCCTTACCCCTAGACCCCCTCCTGTTTTGCGGTTTTTGTCTTTATAAACTCTGTGATTCTGCTGCTCAGGGCTGGGTACCACCCCCTTGTGTGGGAGCTGTGTGTGGAGCTCTGGCATGCTGGCTACTAAGTAAAACACCTCTTGCTGTTTGCATCAAGCTGTTTTTGTGGGTTACTGGGGTCTGGCGTCTATCCCGAGGAACAGAGGATCTCCCCACCTCAGGAGTCCAACAGTAGTTTTACAGAGACAGGTTGCAGAAACAACAAACTAGACACAGGTGAAGACAGAGTGAGCCAGAGAATGAGAAGGAGCCAAATTAGAATAGATTGCTAGAGTTGAGGCCAAGCAGAGTCAGAAGCTGAGAGAAGCCAGTTTGAATCAGTCACCTTGGAGAAGAGTTTGAGCCAGAACAGCTGAATTAAACTGTTCAGAAAGAACTAGAAAGGATGAGCTTATTCAGCAGTAAGACTCAGAGGCTTAAAACATTATAAGCCCAGAAAAGATTGTACAGAGGCTAGAAACTTCCAAGACTAGGCCTAGGTTAACAGATGGAGGCAGTAAGCCTCCTAGACAACAATCAGAACAGGGCAAATAAAAGGTACTAGTGCATCTGACACCCTATATGGAACACCACTTCTTGGTGTATTTTTCTTTTATTCTATGTTATTGGGTTCTTACATCTTATCACTTTTCAAGCCTTATTCCACCCTAATCCATTCCAACCTCCCAACAGTAGGAAGGAGAGAAAGAAAGTTAGAGGGGAAAGGGGCCATAGACCTCTCTAGGCCATTTCCTGCTGATTAGGGATAGAGTTCTCTGAGGCAAGCCCAGTCTTCGTTGTCAGAATCTCCAGCAGTTCAGCAAACCAGAAATGCAGCAATCCAGCAACAGCAAACGCAGCAGCAGGATGAGCTAGCAGCAGGGGGGTTAGCAGCAAGGGGAGCATCAGCTACTACAGGTTCTTTCGAGACCCTCCTGTTTAAACCCTCTCCAGAGCCCCCAGAATTAAACTATCAGCAGCTGGCAAAGATCACACCCTTACTAGAGCATGAGACAAATCATAATCACCTGCTGTGATGCAGCCCCTTACCCCACACCTAGGATTAAAACACAAAACATATTCATATAACATAACTGGGCTTTTTAAGAAAGCAAAACTTGTGCTACATGGCTTGGTGACAAATACCCCTGGTTGCTCAGTCCCACAGGACCATCCTCTGACAGGCTGCTGAAGTGTTTCTCAGTGTTTCTCCTGTTCTCAGAAGGACAGAGATGAACCTGTCAAGGCTCCCATCTCACCTTGCTTCACTCATAGAATATCCATTCCCTGGACTTGGTGCTACATGAGTGGACGCAATGTCCTAGTCTCACGTATCCGGTGCAGCTCCAGAGGTAAGCTACACAGCCTAGAACTAATGCCAGGGGTCCAAGTGTGGCGAGTGAAGTTGGTTTCAGTCTACACAAAGGTATGGTCTCAGCAGTGGCCTCTCTCTGTAAGTGAGAGGGTCTAGAGTGGGCTGCAAGGTTTGAAAGAGGTAACTGGGACCCTGGATTAGATTAAACAAGCTCTAACACCCTCCTCTGAAAAGCCTTTAGTTTTTCTCTATAGAATCAGAGAAGGATCTATAAACACTGTTCAGAAAACAATCAACTGAGTTGAACAGAAATGGTAAAACCAGTACCCTGCTTTCTTGCCTGTAGAGAAATTCTAAAACACTGGCTAGCATATAGTGGTCAGTAGGACTCCAAACAACTAGGACTGTGGTTTTTGGGTTTTGAGAGAAGGTAATGAAGAGTTTAAGTTAGACTGGGTATACTTAGCCTGAGTATAACTCCATTTTTGAAATAAAGAGCCATCTTGACTGGGAGCTGAATTCAAGTACCAGGAAATATCACAGAATGTGCACTTGGCAGAAAACAAAGTTAACTCCCCTAGCAACAGCCTCCAGGAAATATAACAGAATAACTGCTTCATAGAAAATAGAGACAAACTCCCTGGCAATAATCAATGGGAATCAGTTGGAAATCAGGTGGGAAAATTCTCCCCAATGTTTCAGATATAGTTTAGAAGAATAGCCATTGTGATCATATGCTTTACCCATTGTGATCATATGTCTTAGGCCATTGTGCCTCAGAGAGGCATATGCCTTGGGTAATTGTGATTCAGAAAAGGTCACCTGGCCCCTCTAAGTTTTACCTAATCTTGTAATGTCAAGGATGCCCCCCCTGTTTGCTGTCATAGAAACATGTGCTCCCCCCCACACTTTGCTGTCATGGAAACCCCCTGATCACAGACTTTCCCTTTAAAAACCCTGCTCACTCAGGGCTCGGGGGTCCCACTTCTCTACTGCTTCGTTAGTGAGACTTGGGTCCCGAGTCCAGTCACTCTCATAATAAAGCTCTCTTGCTACTGCATCCAGTCGTCTCCTAGTGGTCTCTGAGGGTCCCGTGATCCTGGCATTACAGTAACAAGCAGATGGCATGGCAGAGCATTATCCAAGAAGCAGGGTCCATTAGCCCTATGTAGTGAGAATTTTGGTGTCTTAAAAAACCCAGCTATGTCATGTAAACATGTTTTGTTTTAATCCCAGGCGTAGGAGAGGGGGCTGCTTCGGACTTTCCACAGCAGCAGGCTATTTTACCTTTGTGTGTGCTCTGGCAGGGGTGTTACTGTGCCAGCTGAAGACAGTTTAATTCTGGGGGCTCGAGAGAGGGTATAGAAAGACCAGAGCCCAGAGAGGAGGCCTGGCTGCTCCTCCTGCTGCTTCCTGCTTCTGTGGCTGCTGCTGGTGGTTTGTCAAATGGTCGAGAGAAAAGAGACAACAAGAAGTTGGAGATATCTGGCGAGGTGAAGACTGGACTCGCCCCCAAGGCACTCCTCAGCCCTCCTCAGCAGGAAGTGGTCTAAACAGATCTCAATGCCCTCCCTTCCCACTAACCTGGTGTCGGGGTGTTGGAAGGGTTTGGGGTAGAGAACAGTGGTAGATATAAGAACCCAAATAAAACAGATAAAATAAATATGCCAACCACCCTAGCTTTAGGCTGAGAAGGAAGAGTTTGGTCAGAGGCTACAATGTGAGAAGCCTTGCTCAGCATTTTGTGTCCTGGGCAGATCCCACCCTTCCTCTCTCTGCAGCATTCTGGAAGTCCTGCAACCCAAGGAGATCCAGTTCATGCCTAGTGTCAAGGGCTGGGAAAGATTGTAGCCATCAGTGGCTATTGGTAGAGCTGGGCGCCACTCACAAGCATGGGGCTGTTCATTTCTTCCGCACTCTGATGAAAACATTGTCGTGGACAACAAGGAGCCCAAGAAGACTCACACAAGAGCATCATAAAACTGTGACAGTGTGCCCCTGATGATACACGGGAGAGCATTCCACACCAATCCCTGTTTATTGCTTGATTGATACAGGCATGGCTTCTCTCACAGTGCCCTGGATTTGTCCCACCTCAGCACTTGGCACACTGCCTAACCACTTGTTGCTTGTTCCTCCACCCTAGTGATCAGCAGCGCTGTCTGCCTCTGTTTTACACCTCGATCTCCACCCAGATCTGCCAGACAAAGAGGCTGCAGGGTCCAGGCTGTCAGGGGATCACAGGCCTGTGACCTACCAGAGGGCAGAGCTGATGTACAGCGCATCTTGTTCTGAGCCTGCAGTAGTGCTGAAGGCTGTGCTGCGGTGCTGGCTGGCCTCCCCTCCTTCCTTTCCGTTTTCCTCCTGGAGCTGAATGCCTGGGAAAGGAATTTCTCACAGCACTGTGGAAGCTACAGCAATGCTCTAATACGGGATGAGAGCTCGGAATGGGGGGTCTTCTTAGCTTCCTCCTGACCTCCCTACCCACGAAGGATCATAGCGTGGGGTGTATTTACCTGTCCAAAGAGGGACAGCTGCATGTCTGCAAATGCCTCCCATGAATGCGGCCAGATCTAGTGTAACAGCCCTCCTGAGCCAGGACAGCAGATTCCTGGTTAATCCCTGCCAGCATGGGGCCACGGAAACCCCAGGACTTGGCTGGAGCCACCGAAGCGCTTTTCTTTCCACCTTGTGTTTGGCCTCATTCTGGTAAATGTGAGTTTTATTACCACCAACAGCAACAAGACCAAGTCGGAGATGGTCCAACTGGAAACCTTCCTGGTCTCCCTGGCCTAGTCTCTGCCCAGCACAGCCTTGGAGCCTTGGGGGGTGGGGGCAGTGGTTTCCTTGGAAACCAAAGACCCTCCTCTGGAGCTCCAGCCATGCTGGGAGGTCTCTGGAGCCAGCTGGGTAGCCTCCACTGGGCAGTGCTGCTTGCACAGACAAGGGTTACCTAAGGCAGAAACAGTCTAAGAGGTGGGTGACACCATGGGGTGGCGATGGGCCGGGACGCCCTCTTCCTTCCATGGCCTGCTCCATCTCCCATCCACTCCACACTAAGAACAGACAGACAATCGAGTTTCCCATCTCTTCTTGAAATAGAAAGGATGTTTGCTTCCCAGGTGGGTCAGAAGATGCCCATTTTCCCAAGCCACACACTGCTGTAGCCACACTCACTCCAGTGAGCCCTGAAGATGCCCCTGGGGCCATTTAGTTCCTCCCCCTGCTTCCTGCAGAGACTGCCTAGAGGGCTGAGCTGGGCCCCAGGGTTTCGCAGGCGCCGCAGAGCATAATGAGCCAGTGTTTGCTGGTTCCAGGCTGGGTTGGGTGAGCATGGGGGTGGGGTGGCATCTGTCCTTAAAGCCCGGGACTCTGTACTTCTTTCTCGTCGTCTCTTGCTTCCCTGCCCAGTTAATTTTCCCAGGAAGCAAAGCCCTTTGGAGTAACCCCAGAAGTCAGCAACAGATTTACAACAATAAATGGCCAGCAAATAGTGAGAGCCCATGGGAAGGATACAGTCACCCCTGTCCCGTGCCAAGATGAAAGTGTGTTCAGAGCTGGGGAACTGGTGGCCCCCAGAGCCACTCTAGAAGCCAAGGCTGGAGCCATGGGTGATTTGTGTGCCCAGGATGAATCACAAAAGGAGGCAGACCTAAGGGACGCTGGGGTTCCTCTGGTCATGAGAAGGAGAACAGGCAGAGGCAGATGCCTGAAGGATTGATGGTGAGCTGAGTTTTCCGCCACCTTCTGAGTGTTCAGTGTGTTCATGCTGCAGCCCTGACACTGATTTCTTCCTAATGGTGACCCCGTGACCTCAGCTGAGAATTCTAATCCTATCAGTAGTCAAGTGAGGTACAGGTGGTACCCCACCACCACAGTATCACAGGGGATTGGTTCCAGAAATCCTGGGATACTGAAGTCTTCAGATGTTCCAGTCTCTTTTACAACATTATGTATAAACTGAAAACCACAGCTGCCAGGGAAGGAGGGAAGAAAAAGGGCTGAGCGGAGGAGAGAGGTTAGAAAACCAGAATATCATCCTCAGTTGTTGGGGGCTACTTGGAGTTTATCTAGGTTGGATGGCCAGCTTTGGGGCCATGTCAGAAAAGCCAGGAACCTTTAGCAAGTCAGCTAGCAGACTTCTGGGCTCAAAGGCTCATGCCAGTTCCTCTTTTGGGGTTTCTGCCTGGTGACAACTTCCCACAGTCCCAGCTGTAGTGTAGTCCATCATGAAGGAAAGTCAGGGCAGGACTCAAGGCATGTCTTAGTGTTCTACTGCCTTGAGGAGACACCCTGACCATGGCACCTCTTATAAAGGAAAGCATTTCACTGGTGCTGGCTTACAGTTCAGAGGTTTGGTCCATTATCATGGCAGGGACACGGCAGCACACAGGCAGACATGGTGCTGGAGAAGGAGCTGAGCTTCCAACATATCATCTGTAGGCAGCAGGAAAAGAGAGACTCTGGGTTTGGAATGGGCTCAAAGCCCACCCTCAGTGACACACTTCCTCCAACATGGCCACTCCTCCTAAATCCTTCTAATTCTTTCAAATAGTACCTCACCCTGGTAACCAAGTATTCAAATCTACAAACCTCTGGGGGCCATTCTTATTCAAACCACCACAAGGCAGGAACCTGAAGGCACAACCTAAACCAGAGGCCATGGAGAAACAGTGCTTACTGGTCTGCTCAGTTTGCTTTCTTATACAACCCAGGATCACCAGCCCGGGATTAGCACTGCCCACAATGAGCTGCCCCACCACCCATACCAATCTTTAATCAAGAAAATACCCTGCAGACTTGCCTACAGGCAAGTATTTTATTAGGTAAGAGTCCCTCTTTCCAGATATGTCTAGGTTTGTACCAAGCTGACAGAAACCATGCAGCACTATTGTATATAATATGGAGTAGCTTAGGACAGGGCCCAGCCTCATTCTGTAAGTTCTCACTATATCATATACAAAGGAAACACGAGGTGAACTGGAGGGAACAATGGAGTTGGCTTTGCCTAGCTTCCTTGAGAGGCACGTGTCATAGGTTTTTCAGAGTAGAGTCCATGGGTCCTGGGGCACAATATGCCTTCCAATTCCTGAGAGACTGATGCTCTCCTGCCCCGTCAGGCAGTGAAGCATGCGGGCCTCTTTGTGTTTCTCTGCATGTTCTCTTGGAAGTCAAGGAAGCATGGAGGCTTGACAGGACAATTGGTCTTAAACATTAATCTTGTGTAGCTTGCAAACTTCATTGTATCCCGGCAACTACAACTGTATTGATCCTGACAATTGCCATCATATTTTGTTTCTGATAAAGGCATAAAAAGTCTGATTGCCCTCAATAAAATCGTCACAGCCTCAGTTAAATCATCACGGCCTCCAACTGGCCTTATTTAATTCCTCATAGACATATCAGCTGACGTTGGCCCTGTAAGTGCAGGTACTTAAAATGAACAGTGCTCAGGTGAATGCTGGGGAAGAGTCCAAGGACCAGAGCACATCCCTTCTGTCATATGGGCCCAGCATGAGGCTTTACGTATGGCAAATTTACCTTGGGTTTTTTGGGACTATTTGAAATTTTTGGTCTGAGATTGGTTGAATCCCTAGATACGGACAGCTATCTTACTATCCTTAGTTAATGCAAAGACAAACTGAGACTTGGAGAGAGAGTTCACAAATTGTTCAAGTGTCTAAAAATGGGTCCAGATGTTTGGCTTCTGGCCTCTGGCAGTACCCACATTACTCCCCTCAAAAAACTAGAGCTTGTGCCCAACCTTCTTGAACCTGGATTGGGTCTCAAACTGCTTTACCCAACAGATGTAAGAGAAGTGAGGGTCTCAGAGTTCAGGCATCAGAAAGGTTTGGCTTTCGAGGCACAGTGGTTCACACTTGTAATGCTATCACTTGGGAGACTGGGACAAGAGGCACCAAGTTCTAAGCCAGCCTGAGCTGTAAAGTGAGATAGCCAAATTATGGAAGGAAGGAAAAAAGGGAAAAAAAGGAAGGAAGGAAGGTAGGTAGAAAGGTGAAGGACATAAAGAATTAGAAAACTTGACAGCTCCTGCTTCTTCATTTTGGAGGATGTCTTATGTTCGAGGGAAGCCCAAGCAGCGGGATGAAAGGCCCAGCTAGAGGAAGACTAAGGTTGGCAGGCCCAGCTGACTTCCAAACTCACATGGAGCTTTTAGAAGATCTTTGTACTACCACACAGATGACTTAGCCAATGACAGACAAGACAAAGACAGTTATCCCCATTCAGCTGTGCAAACTGTAAAGTCCTGAGCATTGTGGACACAGCTTGCATGGCTTTGTTTTCCTTACCTCTTACACTATGCCTGGGGTAAGTTGAAAAGCACAGCCAGAAACTAAGGTGTATAGAAAAGAATGCACCATGCTGAGAAACTGTGGACAGGGATACTAGCCGGAGCCATTGCTTCCCTGGTCCCAGCCTCACACTCTCTTATGTCACTGCCACTTTCTTCCCCAGAGTCCTACCTCCTAAGGGTCCAAATAGGACAGTTTAGCTTCTGATGACAGGCTAGATCCTCCATCTCCCAGATGGGAGACTGTTGCTGCCATTATTACCTGAATTCACATCTCTTTATCCTTGCCTTGGCAGCTGGAGTCCGTGCATCATGCCCCAAGAATGGCGAGGAGCCACGGTGGACAGCAGAGCCTCCTAGGATATCATTGCCCACACCTGCCCTTCTGACTCTTAGCCTCAACTCAATCAGTCTTTCTTTTGGTCCCCAAGTCCCTCTCAGGGACTTCTGCTTCGGAGGGTCCTAGGATGTACCATGCTACTCTGCCCTGTGTTGTCTGGCCCACAGACGGCTCGCTCTTCTCTTTTGCATCTCCCTATCCACGCCTCCCCCCATTCCTCCCCAAACCTCCAGAGCTCAGGGGAACCCCAGGAAGCTTGTTCTACTTGCTGTTTGATCTCTCATTCCTGGGGAGGCCAGGACACATGCAAATAATATTATTAAAGTTGGCAATGAACTTTCAGAATAACTCAGTCCAAAGCCTCCATTTTACAGAAGGGCAAATTGAGCCCAGAAAGAGCGTTCGTTAGCCCAGCACAGCTGTTCAGCCACACCTGGGGTCTACAATAGACGCTGGCCTCTGGCCTGCTACCATGCAGCCTCTTCTCACCCAGCAAACAGCACAAACGCTGGCTTGGGTGGTCTCTTTTGTTTGTTTGTGCTGTGCTTCCCTGTGAGGGTATGTATGGCCCCATGGGAGGGCTCTTTCTTCCCAGGCAGAAGGCAGGTGGTGTCCTACAACAGGCATTGATAGGGTGGGCAAGGATTATTCCACCATCATTTCCTAAGAATTTATCAAGGATCTGAGGTCTCTGATATGTAAGACTCCAGCACCAGTGGGTGGTAACTCCTTCAGACAGAAGGCTGAGAATGGTTTCCATGGAGACCACCCAGGCTCTGGTTTCCAAGGTAACACTTACATGAGGTTACAGCAGCCTCCTATTTATGTCAACTTAACATTTCCAACTGCTCTATTCTTTTGGCCAAACCTAAGCTGAATGCAAGGCTTCCTTTCTGGGACAGTAACAGAATTCAAGGGCCAGAGGGAAATATAGTGAGGTTTGCAGTTAACTGAAAGGGAGGGCATCTCTGTCAGCAAGCTTCCTCCTGTCCAGGGGCAGGTGCACGGAGACAAGCATGAAATTATAACAAGGCGTGGAAATAATAACTCGCTGTCAGCCCTGTTCTCCAGAGGTCACTGGTGTTTTGAGGCTTTCAGTATCCGTTCAGAAACAGCAGGTGACCATCACAAATGGGAGATGCGTACACACCTGCCGCCACTTCACCCTCATTACAGATTTTGGAGAGATCAGCAGAGACAGATGTACCTCGTTGTTTGTAAGAGGAACAAATTCTCGTACCTTTTGTGAAAACCCCATCCCTAACTGAGGGGCTGTTTTCAGCTTTTGCCATTACAACTGTAAATGTTCTTCTTATACACATATTTTCATACACTTGTTGGGTAACATCTATAGTATACAATGAAGCTTCCCAGCTGTGAATCTCTGGGTCCAACAAAGGCATCACCTTTCACAATTTTACACTGTTAACAAGGGCTCTTTGAGAAGAGAAAATTATATGCCAGTGATACAACTCCTAGGGAAAGCATTGGAAATGAAGTGCAACAGAAACATCCAGACTGCACTATGGACAAATCAATAACTAATGTGAATGCTCAATGACTTATATGAGTCCACAGAGTAAGTCAAGTAACTGATACAGAAAAAACGGTATCTGAGTTGGAGGCCAGACTGGTCTACATAGCAAGTTCCAGGACAGCCAGGACCACGACCTAAGTATGCTAGGCCAATGCTATAATGCAGATTATGTTTTTATAAACTGTAACAATAATTTATATATATTAATAAAAATAGACATAAGGAATTAATGAATAGATGTAAGCTAATTAATGAAAGCTTTGCTAGAACTCCACAAGGGAAGTGGGAAACTGTTCTGAAAAGATACAAAAAGCCAAAATAAAAAAAATTAAGTACCCTGTTGATAATGAAATCATAATTTCAACTCTCCCTCAGTGGAGCTATAGACTTAATACAAGCCCACTAGGGAAATGGCAAGTTCATGAAATTGAATCTTTGGTTTTCAATGTGTATGAAGAACAAAGGGTCGCAAAAAGGCACTGGGGTGCTAGAGAAAACAGACGCTCATCCTGGCTAGGGCAAACTGGAGCTTAGCATAGCTCAGAGCTCAAATAATAGACCCAGCGCAGAAAGCCCAGAAATGGATCTTATGCATATGGAAACTTGATTCATGAAGACATATACCGTAGCTCTGTGGAGAAAGGAAAGAAGCAAAACAGGAAAAATCATAATACATGCTTATCTCTACATACCATACCACAGAAGAAATTCCAGGGGACATATTTTTTAAAGATTTATTTTTATGTACATGTAGGTTTCTGTGTATGTGTATACCACATGTGTGAGATTTCCTGCAGAGACCAGAAGGAGGCTTAAGAACCCCTCCGACTGCAGTTTGGGTTGGTTGTGAGCCGCCTGAAGTGGGTCTGGGATCTGAAGCAAGTGTTCTTACCAGCTGAGCCATCTCTCCGGCTCCTCCAGAGGGTTTAAAAATCTATAAAATGTGGGGCTGCAGAGCTGGCGTGGTAAGATGAGTGCTGAGTGAAGATGAGGGGGGACCTGGGTTCAGTCCCAGCACCCACATAAAAAGCTATTCCCAGTGGCCCTTGCCTATAGTTCCAGTGCTGAGGAGGCAGAGACAGGAGGATCTCTGGGGTTTACTGGCCAGCTAGTCTATCTGAATTAGCAAGCTTCGGGACCTTGCTCTTCCACATCTTCCACGTTTCCTTCTAGTTGCACCAACTGGATTGATTGTTACTGGTGCTGAAGGCTGCCATGGGATGGTCTGATAGGACTTTCAGTCCTTTAAAGGCCTTTACACTGGACAATAAAGTTAGATCTGCACCTTTGAGTCTGGTCTCTGGAGTCTAATTCCCAGGATTCTGCATGAGCTCCGCCGCCACACAACTCCCCGCCCCCTCCTCCCAGTTCCTGATCCCCACAGTAGGATGATGACTGCTATTTGGGGCAGGATTTCTGAAATAAGATGTAACAAGTTTAAGTAGAATGTGGATAACTCTGACTTCAGTAAGGAGACTAATTTCTATTCAGAGATGAGACCGCAAGGAAGGCAAGAGACAAACCACAAGCTAGGATAAGTAAGAGGTTACGTCACCCATTGATGACAGAATATAAAACGACACAAACTATATTAAGAACACCCACCAACTAATGAGAAAGCAAAACAGCCCATAAAATAGGCTGAAGAATGCAAACAGTCTTATGGAAAAGAAAATCTGAGATCCAATAGTTACCCCAAACTTTCTGGCCACTAGAGAGATGAAATTAAACTCATAATGAAAAACCCTTTTGCTCCCAAGCCATCAGCAAAATATCTCAAGGATTCTCAACATTAAGCGTAGGCAAGGATGAGGAATGAGAAACATGTCTCAGCCAAGCAGCCGGGAGTGCACACTGGTCAACTCCCACAAATATCAACCTGGGCAGAATTTGTGTGAGGTGAGTATTTGCTTTCTGTGTGAGCCAGACTCCATTTCTCACTGAACATAAAAGAAGAGCCCTGACCACACACCAGAGGCCCCATCAAAAACGTTCACCAGGAAGCTGGCGAGGTGTTCATTGTTTGAAATGTCAACTGCTCTTCTAGAAGACCTGAGCTCAGTTCCTGGCACCCATGTTGGGAAGCTCACAACCACTTGAAACTCTTTGAGCACCTGCACTCAATGTACAAGGGCGCGCGCGCGCGCGCGCACACACACACACACACACACACACACACACACTCACAAGCACATTCTTAATAAGAACAAAATCCTTTTTAAAAATGTTCACGAAAGCCCTCGGTAGTAAAAACTCAGAAGAGCCCCAAAAGTCACTGTTAATTTTAAACTTTATACTCATACAACAGAGTGAATATAACAAACTGTATACAAGTAACTTTGAACTGAAGAGTACAGGCATTGGCAGAGTTGGATCTGAGAAATACGGTATTGAGGGCACAAATGAGCCAGGGAACAAAATGCATGGCATTTTGTGGCCACTTGCATAATTTAAATTCAAGCAAAATTCTATTGAGGGTTCTTGGACAGGTGGATCATTCATGAAGAAACCCCGAAAAAGGAACTACCTGAACTGGTAAGTTTCTATAATATTAGTTATTTTAAATATGAAAAACTGGTGTGTTTTCAAGGTTGCCTTTGGATTAAGTCTGCTGTCTTGGGCTTCCCACTGCTGTGATGAAACACCGTGACCAAAGCAACTTGAGTAGAAAAGGGTTTCCTTGGCTCACACTGCCAGATTACTGTTTATCATCAAAGTCAGGGCAGGAATTCAAAGAGCGCAAGCACCCGGAGGCAGGAGCTGATGCAGAGGCCATGGAGGGTGCTGCTTACTGGCTTGCTTTCCCTAGCTGATGCAGAGGCCATGGAGGGTGCTGCTTACTGGCTTGCTTTCCCTAGCTGATGCAGAGGCCATGGAGGGTACTGCTTACTGGCTTGCTTTCCCTAGCTGATGCAGAGGCCATGGAGGGTACTGCTTACTGGCTTGCTTTCCCTAGCTGATGCAGAGGCCATGGAGGGTACTGCTTACTGGCTTGCTTTCCCTAGCTCGCTCAGCCTGCTCTCTTACAAAACCCAGGACCACCAGCCACAATGGCTAGGCCCTCCCCCAATCACTAGTAAAAAAAGAATGCTCTACAGGCCTGCCTACAGCCTGATCTTATGGCAGCATCTTATTGAGGTTTCCTCCTCTCAGATGACTTTATCGTGTGTCAAGTTGACATAAACTGCCCAGCACACGTGCCTTTGTATTGTTTTACATCTTGAATAACCCCAGAGGCTCCTAAGGTGTTGACAGCATGGAGGACAGGGGCTGAGGTGATAATGGAGTCTTCTAATACAGACTGATACGACTTCTTGCCTCTCTGACTCTTGGCCTGGATACTTTCCAGCCTCTAAAAGTGGCCCACTCCCACTCCCCTAGAAACCGAGCAGGTTTTTGACCTGCCTTTATCAACAAAATGCTATCAAATAATAGGCTGGAACTCTTGACTCCAGCCCCTGAGGACTGGCAGCTGCTGCTTCCTTTCTGTCATAGCCCAACTGAGTACCAGGGCACCAGGGTAGAATGATAATCATCAGCGGCCTGAAGCCCTTGGAGGTTGAGTGCATCCTGGATGCCCAGACCCAGCTAAGCTTCCCCAACTGAACACAAAGCCTGAGCAAGCAGTTTCCCTGCAGGGTCCTAGCTCTTCAGTCAACCAGCTGACCCGTCAAGCCACACCCGTCACCAGACTCAGCTCAGTCAGCTTGTTCTCAAAAGCCTAAATCCAAGGCATCAGCATCAATAGGAAGAAAATTAAATTTATTCAAGCACCGGACCAGAGAAGATACAAAGCACTGCAGTCCTCAGAGCACTGTCTTGGAGAGCTGGGTACAGAGCTTTCCATGGAAAGGAAAAGGAGGTGCAGGGTGCAGAACTGCAATGGAGTATGCGGTAAGGTTCAGTGGGGTTTGTCACAGTCTTCCTCATCCACGGTGTGTATGTCTCCTTTCTTCCCTTTGGTCAGATCATGGCTATTAACCTTGACCTCCAGAGGACAGGTCCTTCATTTATTTATGTAAACACAATTGCTTTTCTGCAAGTTAAGCCTCAAAGCACTTTATATGCCTTATTAGTTGATGCATAAAACTGAATAAAGAGGGGCTAGGCAGGTGGCTCAGTGGTTAGGTGTGTGTTGCCCTTGGAGAGGGCATGAGTTTGACTTTGAGCACTCACAGTTCACAGCTGTCTGGATCTCCAGTTCTAGGGGACTGGGTACTCTCTCCTGGCCTCCTCAGGCACTTCCACCCACATATACACGTGCACGTACACACATACCCAAAACTGAAAGTAAAGGAGCTTTACACATTCTAACCTTATGTGAAGGCTGCAGAACGCTCTGGGTTCTGGACACCTAAAGAAAAATTACTTAACCACAAGGTCTCTCTACATAGCCCTGCCTTTCCTGGAACTCACTTATGTAGATCAGGCTGGACTGGAACTCACAGAAACCCACCTGCCTTTGCCTCCCAAGTGCTGGGATTAAAGGCCTGAGCCGCCACACCTGCTTAACCATTAGCTCGTTAATCAGTTGGGAGTAGGGGGCATCTTCAATGATGGGAAAGGAGAGGAGTCACTTTTCAAAGGACGGCGCGCAGAGTGGCCATGTGACAGTCTTGTCTACTTAAGTCTGGTGGTTTCTGGATAGACATCACTCAGTAACGACAGACTAATGTCAAGTCCTTTGTAACAAATGCTTCACCATACACACCGCAACCCTGAATGGAAACACCAACCCTGACTCGATGTGTAGAAGTGTTCTCCCCAGCTTTGCTCTGTGTTCTTCACAGCTGTAATTAAATGTCTAACCCTGGGAGTTGCTTGCTCATATTCTTTGCTATATCTCTATTGGCTATTTGAAAAAAAAAAAAAAAAGCTTTGAATAGTAACGAAAATAGCCCCCTTTACATTCCGTTTGATAATATGTTCCCTGAGATTGCTGTCTATAGTGGTGGCAGACTTTGTACCACGTTAAAAAAAAATCATTCTTATTCAGTGGATGATGCTTACATCACTTTTAATTGTTTTCCTTTCAAACTCTGGCTTTATTTTATGCATAAAACCTGATTCATTCAGAATCGATTCTGTCCAGGTAGGACACAGGTTTGTTTGGCCCACATGGCTAAACCCAGTTGTTTTATTAAAAATAACCCACATGCCCCCACTAACTTGGAATGCTGTTAAGCCATGTGTTAAATTTTCCTATACTTGAAGGCAATTCTGAGTCCCCTACTGCATTGCCCTCTTAAGGGCACTCCCAACTCCATAATTACTGTCATTTGTTCTGCTTTGGATTTGAAGGGCGGCTCTTTGACCTTTGCAGGATTTATCTGTCTTTTCCTATGTTTACTTTCTCCCCAAGAACTGAATGGGTCAAGTTCAAGAGCAAATCGGGCAAGCACTTCAGCGGACTGCATTACATTCAGAAGAACATAAACAAAACAGATCTTGCACGACGTCCAGATAAGGTGTCTGCACAGATTTGAGTCTCTTGTGTCCCCTGACAGGTGGTGACACGGTGAACAGCATGAGGGGTTTGGGTCCTCACCCCTCAATTGTGCCTCCTGTGTCTCCTTAACTAAAGCCCTGGCCTCCTTTCCTGGAGAACACAACCCTGTGACTATTTCTGATCCACCAAGAACAATTACTAATGGCGAATATGATGCCGTCCTTGTGCCTAAGGATATGCAATAGTGATGTCATCTGTCACAAAGCAAGCGGCAGGGCGCTTTTTCCGAACTTAACAGCAGCTTGACCTTGGGCGGTTTCCTAAAGCTCTCTGGGAACTTCCAGCCACGAACTACTTGGCTCAGTGCAGGGGATCAAGGAAGACAACGGAGGGGACACCCCACACTCCCTTGCTGACCCAGGGAATGCCACGGTCTGTTGGCTTCTCCCTGTTTGACATCCCACCACTTTGCCCTCAGAGCACCCCCAAGCCATAAGATACCCCTAGACAGCCACGACACCAGGGCCAAAGTCAGAAGTATAAGGTTTTTTTTTCTTTTGTTGCTGTTGTTTTTAATTTTCTACAGACACTTCTGAAAAGAGATCTAATAGAGAAAATATACAAAGCATTTAAAAGCTTCACCGCCATGGGGCACCCAAGTCTGACTTGAGGCGCTGAAGCCTCTCCCAGGCTCAGAGCTGAGGACGGCCAGCATGGACATCAGTAAAAACATGCAAAAGGAGAAACATTATGGAGCCCTGGACAGAGAGGACAGATCCAGAACGGAAGAGGAGGCAGGGACGAAAGTACCAGGCAGCTCTCCCTTCCGCTTGTCTTTCACAGTAACCCTGGCATGTAGGAAGGCTTGTGCTTCATCCACTGCCCAGGGCCTGCAGCTCACAGCCCATGACTAATGTACCCACCTGCTCCTATGTTCTTAGGTACCAGGCCAGGGCAGCCCAGCCCCTCATTTCTTTGGTTCCACTCAGAGAACAACTGTGCTTGGCAGACTCACCCCACCCTCAAACTCCAGGCTCCTGCTGGTGGGCTGAAGGCTGACAGGGGTCCCGGGGCCACCCTAGGATAGCCACTTTCTCTTGTGCTCAGATGGGTCCAACCCAGGACACTTCTCCCTACCCTTATCCCACACTCAGGCCTAAGACCCAGGAGGACAGGGGAAATATGCCGTGCAAGGAAAAGAGTCTTTCAGGATCTCCCCAACTGTGGGGGCTACTTCTGCACCTAATGCCAAGCCCCGTCCACGCCTGCGCCCCTGCCTCCTGGCTTTCACGTGTCCAGCCCCTCCGTTTAGTGGCCCAGCCACTGGGGAGCCGACTTAAAATAACGATTTACAGAAACTGCCTTGGGCAACTGTCCCCTCCAGCCTCACACCAGAAAGACCAGCAGAGGCAGACGCCCCACCCCACCCCAAGAGATCACAACCCTGGTACAGGGAGGAGGGCGGGGCTTGGAAGGGGTAGGTGAGACAGGTCACATCTATGGAAAAAGTGCCCAAGGTACAAGCTAAGCAAAGGGAGGAGGAGGGCCAGAGAGTGGCCAGAAGGAGAGAGAGGAGGGCAGGGGTGGGCCTGGAGGGACGGCCTCACACCACCCCACAGATGAGCGTCTCCACCACGAAGGTGTTCTCGAAGTGGCGGATGGCATTGCAATTCTTGGCCCCACGCTTACTGATCCCTGGGAAGAAAGAGAGAAGTCCCAGTTAGGCTTGTATCCAGGCCCGGAAAGGTGGCCAGCCTCTGAGTCTGAAAGGAACCTTGGGACCCAGCAAGCCAGGCAGGGAGAGACTCAGGAGGTGACACCCAGAAACAGCATTATAGAGAGAGCTCTTAAGTCAGGCTCATACTGTGCCTGTGATCTCCCCACTTCAGGCTATTTTAGCCTCTCTGTGCCTCAGTTTCCTTTAAAAGGCACCGTTGGAATAAAGATGATGAGAAAGGCGACAGTAAGTAAGGCAAGGCCTGGCAAATCTTAAGCTACTGATCGACATTCACTGCAGTTAGGTTACAGCCGATACTGGGAAGGCTGAGCCAGGTACTGTCAAAAGCCAAGGCTGTCACTCACGCCTCCGGGCAGCCCGGCGCCGCAGCCGGTAGGTGTCCTTTCCATTGCACAGGTGGTAGATGAAGGAACCCAGGGCCTCCTTGTCGCTGACATGCTCTGTCACCACCATCTCCTCCTGGATGATGTACGTCTGGGGGAGGTAGGTCCCTCTCTGCAAAAGGGGCAAAGGAGAGGTTCAGGGCACGGGGTCAGCACCCGGGCCCCTCTTACTGCCCACTGCCCACCCCGGGGCTCCCACACACCCCTGCTCAACCTCTGAAATGACTACCTTCCCGACACCCCACCTTCTCACTCCCACAGGTATCTCTGATACCCCAGGCTGTGATGAGCATGTCTGGCCTCCCACCTCAAAGGAAGTGCTCCTGGTGTTGGGGCCTGCATCCGCTTCCCTCACCAAAGCATAAATCTGAATGCTAGGGAAGCTTCCCTTGGAAAAGCGATCCTTTTGGGGGGTGCAGGGATAGTGTCCCAGACTCCCCCTTTGGGCTTGGCCTCTCCAGGGAGGGGACAAGATGCTGCCTACCTTCACGTTCATGAGGAGCTCCCAGAAGTTTCGTGGGGGTAGCACAATGGTGGTGTTGAGTTCGATGACATAGCACTTGTCCAGGGAGATATCGTGGTAGGCAGTGAGGCCCTGAGAGGGAGGGGCATCGTCAGTCTCCATGGAAGGCAAAGGACTGGACTAGGCCAGCCTGCTGAAGGCGTTCAGCCAGCAGAGGCCCGAATCCCACCATGCCGTCGATGGTGTCTGGGACCTCAGAAGGGGTACTCCTCAAGTTCCTGGACCATCTAGCTAGGAGCACCCCCTCCTGCTCCTCTTCAGGATGGTGGGTGTGCCACCAGAAGCACACGGGTTTGTTCAATGCCTCCGTTGCTACAAACAATCTTACTGGGGTTTGCAGAGCCAGGTAAGGGTAAGGGGACATGCCAGTATCCTGCTGAGGCATTTCATCAAAATGGTGAGGTGTAGCTATCCTAGTGAAGATACGACCCTTATGGGACACAGGGTCAATGTTCCTGGCTGCTCTCTAACCCCAGCATGGTCCCTTGCTTCAAGCCTGGCCTCCTCAGAGAGGAACCCCAGGTTCCAGAGGCCACTGCTGCAGAACCCTCAAAAAGAGAGCAGGGCTAACACTGATTCCCTAACAGGCTTTGGAGGACAACAGCCTAGGAGAAATGACCAGGGCCCATGTCTGGCAGCTAGAGTGGTGACTTCAAGGGAGAAGGAACTGACTACAAAAAAGAAAAACTAAATCAAGAGGGAACCTTCCAGAGTGCAACGAGCCCAAATTTGCCCCTAGTGGTGTAACACAAATAGACACCCACTGAACCGCACACTCTGATGGTAGGTGTGCAAGTGTGAGCAGGCACAGGACCCTTGGCCTCACGGGGACGGCCAACCCCTGTAACTGTCAGACAGGTCAGAGCAGTCCACGCCTACCCACCCTATCCCTGGCAACAACAGAGTGCTGTCTTCATAATAAAAGCTGTATGTAAAGTATGGTGACCTGCTGTACAGTTCACACACAACCCGAGGATTCTCTGGTGTCTTGATCCTCACTCTGGGTCCCCCGAACACTCTCTACTGTCCCACCCCAGATCCCGGCCAGCTACCGGTCACCCCCAAGTCAGCCTCACCCGCTGGAAGTCATGGATGATATCTGCAGGGTCCCCACCACCAAACTGGGGTACAGGGACATTGATACGTTCATAGTTCTCCTCAAGATAGATCTTGACGTCCTCCTCTAGCTCCATCCGGGTCCGGATCTGGGAGGACAGGGAGTCTTCGTAGAGCACGCCACAGTGGAAGAAGTTATCTCGGGCCAGCTGCACAAGGTGAGGGGAGAGACAGGCGGTCACACAAGGCGGTGCCATGGCCACACTGCCTACTTCAGACCCAGGAAGCGGGAAGGGTGGGCGTAAGACTTTCTCAGAGATGGGGACCAGAAGGAGGGGAGGTAGATCAGAGCCCAGAGCTTCAAGTGAGGAGGGAAAGAGTCTTGGAGAAGCCACTTGAACCTTATAATCGGAGAGCAGGATAAACAGGTTCCTAGGTGGAAGACCTCTGAGCCTCACTTTCCCTATCTGTAGAGCATAATGATCCAGGCGGTCCCCCTGGCCTCAAAGTCTTCTGTGTAATGGTCAGGCAAATAAGAAGAGGACCCACTAGCCCTCTGGCTGTAGAGCCGAGAACTGTGGGACACCACCACCTCCTGGGAAGACAGGACACGGAACAGCAACACCACAGGAAAAGGCCAGGTGAGGGTCCTGCACCAGAGAGGGAGGTGCCACCTGGCAAAAGGCTAGCCTGGAAGGTGTGGTAAGCCTGCTTTCAGGGAAATCCCGAAGGTGAGAGGAACAGTGGGGGCTGAGGTCTCAGGGGAACGCCGCCATGGAGCACAAACGCTCAGGTGATTTCTACTAGGTGGTAACAGCATCAAATGCTCAAGAGATATGGGGTCAGCTGGGTCCAGGATGACTGGAAACCCTAGCCTTTGGCCACCAAGATTCCATGTTGATATATTCCTGTTTACTCTCTCAAGCTACTCCTAATTAACTGAATTCAGTACACAAGTACGGTGACCCTTCTCTTTCCTCAGGCCTGGATGATCCAGCTCTGGGCTTAGATCTCGAGTGCTTGTGCGTTAGGGAAAACAGGTGAGCTCCTCTGTAGACCTACCATTCCATGTGTAACCATGCACACCCTACCCGGGGCTCAGAACCAAACGCCCATGCACAGGACAGTTAGGCCATCTTTCAACTATGAACCGTAGGTACAGAGTCTGAGCTCCAGAGAGAGACACCAACTCCCAACTTCTCTACTGGACCTAAGAGCTCCTGGTGATGATGCTTCAGAGGGACAATGGCCACTGGCCACCCACTGGCCACCCAGGGGGCTGAGGGTACCTGGGTACAGCCACCTGGATCCTCACTTGGCTCTCCAGAATCAAAAGCTGAGGTTGAGGCAGCCCACGTCCAGGCAAGGGATGCTGGGAAGGAATGAGGACTGCGCTCCGGGCAGACGGGGCCAGGGGTTCCCGACTGTCTTCTCATGGCCCCCAGGTCCCACTGCTCCCACCCCCGCGTGTCTTTTGCCATGTCTCGGTGCTACCCTTTCCCCAGCCGTCTGCCTGGCTCCTCACCTGAGCGAGGAAGAAGTATCTGTAGATGTACACAGAGGCGAAGACGAGGCCCATGAGCAGCACAACCATGCCCATAGACAGGTAGCACACGCCGCCCACGGAGCCCCCTTTCCTGCTGCGGTGGCGAGCGGGGCGCTCCTCCTGTGAAGAGAAGAGCTGCGGTCAACAAGGCCTGAGAGGGTGCCAGTCTTCTGAATTCTCCCTCCCCTGAGTGAGCTCACCCCTCTGGATAGACCAGGAGGCCTGGGGTGGGGGAGGGGCACAAGGACACCACAGGTCATCTGAAAGAAGCCTTTGCCCAAGTCTCTGGACCGTGCCCTCCCAGCTAGGGAGAAATGGAGATTTGCCTGAAAGCCCCCAAACAATCTATCAGCCTGGATTAAGCTTTTTTTTTTTTTTTTTTGGTTTTTCGAGACAGGGTTTCTCTGTGTAGCCTTGGCTGTCCTGGACTCGCTTTGTAGATCAGGCTGGCCTCCAACTCACAGGGATCCACCGGCCTCTGCCTCCCTGAGTGGCACATACACACTCTGAATGACCTGAATTTAGTTGCTGTTATTGGACCAGCTTGACCACCCTCTAGTGCCGTGGTTCTTAACCCGTGGGTCACGATCCCTTTGGCAAGCCATCTCCAGAAACACTGACATTATGACTCATAGCAACAGCAAAATTATACTTGTGAAGTAGCAGCGGAAATAATCTTATGACTGGGGGTCAGCACAGCAATCAGGAACCGTATTAAAGGCTCGCAGCGTCCTAGCAAGGTGGAGAACCACTACCCTGGTCATCCGGACAGAAACTGGGGCACATCGGATGGCCTGAGGGACTGGATTTGACCATGGAGTTCACGGGAACAAGGAGGTCTCTGGTAGGCGCGGTGCTACTGTCCTGCACCAGGGGAGCAGAGCTAGGGAATGACGAGACCTAACCCTGAAGCTGGAGGCACAGAAGGGACTGGGTGAGGACGGTGGGTGAGGAGACACGTTTTGGTTACTATTCTTATTGCCATCATCCTGATGAGAAACCACCAGAGGAAGAGTTTGTTTTAACTCACAGTCCACCCTGGTGTGGACCTGCACAGTTCACGCTCACCATCGGGGAGATCAAGTGGCAGATAGAGGAACGCTGGGACTCAGCCAGCCTCCTCCGATTTCCCTTTTTATTCAGTCTGGGACTTCAGCCCACAGGACAGTGCTTCCCACATTCAGGGCGGGTCTTCCCCCACCCCCCCGCTTTCCATCTCTGGGAAAACCTTCATGAACACATGCAAAGATAGGCTTTATTAATGTCCGCCCTAAGGGTGTCTTAATCTAATAAGGCTGACAAGTGCAAGGAGCCAACCATAGATGGGTGTGGAAGTTGCTGGACTCTACCAAGACGGTCACTGACCACGGGAAGCTGGGGCTCTGGGGGGCCCAGAGGATGTGAGCACAGGTGTTCATCTCTAACAACTGTGCGGTCTGTCTTAAGTAGAGGCTACAGGATGGAGCCTGAAGCACGTGGAAGCTCTTACTAGGAAGGAAACACAACTGTTTGGGAAGCTTTAGGCCACAGGTGCCACAGAAGAACCTGCTTCGGGAGCTAGGCTTGAGGACAGGCCTGACCCATGCCAGAGCATACGTATCTGGGTTGGCAGATGGTATGTGAGTACAAAACGCGCCTACTTTGGGTAGACCTGGGCTTGAGGGCCACCCCTTGACCATCTCTCTGAATGACCTCCCTTCCCCCACAGTAGTCCAGGCTGGCCCTTAACTATTCTTGGTGATGCTCCAGAAGTCCTAGGGCCTGTTCCTGCCTCTACTCTGGTGCCCACAACTTACCCTGCTTTTCTACACTATTCAGACATGGCCAAGAGAAGTCAAAGGTCAATAACCACAGACCTCCCCTTTCCAGCCTTGAGAAGAGAAAGCCTGCTGGGGAATGGAGTTTCCCCACTGGCCTTAAATAAACAGGTCTGACTGACCCCGCCTCCATTTCCAGCCAGGCATTGTGGAACTGTGCTATTTCTGTATTTTTTTTCTAGATGCCTTGGGAGGGTGAGGTCCTGGCTCTGTCCTGACTCAGGACAAGTTTTTATCTCCACACAACAATGGGGTTCTGGGATGGTGCAGGGATGGGCTTGGGCCTTGGGAGTAGAGGTAAACCCCACCAGAGGGGGTGATTCCCCACTGTTTGGCACTCTACACCCCAATCTCTAAGAAAGGGACACAGAGCGGGGACCACAGTGGGGACCCTACCACAAGATCAAACCTTGGCCACCCTGCACCCCACTCCTAGGCCTGGCCTCCAGCAAACTAGTCTACGACAGCTGTTGACCAGAGGGACAAGGGGCTGCAATGGCTCTGCACTTTGCAATAGATCCTGTGGGGTGACATCAATATCCAGGACCCCTCAGCATCTCCCATGAACAAGCCACCCAGGACTCTTGCACACAAGAGAGCCAGAGGTGCTGCACTGGATGGCTCCTCTAGTCCTGAGTAGTTGCTGGAAAGGTGGCTAGCTGATGGACAGGAAAGACTGCCCTCTGGGCACAATACACTCCAGGGCCACACTGTATCTAGGGTGGTTGGTGAAGCCACTGGGTATAGATTAGAGATGAGACAGGGACCCCTGCCCCCAATATGACCTCCATTGTGAGGTCATCTGAGGTTATCAGCCTCCCAGGATTAAGAGACAATGAACCTGAAAGCTCTTTGTAAAGGAAAAAGTGCAGGATAAAAATAGATCTGTGGGCCGGCCCTTCCCTTTTAGGGCCGACACTGCAGCCAGCTGCTGAGGATGGCATAGTGGCCACCGCTCAGTGGCCATTCTTTTGCTTGCATTTCTGGAAAACCAGAAAAGCTAGCTTGAGAGAGAAAGTAAAATAGCGCTGGGGGAGGGGCACAATCCAACTACAACTGAGAGCCTGCTGTGCTCATAAAAATCAGAGCAGAGGCCTTCCAGCCTTGCACCTGAGCCAACTTCTGCTAGCCCAGGGAGCTCTGGTCAGTCCAGCTCTCCATGGACTGGGGGAGGGGACTCCAAGGGAGGTAGGGAATGGTCAGTGAGGACAGGGGTTAAGGCCGCAAAGGCCCCAGGTGCAGAAGAGAGGCCATGTATAGCTCTGGCCAGGATCTCAGCTGGAAGGATTGGGGATTCCTCACCTCACCCAGCTGGGGTGGTTACTGTACACATTTAGTAGTCAGAACGGATCAAAATATTCTACTCTAAATATATTTCTTTGATGGGTTCCCCATCACTTTAGAGAAAGTGCAGCCCTCTGCAGATCTGAGCAGATGCAGGCTAGTTCTTTTGTGGAAGAAACTGTCACCCATTTGCATCAGAAGAGTGCCGAGGGCCCCCCCTTTTTTTTCAGATCCCATGCCTATCTGGGAAAGATCTTCCAGCAACAGAGCAGCAGGACTGACCTCGGGCACACAGCTTTCCCTGGGTGCCCTCCCCAGAGGTCATCAGTACCTGAAACCATGCCCTTACATGCTAACCTTGCCTGTGCCTTCTCAGCCCCTCCGTGACTTGCACGTTCACCTCACCAGCAGCCTTGAGTCCCTCTTTCTTCCTATAGCTCACTATATACTGTGTAAACTTCAGCTAGCTGGCCTTTTCTTTAAGTCTTAAATGTTGTATATGGCTCCTGCATGGATGCATATCCAAAATTCAGTTAGTTTTTCCTGTGAACTCATTTTCTGTCAGTTCATTTCATGGTGGTCTAAAATTATCAGACCCTTTAGAGGGGGAAAAAGGAAAATGTAGTACATGTTTCCTATGCTGACCACCATGGCACCTCCCCCCTCCTAGAAACAAAGCTGGGTGTTCCATTACCTTGCTGCCCATCCAACACTCTAGCCTGATGAACCAAACCCTCGGAAGCACAGGACAGAGCGGTGAGGCTGGAGGGGAGGGTTGACGAGAAAATCTAGGCCGTCCCCTGCTTGAGGACAAAAGGGGCCAGCACTGCTTCTCCCTGCTGGGGACACAGCCAAAGCCAAGGTTCTCTTCCAAGGCCCGGAACCTTGCTGTCCCCCACTGCAGGGGTCACCATCGTCTGTGATCTCATGCAAGCTGAGCCCTTTGGGGTCTTCGGGCTGTGGGAAGCAGTGAGGGTGCTTGGGTAGCCAGTGAGCCTTCCTGATGGGGTAACCTCACTCCAGCTGCCCCCCTCTTTGACCTGCTGGAGACCAGAGAAATGACGCCTCCCCTCTCCCGATGGAACTGCTACCAACAGCCAGGCACTGGGGGGTGGGGGCCTTCCCTTTAGAAAGTGGGAGGATGGTGCATCCTGTTCCCAAGGCAACAAGCCCTCTGAGCAAAATGCCTCTCTGCTCACTCATGTTAGGCATGCAAGGCAGATATCTGGGGAACTGAGAGGGGCCTGGGCCTCGGCCTTCATTCAGGCTTTCCTAGGGTTCTCAGCAGTGCTCGAGAGATAATCTGCAAAGCCAGGGGCAGAATGGATAGAAAGCCAGCAACTGAAACACAACTCAGCTGACACACAGCTCAAAGCTACTGCCCCTCAGCAACAATGCCAAAATTTAAGCTGATTATGCTACAACTGCAGGCTACTTAGTGGGAGGCAGGGAGGGGCAGAGGCTTTACGGGCACTGACTCTGAGGTGCTCCCTATCCCATTCCTATCCGTGGCATCTTTTCTTTCCTAGGCTGCAGTTCACATAGGCAAGGATGCTGAGGGGTATGTGTGGGAGATAGACCCACAGAGGCCTTGTTGGGGGTGGGAGGCAAGCAAATTCCTACTGTCCCTGAGCAATAGTGTGTCAAATATATCACCTAAGTCTATAGGCCAGATCTAGCCAAGGCTCAGAGGTTCCCATTAATGACCTCCCACTCCTAGCCCCTCCAGCCTGAGGCCTCCTGGGGCAGGCTGCAGCTATGCAGATCACTGTGTTTGGCTGGACCCAGAATTCTCTCTTCTCCTCCATCCCGGCCCGCCCAGGCTTCTCCAGAAAACAAA
The DNA here is from genome assembly GCA_028658305.1 of Pachyuromys duprasi. NCBI lineage: Eukaryota > Metazoa > Chordata > Mammalia > Rodentia > Muridae > Pachyuromys > Pachyuromys duprasi. The sequence continues at coordinate 62,768,209 of CM053751.1, read as the reverse complement.
GGCTCAGAAAGGATTTGGAGCAGAAAGGCACGAGGCTGAAGGCTGAAGAGCTCTCACTCAGAGAGGGAACTGGAGTCTCCCAAAACCGAGGGGAAAGCCCAGCTGTGTGGCTTTTAATCATCAACATTTTTCTTTTCTTGGGAAGAGAAACTGCTCCTCATTGGCAGTCTGCTGACAGCCTTGAACAGTGGAGTCAGGGGAAAACAGAACGAGGGAACCATGGGAGGGGGGTGGGGGTGGGGGAGGGCCAGGGAGGGACTGCAGATAAAGATTCCCCGGCAGAGCAACTCTTCTGGAAGTTCCCACTGTGCTAATGTGGGGAAGGGCATGGGGCTGGGCTGCCTCTTTGAAGGTCATTATGGATGGCCCAGCCCTCCTAGCCAGGCAAACCAGCTCTCCTAGCTGGCAAGAATCAGACCCTCTCCTTTACTGATCTTGCTGCCAAGAGCCCAAGGACACACGGCTGGCCGGCCGGACGGACACATGGACACACACACACACACACTCTCAGAATGAAATCTGATCCACAGGTATGTGGGCTGAGGGAGAGAGGTACTCAAGGGCCATTAATCAAAGACAAATGCCCAAGAGAAAATTACAAAGCTGAGGTCACTGAAGTTAATGTTTTCTTCAGGCGGGCCCCTAGCCCCGGGCCTGTCTATGTGCACACCTGCATGCGCAGACAGCCAATGGGAGAATGAGGAGTGACCACTGGGTTGCATGTTGCCCAGAGAGTGGGTGGAGGTCGGGTCTTGAACAGGGACTAGCTTTCTACCAGGGGCCATGCCAGGCGGCAGGTTCCTCCTTAACCACACTCTAACACATGGGTAGCTGTAGGCCCAGCTGGCTCTCCAACCCCATCCCCTTCCCCAGTTTACCTAGAACTTCCTTCTAGTCTTAGGTCTGGGGGACAAATCTTATTTCAGTATTTGCTCAGAAGTAGGGGAAGGCCCTGAGAGATGATGCCGTGCTACAGCCTGCTCTTACTGCCATGCCAGACACTGGGCAGGGGGAAATATGCCTGCTAGCATTGTAGAGCAAGAAGCTTGCAGAAGTGAACTGTCTTATAAAGTGCAGCTGATAGGCAACATGCAACACCAAAGACCCCCTTCACACTGGCTCAGAGCTTGGGCAAGCAGTGTAGTGTGAGCTAACGGATGAACAGTTCTGCCTGAAAGTGTGGGTATTTTAATCCCTGCTTCTGACTGCCTAGCCTGCTTCCCTAAGCTCCAGCAGTGATAGGGGAGGCTGCTTTGGCAAGGCTCTAGACCGTTACTAACAGCACACAGGGCAGGATGAGGTTGATATTTCCATTTCGCGCTGGGTGAGGGCAGGATGGGCTGCTTAGCTTCAAGAGCATGATAAAAGCTTATCGCTCACATACTGCGGGGACAGATCAAAACAGGCGGCCTCAAATACACACGGCCTGTTCCTAAACTGAGAAGGGCTGAAGATGTGAAAATAAAACTGAAAAGCTGTCCTCGTGGGGGAAATCTGAATCCTTAAAAAAACAAAACAAACAGACAAACAAAAAACCCCAACATGAACAGCTATTTTGGAGATACAGGCAGGCAAGGGCCCCCTTCTTGACTTGAGAGATCTTTTTGAAGAAGGGGGGATTGAAGGTCGGGTTAGCCCACAGAGACAGCCACTGGTGGTCTTTAGAGGGCTGTTGCCAGAGAGGTTTGCTTGCACATTAAAACCTCTTTTGTTTCTGGGGCACCTTTCTCCCCCTCATGTAGCTTCTCCCCCTTTCCTTACACTACATAAAACCCAACTACCTGGTCCTTGGAGGCTCATGGTGTCTGTGGGGTTTATTCACTGTTAGCATCGGTTTTGTGTTAATCTGTACTGTCACCTTATTGAACAGACTTAGAAAACTAAGTTGCCCGAAGTTACTGAGAAAATGTGAACTCTCCTCACCCTGGGCTCTGCCACCCTATCGAACACCCTATCCAGCGGGCTGCCCTGGCATGTGCCCTGTTAAATCTGCTGGGCCTTCTTTCTCA
>CM053751.1:62592751-62756908 GCA_028658305.1 Pachyuromys duprasi | reverse complement strand
TTACTTGGAAACCTATATAAGTGGTTTACTCTGTAATAAAGATGGCACCTTGATCAAAATACTGTCTTGGCGTCACTTCTTGTGTTCTCTGTCTCTTTTAATTCCCAGCCCCTTGTGCAGGCAGTTACTATTGGTAGTCGCGGGTGACTACAACTGAATCCTGGGAAACTAGAGGCTTTTGAATAAATACTACCACATTCACCTTCAGAAATCTTTCTTCTCGTTGCTGTTATTTTAGCTTATCGCCAGATTGGAGAGAACCGACTACTCCATGTCCTTATCAACAGGGAGTGACATAATTTAAAGCATGTGCTTCTTAGGCATAGTGGGGTACCTGCAGCCCCAGCGCTCAGGAAGCAGAGTTGGGAGGGTTATTTGAGCCTGGGGCTCAGGTCTGAGCTCTAAATGTGCATCCGTAGAGTGGGGCTTCCCAGGAGCAAGGAGTACCGGGTTGCCTAAGGAAGGGTGAAATGAGGTCAAAACACGCCCTTCCATTTGACAAGTTACAAGGTACCTGTGTCTCCTGACACAGGCCTGTAATTCCAGCTAGTCGGGAGGCTGAGGCAGGACTGAATGTTCAAGGCTTGCCTGTCCTAAAGAGTGAGTCCAAGGCCAGCCAGGCAAATTAGTGAGACCCTAGAACAGGCAAGTGCTAGGTGTGAGCCCTATGCGACCAACAAACACCCTTATCCACGATATTATACTACTTTGTTTTGTCTTGTTTTGTTTAATTGTTGTTGTTTTCAAGACAGGGTTTCCCTGTGTAGCCCTGGCTATCCTGGAACTCAATTTGTAAAGCAGGTTGGCCTCAAACTCAAAAAGATCTGTCTGCCTCTGCTGGGATTAACGACATGCACCACCACAGTCAATTGCACTTCATTATTTTTTAATTAAAAATATTTAAAGTGCCAGATATTTACAGATTATATGTGTTTACTTATTTATTTAAAACCAGTTTGGGGATTTTTCTCCCCTGTTTTCTACAATTTGGTTCTGCCTAAAAAAAACAATCTAGTTTTTTTTCCTCTTTTGTTCTATTCTGTTTACAGTTTGAGGAAAACATTTCTTATTTCATAAACTAGTAGTTTTAACATTAACAAAATAATAAAAACCATTAAGAGGTGGCTCAGCAGGTAAAGGAACCTGATGACTGGAGTTCTACCCCCAGAACTCAGCTGGTAGAACTCACCTGAATCTGTTCTCTGACCTCCACGTGTGGCTCACAGCACATGCACACCCTGTGCCCTCCTCACAACAGACAGACAAGCAAATACAAAAATATAGCAAACAAACAAACAAACTTTACAAAGAAGGAAGAAAATGAGCATTTAAAAAAATGACGTAGAACTTGAAGGAGGAATAATCCACATAATACCCTCCGCTGGCTTCTGGCCAGTTTCCAGGTCCCACTGTTGTAAACAACATTTCTGTGGACATCCCCACTTGCCTTCACAGGGCATCCTGGGCAAAGCCACCCACCCTGCTGCCACTGTTATTTCCTTCCTATGGGCCCCTCAGAAGTACTGTGGAATTTTTTTTTTCCAACTTGAAACATCAAGAAAAAATAATACCAGTAATTTTTAGATCTTGCTCAGTAAACAAACAACAAATCACCCACGGGTACGGAAATTTAAAGTACATTTTGAGGCAAGCAGTGTTTTGGTTTTTGTTTTGTTTTGTTTGTCTCCTTAAGTGAAACAAGGAAGACTCGATTCTAAATTAAAAATATTTAAAATAGAAATGATCTCGCTCTCTGTGGATAAATTTCATGTGTGTGTAGAAGAGACTTTTCAGAAAGTCAGCTTCGGCGTGCCAATGCTGTTAGAAGGACAAGCCCTCCGATGGGCAGACAGCAGGTCCTTTCCTTTCTGGAGTGAGCCTGTAAGCAGGGTAGGTCCTTCCGGCGCCTCTGGGGAAGCAGTGAGCCAGCGCCTGTGGGGAAGACGCTCCCAGGCCTTTCTCTGAGCTGCCACTGCCAGGGTAACTGTGAGTCCTTAGTGTTGGCATCTTCCTCCATCTTCCATGTGTGCCTGTGACCTGCTTTTTGAACTTAAGAACCTCAGGTTGGATGGTTCAGGCCCTTTCTGATTTTAAGTGAGGACATCTCTAATAGCCTTTTTTTCTAGGACATTCGTTGGCCCTGGGGATTAGGACTTCAGCATAGGATCCGGGTGTTGAGAGCGGCAGACACTGTCAAAGCATTCCGTTACTCCCCAGGATAAATGTCAGCAGCCCCGTGGCGCAGCTGCTGGGTGTTCACAGGCGGAAGCCTGTAATCTCAGCACTCCGGGAGGTAGAAGCAGGAGGATCTCTGTGAGTTCCATGCCAGCCTGGCCTAAAAATCGAGTCCAGGACAGCCAGGGCTACACAGAGAAATCAATCCTGTCTCCAAAAACCAAACCAACCAACCAAACAAACAAAAAACAAAACACGAAAAAAACTTTTCCTCTTTTTCATTCTGACACTCCCAGGTGATTTTTTTTTTTCCTTTTTAGCACTCTTTGTCCTCAAATGTGTTAATTTGTTGATTTGGCTACCTGTCTCCCTCCCTCTCTGTGTCTTTGGAAGTGCTTAAAACAGGGGCTTCTTCTGGCTGTTCACTGCCACCTGCCCAGAGCTTTTGGTGAACTACCTCATGGCAGATGCTCACTAGAAGGAAGAATTCACTATATAGACCAGGCTGGCTTTAGATTTGGCTTGATTCAGGGGACAGTTGACATTTTGTACTTTTCTCATCTAGAAATATGGTTTAACTCTGTCAAAGCTAATTTGTGTGTGTGTGTGTGTGTGTTAATGTATGAGTGTGTGTGACTGTGATGTGTGAATGTGTATATATGTGTGAGCATGAATGTATGTGTATGTGTCTATATGTGCATGTGTGATGTGTGAGCCTGAGTGACTGCGAGTGCATGTATGTGTGTGTGTGTGTGAATGAGTGTGTGTATGTAAGTGAGTTTGTATGCTGGCTAGTTTTGCCTTGAGAAGTGTCTAAGATATTAGTTAAGTTCTGCTCTGCTGTGTCTGTGATGCTAACAGAAAGAATTAGATCATGAGGGCTCTCATCTAACCAACAGTTTGATCTATCATTGGACTCATGATCTGGTGTCATTATCAGGGGATATTGAGAAGTGGGAGGTGGGGCCTGGATGGAGAAGATAGGTCACTTAGGGCTTGTCCTTAGGGGCTGCAGCTGCTCTGGCCTCTTGCTGTATCCTTTGCCCTTCTTTCTCCCACAAAAAAAGCAAACAGTTTTGGTCACACCTTCATTGCCACGATGTTTTGCCCACATACCTGGGTCCAAGTGACCTTGGCTTAAGCCCTGTGAAACAATGAACCAAAAAATAAATCTTTCTGTCCTTCTGTTATCCTTCTGTCAGGAATTTTGGTCAGTGACACAAAAAGCCTATTAAGCTTTAGGGCTCTTGGTAAATCTTTGTGATTCTATTACATCATCATTATCGTTGTCTTTTGTGATTTATCAGGGTACCTGGACAATGCAAACACATTTGCTGACAATGGACTTGGAGGCAGAGTAGATGGCAAGAGACTGGACAGCCTCTTGTAGCCTCCAGGCAGCACTTGGGTACCTACCAGACTTGCCTGTGGTTAATGGCATCACACTCTGTGGCCCCTCTGGGGCCTGGCTTGTGCTGAGCTCCAATTCTACATTGCCTCCCTCCTTTGCGTTTGCCTTCCTTGCTTAGGCACTTGAGTTAACCTCTGTGAGGAAAGGTAGATGGTTGTCAAGACTTTGGAGTCAGAAAAATGTGTTGTATGCAATACAACCTGGATGATGAATGTTAAAAAGGTCACTTTGAGGCCAAATTTACTCTTAGATATATGGGAAGTTTCTTTATCCAACTCCTGTTGGCCCAGTGCATCTTGCTGATCAGGCTGTGGCATTCAGATCTATGATATGATATATTGATATATATATCATATAATATGTAATTATTTATTTATACATATATTCATTATATACACACATACATATGTATAAGTGTATATATATATATATATATATATGTTCATTGATGTTTTGCCCACATGTATGTCTGTGTGAGGGTATCAGATCCCCTGAAACTGGAGTTACAGACAGTTATGAGCTGCCAGTGGGTGCTAGGAATTGAACCCAGATCCTCTGGAAGAACAGCCAGTGCTCTTAACCACTGAGCCATCTCTCCAGCCCCATGAGTGTATATTTTGACCTGAGCATGACCTGTCAAAGACTCCAAGACCAATTGGCCCAGGGTGGGAAATTGACAAAGCCATTACCTATATGGGCCAGGCTCCAGAGGAATGGTGCTCTCCTCTGGAGTCGAGTATGGGTATTTATGGATTAGTGTGTAAAAAGACTAGTTGTTGTGCCGGAATCATGATTCCCCAAAAGTCTACCAGGAGCTGAGTCCGTTGCAAATCACATGAGGATCTTTTTATTATAAATAATTACAAGCTGCAGCTTGGGCCCACAGCCCCCACCGCCGAAGCAGTGAAGAACCGAGAGCCCCCTGCTCAGGTTAGTTGGGTAATTTAAGGATTCTGTTCCCTCCCAGCATGCCTAAGGCAGGGGCGATTCCTACCTGGCAAGCATCTATTTGTCGAAACATTACATTTTGAATTGATTGGCTATAGGAAGGTCCCCAAACCATTAATCCCTCCCTAGGGGGATGGGCCAGTTTCCTAGCAACTGTATCTCTAGTATGTGGGTAAAGAATGTGGTAAGGCGAGTTCTTCCACTGGACCTCCCCACCTAACTATTTTAGGCCTCAAGCACTAAAAATAGCTACCTTTAATCTCTTGGTCTCTCAACTAGTGACAGTGCTCTCTCCTCCTGAACGAGACCTTCGACAGAGACTGGCTACCTCCTCTCCCTGTGTGGTACTAACGAGCAGTGGATGAACTCCATCCACAATTAAGGTGGGCTCTCCCATATCAACTAACTTAAACAAGGCAACTCTCACAAGCATGTCCAGAGGACTCAAGATCTCTGGTGCTCCCTGAGACAATGCCTAGAGAAATTCAAATTTCAGATATACAACAAATAATTTTTAGAATAAATATGTCCATTTTTAATTGGGCACCAGTATTCAACCTGGCAACCCAACTGGCCTCTGCCCAGAGACTAGTTGCAGCATCTGGGATGCAGATAATCTTAATTTCTTCCTTTTTTCCTCCTTCTTCAGTTCCACAACCCTGGGCCCTGTGTGTATGTGAAGATCAAAGGTTTGACTGTGGGTGTTGTTTGCCAGGTCCTGTTCACCTTGTTTTGTGACACAGTCTTTCACTTGGCCTGGAATTTGCCAATCCCATTTAAGCCCCAGGGATCCTCATGTTTCTGCCTCCCCAGCTCTGAGATTACGGCTTTCACTACCCTTGGCTTTTTATGTGAGTTCTAGGGGTTCAGTTCATGTCTTGATCCCACCAGGTAAGAATAAGACCACTACCACAATTTTTGAGCCAAATTTGAAACAAGCTTTATTAAATACAGGCCAGGATGGACACTGGTCAGGTCCATACCTGGGATTGAGAGACAAAAGCATTAAAAATTTGTTTTGGGGGTTATTGGATTAAAGTTTAAAGCACAAGCCTGAACAAAGGCCAGACAGGTGGAGACATATCCAGCCACCTGCCGGGAGGAAGAAGCCTTACTGCATTCTTTTCCTGACCACTAGAGATACAGTTGCTAGGAAACCAGGCCAGATTCCTTCCCTCCCCCTCCCCCTAGAGACAGCCAAAGGAAGGAAGCTAGACTTTTAACAGTTTTGGCGCCTTCCCACAGCCAATCAGTTCAAAATGCAACATCCCCTTTTGTGTTTCAACCAATAGACCCTTCCCAGGCTGGAATTCCCCTGCTCTGGGTGTGCTGGGAGGGCCTGGGACCTTTAAATCACTCTCCTATTTGAGCTCAGGGCTCTACCTCAACTGCTGCGTTGGTTGGTGTGTGAGCCTGAGCTTGGGCTTGCAATAAAAAGATCCTTGTGTTTTGCAATGGATTAGACTCCTGATGGTCTTTTGGGGGTCATGTGAATTGGGCACAGCAGGATTCCCAGAGAATGGCCAGGAATTACATTATAGTCAGAAGCTTATAAAGGCAAAATCCATAAGGCTACATACTTCCTGCCTTCGTCCAATCAGGGCAAGGATACATCCTGACCTATTTCCTGTCTCTGTAGCTCCCGCCTATCAAGCACATTCTGTGCAGTTGCGGCAACCAAACTTGTTTACCGAAGTGAAAACTCTTACATGAATGACAGCCCCCAGCATTCTAGGAAATTATCTGTGGGGCTTATAGGTTAGAGGCAGGCACTTCTGTTTTATAGATCTCTTAAGCACCATAACTTAAGCTTAAGACATAACATTAGCCCTTACACCAGCCCTTCTGTTAAATTTTAAATTCTATCACTTATTTAGTCTACTGTGTAACTTTTCTTAAATGACCAAGGCTTCTTGCTGCCCACGGGGTTTCTCAGTCCATTTCCATGAATTTTCTTCTCTCACAGGAAGCTGGCTTGCTTTGGTAATAGCCCATGCTTCATCTGAGTTTTCCTGACAGAATGCTGGCTTGTGTTCTCTGAGTGTCCGGCATGGTTAATCTTACCATCTGCTTTGGAATCAGTCTCCTTCAGCTTTAAAGGGTAAATTCTCTCTCCAGTGGATATCTGGTGAGCAGTCCGTGCTTTTTCTTGCATCCAGAAAGGACTTGCCGTTCTTGCTGGGGCTGTTACCCACCCCCACCAAAGCCTCCTTCAGACTTTACATAAGAAGGCATCAGTTATTTCAGCTAATTTCATGTTCATTTGGCTCCTTTTAAACTGTTTTAAAGGATCTCTTTGACTTGCATGTTTCTTCAAATGCCTCCCAGGAGGCATCTGTTTTTGAACTGTCTTGTTATAGCTGGTTTCAACCTCCCACCAGCCACATTGCCTTTTTTCCAGGACTTCAAAAGTGCCCCTCGCCCCAGGAGTCTCCCACAGGCGTGATACTTCATTTGCGTGCTATCCTTGGCTGCCCCCTCACCGTTGCTGTGGATATAAACATGTTTTTGGTTTGGTCCCAGGTATGGGACTGATTCAGATGGTCCACAGCAGCAGACTATTTGCTTCCTGCCGGCTCTGTAGAGCCGCTCTTTGCCAGCTGCACATAGTTTAATTCTGAGGACTGTGGAGAGAGAATACATGCCAGAGCCCAGCGAGTATGGAGTGGGAGAAAGAACAGTGCTGCTCCTGCTTCCCCCTTGCTGTTCCCAGTTACTGTTGTGAGACAAGAAGTTGGAGATCTCCTGAACCGAGGATTGGACTGACTCCAAGGAAGCCAATGACCCTAACCAGCAGGAAGCAGCTAAGAAAGAACTGGGTCTCTCTCCCACTAACCCTCTCTCTCTCCTACCTGGTGTTGGGGTGTTGGAAGGGATTCGGGTGGACTAGGGAGAAAAAGATATGAAAGGTAAAAAAAAAAAAAAGGTTCACCAACAACACACCCTGCTTTGGTTGTATCCACGGAGGTCATTATTTTCACACCAAGTCTCCCTCAATCCTGTTGTAAGGGACCTCTTCCCCCACTTCCACCCTAAAGGCTGTTTCAGACACTTTTTTGTTGTTTTTCTTTTTTTTTTTCGAGAGGGTTTCTCTGTGTAGCCTGGGCTGTCCTGGACCCGATTTGTAGACCAGGCTGGCCTCAAACTCACAGAGATCAGCCTGCCTCTGCTTCTGAAGTGCTAGGATTACAGATGTGTGCCACTGTGCCTGGCTTCCCAGATGCATTTTCTAAAGGTTGCTTTTTGTAAGTTTTTAAATTTTTTATTTTTTTCTGGTTTCTCTTTGTATACTTTCCCCAAAACCTCTGCTTTAAGGCAAAATAGTTATTGATTTCTAGTAATTGTGTGTGGGTCTTGAAGAGGTTTTGTGCATGCTAGATATGTGCCCTACCAATCCCAGTAATTTAATCTCAAATCTGGTTTCCATTAACGTTTTTTGTTGTTTTGAGACAAGGTTGTTTTTGCCAACTTGAGACAAATGCAGAGAGGTACCTGGCATTGTGGTTTAAGTGACAATGTCCCTCATTAACTCAGGTGTTTGAATTTCTTGGTCCCCAGTTGGCAGTGGGTTTAGTGAGAGGACTTAATTCCAAAGAGCCAGCCAATCCCAGTGGGAGTCAGGTAGTCTCCATGGGCACCAGCCAATCCCAATCAAAGTCAGGTAGCCACAGTAGAATTCCCCTTTCTGGCTTTAAAAGGGGCCTCCCATGGGATTGCTACCATTTTGTGAAGGTGGTGACCCCAGCATACTGGAATTCTCTGCAGAATAAATGTTCTTTGTTTTTGCATACCATCTGAGGATGGGGTCTTTCTTTCATGGACCCTGACATTAGGAAGTGTGGCCTTGTTGGACAAAGTTCATTGCTGGGGCCTGGGTTTGAAGTTTTTTTCTTTTTTTTTAAAAAAAATGTATTTATTATGTGTACAATGTTCTGTCTGCATGTACACATGCATGCCAGAAGAGGGCACCAGATCTCATGGATGGTTGTGAACCACCATGTGGTTGTTGGGAATTGAACTCAGGACCTCTGGAAGGGCAGCCAGTGTTGCTTAACCTCTGAGCCATCTCTCCAGCCCGGCTTGGCTTTGAAGTTTTAAAGCTATATATATCATTTCTAGCGTACTCTCTCTGGTTCACGTTTGTGGTTTAAGGTGTAAACTCTGAGCTCTGCTGGTCCAGCTGCCATGCCTATGTACTGCCCTGCTTCCCCGCTATGAGAGTGATGAACTTTTATCCCTCTCAATTGTAAATAAACCCTTTCTTCGATAAGTTGCTTTGGTGTCTCATCACAATGATAGAGAAATAATACACATAGTGGGGGAGGGCATCTCAATTCTTGAGCATGTCTGTAGGGCATTTCCTTGGTTGATAATTGATAGAGGAGGGCCTCTATCATCAGGCACTTGGGACTGGGCTGTTTAAGAAAGGTGACTGAGCAAGCCTGGGGAAGCAAGCCAGTAGGCAGGATAACCCCAGGGTGGAAGTTTCTGCTGGTTCAGTCTCTGCTCAAGGTTCCTATGGTGAGCTCCTGCTCTGGCTTCCCTTGATGATGGACCATAGGCTGAAATAAAGTCTTTCCTCTTCAAGTTATTGTCCATCGTGTTCGGTGTTTTTATCACACAATAAAAGTCAAAGCAGGGCAGTTACTATGTAGCTGAGGATGCCCTTGAACTTCTGATCCTCCTGCTTCCTCCATCTGAAGTGCTGAGCTTATAGGCACGTGACACTCCCCCCACTGAGCCACATCCCTCAGTGTTAATGCTGCGTCAAGGACTTCTTTTTCCTAGGAAGGCAGAAATTTCAGTGGCCAGTCTGTTTCTGTCTGAACAAAGTCGTCTCAATGAAACCCCATGACCCCCATCCTAGCACCTCCACCATGCCCAAAAGTTCAGAAGAGCGGAGCCTGGTCCAAGGTCCTTTTATTGCTGCTGCCGCAGTATGAGACTCTGCCTTTAGGATAAGTGTGACACAGAGCATCATGGCCATTTGCAGAAACTATGTGGCCCTGAGTCTACCTCAGGCTCCCTTTCTTTGGCGGGGCGCACAGAGCACAGCAGACTGAAGTGCAAAGTGCATCCCACCTGAACCACACCAGTCAATGTGACTGTGGCAGATTCCAGTGGAGGACGGGATCAAGGAATAAGTAGAATTGATGTGCCTGAGGCCCTGTCTTCTGGGGAAGAAACCTTTGATTCTGACCTTCTGGACCCCTCATCTATTTTGCCGACCACAGATCATGCAGCACCCCTGAAGTTCAGTGGCCCCTAGGTCTGGAGGCAGGAAATCCTGAATGTGTAGAGAGGGATGTGGAAGGGGCTGTGTGGGGGCCTTGTAGTGGGTTTTGCTTCACATCACCAATTTCCCATTAAGCATCAAGGAAGTAAGGGAAGTGCTTCATTTTTCTCTTTTAATAATGAGCAAGGAAGACAGGAAATTCAACTCTGGTGACAGTTCTTATTCTAAGTCTGTTTTATTAGTGCTCATCTGGGCATAGCAGATGTAATTAGTGTTTGTATGTTTTTGTTTAAACCCTTCATTTTAACTTATACACATATATCTCTCAATATCTCTCAATATAGATATCAATCTATATAGATTTATATGTACACATGAGTGCCTGCATGTATGTATGTGCACCACATGTACCATCAGACACTTTGGAACTAAAACTTACAGCTGCCTTTTGTGGACACTGGGAACTGGACCAGGGCCCTTCTCAAGAGCAGCCATAACTGCCGAGCCGTCTCCATCACCACCCTGTCTGTATCTTTACTTTTAAGGAGCAAGTATTGCACACAGAACAGAGCTGGGCCTTGCTGTGTCACTCTCGACATGGAGCCTCAGCCTGCTTTCATCTGAGTGAGCATAGCTGTGGTGGAGTACTGGCCCTGTCTTCTGGCAGCCTTTGGCCCTGCCTCCTCTCTCTCTTTTATGAGGTATACTGTGGTCTTTGATTTTATAGTTTCTCTTGCCTTCCTTTGGTTGCCTTTTTTGTTTTGTTTTGTTTTGGAGTGGCTGATTCAGAGGTTCAGTGAAGTTAAGCACCTTCTGAAAACATAAGGATTTTTGTCATGTGACCCCCCTTTTCTTATATTCCAAATGTGCTTCCTTAAATGTTATGAATCTCACAATATATTATTATTATTGCTTTGAACAGTCAATTGCCTTCTAAGGAAATTAAGGGAAGATAAAATTGCCCTTGATATTTACCATCCATTTGCCTTCCAGCTTTTTTCATTCCTTCCTGTTTCCATCTGGATCTTCTCTGGCTTCTGAGCTCTCTGTGGCAGTTTCAGTGAGCTAGCTACAGGGTATCAGCTCACTCAGTTGAGGTTTATTCAGAAATGCCTTTATTTCACCTTCATTTAAAAATCTGGCATGATAGAAATAAGTATTATTATTGTTGGTGGGATACATACATGCTTGTGAGGGTGCATATTCATTGCTGTGAGGGTGTGTGGGCACATGTATGTATGTACATGCAGAGGTCACTGGACAATTTTAGGCCTTATGTGTATGTGTCCACAGAAGCTAGTCTCATTCTATAGGCCAGGCTGGTCTGAGACTGACTGGGTAGGCCAGGTGGCTTCAAGTTCCTTCATCATGCTTGGCTCTATTTATGTTTTTGAATCTGTGGAATAACTCTTATGGACAGAATTTTGGGATTCTTAGAGCTGGAGTTACAGGTGGTTGGAGCTCATACGATGTTGTTGCTGGTAGCTGAACTCAGCAGCACAACTCAGGTCCTATAGGGGAACAGCAAGTGCTGTTAACTGCTGAGCCATCTTTCTAGCCCCTCTCCCTCCATTTCCCCGCCCCCCCCCCACTTTTTGAGACAGTCTCTCACTGGATGAAACCCACCTAGTAGGCTAGGCTGGCTGGTCAGTGAACCCTAGGCATCTGCCTGTCTCTGCCTCCCCAGCACTGAGGTTACAAGTGCATGCCACCATTCCCAACTTTTTATTATGCAGGTCCTGGAGCTTGAACTCAGGTCCTCGTGCGTACAAGGCAAGCACTCTACCCACTGCGCTAGCCTCCTAGCTTCACTGTCCTTATTTCCATCTCAGTGGTAATTTACCAGCATTGTGCTCAGGAAATACATCATCATCATTAATTTCTCGAGGGTTTTATTTAGTCCATAGAAAAAGTACAAACTTCCTTCTTTATGCTAAAGTGTTACCAAACTGACAGATGGATACTAGCAAATGATTCTTTAAGAAAAATTTAAACTTGATGTGTTTTAGTAAATTTGTAGAATTGAGAAACTATGTTAAAAAAATCCAGTGTCAGAACATCTTACTTGCTCCAAAATGTCTTTTCACACCATTTGCAGCTAATTCCTGGTTCTGTCCTCTGATGAAATCATTGCTCATCTACTTTCTGTCCACCAAACACAGGAAATGTCACATAAGCAGGTGGCTCAGATACAATCCCTGGTACCAAGATCCTCTTTAGCACGGTGTTTTTCAGGCCCCTCCACGTGACAGCAGGCGTCAGTCACCTGGACTGCTTCAAGGCTGTGGTTCTAAAGAATGCTGCAGACACTTGGTGCATGGCATTTGCAGACCCACACTTTCATTTTCTTTAGAAGATCCCTTGGAAGCTGGCCCTACTCTATCAATTATGAAGAAAACGCCCCACAGACATGGCCCCAAGCCAGTGTGATGGAGGCAATTCCAACAGAGCCCGCCTTTCCTTGCAGGCCACGGGTTCATGGTTTACTCTTTCTGTGGTTTCTTTCCTCTGCCCTTTTATTTCCAAGCTGCTTGTGAAATTTTCTTTCGAGATGATGTCTCATTCTATAAGCCAAGCTGGTCTGAAACTGACAATGTAGCCCAGGCCGGCCTCAAATTCCTTCATCATGCTTGCTCTTTTGTATCTTTGAGTCTGAGGATTGTCACTGCCAGGTGTGGCTTTCGCTGGTCAGACTGAACAGACTTGAGTACTGACAGCTGCTGTTCAGGAGCTGTATAGCTCCTGGCTCCCTTCTGACCCCTTTCTCACTAGAAACATCTGTCTTCCGTCTTCAGAAAATGTTTTTGGTATCATTTTAACTCTTGTTGATTTTTTTAAGTGGTGGTTCGCTCTAGGTTATCAGTATGCATTTTACCACAATTTACTGAAGGTTGACACTAACTCCACTGGGGCAAAATGTGAGACTTCGCTCTACCAGAAGTCAGCTCTGCCCTTTCCTGTGCGCCATTATGCCATAGACAGTAAGTATACAGAACACTCTCAGCACTGTTTCATATACACTTGGAAAAGCCCATTTACCTGATTGGAAAAACCGACATACTCACTGCACCTGCTCCTCTTTCTTCAGCCTAAAGACCTTTCTCTAATGTTTATTTCTTCTGACAAAGGTCAGGAGTAAAGTCCCCCAGTCTTAATTTATTTGAAAATGCCTTCATTTCACCTCATCTAGTAAAGGTCAGCTTTAGTAGATAATACTCTTAAATCAGTTTCGATGTTTACTTATTTGCATGTGCACACAGGTGAGTGGCCATTCCTTCTACCATGTGGGTACCAGGGATCGAACTCAGGGCATCATGTGCCTTTACTGATTGAGCCACATCACCTCACCTGTTCCTGGATATAGGATTGTTGGTTTTTTTCCTCTTTAGCACTCTATTGTTCCTTCCTTCCTTCCTTCCTTCCTTCCTTCCTTCCTTCCTTCCTTCCTTCCTTCCTTCCTTCCTTCCTTCCTTCCTTCCCCCTCCTCTGGCCTCTATGGCTGTAGATGAAACAATTGTATCATAGTTGCCCAGAAAGGTTTTATTTTTTGGTGTTGTTTCTGATATTTTGTTTTGAAACAGTGTTTCACTATTTAGCTCAGCAGTCAGGCCTGGAAGTCTCTACCCTCCGGTCTCAGCCTCTTGAGCGTTGAGACCTGGCGAGGTGAGTGGCTCGTTTCAAAGCTGTCCTCTCAGCAGCTCTGACAGTTGCAGGCCTCCTCTGGGGGTCTCTGCACTGTTCTTATTTGGGAGTTCACGGGTGTCTCGGATGTGCTGGACAATGGTGTTATGTGTGGGTGACTAGATTAGAATGAGACCATCTTGACCGGGCAGCAGCAGTAGCTTGGCTGTACCCAGTGCCTAGCATGCAGTCTTCAGAGCGCCAGCCTTCATGTTAGAGTTGAACCTGGAGTTTTCTATTTTATCTCCTATTGTTTTGCTTTTGGATCAGATTCTGGCAGGACGGTAGGATCTACTCACCTCAGGACTGTTCTGGATTCTAAACTCCCAGCATTTGGGAGGCAGCGGCTGCAGGATCTGTAAATTTGAGGCCAGCCAGGATGACATAGCAAGCAAGACCCTGTATACACAAAACAGCCAGGACTGTTCCGGATTGTGATTCCTTCTATTGCCTGACCACTGCTTTCTTGAAAATGAGGCAGAAGCTGTTTCTGTGCCAAGTGATTTATTCTTATGTTCAGGGTTCTTCTAGACTGTAGCCTAGTGGCTCTCAACCATATTCCTAATGCTTCAACCCTTTAATAGAGTTCCTCATGCTGTGGTAACCTCCAATAATGTTTTTTGTTGCTACTTCATGACTGTGATTTTGCTGTTCTGAATCGTAAATATCTGATATGCCCGGTATCTGATATATGAAGTCAAGATTCATAGGTTGAGAAGCACTGCTCTAATCTGTCATATAAAACCACTCTAGTTCCTAGAGCCCTGCTGGGTTTCCCTCATCTTCAATTTCTCAGTGCTCAGTGATCCTTCAGGTGAGGCATTAAGGTGAAAGCCTCCACCATCTTGGGAATCAATTTGGCTCACTTTGCCTATTTTATCACTGGGTGAACAGACACATGTTGCCTGAGTTCCTCTTATTAGCACAAAACCAGACACTTAACCCTGAACAGTGCTTGCAAGAAGCAGAGGCCAGAGTTTCTCAGGTGCAGTCATTCTGGCATGGTGCTGTCCTCACTCACCTGCCTGCCTTTCTGATTACTGGGCTACAGTGAGATGGAATGAGCCAATGTACACACTGTCATGATGCATTGATGCCATGAGTAGCAGGTGTCTGTCAGTGTTCAAATGCCAGCAAAGGGACTGGCTTTTTTCTGTTGTCATCTGAGACAGGATCCTATGATGTAGTTCTGACTTTCCAGGAACTCACGGTGTAGACTAGGCTGGCCTTAAACTCACAAATATCCACCTGCCTCTGCCTCCAGAATGCTGTGACAAAAGGCCGGTGTCACCAGATTCAGCAAGGACTTGTTTTTATCTCAGAAACCCAAGAATGAAGCAAAGCTGGGGAGTATTCTGAAGGGTACTGAGGACCGTAAACACCCCAATGTGTTTTCCAAGCCATCATGTATTGATGACCTACTGTGTTCGGGGTACTCTACTCAGCCCTTCTAGAAAGCCCAAGAGTTGGCTCTTACTCCTTGTCTTGAACAGGACGCAAGGCCAGTATGGGAGAGCAGAAATGAAGCAAGGCAAGCTGGGGAGAGCAGGAAAATCTGCACTGTCACGGCTCTTCACTTTTGCTTCCAGGTGAACTTGACATTTCTCATCTGTTTTCAGAACCACAGCCGGATTTATGGACACATTCTTTCAGTGAGACAGTTCTTAATACCTGGTTCTTCACAACCACAAGACTGGGCCAGAGTTCCACATCTTCCATGGGGAATAAAGGTGTGAGCTGGAGGGGCTCCGTAGATACCCCTTTGTGTCTGTGTGGTCCACGAGGAGCAAACTGCCACCCAGATAGACCACTCTCACACCTGTTGTTGCCTCCCTCCCTCCAAGGATCCTGAGTACTCTGGGGGCTGTTATTTAGATGTATGTAAGGGAAACCCTGATGCAGTGCATTTATAAGCCTCCTAGGGTATCAAGGCCTGCCTGGCCTGTTTCCCTGCCATCCTGTACCCAGAACTTGCTCTGGTCTTCTAGGGATGGGGGTAGGGCACAGATGGAATCCTGTCTCCCTAAGCAGCAGGCCCTGGTCTGTGGGGACTCACCCCAAGCTAGCCTCATGTGGGTGCCATGGTCATTCAGTAAGAGAGCACATCCAGTCTCAGATGCTGCCTCGTCTTCAGCCAGCGCATGCTCTGTGGCCCACAGGAATGCTAGCTGCTGGTCCCCTCTGCATTGCCCTAACAGGTTGATGCTTGGAAAATGAGGGGCCTTTCAGGACTTGCCACTTAAAAACCAAAGAACCATATCTGCCTGCTTGGTACAGGAGGCACCATTCCATGCCACTGTCATCAACACACATTCACTCTGGGTTTCCCCTGCTCCGCACATTTCTATAACCACCTGATGACTGCCTCCATGCTTCTGCTGAAAATGCTGTCCCTCCAGGAAGCTTCAGGCTGTTCAGCACCGAGAGCCCCGGGACTTCTCAAACCAAGGAGCTACACTGCCCTCCAGTGGGCTTAAAGTGTGAAAGCAGCTCAGCGCGGATCACCTAGAGGTTTGCTATGGGGTGTGGCTCTAGTCAGGCTGTTGGACCAACCTTGGGACCAACCTTCCAATGAGGCCACTGGCATCTGTTTGTGAACAAGTCTTGGGTCAGAGAAGATCAAAGCTCGCTACCATGGTGGATGTTGGGGCTCAAGACATGCTTCAGACTGGGGATGAAAACACTGGTCTCTTCCCACCAGTCACTACAGTCATCAGCTACGGCAGCTGCTGGCCAGGCACTCCTATACCTGGTGGATCCAGAACAGAGCCCTGTAGCCATCATATATAGGGAGTGTATGAGGCACTGATGGCTCTTGTTACAAGTTGGCACTCAGCCCTATCCACTGGTGGAAACTCCAAGAGGACACGGATCAAAGGTTGAACCTAGCATGGGAACTGCTGGGAACACACCTGGGGGGTTTCCAATGGCCTGCCACTCATGGAGGCCACTGCTCACCTTTGCATCTAAAGGGAAAGGAAGGCCCACCCAGTACAAAATATATCAATCCCCATTCCGACCCCAAGGGTCTGCTCCAGGGACCACTGAGATACAGATGGTTAAGAAGTTGCTGCCTGGGAGGTTTTATTTTTGATCAGCCAAATTTGCAGAGCTGCCATCCGTGTAGAAATGTGGAGGCACAGATTTCCACAGACCCTGACAAAAAGGCACTTCAGTTCCAGAAAGTAACTATAGGGGATATAATCTCGTCTAGGAACCTGGGAGAGGGGTGTCACTGACCTTCCCAGGGATAGGCACATAGAGAACCAGACATGAAGGTTTCCGAGGTCACCAGAAGTGATGGTGTTCCAAACAGCTGCTATAACTTTGAGCAATTACTGGCCCCTTCAGGCAGGGTGCATGCAGGGAGACCCAGGGCACTCAGGCTTTAGCGAGACAGTCTTGGCCTCTAAGTGCTTAGTGGAGAGGTACGTGGTGACTGAAAACAAAAAACGTTAGCAGAAAGCTGATGGTCAAACATGGTACAAAGTGTTCAGACTAGTTCTGAAGTCTGAGTTGATTTTTGGGGATGCAGCTGGGCTTTGGGAATGAGTGTCTCAGGGGACATTGCCTCATTCTCAGCTTCTAGGAACAGCTGAGATGGTTGCAGAAGTGAGGAAAACAGCCTATGAGGAGCAGCAATGCAAGGGCAGTGTAACATGCTGCCTTTTCTCTAAAGGATCTCACTGGCATTTGTGGCATCCCTATGGCCTGGTGTGACTATGGAACATTGCAGCCCTTGGGGCATCCATGACTGAGTCTGTCTAGTCCTTGCAGGTTAGGGTGCCTGCTCAGCATGCTGCTGGAAGAGTGCAAGGATTCAGTGGAGGCCTAGACACCATGGGGGCGAGAGGTGGGAATTGAAGAGTGCAGCGCCCCGCAGATAAGCTGAAAGTGTCTGGCGAGAGTAGGTCCCTTGCCCTGCTGCCTGAAGTGAAGAGCTCACTGACTGACAAAGTCAAGTTTTGGCAGGGTTTGTGCACGGGTGAGTCATCATCTCTGGAGACAGACTAGGTGCCAGATGGGCCTTGGCGCCCCAGAATACGAGGTCTTCACATAGGTCTTACCTTCACCAGTGACATGTTCTAGTGACTTGTGAGTCTTCCTGCAAGCAGTTAGTGCTGTCTTCCAAGTGTTGATGATAAAGCAACAAAAGACAGAGCTACATTCAGAGTGTTGGGGATGGTAGGAAGGTACTGTAAAATAGTATGATCTGGAACTTCGAGACAAGGAAGGTAACTTGACAGATCATGCTGCACACGGGCAAGATAAGGGAGAGCTTGCATGGCAGATGCACTGTATCTTGAGTAGGGGAAAAAGAATATAGGTTAACTATTTCCTGCTGTCTTTGACAAAATGTGTGCTTGTGTCTCCTGATGGGACTCTCAACAGTGACACGAAGTGGCCGTCTGAAGGATATCACAAGGCGGTTTCTCAAAAATTTTATTTTAATTTAAATTACAGGGCCAGCCAGATAGTCTGATAAGAAATTCACTTTTCCTCAGGAGAAAGGAAACACTTCCATGTCATTAACAACTGTGTACATCTCCCACTTTTTTTAAGGGTTAAAAAAACCACATTAAGTAACTGCCTCAAGTAAAATTAACCCTTTATAACACCAAAGGAACCACACCCAGGACAATCGTTCTGGTAATTGGAACCTAGAAATGATCACAATTCAAATGCAACTTTTCAATTTTGAATGTTTTCACATTGTTCTGTTTTAAAAAAAATCCAGAAAGTCTTCTCTACCTTCAGCTTCCAATGCATTAGTACCACATTTCTTTGACACTTCACACCCCATCTTTTAACACCATGACTCTAGCACTACTGTTTGCCCAAGTGGAAGCTATTTTGCGGTCTCACGTTCTAAGAGCTAGCTTGGCAAGGAGACACTCCTTCCACTTGGTGTAATGGCTGCTATCACACCAAATCCCGACACAGCACAGGGTGGGGCAAGGACTAGGTCACTTAGCTTGGCTGAGACTGGCCCCTACCCAGTTGAAGATTTCCTTGTCCAGGAGATTTGACTGCTTCCCCAATTTCTACTAGAGGATACGAATATTCTCTATCTCTCTCCCCTCTCTTACATACCCACACACCCTGGTAAAGAGAGCCTTGGAAACCCTTTATTGTAGACTGCCATTTAAATGAAATAGAACAGACCTATATTTTCTGGAGTGGATTTTCTGACTTGTGTTCCTTGAAGAAAACTTTAAAACCTGCTAAAACATCAGCTAGGAGGCTCCTTTTACTGGCCAATGAATAATTCAGTTAGTAAGAGAGGCTAGCAAAGAAAAATTATGTAAATTTTTTAGTCAGCTATAGCCATGCTGAATTGGATTGGGCAAACTCTGATTTTAAGTTGTTAGTTGTGATCTGTGTGTCACTGAGACGAACAGACACCATTCTAGTAACTTTATGTAGCTACAGTCTAGGAGACATTGTTCTGTTGTGGTCACAGTCACAAAAAGTGGTGCAAAATCAGTCACTTTATAAATACTGATAATTTGCAGCATTAAGGAAAAGGACATTAAAAACCATCAATCTCCCCAGAGGACACCTAGGACTAGGGCTCTTCTTTTCTTAAGAGAAGCCAGTTTTAATTATTCAGTTTCACGACTACTGTACTGGATATTACTTACTCTAAGAAAGAAAGGGTGCTCTACAGAGGTCCCCCACAAAAATCGGCATTATTTAGCATAATCTGTATCATTCATAGATATGGCAATCTTAGGACGCATTTTAAATGAGTAAGGCCAATATTCTGTAAGAATGTGTAGCAGACTTGAGTTCCAGGTGTAGTTCTGCCTGCCAACAGCGACCTACTGGGTAACTGAATATAGGGGATTGGGTTTTTTCTTTTAATGCTGTGATCCTTAAATGTTAAAATCAGCATTTTCATGTGATCTCAAGTATTTCAATTACATGAGCATTCTTTTTTTTTTTTTTTTGCAAAACTCAGGTAATAGTTACATACTACTACAATAACATTCCTCTGCTGTACAAATTAAACGATTTAAAAGAAATGAGCAATCTAAGAATTATATACAAAAGAAACCTGTAAGCAGTATTGAAATGAAACATAAGGTGTTGCTACTAGCTCTACTGTTTAAAAACACCTTCAAAAGTAAAATTAACAAACACCCTTCAACATATCCAGGTTTATAAGTTTCAAGAAAATCAAATGTCAAAAAGTTCTAGAAAGCTGTGAAAAGCATATATACACTTTCCTTATGACCTTATGAAGCTCCACACTTGAGAAGTTGCTAAGTTTCAGTATCAATTTATTTGCACGTCAACTTTATCCTCCCCAAAGCTCACACTGGATACAGTTCCCCTCTGATCTCCAACAAATCTCTGTAAATGCCATCTTCCTTCCACGAAGGTGGATGATCTGGCAATGGGATGCCAGGTGTACCCATGTCATACTGCACAGATCTGCAAAGAGCAGTGCGGATGTACAGGTGTTAGCCGATGTCATCAACGCCTTTTCCCTAGACCACTCTCATCGTACATTTGCCTTCATAAGCCCAGGCATGTTCAGAACTCCTGTAGCAAATGGAGTCTGTGAGTTCTGAAATGATACAGAGATCAAGGGAAAGACCACGTGCGCTCTAATATGCAAGCAGCAGCAGCTACGTTCTCCAACCTGGACTGAAAAACAAAAAGGTAAAATGAAAAACCGTTCACTTAACAGCAGATTAGCAGTAATGTTCCTCATGAATCGATAAGAGTGCCTGATGCTGAGTAGCTAACAGCAAGTGCTGAAGTCGGATGGGGTATTGCAGGTGTTTATTGGGAATTAGGCTTCTTGCTGAGCTGGTCTCTTCAAATCCCTGATCTGTTTGACTAAATAGGTCTTCTCATCATTGAACTGCTCGTCCTCGGTCCTGTCGTTCTGAAACTTGCTGAGGAACTCAATGAGTTTGGTCTGGTTCTTGAGGAGGATGTCTAGGATGGGCTGTGTCTTGTTGGGGTTGGCCACAAACACCTGCAAAAGCAAAAGCCATTATCAGTCAGAGAATTCAATATCCACTCAGGAAGCTCCTGGGCAGTTAGGAACTTGGTGTAATTAGTTTTTTCTTTACAAGAACTTATTTTTACATGACAGGGAGAAATAATAATGATTACATATTCATGCACAAAGATTGCCACACTCATCCTGCCAACCCTGAAACACAGTAGTTAGGACTAAATACTGGCTTTGAATTTAGAATCAAATAAATTATTTCTGGACACAGGAGGGCTTACTGACTTTTAAGGAGAAAACTCTCCAAGGAAATCACTAAAAATACCCGTGGCTTTGCACTGGCCTTCACTTATCAGGGGCACAAAGACTGAGTCTGAGGCCAGTCTCAGATGGGATGGGCAGGGAAGGAAGGCAGCAAGAGAAAGGTTTTTTGTCTCTGAATACTTCTATGGAAGCTGAAGAGAAGGACACCTCTATTTTCTCATTCTCAAGTCCAAATGGTACCACCCATTCCCATCCAGGTCCTGCTTCTGAGTACCACTTTGGTTACCAAAACCAGGCGGTATTTTAGTAATTGTAATGAACAGTTTTGGAAGAAAGCACTGTTTGCTTCTGCAGCCCACCTTGAATACATGAAAGGCCTCAAACTGGATGTTTCGGCTCTTGTCTCGGAGGAGGTTCATCATTAACTTGAGGTTCTCAGGTTTACTGATGTATTTCGTCATAATAGTGAAGTTGTGTCTATCTAACAGCAGCTCACCGAGAAGCTGAAAAGACATTGTGGCCATTACATTAAATTACTATTAAGACTGAAAGAAAATAAAAAAAAATTAAACAACCCATCTTATAGTCATCACTTGATAACTAGCTAGACAAGACTGGTTTAAAAAAACTACCAACAAAAATAAAAATTAACAAGATAACAAATGATCACTAACCAAAAAAAGTGGTCAGAAGAAAGGGTACTAGGAATTTCTGTTCATTAATCTTAACTGAGTTTTTTCTTTTTTCCTGTTTTAAATTGTATTTAGCAGAGCCTTCCAGGATAAAGGGTGGTGTTTGCCTAAATGCGTGCTAAAGTTTTTGTTTTCTCACATTTGCCTCACAAAGCTGCATCTTCAGGGAGGTTCTTCAAGACAACCTGACTCTTAAGAAAACACAGCAGTGAGCTGAAGCCACCTCTGCCTGTTTTAGTGCTTCCCCAGTGCACCATATGAACTCTGTGCAAATGGTTACTGCTCAGTTGAGACTCTTCTCCAGGCTATTCTCACACTGAGCTCTAGGCCAGTGTATCAGCTACAGGCCCTGCTGGGAGCAGGCATCATCCTGTGGACAGACAGCTGAGGGCATGTCTTGGTGCCAGCCTGCCTGGTTTAGGTCTGTAACCTCGAGTGTGTGGAACTTGCCTTCTCTGCTCCTTAGTTTCACCATATATACAATGAGGTGGAAATGGTACTGACTTCTCTGGAGAATGTACTGAGAAACTGCAGTGTGAACATAGGCAAAGCACATGCCAGGCCGGAGGTTGGGGCTTCCTTAAGGGAGGGGAACAGAAGCAGAGAAGAATGGCATCTGCTTTTGCAGCAACCAATCTAGTTCCTAGGCGAACTCTAAATATTGTCATTTCTAAATAACTGGCCTCTAAGTAATCAGCTTCTCATCATACAAAAACAAATACCAGCTGGGATGGCTGTTTATTCCCAGCATTCAGGAGGCAGAGGCAGGAAGATCTCTGTGAGTTCAAGGCCAGCCTGGGGACATCCAGGGCTACACAGAGAAACCCTCTCTTGAAAAATGAAACAAAACAGAACAGAAAAAAAAACAAAACAAAAAACCCCACCAAAAACTAAGACTCAAAAACTGCTGTGGGGTTGAAGACACAGTTCAGTGGTTGAGAAAACAAGGTTCTTGCAGAAGACCAAAGCTAGGTCCATACTACTCACCTCCAAATCCACTGTTCAGGAAATCAAATCTATGCTACCTAGGATTCATAAAGAATTAGGAAACTTATGTTTCTGGTCTGCAAGATGGCTCAATGAGTGAAGTTTCTTGCATGTCAAGCCTGACAACCTGAGTTTAATCCCTAGAACCCACATTGTGGAAGACTGACTCCCCTAACTTGTCCTAAATCTCCAAATGTGCCCCATTCCCCACACAAAACAAGGGCAATGTAATAATATTTAATAATTAAAAACTAATAACTTCAGGCTTATCACTCTGTATTATATAATTACTAATTTTTAAGGTAGAAAGCAACCTGCCTACATTCTATAGACTCACAAGCGAGTGCTTTAGGAGTGCAGCTTTCATTTGTTCATCTTCCATCACAGAAACTGAAGGTGTTCTGACGAAAGACTTGCTTTAATTTCTAAAAGAAGATAACTGGCAACACAAATCCTTGGGCATAATGAAAATGAAGTTTTACAAAATGATATACATTTGCTGACAGCCAGGAGAGGGAATGGGGTCTCATCAATACAGAATCAGATACTTTTCAGGAATTTTGGGCAAAGTGGAATTTAAAAATGCATTTAGTGAAATATTTAAATGGGATCTTATGTCTTTGTAACTCCATCTCTAGTTCTGTCAGAAAAACTGGCCGAAAGAATTGGATGTGTTGCTACATATTTAATAATCACAGAGGTAAGCAAGTTGTTCTGACAATATATATTTTAGACTTGGTAGGCCAAATGTTCTGACAACCACTGAAATCTACAGTTTCAAACAGCCACAAAGATGATGCAAAATAACTGTTTGTGTTCCTTTATTTACAAAACCAAGTAGTTGGCTGAGTTTGGATTATAGGCTGATGTTTGTCAGTGTGGTTTACATGCTCATACATGTGTAGCCACACGTATATATGTGTGACTGTAGGCAGAGCTCAAAACTGTGTTTTCCTTAGTCACTTTCCCACCTGCCATATTGAGACAGAGTGTCTTACCTGAACCTAGAGTCTGCCGATGTAGTCTAGAGGAAGCCCGCTTGACCCTAGGATCCCATCACCACTACCCAAGCACAGATATACTGCCATGCCTGCCCAGCATTCATGTGGGTGCCAGGGGGCCTGACTTTGATCTTCACACTTGCACAGCAAGTTCTGGCCCAACTGAGCTGTATCTCTCACTCCTTAGTTTGTTAGTTTGCTCTAGAGCTCCAGTCTTATATTTAGAATGTTTAAGGTCCAAGTGGAAGTGCCCATACCCTGTGTTGGCACAAAGTAGGCAAAGGTATGCCAGCCCAGTTTCACTGTTCACATGCTGGGCCCCATCCCTTAAAGCCTAGTCTATATCACATGTGTTGTATACTTGGAATACTCCATCTAATTGGCACAAGTCCATTTAAAAATATGTTTGTGCAAGGCCCAATGGTTCATGCTTATTGTCCACTGGGAGATTTATGCAGGACTCAAGCCTGACTTTAACTACACTATGTAACCAAAACATAAAACCAAAAACAACAAAAAATTCAATCCCTATAAAAATATTTCAGAATCTAAAATACTGCACTGCTGGAGGATTAAGTCCTCTTCCATCTCCTGTTATATTCCCTTTTGGTGTCTCAACCTTCCACAGTGGGCATACAGACCACTACTGTATCCCAAACCCTGCAAAAATCCTGACCATGCCCAAATCACAAATGTATTTTTTTCCTGCAATTCTAAAACCAACACCAGCAAGTCTCTGATTCTCCAAATTCAAGTTGCAAATACATAATGAAGAGAAATGAATGACATGGGAAAGGGAATCTGCCATACCTTCAGTGACTGTCTCTTTGTCACATAATTTTCTGAATGGAGTAGCTTCTCATATTCACTGAAAAACTAGAGACCAGAAGAACATATATTAGTTTATGGAAAAGAAGGCTAGATAACATGGTGAAGTTCAGGGCAGACGCTCAACATCAACAAAGGCCCATGTTCTCTTGCTAACAATGATATCAAACCTCCCTTTCTCTTGTATCCCTCTGGTGATGCCACCAGCCACTACTACACAGGTAGCTCCTGGAATTGGTCCCCTCAGGCTCCAGCCAGATCCAGAAACTGCTCTGACAAAGTCCCCTTCTACACCCTAACTCCATGTGCATATAGCATTAACACAGTGGTTCTCAACCTTCCTAATGCTGAGACCCCTTAAGACAGTTCCTCATGTTGAGGTGACCCCAACCATAAAATGATTTCATTGCTATTTCATAACTGTCATATTTTGCTCCTGTTATCAATGCAATGTTAAGTACCTGATATGTGACCCCAAGGGAGTGGAGAACCACTGCATTAACACCTTCTCATAGTCTCCATGCTCATTTTTGGGGGTTAAAAATTCCTATTTTTTTATATACAGGAATTCAATTCATCTAGACCACAAATAAGGAAAATGAACCTCTTCTTTCAAGGTATCGAGCAGGAGAGAAAATAAAGTTGAGAGGAAAAACCTGGCAGGGTGTTAAGTAGATAGAGGTCTTGAAAGGTGAGAACTGGGTTCAAAGGTGAAAGAAGGGAACAACATTTAGACATGGGAGGGCAAAGATATTCATGAAAGAAATACAAAAAAGTCATAGTTTGAGAGACCTGGAAAGTACAAGGCTGCAATTCAGAGCTGGTAAGACCCCACCAGGTCTTCAAAGTGCTGACACTAACAAGAACATGTCACCGGTGTAGAAGCCATTAAAGGCAATCCGCATTAGGCAATCCAGCTCCCCTTCAAGAATGCCTACAGAAAACTCTGAGCAACCAGCACACATCTTTTGCTCTTTTGTTTCCCCACATGCTTTAGTTGGTTAAACAACAACAACAACAACAACAAAGAAAGTGGTCAAGATTTTAGGAGTATGCATTTTTTTTTTTTGCTACGACTTCACATTCCTTCCCTCTCAGATCTGATTGTACTTTACACATTTCTGCTAGTTGTTTCATACATGTCTTTCTAAAAATCTTGTTAGCTGACATCACATCCATAAGTAATATATAGGAAACTTTTAATTCAACATTAAAACAGACTTCATCACCTACTGTAAATTTCTTTAACTAAGGTAGTCTATTTGTGGGACGCTTTAAATTAAGGCAGTAGCATATTAAAAAAAGGTTTGAGGCCTTTTGGAAATAAAATAGATAAGAACTGCTTATTATGTTTTAGTACTCTAAACTTAGCATCAGAAAGCCACACACTCCTCACACTCTTATTAGTAGGCAGGTGCCACTCTGAGGCTAAAGGCAGCACAAAGAGTGAAGAAAGGCTTTAGTGCTTGAAGCCAGCCAGACTCAGGCAGTCTGATGTTAAAGCAGCAGTTCTCAACCTTCCTAATGTTGCAGCTGCAACCCTTTCTCTTTCTTCTTCTTTTTTTGGTTTTTGAGACAGAGTCTGTGTAGCCTTGGCTGTCCTAGAACATGCTCTGCAGATCAGGCTGGCCTTGACCAGGTTGTCTCTGCTTCCCAAGTGCTTGGGATTAAAGGCATGTGTCACCACTACTCAGTGCTCTGACCCTTTAATACAGTTCCTCAGGTTGTTGTAGGCCTCTACCATAAAATCACTTCATTGCTATTTCATAACTGTAACTTTACAACTGTTACAAATCGTAATGTAAATATGTGATATGCATTTTCTGATATGACCACCTAAAAAGGGCTGCAACAAAAAGGCTGAGAACAGTGTTAAAAAGCCTGTGAACTTCCACTGCAAGGAAGCCTACCACCTCAACCCAACAAAAACACCCACAGCCAACCACTCATGGCAGAATGGGATGCCATTCACGAAGCTGCTTACTTAGCCACATATGATGCTGCTGAGAGAGGGGTAAGACAAGGGAAACATGCAGAAGTATAAATTCTGCCTCTAAGAGCCTTATAAGGTAGTGAAGTACGAAGCAAATGATGAAGTATTAACAAATTAAATACCTCAAAGATCTAAGCTATTAGTAGAAGAATTAAAACATAAGCCAAGTCTGGTGGGATGGACATAAAATTCAAGTAGCCAGTTATTCTATGTTCTCTAAATGTGTGGTGCAGGGAACTACTGTGGCATTATGAGGAGCCCAGAGGAAGGCATGTGTGTAGGAGTGAACACAGGCACTGCAGCTCTGGGGCTGCTGTGTGGCTGACGGGCACACGGGATCACTTGACAGCTCTCTGGAGGTCATCACTTCCGGGTTTGACCGACACTGACACAGAGCTGGAAGCAACCTTACCAATGGCTAGTCCAATGTCTTCATTTTACAAATAAGGAGGATTTCTAAGCCCCCAAGCAGTGCCTTGGCCATGCCACAAAGAAGAAAGCAGTGAAGCAGGAGCAGAGCTGGGTCCTGCCCATTCTAGGCCAGCGCTGCTCAATCCTATTAGCTGCTGCCTCTTTCTCTCTACTTGTATGCAGCAACTGATGAAAAAGGAAGAGAAGGTATACAAGTCAGACTAAATTCTCTTTGCATCTTAACTAGATTATCATTCAGGAACAAAAACAACCATTTTCCTCTTCTAAAGTAAGAAGAGATACAAAAGGCAATGTATGAATGAAGGTCAAATTTTGTTTCAGACTTAGTAGTTTTCTATGTTGCTTCAGTAAAGAAGTGATTATAGTATCTTTTACCAACACCATAGTCAAATATTCTGACACAAAACCTAACTTAAATCCCCATTTAAGTTAATTTCTATTAAAAAAATTACACATACTTACTCTATCATAATGCTGCTCCAAAAATTCTGCACTGAGCAATTTATGTCTTGTAAGTAAATCCTAGAAGAAGAAAAAAGAAGAAGGAAAAAAAAAGATGTATTTTTACAGTTGGTCTCCATTAATGCTCTCTTAGGAAAGAGAATTTTAAAATATCTGTGACAAATTACCTAATAAACTGCTGTTAAATATGAGCACACAGTAAGTATTTGATATTTCATCATGATTTTTACTCAGTACCATAAAGTTATCCATGAAGTGATCTTGGTCTCACTGGGTCAGAACTGTTTGTACCTCACTACAGCTCTCTGAAGCTGGCTTGAAGGTGGCCCTGGACATGGACAGCAATCCAGCTTGAGTTCCTCTGTGGAGATATACTGGACTCCTGGTCTTCAGGGTGTTGATCTGCCACTCACCTCCTGCTAAGTTCCCTTCACAGAGGCTTTCCACATGGCCAGTCATTGATCCCTGACCCCGGACTCTGATATCACTTCCTAAGAAAACCTTTCCTGACAGGTCATAGTTGTGATTCTACAATTGCCTGTGGGATTATTTAGTAAAATCTCTCCTTCCTTAGACTGTCAGTTTTTTAAAACAAGGATCATGTTGACTTTTACAAGCTTTGAGTTTCTGGCACCTAAGCACTGCTGACCAGTACATAACAAGGCTTAGTATTAAATAAATCAGTGAATGAACCAGGAAAATCAGAAGACATATTTGGAGAAGTATATATTAAATGTTCTTCATGGAATGCTTTTTAAAGAAAGCTTTTAAACCCCACCCCAAGGATTTCTAACTGTTCAAACTGCCGTACATGGTCTGTGCTGTAGCCCCTCATTTCAACAGGACGTTCAGGAAATTTTACTTATTTTCCCCAAGTCTTCTGTGAGAATTAAACAGGTAAAATTAAGAAGCTAGAATTTAGTCACTTTAAGCTTTCATTCAGTACCTGTCTGCTGCTTGGCATGATTTTAAATGTAGGATCTCCACTTGACAGGTGCCACAAGCTCTCTTATCGCAAGCAGAGAGAAAA
The DNA here is from genome assembly GCA_028658305.1 of Pachyuromys duprasi. Taxonomy (NCBI): domain Eukaryota; kingdom Metazoa; phylum Chordata; class Mammalia; order Rodentia; family Muridae; genus Pachyuromys; species Pachyuromys duprasi. The sequence goes on along the minus strand of CM053751.1, from coordinate 62,728,795 downwards.
GTTGGCAATGTGTCCAGGCCTCAGCAAGCACCAAAGGTTGCAATGCAAAAAGGAACATGATGACTTCCGAGAGAGTTATCAAGAGAGAAAGCAACTAAGCCTGGCTGTTAAAGAGGATCTCCACCCTTTAGCTGGCTACCATGTTTCATAAGGCTGGTGTCCCCGAGTAGGTGCCACAGGGACAGAGCTTACATGTAGCAGCCACTGCTGAATCCCCAGACCCAAGAATAGTACCTGAAACAAGTCAGGCACCCAGAAACTGGATGGATGGAGAGATTTGTGTGTCGGGATCTGTACAAGGTGATGCCACTTCAATTTTGCCAAAACTTTCAGTATACATCTGCTGTTCAGCAAAATTTTGTGGGCAATCTGAGTAAGTACAACTAAAAGAGCCCGCTGCTCTCTGGTCACAGTCTAAAAGAACGCTAAGGGAGAGGATCTCTGAGAGATGCTGACTCTCAACTGAGCCTGGAGTATCAGGACAGGTCAGCATAAAGTATTTGCTCGAAGATACAAAAAAGGCCTGTGGTGTAACAAGGAACAAGGCCCACAGAAGGGCAACACGGAGAAAGGGAGACCCCAACATCCCTTTACGCATTTATTGTCATCTGGAAAGCCAGACTGTGACTAACCTGGGAAGCAAATGACTACAGTGTCAGGGTAGGTGGGACTGAAGGAAGGTACTCTAGGCAACTAAAGCAGAAGTTGGACTTCATATATAACAGCATGAAAGCCTGTTAAGTAACCCAGGGCCTGGGGTGGGTGGATTTGTTGGAAATGAGTATTTGCTAAGAGATAGGGAAGAGACAGGGCCTTGGGTCCTGGAAGAAGGGAGGAACCTTAAATTGGAGGAAAGAGTAGGTGGTAGCAAAAGTGAAGGGCAAAGGGCATGTAGCCAGTGTAGAGTCAGCGAGTTATGAAACAGTCTAATTTAGCAGAGAGAGTGGCTAACTTTTAATGTGGGCTAAATCACAAGGCTTCCCATGAGGGCAGACAGCAGTGACAGAGATGCTCCTGGAGCTCCTCAGAGAACACTGCTACCCCTCACCCCCGCCACCCCCCCCCAAGGTGTGCTTATACTCACAGAGCCTTGGCAAGTAAGATGGCCCATTCAACAAAGTCCAGGGATACAGAACTCAATTCTACCTGTGCAGTTCAACCTTTGGAGGTCACAGGATCAGAAAGTTCTCCAAGCTAGAGTTAAACCTGTTCCTAAGTTTTTTTTTTGTTCTTTTTGTTTTAGAAACTGCCAGAGTAGACTGGGTTTAATCCACTTCCTAGAAGATCCACTTCAAATAAAAGTTCCTATTTCTTTAGCCACTCCTTGAATGGACAGGGTTCTGAGTCCCTCATCACTTTCTAAATGTCACCTACTTGTCTAAGCACATCTGAAGACAACGTGGAAAGAAACACTGATATACTGTTACCTGAAAATGAGACAATGGACTGCTCCCAATGTCATTAACCTGTGGTCACATGGAGTTCTGATGAAGTCTAATTTTCAAAGTGGGTTCTGTGGTTTATCTGGGTTCAAATTTGGCTTTTGCACTTACTGTCTGACTTTGTCACCATCTCCAGGTTCAGTATTCTCACAAAGATGGTATTTTCCAAATAGGGCTCTTAATTATATTCTAGTAATTACTGTACTCAGTTATTATTTCACTTAGTAGTGACTGGCTCTATCCAGTTTCACTCCCTCATCCTGTATTTGGAAGGCTGGAACCTCAATCTATCTGCATTTAATCTCATATTGTTTTACTGTGGCTTCACAAGATGGTTAGCAGTCTCAGGATACAGTTTCTGGCCAAATGTACAAACTTGATGAGAATACCTAGTCATCCTTCAGTCATTAATAAAAAAGCTCAGCTGAGCTGGATGGAGAACACTTAGATGTGTGCTACAGAATTCCCTGAGTGGAGACATTCAGCTTATCAATGATATGGACAGGGTACATGATCAGTTGTGAGCTCACCTTCCTTGTTTCCTTGAGAACATTTGTAGGGCTGTAACTATCATGTCTTCAAGCTCTCAGGAATGAGTCATACAACAGCACTATGTTTGCTATGCACACTATGGCAGTGTAACACAGGTACAGACTTACCTAACTCTTTTTGTTTGGTTTTCCTTGACAGGGTTTCTCTGTGTATCCCTGGCTGTCCTGTAACTTGCTTTGTAGACCAGGCTGGCCTCAGATTCAAAGATCTGCCTGCCTCTGCCTCCTAAATGCTGGGATTAAAGGTGTGTACTACCACTGCCTCGCATCTTACCTCTTAACAAGCAGACACACCCTTAGCACTCCTGACCTGGGGCTCATAGAGGATTATCAGACTGAACACTCTCTTAGTGAGCTCTGCATGCCAGCTGGAGAACAGGGTCCCTTTGTGTGCTTATAAATCATCTCTTTGGAATCACTCTCTAGACCCAAGCAGGTATAACCTCAAGCTCAAAGCTCTATCAGGTTTTCTGAGGAATCTACATTCCTGTATTCTGGAAAAGTACAAGTATCTGCCAGCTTTCAAATGTTTCGCTCCATGTCTTTCATCACTTAAAACAAACCCCCGCCATCTGGTTTGCTAGCTCAGTACTCATTCAAGCTCTGGATCCTGGACACTTTGAGAAAAAATGGCTTTAGCATGAAGACGCAGCACTTGTTCCACAAGCTGCATGCCTGCAAACTGTGCAAGAGTATGTTTTCTCAAAGGACAGCATAAAATGCTTAAAAATACCCTCAGCAAACAGGAATGGAGACGCCCTCCTCACTCCTCATGGCGCCTCTGCTGCAAAGCCGCTGAGCTGACGGTGTTCTTCCTGCTCTGACCAGTTTGTGTCAGGAAATAAGGTAGCTTGGTTCTTTCAGGTATTTAGCTAGTCTGAGACTAGAAGGTAGGTCCCTCTTCCTTGCATATATACAGTCTTGTCTATGGGCCATGCTTTGTTCACTATTTAGAGCCTCTCATGAGCTCTTTTTGTGTCACCAGGAACACCTGGGATCCAGAAGCCAGACTGGCTCAGAGCTCTCTTCTGGAGCTTACCCTCTGAATTCCAAGTGGGTTTTCAAATGTCTTTTCTTCAGGAAGAGACCACTTGCCTGGCTCCGCCAGACTGCTGCTGTAACTTGACAGGACTGTTATCCACGATGGTTCCATCACCACCATTTTCTCCTTGAGGAGACTCAACTCAAAGAACCAAGCCACACAAGGCCATACAAGACTGTCAGATATCACATTTCAGGCATGTAGCCAGTGCATACCTCTCACCTTGGAGTCAATTTGGACATCTGTGCCAGGAGCATGTCATCCATGTCCTCTACGTGGTCAGGGGCTGGCTGCATTCTGCATACCTGCTGCTCCTCATTCCTCTTCCCTCACCCTCTTGTGCCCAGAGTGCTGTCACTCTCGGGGTCCTGGCTGTCTTTCCACACAGGGTACTCTCCTCGACACAAGGCGCTACACTTCCCTTCATGCTGGGCTGCTGCTCCTGAATGGGGCACTCCCTTCCATCGATGCACTCTAATCATGACTCCTATCCCACCACTGCGGTGATACCTAAGACATTACAGTGACCACTCTATGTTATGATCTCAAATTCATTGCAGTTTCTGTACATAACATTTACATATATGCTTGGGATCTTACCTAGAGCTTCTGTAGAAGCTGCCCTGATTCTAGGAATAAATCCTCAGCACCACTCACACTATGACCTTATTCTCCGTCAGGGGAGACCCTACTGGACAGTCCCCAGGCCTTCATCCTGCCCTAATATATTCACCATCCTCACATGTGTACTTTACCCAGAGCCCAAGTCCTTACCTCAGGGGCTCTTTATTAAGAAGCTCTTATAAGGAAAGTGACCATTTCTCAATGTGTTCATGGCTTCTGATTATGAGTGAGCTAATGTAAGTATACTAAACACTAATTCAACAATAAGGCAGCCCACTTAAAGAAATGTAATGTATCAAAAGAAACTTCAAGGTTGCTGCTTCATTTTTATACCATAGAGAGAAGCTTACAACCAAAGAAACGGTGTGGTCACACAAATCTATGGGAGACAAGGCAGGCAGGGGTGGGGATGTGACCATGGAAGGACAACAAGGGAAGCGTGCAGATAATCTTGCTTCCTTGCTGTGATTCAGTGTGACTCTGGTGTGAGGAGGTGAACCTCTGCCTTGGGCTTGTCAAGAAGAGTGAGAGTCTCTGCCCTGAATGTGGATCTTGTATTAATAACACGTACATTCCAAAAAGCATGCTCTCGGAGTAGAGGCCAATTACCAAAGGGGGTGTGGTACAATACGCACCACAGAAGAAAACCTGGTTATTGGGCATTCTGTGTGTTATTTGTGCCACCCTTAGTGAATAAAGTGCAATTTTCACCTTACAGGACTTCTGCCTGACAAGATTTGAGAATTTAGCCAGGCACAGTGGGGCACACCTGTAATCCCAGCACTTGGAGAGGCAGAGGCAGGTGGATCTCTGCCAGCCTGGTCTACAAAGCAAGTCTAATACAGCCAGGACTACACAGAGAAACCATATCTCACAAAACAAAACAAAACAAAACAAACAACAAAAAGATTTAAGAATTTAACTTTTTCACATTTTTAGGCTATCTTTGTGGTTTTACTACAAATACCTAAAGCACACCAATGCATACAAAATACATCTTTTCTATTCCCACTAGAGGGCAGTCGTGTGTAGTGTCGGGGGGAAACAAAGATTGGAAAACCTGACTTGGAAGTATGCTTAGAATCTAAGTTTTTAAATGTTACCTTGAACGTAGCAAATGCATCTGAAGCTATGTCAAATGTTGACATTTCAACATATCTGAAGAAATCATAAAACTGTTCCGACCACAAAATGATTTTTGCAAGTGGTTCATGTCTGATGCATTCTCTTAACATTATCCCACAATTAAGAGCTATTTCTGGAGATTCATACCTGAAAAAAACAAAACAAAACAAACAAAAGCCATAATTTCTCTTTCAAAATAGCAAAGTGAACATTTTAAACTTTCTCAATCAAAATTTCATCAGACACTACTAATACAGAACCTACAGCTGTGTGCAAACTGCCTCTGATCAAGAAAAATCAGCTATGGCAGAGACCATGACACTACAGATTCTGTGTGTAAAGTCTAGAAGAAAGTGCCAGAGTTATACTATCCAAGAGCATAGCTTTCACCTACTGTGCTCTCAACAGCCAGAAGAACCAGAAGTTAATACACAATATTTCCCCAAACTCAGAAATTGACAGTATAAATACAGGTCCATCAAATATACAGCATTTATACTTCACTGTCTTAACACTCAAAACAGAACTTCCAAATTCTTGAAGGCATGTAAATCCCACAAAATTGTAAGCCTCATTCTGAAGATTTTACAAAGCATCTTCCCCATGGAGAACCTAGGGAAGCTAAAAATACAGAGTGGACCCCCTGGCACCTCTTCACTAACTCTCCACATGCAGCCCTTTCCTTTATTCTGAGCTCTGTCTCAGAAAAAATCTCTCCGTTGAGCAGGGCCTTCCCTTCTCACAAGCACACTGACACCTGAGACAGGTTGTTCTCTTCTTTTCACCAATAAGCTCCCCTGCGGTGTATTTTTGGGGGGGGGGGTGGTAGTCCAACAGCATTTCCCAATACTCTAGTGAAATAGTGATTTGGCCATCAGAGACTTCCGCTTGGCTAAAACAGGACTGACTTAAGATCTGTCTGTGCAATGTTCTGATGGTGCCACCTTTGCTTGCCTGTCCCTCTTTTTTGATACTGGTGATCAAACTCAAGGCCGTGTGAATGCCTGGTAAGCACTCTATCAGTGAGCTATAAACAAGCACTATCTGTCTCTTCATAGGGAAGAAAAAAAAATCCTTCCAGTTCTCCTTTTTATCCCCGTGGTGGTTCCCCTTTCTTTCTGCTGAGGTCTTCACCTGCTAAGGCAAGCCCACAATCTTATGGCCCCCACCATGACTGAATTTCCTTCCCTCAGTCCACTCTTTCAGGGTATTTTCCAATGTATCTGGAAAACCTGAGGTAAGGGTTTTCTGAGCTGAACATACCTAACATGAAATTTCAACTCTACCACTCAAAATTAAGACCCTGAGCCCTCAGCTCTCCGTTTTGGCACCGCTGCTTTGTCTCTGACACCTAGCATAACAGACTCTCCATGATGAGAAAATGTTTATATACCCATGCTGTCCATAATGTTGGTTATTAAACTATAGGTGAGTACTGAGTATTTGAAATGTGGCTAGTGCAAATGAGGGATAAAATAGCCATAATTTAAAGTTAAATCATTACATATGGTCAGTCTCTACTATATTAGAGAGTGTAGTTCCCTTCTTTTTATCCTTGCTTCAAACTCTCAACTTTCAAGCATTTCCTACGTTTGGAATAATTTGGGCCTTTTCACAGTTCTTTTGAAGTCTGAGTTTTATTTTCTTTTATCTACTTCCACTGCTGCTTTAACTCACATCATGAATTAAGATCTGCAAATGAATCCTAACTAATACATTTGCTCAAGCTCTACCTTAAGCCACCTACACAAAAAGGTTTACCACCAGCATTTCTGGTTTAGCAGTTCAAAACTACTGCCAAAAAAATAAGGAAAAATATATACTTCTGGGCTCAGTGTCCAGTCTTCTCCTCACTCGATACACTGCTCTGGGACAAGCCATCTCTTAGCCTGTCATAAACAGTGCAGTTTTACTGCTGCCCATCACATGGTATTCATTCTGGCTCCTGTACTTCACATCAGTAACGAACCATAAGGATGCTCTCTTTTTTCTGCCTATGTAAATTCTCCCAACTCCAACCTTCAGATCCTTTCCTTTTACCAAGCTACTTATCATCTGAAATCCTGCAGACTTCATTTGTTGCCTAGCAACACTACCCTTGTCCTTTTGTTGTACATACGTTCATCACAGACCCTCAATAAGAGCAGGACTGCATTCCTCTGCCTCAGTTGGGACATGGCTCTCAGCATTCTGACTGGTTCTTACTTAATTAAAATGCCTGTTCACAAGATCACTCTAAGAAACAGGAGACTTGAAGGACAAGGGTAAGACAGTCTGGTACAAGTTTGGCAGGTTTTGATGGGAGTTGTCAAGCTTGTCTAAATGTTTAAACCACAAGCCAGTGAGCACAAGGCAAATAGTTATGCTGTACAACCTGTTAACATTAGACTGGAGATCACATTAGATTTTAAATAGCCAGTAAAATACTACTGCTTCCAAATCTAGTCCATGCAGGTACTTCCCATACGCACACTAGAAGCAACAGCACACTGTTCCCCAAAATCTTCCACCAAAGTACTTAAGTCAACCACATACACTGAACATAAGTAGTCTAAATTAATTAATTGGTTTAAGTACGGATACCTTGAAAGGTGGTTCACAATGCTTCTTAAAGAGAGCTACCTTCCAGGACAGGTAGGACTCATATAAAATGAGTAAGATGGCAGAGCTAAAAAGCCAACACTGGCCAACTGGGCTCTTCCAAAAGAACGAAAGAACCAACCAAAGGTGCATAGTGGCCTAAGATGGGACAACTTAAATATAAAAAAATAATCTTTACAACAGACTAAAACAGGTTTGTAATGGATAATATATTGACTGTCCACTTGACAGGATAAGAATCATCTAAGAGGCAAGCCTCCCAGCACACCTGTGAGAACAATCTAGACTAGGTCAGCCTTTGGGCACGGTTACGAAAGGAGCATCTTTTTTTGTTGTTTTTGTTTCGTTTATTTTTGTTTTTCAAGACAGGGTTTCCCTGTGTGGCCCTGGCTGTCCTGAACTCACTCTGTGGACCAGGCTGGCCTTGAACTCGCAGAGATCCCCCTGCCGCTGCCTCCTAGGGTGCTGGGACTACAGGCGTGCACTACCATACCCAGCTGAAAGGAGTATCTTGATTAGGGTGAAATGGGAAGACCACCGTAACTATGATCAATACCATTCGACGGCTAGACCTACAACCTTGGACTAAGGAAAAAGGAAAAAGTGAGCTAAGCACTAGTGTTCACACTTTCTGCTTCCTGACTGTGGCTCCAATGTGGCCATAGCTCCTTCCACCATGACTTCCCACCATACCCTCCAACTGTGATTACAAAGGTAACCCTTCCTTCCTTAAGCTGCTTTTGTCAGGATTACTTTAGTATAGCATCAGGAAAAGTGACTAATAAAAACATATAGTATCTACTGTGAGTTAATGAGAATGCTTAAGTCATATATTCAGTGCTTATTCACGTTAGCGGCTAAAGCATGAATAAATTAAAATAACAGCACTGGCTTTCCCCACACAGATTGTATCTGGGATAGTGAAGTCATCACTGTGGAAGGGCTCTGTTTTCCAAAAGAAAAACATTTAATTAGAGGAAGCAATACCAGAATCAGTAAACTGTTCTTTTTTTCTTTCTCTCTCTCTTCTCTCTTTCTTCTCTTTCCTTCCTTCCTTCACTCATTCATTTGAGACAGGGACTTTGTAACTCTGGCTAGCACCAAACTCCTAGTGATCTACTTACCTCTGCCTCACAAGTGCTATGATTAAAGGAATGTGCTACCATTCCTGGCCTAGTAAGCTGATACTTTAAATCAGGGTAATATCCTTGATGGGTATTATCATTTTGATAGCAAAAGTTTGATAGCAAACTTCAAAATAGACAGACCGACAAGAACTGCATCCAAAAAAAAAAATGAACACACTGACAAGAACTATATCCAATGATTATTCTCTAGTTCATTTCATGGGACAGAGTGGCAATGACACTTAACAGGCATTATGTGGCATCACCACAAGGAACTCATGCTTTGCTCAAGGTGAATCTAAATCTAACCAACTCCAAGGGATGGGAGATGGTAAAATATGCTGAATAAAACCACAGTAATATAAGTTTAAATACATGATTAAAATTAAAAAAATTTAGAGCCAACTGAATCTCCCTATGGAGCTAAATAAAGTTGGCCTATTAAACTTCCTATGCAGCACAACAAAACGACTATGACCTTGGAGAAGCCTCCTGCCTTTGCCTTCTAAGTGCTGGGATAGACATGTGCCATCACATTCTGCTAAAATAAGTAACTTTCTATAGATCAAATGACCTGGTTGCTTGATAAATAGCATATATTTTTTAAAGTGAGGGAATTCATTTTCTCTGTGTAGCCTTGGCTGTCCTGGGCTCACTTTGCAGATCAGGCTGGCCTGAACTCAAACAGATCCACCTGTCTCTGCCTCCCGGGGTTCTGGAATTGCAGGCATGTGCCACCATGCCCGGCGTTTGCAAGCCCATTTTAAACAAACTCATTTTGTTAAAATCAAAGAAATATAAAAGCTGGGCACTGCATGTACCAGATGTGTAGAAGGTAACTGTGATTGTGATATGGCCTGCATAGTAATACACTTCAGATGCACAATGGACACGGGTGAGCAATGCAGCCAACTGGTGTGTAAGGAGGAGAGAGTAAGGACCTCAGAAACCAGTGGGCACAAGGGCACTGACTCGGATATGAGGTTTGGGAGGGGAGGTCTGCTGCCTTTTTACTGTGTGCTCAGCTCCCTAACAAAGTGTGGCGGGAAGAATGGGAGTGCGTTCCAAACAAGTTTTTCCTTCTTGCCTCCTGGCTGAGGACTCTGCTCTGACCAGCTCAGATGAGAGCTTTATAAACTATCCCTCAAAAATCCTACTTTAGCCTAGAGTGATAGCACATGCTTTTTAATCCTAACACTCAGAAAGCAGGACTAGGTGGATCTTATGAGTTGAAGGCCAGATAGAGTCCCTATCTCAAAATTTGGTTTTGTTTGTTTTTTTGTTTTTTTTTTTAAATTTTATACACTGTCTAAAAAAATACAACAAAACTGCCATGAAATAATAGGAAATGTTAACTAATTTGTAGACTTTAACAAGCCTTTGAGTTCTATGGCAAAGGAAATTTTGGCTTCAATATCACAATCTTCTAAGATATCCCAATTTTACACTATTCACACAGCATGTTTCCAGAGAAACACTAGACTGATACAACAAAAGTTCTGTACAGCAACAGGTGAAGAAACAACACAGATGGGAAGAAATAGAAAGGAGGAAGCAGGACACTGGCATATGACATGTAACTGACTCATGCTTTGTCTAAGCAAGTCTGAACTTGGGGAAGTGTTACACCACAGAGATACAAATACAAATGAGGTAAGCTGTAAAGCTAGGGGTAGGGAAGCAAGCCGACTCATACCAGCAGTCACGCCAGTGGGCAAACAATTGCCCATTAGGTTACAGAGCACTGCCTATGCTGGGAAGATCCCAAGAGCTAACAGGCAGTGTTGGTGTAGAGGAGACTGACTACCTTGCCAGCCAGGTAAGCTCAGTGCTGAGAAAGAAGAGGATCTTTTCATTTTTGTTAATTTAGATCTTAGTTTTTTTTGTTTTTGTTTTGTTTCTGAAATGGACAACTACCCAAATCATGAATGCCTGGTTAGTCTAGGAGTAGCTCCAGGAAGCAGCACAGTAATGACCCCATGGAGCATGCTCTGTTGGATGAGGGTGAAGAGCACGCATGCCCCACTAGGCTTCCACTGCTGTGTGGGGAGTGAGGTCAGGTGCAGAGGAGGCACCTTTGGACTCAACTCATCTGGGATTTTAAACCTTTCAATCTTACAGAACAGAAATAAGGCCACAGAGGCCCTACTTTTCTCAGATATATTTGATTTGTGAACTTAGGGCTCACAATTCATAATTTTAAGCTTACATCTACAAGGTACTTTTGTGTTTGTTTAGCTTATAGGTCAAAACTTTAAAAGGGTCATATGTTCAAAAGCTACAGAAAAGTGAGTTAAAAACTAGAGAAAAAAAAAAACTTCCCATATACACCAACCTGGTTATCTTTCCCCACCCAAACAAGTTTTCCTTTTTATTTTCAACTACGAATATAAACTTTATCATGTTGTACATACCCTTTCAATAACATGAACAAAATACTCTGTTGGGTGCAGATGTATTCAACAGTAGGAGTTCTTGTACCAATCTGTCTTCTGAGAATATTGTTGAAAATTTGAGCCACGTCTTTTTTGCCCTATTAGGAATACAATCATTAAAATATTTACCTGTCTAAATATTAAAATGTCCACCCACCCTTCAATATAAAGTCAAAGAGTCATTGTGTAGTAGTCATGACTGAGTATGAGTTTCCAACATTTGTAGACATTAAATTTCCTCTTTTATTTATCACAAATTCTTAGTTTTAATAGTGTGCATTTTTAACACAATTTTATCGTCAAAGTAAAATCTCGTTATAATCCATGTTAATTTCAACCACCTCTAGCTCTCAGAAGCACTCTGACTCAGTATGGAAAGCAGCTGTTGGCAGCGTACTTATAATCTGGGGTAATCTGTAGGGATATGAGCCTGAGGCAAGCGGATACTTTGGTTGTGAAGAATACAGTGTGTACACTTTTCTTTTACTGAAATGAAAAAGAGGAGCTTGTCTCTCAGTGTAATGACACTCGAGAATTCTGTAAAAAGCTAAGCTTTAAGGGCAACTAGATAAACACCTCTATTAACCCCAGTCACCTAGGAAAGATTTAAAATACATTAATAATGAAAGCACTAAGTATTACAATACAGTAGTTCAGAGACGAGAACTTTACAATACCACTGCACAAAACAGACAGACCATCTAGTGAACCTTAACAACTGGAAAGCTGCTTAAGAAATTAATAATGAAGAATTGGCCCCCAAGAGATGTATCAGAATAGTCACTGTCACACGGCTGAGAAAGCCCAGAGAGCACTGAAGCCCATGGACAGATTATCCTGGGGCCTGTGTTGGCTCAGGTGCAGTAATGGTAACTTCTACAAATCAGTCTCGTGGCACACACTTAAAAAAACAAAACAATCAACAACAACAACAAACTTAAAAACTGATGCCTCTAAAGTCTCAAATGAGTATTAAATTCAATGTTTAGTTTAGGGAACAAAATGGGTGGAGATAAATGAGAAGAGTTAGATATCCCAAATGTACCCCTCAAGTTAGCAGAAAAAAAAATAAATGCTTAGAATTTAAAATACTATTAAAAGTATACAAAATCATCTATCTATCTTAGTTCTATCTTCTCTATAGCAGGACAAAAATGTTTGTTTTCCCTTATTTAAAAAAGTATTGAAGTAGCCATCCTTTTCCTCTTCAAACTGTACCAAATCATCCCCCTCCCTGCCAAAACCTGCACAGACATCTAATCCCTCAGGCTGATAAACACCGAGACTTAAAGCATGCTCGTGACAGTCAGGGGGAAGCTGCTTGTACCCATGTCCAGTTCTTTGCTTCTCAGGCTGGAATCAAGGGTCCTTATCTTCACGAACTTACTATACACTTAACATGGTATGACCCAACTGCATGTGCTGAGGCAACAGAACTCAGGGGTTGCGGGAAACAGGCCCCAAGAGGAAGAGCAAGCTGTGCTGTCTGCAGCTAGCCCAGGAGTGAATGGCTTGGTTGTTTTGTTCCAGCTGCAGGGCCAAGGAGTACAGGCTCAATGTTACCAGACAAATTTTACAGAAATCAGAATTCAAAATTGTGAATAAAATCTATTTCACCATTACACTAAATAGAAAAAAAAAATAAAAACAGCGTCAAACAAACACAAGATGCATGATCTTTGCTCTAACAGACATTTTTAAAGTTATAACATTCTATGAATTTCTTTAGACTGATCATTCTTTGACTTAGCACCTGTTTCTGAAATACAACCTAAATGAAAGGGCATCATAAACACCCAAGAAACTTCACATAGAATGTCAAATGTGTTTACAAAGGTCAGGAACCCCTAAATCAACAGGGATCTTAAAATGTCCCAAAGGATAGAATGCACAAAAAAGTGCAAAAAAGAAGTATTTTTGAGAATTACGAAATGGATTTCTTACCTCAAAGTCAATGAGCTGTAAGTCAGCTACCAGGGTGCTGAGGAGCCCGCTATTGTACAGCTCCTGAGCCAGCTGAGCTACCGCTTCTGTTTGAGGCTCCTTCTCATTTGTGCCGTAGAGAATTTCTTTCATGGCAACCAAATTTTTGGAAACTTCTTCTGTAGCCTGATTTTTAAAGGAAGGTGCAGAAGAGAAAAAAACAATTCTTTTTAAACAAACATTTCATATCTATGTTAGCTAACAATTCTATATTATTTATCCTCAGACCTATGTGCAAGCTCCATCTCTCTCCTCAGGAGTTGGAAACTGTACATGTATACATGACTGCATGCACTCTTCAAAGGAAAGATGACATGTTCTGAGTATACAATGGAAACCCAGCTAATGTACAGTAGAAACAGGAATGACAAATCTGGGCTCCTCTCAAGCTCAGGGAAGTACTGCAGAAGAGGAAGGTGAGCTGCCGGAGCAGTAGGTATGCTGCATATGTGTGTGAGAGACAGAGAGATATAGACAGAGATAGAGATAGACTAACAAGCAAATGTCGGGGAACAGGAGCAGCACAAGGCAGAAATGAGGGAGAGGGAAACATATAGGGTCTGTATTATAGTTTGGGTCTGAAGTATCCCCCAAAAGGCTCATGTGTAAAGGGCTTGGTTTTAGTCAGTAGGCTTTGAGGAAATGATTAGATTGAAGGGGGGTCTAATTCCATTACGTACATCAATCTACTGATGGATTAATAATTTGATGGCTCTATTGAGAAACTAAGGCCTACTTGGGAGAAGAAGGTTACTAGGAATGTGCCTTGTCCTCAGACTCCTCTCTTACTCTTTCTGATTCCTGGCTGTTACAAGGTAGGCAGCTTTCCATCAGCATCAGGCTTGCCTCAAGCCTAAAAGCAATGAACGTAACTAACCAAAGACCAAAGCCTCTAAAACTGCAAACCTGTACTGTTTAGTGGTTTGCTTGTTATTTGTCAACCTAACACAAGTTAGAGTCATCTGAGAAGAGGAAATTGTAATTGAAAATGCCTCCATTAAACTGACCCCTGGGGGCATTTTCTTGATTACTGTGGGCACTGCAACCTCTGGGTATATACCTTTGTGTGGTATAAGAAAGTAAACTGAGCAATCCATGGGAGCAAGCCAGTAAGTAGCATTACTTCATGGGCTCTGCTTGAGCTCCTGCCCTGACTTCTCTTTCCTCTCCAAGTCACACAGGGCATTTGGCAACACACTCAAATGGTTTGCCTTAGTAGTTACACAGGAGTGGTTGAGCCTAGGTTCTGCTTTCATCTCATCCAACAAAGCTTAACATCAAGCTTGAAGAGACAAACTAGAAATACAAGCAACCAAAAGAAATGACACTGACAGAATAAACAGGATGCAAAAAGTCACTAAATGATATGGAACACAGTCAAGAAAAAACAAGGTAAGACATGCAGAAGAAACGTTGCTGAGTAGTAATAGCCATGCAAAATTGAATCCTGGGAGTGAAGTAGAGGTGGACATCACATTCATGAACTTTAGGGTAACTTTAACTAACAGGTATAGAACTATAGTTCCCAAAGCAGGATAAAAAAGCTTTTGAAAATGTGATGAATGAAAGTAACTTTGATTTGCCAGGTGCACACCTTTAATCCCAGCCCTTGGGAGGTAGAGTCAGGCAGATGTCTTTGAGTTTGAGGCTAGCCTGGTCTCTACATTGTTCCAGGATAGTGAGGACTACATAGAGGGAACCTATCTCAAAAACAAAAAAACCCTAAACAAACAACAAAATATAAATTTGACAGAAACTGTCAAAACAAATATTGGTAAAATTCAAATAAATCTCAAGTGTAAGAAGTGGGGACAGAGGTGGCTCTGTCTTTACAGAAGACCCAGGTTTGAGCTCCAGGCCTCCATGTGTACTCACAACAGTCTGGCTATTCCAGTTATAACTGGATAGATTCTATTATAATCTGTTTATATGCAGGGCCTTTTCAGTTCCATTTCATTAACCTTTATTCCAATTGATTCTCACTGACAAAAAAAAAAAAAAATCCAACACTTAATAAGATTTTTAAGTGGGTTACCTGGTGGTTTTATGCCCATGATCCTACGTGGCAGGTCTCCTTTGGCCTACTTTGCTTTTCTGGTTGGACTCAAATTTTAACACTCTTAGAAACTCTTAGTTGATTCATTTTGAAATCATTATGATTTTAAAATTTGAATTCAGGTCAAATTCCATGCTTTCTTCTGAGAGCAACAAGTGCCTAAGAAAGGAGTGATAGCTAAAGGGCAAGGGTTTCATCCTGAGGTGATGAAATGTTCTAGAACTGACTGCAGTTATGGTCACATACAGCCATGAATAAACTAAAAGGACACCGGTGAACTTCATGGTATGTAAATTCAATAAAGCTGTCTTTCAAAGACATAAGAGAGGCAGGGACAGAAAGCCATATTTCTGAGTTGAAAGCTAAGCTCACTAGCGAAGTCCCCTCCCTTGCCAAAGATGCACTACCTGCAGCATTAGGAGTGCGAAGGCGAGGACAATGGAATTACGTATCTACCTCTCAATGCTTTTGGACTCTGATCCTCTCCTGCCCTCTTGGGAACCCAATGTATTATCTCTCCTCATATGACCAATTCCCAACTCACCTGATTTTCAGTTTTTACACATGATCAAGACTCTCTTTAACAGAACTAAATAAGCTCTTCTGGACACCACAAATTCCTCCCAGCCACACTTCACCCATAATTAAATCTCTCAAATATTTGCCCATGTTTGCACATCCCCTTCCGCATTCATTGCTCATCCCAAACCCACATGGCTCCTACACCTAGCACTTCATTGTTTTGGCTAGCCAACAGTGACTTATATGCCATTAAAGGTTAATTATTACCTGTCTTCATTATGCCTGGACACCTGCAGCATTTGTACCTGTTGCTTACTGTGTCCTTTCCCCACCTCTCTAGCTGCTTCTTGGTCTCTTTTTCAGTCTGTCCTCCTTACTAAATAAACCAGTAAATATCAAGTATTCTACAAGGCCAGGTATGAGGACTTCTTTCCTTCCCTTTATTATCCTATAGTTCCTCTTTAAGTGATCTCATCCACACCCACTGCTTTAATTAACTCCTAAAAGCAGATGCCTCACAGATTCCTATCTCTGAGTAGAGATAGACTAGATTGTACAGAAACAGGCTTTGCCACTCAGCAGTCTAACAAAATGTCTTCAGTTAGACATCTTCCTGTACGGTTACTACTTCAAACCCAATGTATCTACAACAGAACTCAGGTTGTTGCCCACTGCCTGGTATTCTTCCCTTGTCCTTAGACCAGTTTCTGCACGTGAGAAACTCAAGGGTCACCGTCAACTCTTCTAAGCCAGGAACGGCTAAGTGTCTCCAACTCTCCCAGATCCAGCTCTGCTGTCTCCTCTGCCATCACCATCAAAATTAAAGTCCTGTAACTCCTGCCGAAACTACTAACTAGATTACTGACTGACTTCCTTCTACTCCTGTTAGAACGCCTATATTCTTCTCCAAATCATGACACAGATAACAAAGGCGTGGTGAAAATGCTCCAATGACTACTTATTTCTCTTAGAATGGTGCAAACTCTTTCTTAACATGACATAATACAAAATCTGGCCCTACTGTCTAAGCTAGACAGTATGGTTTCTCCCCCTCTACTTACCCATGATGTCATGGGCACACGGTCTCCCAAGAGTCCTTGAAATGTGGTTTCCTATACGCATGTGTCCTTTGTACCCACCTCCTGGCCAATTCCCTTTCTTTTTGTAGGGCTTAGCTCAGTACTGGGTCACTTGTTCACAAGCCTTCCTAGGTAAAAATCTGTCACACAGTCTACTGTCAAGTTCTTCCTCACATTGTTTCTCAAAGCTGTGTATTATTCTTCAGTTCCTTACCATTTCCCAGTTACTGTTCCCTTCTGCTACACTGTGGGCTTGTAGGTGCTCCATACATGTAGCAGATACAGGACCTCAAGGGGAGCAACTATGGAAAACCCCACTGAAAAGGCAATAGGAAGAGGGCTTTAAAAAGCCCAGAAGCAGACTAGATTGTACAGAAACAGTTTGGAGCGGGGCCAGCTGGGAGGGTGTTAGGAGCAGCTCATCTGGTTTACTGCTAGAAAGAAGCCACTAAATTTGGAATCCCTGTTTAACTCCCCTAGCACTGCTGGTTCACCAAATAGGCAAAGCAAGAACTGAGCTAATCTTTCAGTTATTGCTAAAGGAAGAAAAGAGGGTGGCTACTAGAGTTAGGAACCAAATGCTCTGTCTGGTACTGGAAAAACACACCTGACTTTAACGATGAGCAAAGAAACAAAGCACTTGAGATTGAAAAGGGGGGAGGGGGAGAAAGGAACTGCAATTCAATGGAAAGGAATCAACAAATTAATTACAGTATTAGCTGCCAGACCATGTAAGGCTGCCATTTTACTTAAGGACCAAGTACTCTAAACTTGGATCTTGGTGTTCACACTGTCATGGTGCAGACATCTCCCCAAGCTAACCCCAAGGAAAAACAGTTCCTGCATCTGGTATTCAACTAACTGAAAAGTACGGTTTGTTTCCCTGCTGGCTGTGCTGGAGATCTTGAGTCACAGCACAGCCACACTGCGTAGCACTCCATAAGGGAAACTAGTAAGTTCAAAGGTAAGTGTGCCTTCTGCTACACAGTCTAAAACAATATTTCTCAAACAGTGGGTCAAGACCCTACTGGGGTTTGAATAACCCTTTCACAGGGGTCAAATATCAGAAACTTACATTACGGTTCATAACAGTATCAAAATTACGTTTATGAAGCAGCAATGAAAACAATTTTATGGATGGAGGTCACCACAACATGAGGAACTGTATTAAAGATCACAGCAGTAGGGAGGTTGAGAACCATTAGTTGAAAAGAACACACACAATTTGAATACTGTCTGCCAGCTTCTTTTTACTCACTCTATTTCAGACTCGTTTGAATGTTCTGCCAACTTATAGCTAATTTATATAATTTGTCTATATATTTGTTGTTTGATTATTCATTTATGCAATGGGGATCAAAACCAGGGTCTTTTACTTATTTCAACTATTTGTGTGATTTCTGATTCTTATTACCTGAACAATTTCCAACTGATTAAACAAAAAGCGAGCAAACCAGTGAGAAAGGGCACAGACACACAAACACACAAGATAATCCAGCAGGCATTACTAAATTGCCACAGAGAGAATGGTCATGTTGGATCTGATTGGTTTCTTTCAGTGTTCTGCTGAGGCCATGCCAAGCCCCATTTCTGGAGGGTCTGCATCAGTCATCGTATATTCTGCTTCAGTAACCACATCCTTCTTATCTGCACTTCCTACTTATGTTCCCACACCCACTGAGTAGCTATTCACACTTACAGCACCTCTAAATACTCCCCCTTTCAAGCTGCTGAAATCCCCATTCCCCTAATCCTCTGGCCCCTCACTGAGGAGTTACCTGTGTGCTAAGACTGTGCCTCAGTGCTGCCACAAGAGATCAATGCTTTGGATTCCACAACTTTTCCACCCCAGCTCCCAAAGTTGTAACTGTTGTAAATGGCGAGGGAACCCATGCATACATGGCTTACTAATGATTTGTGCTCCTTGTCTGACTTCAATCCAGCTAAGAAACATTCCTGTCTGCTGGACTGATTTCCTAGGATTGCACATTTCAAAACAGCTGCACTTTCCTCCAGACATGTTTAGTATCCTACTCTGGATATGCACATCTCGTTTTACTCTTCTATGAAGAGACCTTCTAGTGAAAACTTTCTAAACTCTTGTTCCATATTGATACAGTCCTGCTACCTTTTGATTCAATCCTGGAATACACAGTGCTGTACTACTGAATACTTTTTTGTTTTGTTTTGCTTTGAGACATACCCTCACTCCTTAGCGATGGCTGATGTGAAACTCACTATACAGTTTGAATTAATTTAAAACTGACAGTAATCTCCTGCCTCACCCTCATAAAATTATAGGCATATGCCACCATGTTTGACCTAAAATATAAACCTGACCTTCCAGTACTAGGGACTAAACACAGGGCTTTGAACATGCTAGTTAGGTATTCTACCAAGGAGCTATAACCCCAGCTCCCAAGATACTAACAAGTAGTTTTTACTTTGACCAAGTGCTTGTTATAAACATTAACTGTAGTAAGACTACTGAATCAAGTATCTCCTGATAGGATGCCCCTCACAGGGGCTCTTGCCAAACTGGACCAACCTATATTAATTACATTGTGAAAAAACACCAAACAAGACCCAAATCGGGGATCATTATATAAAATATTCAAGTATTTAGGCCACAAGGTTAAAGAAAGACTGAGAAGCTGTTCCAGATTGAAGCAGCCAGAGAGACGTGACCCTGAACTGGACTGCTGGTCCAGAGGTTATTTGACGGCTGCATCCATTAACAGTAGTGCGCCCTGATATCTTCTTGATTTCCGTCTTCCTGTGACAATGTTAAATGTAACCTTTGTGGAATGGGGTAGAGTCTGACAAGTTTACCAACCCTCTTAATCTGTCATTTCTTTCCAGGTGGGGACATCAGTACCAAAAATCTATGGCTTTATGTCTGTGTGCTGCAGAAAGGCCCTTTACAGGGGGCCTAAAGGATATCCTTTCTGGCTTAGAGGATCATGCGATCCCTTAACCTGATCTCAAAGAAGGGTCTTTAATTCTTTTGTCCTGTCTTCTTCTTTCACTCTCACCTGGAGCAGAGATGAGCTCCAGGCGAGAGCTGAGCAGTTGCACCCTCCTCCTTCCCTTCCGGCTGCCCTCCCTCCTGGAGCCCCATCCTTTCCTGCTATCTGACAGCAGCTGTGCCTTCCTTCAGTGGCCAGCCTTGCAGAGCTGAACCTTCTCATGTTCCTCTCATTTCCTTAACATACTTTAAGAGTTTTGGAAAGGGCTGAATTATACTCTTAACTCTACCTGCACTGTAGTGTCCAACAGCAATTTATACATGGAATGACCTCATGATTTTATTAGCTGGCAGAACACTCTTCAAGTGCTCATCAGTTGGACATGGTGTTCCGAAACACAGATGCTACTCCTGCATGGCCAGGGAGCCTCATATTATGTTTCACATGCAAACTGCTTTATTAACAGCAGCCAATTGTTTATATAAATACTTAGTCAAGAGTATCCCTTGTGACAAGTTACTCATTTGACTGGAAAATGAAGTCACATGCCTCTAACTGCTTCCTCTACGAGTTAAGAGGGAAAAATTTGGTGAAGGTCTTAGTTGCTTCCTTAAGACTTTTGAGAAGTGACCTATGAAGTAGCTGCATATAGCAAGACCTAGAAGTGCCTGAGTTGAGCAGAGTTTGGGCATGGCAGTTTCTTAGAATTCAGGCTATGGGGTAAAAGGCAGAGCTTACATCCCTTGGAAGGCAGGCAAGAGACTCCTGAAGTAGGAAGGTTCTCTAGCATCCACATACAACCAAATA
Source organism: Pachyuromys duprasi (assembly GCA_028658305.1). Taxonomy (NCBI): domain Eukaryota; kingdom Metazoa; phylum Chordata; class Mammalia; order Rodentia; family Muridae; genus Pachyuromys; species Pachyuromys duprasi. The sequence continues at coordinate 62,708,432 of CM053751.1, read as the reverse complement.
AGAACTTTTTTTAGCTTTAGGAATTATTTTTAAAATATTTAAGTTATTGGATCAATATAAACAGTTCCAGCACCTCAAATTCATTCGTAATGTGTGTATCACTGGCAATAGTACTAGGACAGAACTTCTTTCCTATGCATCTGTGCATCACTGGCAACAGTTAGAACAGAACTTCTTTCCTACCCAGGGTAGGAAGGTAGAGATGTTCTCCAGTCTGCATGGTTATGTTCAATATAACCTCCCTGGTAGCACCCAGGTTATGAGAGTTTCCCCTTAAAATGTAAGTTGGGAGGCTGAGGCAACACATACAGGAATTCAAGGCCAGCCTAGTTAGCAGAGTGTTACCTGAGGGTGTGTGGGTACAGAAAGTGGAAAAATAACCCAGATGCAATTGGCCTATTTCAGGACTTCCAAACCAAAAAGCCTTTCTACCTTAAACCTGACATCTTTATAACACTCATCTGTGTTGCTGAAGCTCAGGCCACGCTGCGGTCAATGTGCACAGAGCCAGTGCTACATCAAACCAAGCATTCAGACAGAAGACAGAATAAGGCTTCACTGGGTGAAAGCAGGGGGTAGGGAGGTTTACTTCATTTTTATAAATTAGCAATTTCAAAATAAATATTTAAAGCAAAATGAAGTAGGATATGGGGTGAACGCCTTTAGTCCCAGCCCTCGGGAGGCACAGGCAGGCAGAACTCTCTATGTTTAAGAACAGCCTTGTTCCACAACAGCTAGACCCACACAGTAAGAAGAAAAATCAAAGTTCTATATGGAAGGATATGAAGACAAGACAAATCTGTAAGATGGAATCTAAAGTAAATTAAGATCAGTAAGATGGCTCATCTAGTAGAGGAGCTTGCACACAGAGGCCTGGGAACTTGAGCAGGAGCCCCGAATCCCACAATATGGCAGAAGAACTGACTTCTGAGACTTGTTCTCCAGGCACATCATGGCATGTGCTACTCTTACATAAATAAACACACACACACACACACACACGAAATTGGTAGATGTTTTTGGTGCATTATTATATTAACTCCTGTACTGAATGCTTTTTAACCTCTTCACTGCAGAAAGTATCTGATGATGCTAAACTAAAGGATCATGGACTTAAAAAAAAAAACTGTTAATAACTTTGGGTGTCAAAGATTTCTCTAAGCAATTTAGTAGCTACAAGTCACTGTTAAATGGCCATGCTATGAAAAGGGTATTCCCTTCCCCCTGTTGAGTATGCTAGCAAACCTACTCTTCTCTCACAACACTAGCGTTCGTGCTGATGAAGAGAAACAAACACAAGCGGGCCATGGCAGATGTCTCTTCTTTGATGGCAGGTAGTGGGTGGAATATGAGAACAGTTATTACTATGGCAGCACAGCTGTTAGGCTATGGTAAAACAAGTTTCACCCTGCTCTTTTCTGCCACTTACCTAAAAATAAGGATAGTTAAGTTTTTTCTTTTTGTATAAAGAGGTTTTGTTAATTTTTTTTTTAAGGATGACAAAGTTAAAAAAGGGCTGATCTATCTGTACAATACACAATCTTAACACGATTAACTATGTGCTATGGAACACAAGCAAAAACACCAGCATGTTACAAGTGAAGGAATAAATACTCACATGGTTTAATCATTTTGTCTAAGAAATAATAAGAAACAAATGGGAAATTGTCTGTGGACACAATGACTAAAGTAGAAATATACAATTTTATTATGGTTTGGCATAGCTCATTGTGAATTCCATTTCCATATAATGAGTTGCTTAAGCATCTCACAAAAGGATGGTGGGGTACGGATGTGCCAATAGTGTAGTTAGCACTCCTTCCATGGCACTTAGAACTAAGCACTCACCTAGCCCATGCTAATACTCCATAATGAGGAACTTCTGAGAAAGCCAGTTTCCATCGATACCCTGCCTAATATGAAGACAAAAGTAGACTCCTTATTGGACTACCACTCATAGGCCTGAGTTCTATCTCCTGTCATACGTGAAGAATGTTTAAACCTTGCTTTACAGCAGATGGTCCCTTAAAACCATTTTGCTAGGAACCATACTGAGACTTCTAGTCTTCAAAGACATTCTGCACAAATCTAACTCCTTCTGGCTCACTGAACTATTACTTACAGTAGTTTTGACCTGCCATGTCAACCTCGTTATTCCTTTCAACACATCATTCCGCAACCTCAAGCAAGGACTTGCCAGCATGGAACAGAATTTGAGTAACAGACTTCTGTTATTGTAACCTGTCCTTAATGGTCTCTTTAGGAGCTTTACTATATTATTTTTTTCTTGGAGCACACATAGGTTTTTCTAAGCCATATCTACTCTAGCTGATACATGAAAAAAACACCTTTTCTTATTCTCTCCCAAGTTATAGTTGACGTACAACACTCTAAGTACATAGTGCACAGCTTGCTGTGCTCACGTGTGCATATGCCTATGAAAGCATCAAGAACAGGAACACAGACATCATTACCAAAAGTCTCCTTATGGCACCACCCCCCCTCTGTAGTCATTTTTTAATTTCTTCTCTATTCCTATTCCAAAGCAACCTCCAACCTGCATTCTGTAGCTATAGACTGATTACATTTTCTAGAATCATGTCCACTGGCTACTTTCAGCAACATATTTATTTTGAAATTTGCCTGTTATATATAGTTCGTCCTTTTATTGTTAACAGTGTTCTATTACACAAATGTGGCCGAGGTGGTTTATTCATGATCTGGTTACTTCCTGATTTGGGCTATTACTCATAAAACTTTATACAAGTCTTTGTATGGGTATTTATTTCATGTTTTCTTGGGTATATACTTAGGAGTGGCATGGTGAGATCAAACCTGACTTAAATTCAGTTCTTTAAGAACTTGCCTGCCTTCTAAAGTGGTTATACCATCTCATATTCTCAGCAGCTCCAGCTGCTCTGGCATAGTGAATGTATTCCATATTAAACACTCTAAGACTCTGTGCTAACCGATTTTTCTTTTCTGCCTAATTTCATTCATCCATCGTTTTTCTAGTCTCCTAGTCAATCAAACTGCTAGTTACAGTTTAGATTTCCTTCAGATAAATTAACCATACTGTAAGTTCAGAGTTGAGGGCTATATCTTGCTGTAGAGCACAGGAACCCTGTGACTAAACTGATTCAGAGTTAGACATATTACTATATTCATTTCATCATGAAAAATGTTTTGATTATCCTTAGCTACAGGGGGAGAAATGGCCCCCCAGAGGCTCATCTATTTGAATTCTTGGTCTCTAGTTAGTGGAACTGTTTGGGAAGGGTTAGAATGTGTGACCTTGTGGAGAAGTTACATCACTGTGGTTGATCTTTAAGGCTTCAAAAGATTTACACTACTTCTAGTGTTCTCTGTTGCGGCTTCAGGACCAAAGCGTGAGCTCTTAGCTGCTGCACCAGCCACCTGTTGCTATGCGTCCCCTCCATTACACACTAACCCTCTGGAACCAGGAGCCCAACTGAACACACTCTTTTTGTAAGCTAACTTGGCTGTGGTGTTTTATCCCAGCAACAGTGAAGCAATCCATATATAACTTAGCAATACTAGCACAGGACAGAGCTCTATGTGGCAGTACTAAAAGAGAAATATGCCTCTTAGTCATCTTCAATCAACCTAAGGAATCACTGGTTAGGGCTCCTTATGGTTAGTTACACACTCTGTGTGGGTGTTTTATCACATTCAGCAGTTATTAAATGCTAGATGAAAGCAAGGTAGCATCAGTTTTCATTAACTGCTTTCTACTACATCTTCAATATATATAAGTATTTACTGAGGTATGTCTTTGAAAGGCTCATATTCCACTGAGAAAGAAACAATTACATATATTACACAGGAAAAGAGAGCAAGGTAAGAGGGGGAATGCAGAACAAGGCTTCATTTTAAATAGTAAACTGGGTGAAAAGGTGGTATTTGAAAAAGATCCTATGTGAACCACAGAGGGAGAGAGAAAGATGACCCTGCAGAAAGGCAAGAGTCAAATGCAAAGGTGTAAGGCGGGACTGTGAGTAGCTCAAGAGGGAAAACTGTGTGGGGGATGAACTTGGGAGCACTAAGCTCAGGGTTAGCTTTTTTTTTTTTTTGTCAATGTGAAGATGGCAAATATTTCAGGTTTGCAGGACACATACAATTTCTACCTCATATACTTGGTTTTGTTTGTTTGAGACAAGTTCTCTTGTCTCAAATCCTGGTTATCCTGGAACTCTACGCTGGCTTTAACTCACAGAGATCTTCCTGCCTCTGGAGTGCTGGGTAAATAGGCTAGGATTATCAATCCTTAAAAATGTTAAGACCCACTCATTGCTGAAAAATAGGTCTAAGGCGGGCGCAGTGGTGCATGCCCATAATCCCAGCACTCTGGGACACTGAGGCAGAGGAAGGCGGACCTCTGTGAGTTCCAGGCCAACCTGGTCCACAAAGTGAGTCCAGGACAGCCAAGGCTACAGAAAACCCAGACTTGCAAAAACAAACAAAAACAAAAACAAAAAAGACCCAGACAAGATTTGGCTGCAGATATTACTTTGAGCTTATGTAAGGACTTAATTTAGAACAAATATTATTTAACTTGTTTTGAAAAGATCATGATGAATATAGACACTATAGAAATCAAAGACACAGAATCAAAGATGGCTCAGACCACTGATGGAATTAGATTCTGGTTTTAAAAATTATTTTCTATAAACAACAGATTTGGGAAGAATTATGGGTGCATTTTTGATCTGTGCCTACAAGAATGGAGTCATGCCCAAGGACTGTAAAGAGCAAACAGAATTAAGTTTGGGAACATGCTTTCTTTCAGAGTAGATAGTCTGTATTTGCCAGGTCCCCCAAAGATTCTGAGATGATCTGAGCAGAACTATTTTAGACTTAAATATGACATTGGGAAGAAGAAATGACATCTAAAGCACATCTCACCTTATTTGTAACATGGGTCCAGCATTCTGTGCTTCTGATTAGGGTTCAGCATACTTCCTGGTTAAAGTATCCCTGAACAGTCTGTACTTTTTGTTATAGTGAATAAGACAGCTAGATGACACTAATACGGACACAGCCATATTCTACAGTTGATATTTAAAGAAGGCTGGATATTCTACTCAATTAGCAGTCCTAATTTTTCCTTGCATCTTGCTTCTTTGATTTGAGACAGAGTCTCTCTACATAGCCCTGTCTACCCCGAAACTCACGAGGTAGACCATGCTGGTCCCAAACTCAGAGATCCTCCTGTCTCTGCCTCCCAATTGCTTAGACTAAAGATGTCTGTCACCATGGCAGCACTTCTAGCCTAGCTATTCTTGCATCTTGTAAATATTTATTAACAGCTACTATTGTTAACTCCCCCATTTTTTATTTGCAATAGTTATATATTTTAGATCTCAGTTCTTTCTCACCATGTATACTAGCCACCATTTCCTTTCAGATATTGACACATCAGTCAGAAATGTCACATGTTTTTCTCCTCTACTCTTAATCTGTTTCAGAATAATTTACATGTAATTCTTCAGTGTCCCACCACCTTGAACTGAAATTTACTTTCAGAAATTCCCATGTTTGTTTTATACTAATAGCAGGTCTACTCTTGTGTAATGCTGGCTGAGAGTGGGAGTTCTCAACCTCCGCACTAACGACATTTTTGCTGGGTAATTCTTTTTCACTGCTGTTCTATTTTTAGCATCCCAGGCTTTACTAACTGAATGCCAGTAGCAGACTTCCCCTAGTGTTATCACCAAAATGATCCTGGCATTCCAGCTGTCCTCTAAAAGAACAAAACAGCTTATGAATTAAAAAAAAAAAAAAGGCAGATGAATTCCACCACTTTCTTATATCACTTCCATCAAGCCATCAAGAGTGTTCTCTGTAACCTTATCAAAATCTGAGTATTCTCTGTAGCCGGTCCGTCGCTGACATAATTCCCGTCAACTCTACAGCACACTGCACTGGGCGTTCTTGGGCTCCAGGCTCTCCTGTCGGTGATCTCGCCCCACTGCACTCCCACCTGCAAGGGCCGTGCTTTAGAACAACACAAGGCAGTGCCAGGACCACGTACTTAGTAAAAAGACAAAACAAAAAACACCGCTGGCTTTACCTAAGAATGCCTGGGAGCCCTGTGCACAGGGGCACACACCTGCAATCTCAGTACTCAGGAAGTCTGCGGATGGAGGATCACGAGTTTGAGAAAAGTCTAGGCTAAGGGCAAAGGTGAATGGAGGGCAAATAGGAATAACTATGAAGAAGCAGTTCAGTCATTAATGTTATTAAATTTTGTTCTTTAAGTAGACAATTTGGTACAAAAGGTTGTATCTTTGCTATAAAAAGGAGGCTGGTCTTTGTGAGTATTCAGATGCTGATTTCTGTACCCCCAGATTACTTTGCAGTCCTGACATGGGCATTGTCATGATTACTGAAGAATCTCCTGTATTAATGTGTAAAGAATGCTCCCCAATTACCTCTGATTGGTTAATAAAAAGCTAAACAGCCAATGACTGGGCAGAGGAGATAGGAAGGGCTAGACTTCTGATCCCAGCGAGGGGAGGAAAGAATGGCAGAGAAGGAAGGAGAGGAGCAGTGAGAGAAGGCGCCAGAAGGAGTTCACTGAGGGCAGAGAAATACAGCAGAAGCCTAAGGTGAGACCGAGATGGCAAGTAACAAGCACATGGCTGGGAAGTAGCCAGATGAGCATGACTGGGTTAGAACAGATGAGTATCTGATCAGTTACAGAGACATTTTAAGACAGATGCCCAAATGGTGGAGATGTGTTTTAGTGGGCAGGCATGGGATAGAAGGAGGAATATTCTGAGATGCTTTCTAAGGAAAAGGAAATATATGTTAAGAGTTTGAAAGATGAATGGGGCTTTGGTGGAAATGGAGGAGGGGAATACCATTCCAAGGAAAACAACAAGACAAAGGCATTACAAACAGTCTACTTGATTATCTGATTTCATGGAGGCTGGAACAACCGTTTAGATGCGTGAGGCAGATTAGTGACAAGGACTGTCTTCAAGAAGAAGTGAAACTCACGGGCTCTATTCACAACCCTTTTGGGAAAGGGAGGCGTGGGATTCTTCTGAGAAGAGTGGGGAAGGCCTGACTGGGTAAATCCATGTGTTAGAATGTAGTGATTAGGTAGATGGAGATACTATGGGTTGAGAGGAAAGTAAAACAAAATAAAACAAAAATCTAGAAAACCAGGAGCAGAAAATGTGACCTAACGGTAGAAAAGTTGCCTAGCACACACAGGTAGCTTGAGGTAATGCCCAGTCCTGGGCTAGTGGAAATATTATTTTCAAGAATCAGGTAACTAACACTTCAATAGTGGAATAATGAACAATGGGCACCACGGCTCACACCTGTAATCTCATAATCCCATGCTAGCACTCAGAAGACTCCCACATTGCAGATCAGCTTGAGCTACAGAGAGAGACCCTACTTAACAAACAATATCCAAATTGTAACTTACTGGCTTTAAAAAGTTACTTTATAGTCTATCTTGTATTTGGTCCTTAATAAAGGAATTAAAACCAGATGCATACCTTCTCTGCTTTTTTGTCAGAAATGTCCTGCTTTTCCAAAACAGCCATGCTCTCCTTCAGGTTCTTCACAATATCTGCTGGAGATTTGTGAGACTTGCCAAATGGGAACGGCATGACGGCAGCACCAAAGGCTTCCACTGCACTCTACCTGCTTGACCTGCAACAAAGCACAAGGCTCATGAGAGACAAGTAGAGCCAACAGAAGACACACTTCTACATTACAATCTGTGAAGAGAGCTGTTTTGGGGAGCCAAGAACACTTGCTGTTCTTCCAGGATGAGGCCTTGGTTCCCAGCACTCACAACTCTCTGGGATGCTCTGTTCTTGCTTCTCCAGACACATACTGTATAGGCACACATGCAGCCAAAACTCCATACACACAAAATAAATGTTTTTAAAACTTGAAACCATTTTATATGATGCACAAAGTTTTAGTAACCTGGCAAGCCCAGTAAGGTGTTTAAAAATGTTGAGAAGCCTTTTGAAACACTCTTAACTTTTAAAGCACCATTTTATCTTCCCTCCACCCCCAAACCTTCTGTTCCCCTAACTACCCACCAAGCAGGTACATGTTGATGCTGCTGACATGCATAAAAGGTCTACCTCTCACAGAGCAGCTACCTAGTGTCAGGTCTATTGCTAAGTACTTTACTCATTCCAACGACCCTGGCGGTCATTACTGCTTCCTTTTTAAATTTTGCAAGGTTGACAATCTGGCTTAAGGTAAGCCAAACTCAGTTCTTACTGACCTTGTCCTCAGTTGCAATTGATAGTGTCTATTCCACAGCTAACAAAAGTGAGGCAAAAAGCCAGAGGAGGCACTCAACCAAACAGTAGCAGCAGCAGCAGCTGCAGCAGAAGCAGCCACATGCTCCTATCCCAGAGTTCCTGATGCTCTCCCACAACATCCAGCAGAGTTGTCTAACATGCACTCACTTCCCTGGCATCTAAGTATTTCTGAGCTGGAGGGATGGCTGACAATCCCCGTGTCAATCTCCCTTAAGGCTTTCCTCATAGACTTTCCACTTTTCTAGTGTAGATGCAATCATCTCGGATCAACACCTCCCTGGGGATGCTAACAAGTTCTTAACTTCTGTGGTAGTAGAGAGCAACAGTTCAACTACACAAACCAGGATGTCACATTATCTGATAAGGGCTACAGCTACCCTAAAAAGCTACCACACAGACTCAGGAGGATAGCCAGGCCCAATAATAATTTCAGCACCTGGAGGCAAAAGCAAGAGAATAGCCTGATTTGCACAGAAGTTCCAGGCAGCCAGGGCTACAGACTGCGCTGGTGTCACAAATACACAAATTTAACAGGACAACAATGGAAGTGGCTGACAAAGTAACACGTTGGGAGTTACAATTCGTTTTTTCATTAAAACAACAGAAGAGAAGAGCTGGGAAAGGGTATAGATCAGTGGTAGAGAATGGCCTAATATTTGCCAAACGGTAGGTTTGATCCCCAGCAATGAAAAAATAATAATTTGAAAGTTGAACTAAAGGCATTAATGGACATTAAATAACTTCATATTAAATAGAAAAGGTAACACTTTTCAGAAGAATCTTAAATATCTCTAAGTGCCTTTCAGTGTCCTATTTTTAGGGATACCAGGTACCTTTTTTACCTCCCAGCCCTACCCTAAATCAGGGAGAGGGAGGTCTGAAATACTGTAGGCCTACTTTTGTGTTTTCCTTTGTAAACATGCATGCTGTACTAATACCTCCATGGCACAGCATCTTAACATCTCCTTTGACCTTTGATGATTCATTTGAAAAATTTGAGCTTTCTCCCCCTGAGATGATACAGTGAAATGCATGTCTGTTTACAAAGAACAAGTCAAACAAGTCGGGTGGTGGCTGCCCATACCTTTAATCCCAGCATCCTGGGAGGCAGAGGCACTCTGAGTTTGAGGATAGCCTGGTATAAAGAATGAGTTCCAAGACAGCCAGGGCTACACAGAAAAGCCCTGTCTGGAAAAACCAAAAAAGAAGAAACAAAGAACAAACAGGGGGAAAGAGCATATGGATTTACTGCTAATATCAAGCCCATAATTATATCATAAATATGCTATTTCTCAACAAATTTTGATGTGATCTCTTCTGACCAACCTCTACTCACTATCTCAGTTTCTGCCATTTTACAAATCCTATTTTGAGTGGGGTGGTGGTAGTGCAGGCCTTCAATCCCAGCATTCAGGAGGCAGATGCAGGTGACCTCCAAGTTTGAGGCTAACCTGGTCTACAGAGTGATTCTGGGAGAGCCAAGGCTACACAGAGAAACCTTGTCTCAACGAAAAACAAACCAAAAAACAAACCAAAAAACAAAGCCAAAGTATAGACACCTGTTTGTGACTGTAATCAGTGATACGTGCTTGAGTCCTAAGGCTCTGGAGGCCAAGGGTGACTTGAAAAAAGGCAGGCTAATTTAACAGCACTTCATGCTAACACTGAGAACACTGAAAGCTGAATATGGGATTGCTATCCACTAATCTTGCTTAGCATTGTTGTTCTCCACCAGATGCCTTGCATTTTGTTACTTTTCTGAAATTAATTCAGTGACTCATCTTTGCTCCAATGTTAGCTTCCCTTCAAGGTTCCCCTTGTCTGCCTCCTTCGCCCTTTATTTGCTCTCACAGCCTCAACAACTCATATCTACATGTGCAGCTGCCTCTTCCTGTAATGTCGCCCTAACACTCCAATGTCATTCATGTCCTGCCTCTTTTCTTTTCTTGGTTTTTGAGACAGGGTCTTTCTCTCCCCACCCCCATCCTCCTCTGGAGCCTTGGCTGTCCTGGAACCTGCTTGTAGAACAAGCTGGCTTTGAACTCACAGCCTGCCTCTGCCTCTTGAGTGCTGAGATTAAAGGTATTCGCCACCACCGACCAGCCTTTGCCACCACCAACTAGCCAAGTCCCGCTTCTTGTTCCTAGTGCCACACCCTAGTACCATCCATCACAACACTTGGCTATGATAACATATGCCACTTGCTTAACTCTCCCATATAATCAGCTCACAATTTGAGTCAATTCTACTTTGTAAATCTCTGTTCTTTTGGACACTCAGCATTCTCTCTAAATGCCAGGGGTTGCAATGGAATCAACAGTACTTGTAGGACATGATATGACAATTCATGTGCTGCAAACTTAATGCATATACTGAGACTTAAACAGGAGGTTTTCATATCATGAGGGTGGAACCTTGTAGATTGATTAATGCTGCCTTTTTTATAATGGCTTGCAAGAACACATTCACCTTCTGTTGCCCGTGAAGATATAGACCTTGCCCCTTGTTATGGGATTTAGCCTCCGGAACTGTTGCCTAATGCTAAGTATTTTGTCATAGCAGTACAGAGTAAGACAAGGATAAGAAAATGTTGGATGTCACAATGAGTGAGGCATCACCTGACTGATGAAAAAAAGCACCACCATCAGTGAAAAAAGAGCATTGCTTTTTGGTTGGGGTTCACATTAGCCTAATCCTGTGAATTTCCATATTCGTTGTTGGTGTTTAGGTCAGAAAGAGTATTTTCCATCTGTTGCTGTATTTAAGCCCACCACTTAGAAATACACACCTAGCCTTTAAAGAAAATGTTCTACTGTTCATCCTGCAAACATGCAGCTTTACCTAAGAAAAAGAAAGAAGCTATTGGTAGATCAGTGCACTACCCCCCCCCCCGTTTTTGGTTTTTGAGACAGGGTTTCTCTTTGTAGCCTTGGCTGTTCTGGAACCCTCTCTGTAGGCCAGACAGACCAGGAACTCACCGAGACCTGCCTGCTTCTGCCTCCCTAGTGCTGGACTAAAGGTGTGCACCACTGTGCCCAGCCTTCAATACATTCCTTTATTTTCTTGCTTTTATATTTGTACTTAGTTACACTTTTGTTTACTCTCTTCTCCAAAACAGATGGGGGACCAGAGGATGCTAGAAATGGTCACTTCTGTTTAAAAACTTCACCAGCAGAATAGCTACACTAGTAAAGTCAGGACTACCACTTTGGCAATTGGATTGCTCTAGCTTATGCATCACACCTGTATTCACCCACGTACTAACAAATACTGGAAAATAGTCAAACGACCCATAAAGCGGTATCAGGACAGTCATTCATTCCATAGCATATACTACAAACACAAGACGTCTAGTGCCTGCTTTCCCGACAAAATTCTGGTGTGCATGGATGTGGGTGTGTGTTTGGAGACAATAATAAAAACTGCTGAATGACAACACACTGACAACACAGCTGACTTCCTAAAACTCTGTATTAACACGTGTTAGGTCTGACTCATCAAGTTGGTCAAATGCAAAAAGTATAAATGAACAAAAGTACACACAATGTATGGTGATTAAATCCACTGTACATTAGGGTTCCCAATTGAGTATGCAGTCATAGAAAGTTAACCCAGTACATACAAACACATTAGGGTTCCTGACTGAGTATGCAGTCATGGGAAGGCAACCCAGTACATACAAACCCATGTTTATTTTTTCAGCTGACCCTAAGACCCAATTGTATATCACCATGTTAATACTACTTAATCCACATGATTATCAAATAAGCAGATACTGTTTCTAGGTACTATGATTTGATGGTACAGGGCAATTATCAAAAGGCATGCTGATTAATTATGTGGATTTTAAAGATACTCCGAGACTAGATTCAAATCTTTATTTCACCAGACCTCAACTTAGACTTCTAAGCCCCTTTCCTCATATATAAATGTGAAAAACAACACCTACTTTACAATGTGATGTAAAGCTGGGCCTGGTGGCCTTTAATACCAGCACTCAGGGAGGCAGAGGCAGGAAGACCGCTGTGAGTTCGAAGCCAGCCTGGTCTACAGAGCAAGTCAAGGACAGCCAAGGCTACACTGCGAAACCCTGTCTCAAACAAACAAACAAAAAAAACCCTATTTGATGTAAAATTGAAAATACTTCGAAATACAAGTATTTTACCGTACCCAACATGGGCTGGAGAAGTTGGTCAACGGTTAGGAGCATGTGCTGTTCCTCTAGAGGACTGCAGTTCAAGCTGCAGTTCAAGTCTCAACACCACATCAGGTAGCTTACAAGCACCCATGAAACCATCTCCAGGGCCATCCGATACCCTTCGTTTCTGTCAGCATGTGCACTCCATTTAGTTTTTGGGTGAGACGGGGCCTGCCCTTCCCTCACAACTGCAAACAAGATTCAGCTTCAAAAAATTAAACCTGGATCACCTTTAAGAAGCCAGATGAAGCCTTGGTTAAATACCAAAGCCACCAGAAACATAACTAAACCAAAGTATGCCAAAACTGCTCCAGAGACACTAGACAGAGCGGGTTTTACAATTTACAGAGACTTTCAGGCCCAGGCATGGCAGCCCACACCTTTAATCGTAGCACTCTTGAGTAAAGTTCTTTACTTTGCTGTTTTCCCCTACAATCTGAATACTTACAGGCTATTTACTTATGTCTTTTTTCTGTGTGTGTGTGTGTGTTGTAAACATGTTATGTATGTGTGATGTGGGCACATGTGTGTATTCACAAAGGCCTGAGGCTGATGTAGAGAATTATACTTGATGCTCTTCAACCTTATTCATAGAGGAAGGTTTCTCATCAAATCCAGAGCTCACTGACAAGACTAGTTTTACTAGCCAGCATGCTCTGGGAATTTCCTCTCAGTGACTCAAGGCTGGAATTACAGGTGGACCACCTTGCCCACTTAGCATTTATGTGGAGTGTGGGATACGAATGCCAGTCTTCATATGTGCTTGCATGACAAGCACTTTAATTACTGAGCCATGTCCCTTGTCCTTAAATCATATTTATAAAATGGATTGTTTCTTCTGTGTCTCAAAAGATCAGACTGGAGCTCTTAAGACAAAGACTGCTACCAGTTCAATGCTAGCTGCTCTATATGTGGAGTTTCAGGTCAGCCAGGATTATACGGCAAGACCCTGCCCTCCCTGCACAAAAAAGACAAAGAAAAAAAAATTGAATGGCTTTCCAAATAGCATGAAGTTAGCAAATAAAAGCTGAGTGTGAGAATTAGGTTCTAACCAACTTTTTACAGTATTTATCAGGCTGTCCACTTTTTCATGTCATAATGATATACTTAACTTTTATCAATAATCTTAAAAATATTCTACTCTTAAATCTAAAACTTACTTTACCAATGTGCCCCAATAACTGTTCCTCTACAATTTACATACTAAGATGCTGACTACTACTTTAAACCAGTAGAATTCTCAGAAAATATAGCTATGTGTTATGAAATCTAAAATAAATTGTGAAAATTCTGACAAGCCAGTGGTGGTACACACCTTTATTCCTGGCACTTGGAGGCAGGTGGAGCTCTGAGTTCAAGGCCAACCTGGTCTACAGAGCTAGTTCCAGGACTGCCAGGCTATACAGAGAAACCCTGTCTCAAAAGACCAATTAAAAAAAAAAGTTTTAGAAGCCGGATGCAGTGGCACACACCTGTAATCCCAGGACTCAGGGAGGCGGAGGCAGGCGGATCTCTGTGAGTTTGAGGGCAATCTGGTCTACAAAGCAAGTCTAGGACAGCCAAGGCTCTACAGAGAAACCCTGGCTTGAAAACAATCCCAAAAGTTTTAGATATAAAACTGCACATATATACCATATGGGTCCTAGGAATCAAACTCAGATCACCAACCCTGACAGCCAAGTGACTTCCATCAGCTGATCCATCTTACTAGCCCTCAATCTGTGATCTGTACATGCAGAGGCATACGCTTGCTGAAAACCCATGAAAGTATAGTAATAGGTAAATAGAACTAGCCATTTTCACTAAAGTTAGAAAGTTATCACATACAATGTAACACCTTTTAAAAAATTCCTATTTTCATGTATTTGTATGTAACATAAATGGAGGTATCCATGGTAGCCAGAAGAGGGTGCCAGGCCCCCTAGACTTGGAGTTACAGGTGGTTGCTGACGGGTGCTGGGAAGTGAATTTGGGTTCTTTAGAAGAGCAGGAAGCACTCTTAATCCATGAGCCATCTTTCGAGCCCAGAGTTAACATTTATATACTAATCATGTCAAGAAAATTTCTCACTAGAAGAATTTAGGGAAATACCAATAAAAGATCTGGAAATATGCCAGGCATGGTGGCTCACTCCTTTAATCCCAGCACTTGGGAGGCAGAGGCAGGCAGGTCTCTGTGAGTTTGAGGCCAGCCTGGTCTACAAAGCGAGCCCAGGACAATGAAAGCTACACAGAGAAACCCTATCTCGTAAAAACAACAAACAAACAAGTGTTGGAAATAAACAACAATGAGCCTGGGGCATGCTAATGAAGTCATGCCCAAACAGACATACTGGCCTAAGATGGTGCATTCTGGGCATAAACATAAATGACTGTGTTTGTGTATAGTATATTATGACTAAATATATGTAAATAAATGACTGAATATATACTTTGTATATGCATATGTTTAATTTGTACTGACATGCAAACTAAACACCTGCATGTACAAAATATATATTTAAAAGCAATACAAGAAGAACATTACAAGTCATATAGGAACACTAAGGCTAGGGAGGTGATTCAGAGAGTACAAGAACCTGCAGCCCAATGAGATGCCTGGGGCACACGAAAAAGCTCACCCTGCAAACAGCGGGGTGGGATGGGAGGTGGAGACTGGATAAGACCCTAAGTGGTGGCACTCACACACGAGAACATACAAACTGTTCACACAGAGAAACAAAAATAACTTTAAAAAGGAGCACTAAGAGCTTTGTGATTGGGGGCTGAAGAGCTGGCTAAGGGGTTAGGAGCAATGGCTGCTCTTCCAGAGGACCCTGGTTCAATTCCCAACAACCAATGGAAGCTAACATCTGTCTGTAACTCCAGTTACAGGGGCTCCAACACCCTCACACAGACACAGGCAAAACACCCCTGCACATACAACAAAAACAAATACATTATAATTAAAAAGGCTTTGTGATTATTTTTGAAGATTGTGATGATAAAAACTCAATATAAAAATCAGTAAATAAGCCAGGGTGGTGGTGCATGCCTTTATAGCCAGCATTTGGAGGCAAAGGCTGGCAGATCTGTGAGTTTGAGGCCAGCCTGGTCTATAGAACTACAGATTGAGTTCCAGGTCAGCCAGGGCTACACAAAGAAATCCCGTCTCCCAAAACAAAAACAGTAAGAATGAATGAATGAATGAATGAATGAATGAATGAATGAATGAATGAATGAATGAAAAGAGGGCTGGAGAGATGGCTCAGAGGTTAAAAGCACTGGCTTCTTTTCCAAAGGTCCTGAGTTCAATTCCCAGAAACCACATCTGGTGCCCTCTTCTGGCCTGCAGGAGTACATGCAGGCAGAACACTGTAAATACAATAAATAATCAAATCTTAAAAAGAGAGAGAAAAGAAAGTGAAAAAAAGGGAAGCAACAGCACATTTATCCTACCTTTTCTGCATAGCCTACATTTCTGGGTAACTGGCTGACAAAAGTTCTTTAGAGATAAATAATAGCTAATAAAAAATCTATAATCTTTGATGAAATAATGGATCTAACAACACTTACAAGGGTCATTAAGACCTAGCCAACTGTACTGTGTCTCAGGTACAATAGAGTCTCCCTAAAGTCTCTGAGTGAATGGGGGGAAAGGGGCAACAAGAACCTGGAGTTCAGTCCACTTCGCAGCCAGTCCTCCTTGAGTCACTGAGTCGTGTCAGCGTCCTGGCCTTTATAAAAACTGAGGAAAGGTGGGCAGTGGTGGGCAGCGCCTTTAATCCCAGCACGGAGGAGGTAAAGGCAGGCATATCTTTTTGGTGAATTTGAGGCCAGCCTGGTCTACAAAGTGAGTTCCAGGACAGCCACGACTATTACACAAAGAAGCCCTGTCTTGAAAACAAAACAAAACAAAACAAAACAAAACAAAACAAAAACAAAACAAAACAAAACAAAAAGGAAAGAATATTTCCTGACCTGCTCTCTTAGAAACTATGAAATGACTAAACAAAGAGTTGTTCTTCTGGCCAGAGAACAAGTTCTGTATACCAAGTGAAGCCACAAAAGAGCAAGAGTGATTCAGATAAGCAGCTGACTGAGAATGTCAAAATAGGAGGTTTATGACCATAATTCCTGAGGCAGGCACAAGCCAGTCTAGGCTGCAGAGTGAACTCCCAGTGTGCTTCGCGGACAGTGCAGTCCTGTCTTAACAAAACCAACAAAAGCCTTCGCCTCCCCTTTGTTTCGCCCTTCTAACTCTTGTTCTCTTTGTTTTTTCCAAGGCAGGGTTTCTCTGTGTAGTCCTGGCTGTCCTGGACTTGCTTTATAGATCAGACTGGCCTCGAACTCACAGCAATCTGCCTGCCTCTACCTCCCTCTAACAACTCTTTTTACTACTTTTTTTTTTTTTTTTGGCACATCACTATTACCCACTGTCTTTTTCTTATGGATTTGTGAAACATCTTACATTCCCCTTTTTATTTTTATAAATGTTTTCCTTTTCTGTCATTTGCACATCAATTAATATCACTTAAAGTCAACGTTTTCATTTTCTTTAAAATTTCATCTATGTGTGAATGTGGGTAAATCTAGTCAGTCCCTATGGAGGTCAGAATGATTATAAGCCCCTCAAGGTTGGCACTAGGAACCAAACTCATGTTCTCTACAAGAGCAACAAGAACTCTTATCTGATGAGCCATCCCTCCAGACCCAGTTTTCATTTTTTTTATAACCTTTCCTATAAACCTAAAATAAATAAATAAATTTGAATTTTCTACTAGATTTCCAACAACATGCTGAATCTGAAAGATTTACATCTATAGATGTCAAACATTTATAATTACTGCTATCTTTTTAACAAATAAGCCACTCAAATGGATTCCCATTTAAATCTTGTTTTACTGTCCAATTTTGATTGCTTTCATTACAGCACTAAGGAATCCACTTTGTCACGTGAATTCTGGGGCTTTATTCAGTTAGCCACCTAAATTATGCTGGGTTGTGCAACAGTATATTTCTACATGCACTAAGTATACTTAACATACTTACATTTTAAAGTATGATGTTAAGTAAAGTCATTTACATTTGAAACATTTTCCCCAAATATAAGCCTGATTTGAGGCTATTTAAAATTCTGAATATAAAGCTTTTCAAAATGATTTCCACTAATGATAAAGAAACAAGAACAAAACAAAAAACCCTCTCATTCCTAGATTTCATTCCAAAGGAAGGGCAGGGGTAAATTCTACAAGTTGTCAAAATACACCATTAAAAGTTTGGGCAGCCATTTCAGTGGGCAGTAGGTAGTAATGGAATATGGGATGAAGAACTCCATTCTCACATCCTAGGATGTAGGAATGCAGGATTATAGGAAACAAAGTGAGAGAGGAATCATTCTGAACAGGCAAATCAGACGTCAAACACACAGCCACCTCCACTCTAGCCTGTGAGCGGTCTGCGTGAGATGTAACCAGGCTAAGAACCACTCTACAGTCCATCTAGCTTCTGGTTACGGACAAAAATGCTGACCGCTGAGGGAGCTGGTGCTGTCAGCGCATTCCCTCAAGCATTCTGCAGGTCCTCAGGTCCTCAACTGTTCATCTCTGAGAATGATGGTCCAAACTTAACTCTCAACCCCACATGTGAGCTGACTAGCCAAGACTTTATCAACGTAAGTATTAGACTTAGTCTTGAACCCTACTGACAGTTTCAATGGTCAAAAGATGCAGCTGATAAACTTTCTGGGCACCTGGATCAATTCCAATTTTTGTGTGTGTGTGTGTATTCCTGTAGCTCTGTCTTCACTCTTTGCTGCTGCATTCTGGGATCAGCCTGTAGAACGAACACTTACTTCTACTAAATTCTTCTGAGTACATTTTAAACTGGGACGTATGTGTGGGAACAATGAGACGGCTCACCAGGTGAAGACACCAGCTGCCCAAAGTGACAGCCTGAGTTAGAAAGACAGAACTGTCTTCCATACTTACAGACGTATAGACATGGGCACAGAGGTGCACATACACAGATATTCCCCACCCCATCACACACACACAATACAAATTTTTTTTCTTGAATCTCGACTCTGTCATCTATTATATTAGCTTCTCCTATCAAATTCCTGTCAACTACTACTTTGATGAGTAAATCACACAGGTCTTCCTTTACTTCCTGTTAAAGGTACAGACCCAGGCAAGACTGGAACTTTCCACCTAAAGCCTGTCCATCAGCCTCTTTTGTATAGCTACTTAAACTACTACAAGACCAGAATATCTAACTGTATCACTGTTACCAATGGAGGCTTATAGATTTCTTTAACCCCCGAACACACATTTATACAATAAAAGAAAGAATCAAGTCAAGCATAGTAACCCCAGTACGTGAGGGGCAGAGGTAGGGTGATCAGGAATTCAAGATCATCCTCAGCCAGTGAGTTCCAGATCAGCTTGGAAAGACTAAAGGAAAAAACAAACAGACCAAAAAACAAAAACAAACAAACAAAAAACCAAACCTAACCAACCCACCAAAATATCACCAAATAGTGTTTGTCATTAATAGATAAAATTACACTGTATAATTTCATTATTTTATCAAAATTTTACTCTGTATTTTGTTTCACCCAATTCCCTCCTTCTAAAGGCTGGTGGTATTGCACTAAAGTGATTTCCCAACCTACTGACAAGACCTGCAATAAGCAAAACAAAGACTGGAAATTGATCTGAAGGGTCTAGAAAGATGGCTCAGGGGTTGAGAACATATACTGCTCTCCCAAAGAACCTCAGCCCAACTCCTGGCACTCATGTGACTCTAGCTCTGGGGGATATGACAGTATCTTCTGGACTCAGCCAACAGTAACAATAAGCATGTGCCATGCACATGCAGACTGTATGTGTGCATGTACACACACACCAAGCAACAAATAAGTAAGCTTTGACAGCTTTCTTATTCATATGACGGACTTCTCAAACTGTCACAAGTCAAAGATTTTATCATAAAGACTGGAAATTAGTTACATACCACAAAGCATTATTTATAAACAACTGTAATACATGACTGACTGCTTCCTCTGGCTTTTAAAATTAGTACGGACTTGCTATTTTTAGTTCTATCTACATTGACTCATAGAAATTACTAAGGAATTAAAAGATACAGTATCATAATTTAAGAACTAATTTCAAAAAATGTGTATTTCAACTACTTCTAAACAAATGAGTAGTGTATTTCAATAAGAAAAATTAACCAACTCCCAAATTTAAGAATGAGAAACCTCGGGCCAGAGAGAAGACCTGGCAGTTGAGAGCACTTGCAGATGATCCAGATTCAGTTCCCAATACCAACACTGTGGCTCACAACCAACTGTAATTCCAGCTGCAGGAAATCTAATACCATCTTTTGGTGTTAAGGGACACCAGGCATCCATGTAAGTACATACACATATATGTAAGCAAAATACTCATACACATGGAAAAGTATGAGAAATGGGACCCATAAGATGACTCTGAATGAAGGCACTTGCTACCCAGCTCAACAGCCTGAGTTGAATCCATGGAGCACATGGTAGAAAGAAAGAATTTGTTCTCTGACCTCCAACATGTGCAAACTGATGTGTATATATACATATAACAAACCAGTACAGATTTTTTTTTTTAAAGAATTAAAAAGTATCAATCTTTAAGAAAGGAACTGCAATCTACTTTTTCAGGTAAACTTTTTACTTGTTCTGCCACAAGGCTGTGCAAACACAGTTCATATAATCATGAACAAACATCGTGGTCTCACCCACATTTTTGTAAATAAGAAAAGCAAATAGCCAACCCTACCCCTTAGAAAGCAAATTCCTGAAGAAGAATGCAATATTCAAACTTGACCTGTAAACAGATGAGAAAAACCTGAAACAAATTCCAAGTATGGACAGACAAAGCTACCTTTTGGAAAATTCTCTTTAGGTTGAAAATTTAATAATTAGAAACTCAGTGACTTTAAAAAGTCATACTTGCAAAGGTAATTACTAAATTTGCCTTTAGTTATTGTGATGAACTGTATTTTACAAAAATTCAAACTCCAGGGCTTTCAGTGTCTACAGAATCAGATATAAACCTGGGAAATCACTCTCCTTCAAGGTCTAGCATTACTATTTTTGTTCTGGCCAAATGCCCACAAAAGCACAAACATAGTGCAAAGCCAGCCCAGGCTGCACCGCCATAGTTGGAGATTTGCAGGTTTGTTTTCTTTTTAACTACCTACTTGAAGGCTGTCAAATAGTATCAGTGTAAAATAACTTTTTTTCTGCAGAAGTACATGGAGACAAACACAACTGCATGGTACTTGAGACTGAGGATCATGTAGAAGAGTGGTTCACAATATTCCTAATGCTGTGGACCTGTAATACAGCTCATGTTGTGGTGAACCCCAGCCAAAAATTTAGGTTTGCTGCTACTTTATAACTGATTTTGGAAAGTGGTTGCATGTGCTTTTTTGGAGGAAATAAAAACTTCCACTACATACCAACAACTCAGCCCATGGACCTAAAAAAGATGAGGTCATAATACAAAGTAGAATAAGATAGGTACACACAGAGCAGACTTCAAATCTACGAAACACTAACAAACACATTACTATATCCTAATGAAAACCCTCACCCATATCAAGTTCGGAGGACAGGCAAGGCACACTGTACACTAAAGGCAGGCATCAGGAAGATGCTCCCTGAACTGGTTCTTAGACACTGATACTTTACTTATGCCAGTCTAAAGTGTAATAGGGAAACAAATTATTTTGTAATTTTGTCAACCTTTGTGGGTAATAAAGTATGGAATGGAAAGGAAAGCAAACGTTGAAAAGTCCAGGTGCTGTTTACAGAGTGGCCACATGCCTTCTTTTATTACTCAAAGAACATTCCACTCAGTCCTGATGTGTTGGCAGGACAACACGGTCAAACTGGAAAACCTGCTCTTCATGTGAAATCCCTATCTAAATGTAGGAAGTAATAGCCTCTTACAGTGGAGGGAGTGTAAGAAGTTAAGCTGAGAGACAGCGAAGAGTTACCTACACTGAAAACATTCTTCCCTGTATAAATTTCAACAGAATTTAATTTTTTCTTCACTATTTCAAAGTGGAATGCTACGAACCCAAGTGACTACAATGACCAAATACCTGAGGGCGCCACTGCATACAATTAGAGCGCACAGATTATCACTCCTATGCAGGCACCCCAAACCCTTTATCTTAATTTCCTCATTTTTAAAAATCTATTTTACTTTTTAGATGTTTTGCTTTTTTTGAGAGTCTAACAATGTATTCCTGGAACTCAGAGATTTGCCTGCCGCTGACTCTTGAATACCACAATAAAAGGCATGTTCTATCATGCTCAGCATCTTGATTTTTTTTTTTATTAAACTCTTCCAAATATTGAGATTACTGTGTCAGAATCACAGTAATTTGAATAGGATTTGAACTGACTGAAACTGGATTGCCACAGGTGTTCTAGAAGTGAAGCAAATACTGGGAACTTGTTTTAAAATAATGGGAGATGAATGTTAAAAGCTCAGAAGCATCTGCAGACAGAAACAGTGTTTGGTATGGTGCTGACAGCAGCTTTCAAACCCTGTGCTGGATGAGTTCTGGAGGAGGAAGTCAGTCCACTCCAGCTCAAACACTTCATTGCTTTCGTTTTAGAACAGACTTCTATGTCATGAATAATATATAACCTACTTTTAAACTGAAGTCTTATGTAGCCCAAGCTAACCTCAAACTTGTTATCTTCTTACCTCTGCCTTCCAAGTGCTGGGATTACTGGCAGATGCCAAGTCATTTGGCATTTTGCTGGCATCCAAGTCACTGTAGGCATCTAGCTTTAAATCAAGCCCTAGGTGGGCTCTTTACTTTTCAGAGGCAGCTATTAGTGCTGTGCACTAGAATTAGCCAATTGTTAAAGCCAAAGCAGTTACCTGAGATTATAACCTTGAACCTTTCTGGTGCCTAACAAGGCATTTGGAGGCATGAGCACAAGGCCACTATGACAACTCCAGAGCCCTAGAAAACCACCGACTTTAACATGGCACAGTGGTACATGCCTACAATCCCAGAGCTCCAAAGGCTGAGGAGGAAGAATCACAAATGGCTCTGGGTCTGTCAGAAAAGTAATTTAATAATACTGGAGTCCAGGCCAATATTATCTTTTAGCTCTTAAACCACATTATCTTAAGCCGGAGTAGCTGTAGTAGTTTGTAGATACTAAAGTGATGCTCTTAATCCCTGCAGTCATGCTTCTCTTAAGCAACCAGTTTATTTTGTGTCTTACATACAATTTTATGTAAAATTGTACATTTGTATGGTTCTCTAGCTACCATACTCAAAGCCAAAGGTGGGATTTCACCTAACAGTACACAAATATGTGTTTATTTGTGTATTAGCCCTGACCCAAGAGTCAATCTGTTGGGGCTGGAGAGATGGCCCAGAGGTTAAGAGCCTTGTCTGTTCTTCCAAAGGACCCAGGTTCAACTCCAGCACCCACTGGCAGCTCACAACTGTCTGTAACTCCAGTTCCAGATGGTCTGACACCCTCACACCAACGCAAATAAAATAAATTTAAATAAATTATAAAAAGTCAATTTGTCCTTTCTTTCCCTACTTTTCTTTATCTTGTTTTCTATGATAAGATGGGAGTATGAAGAGATATCAGTAAAGGAAAAATACTCCTAATTTCTCCAGTTTCCTAAATGACAATAGGTATTTGGTCAGCTTTTTATCATTGTAACAAAATGCCTGAGTCAGGATAACTTAAGAAAAGACGTTTATATTAGTTCACAGTTTTGGTGGCTGGTTCAAGGGCATAGCACTTGCATCAGCACAATCCTAACGAAGGCCCTTTCAATGAATGGTGCCACACTTGGCAGAATAGCAGTTGTTGGTCATATTTTAAACAGTAAGCAAAAAAAGAAAAGGGAATAGCCCTCTAACAAGAACTTCACACTCCTAAAGAGTGCGGCTCCACTAGGCTCCACTCTTAGTGCTCCATATAATGATCCACTGAGGATCAAGTCTTCAGCACGTGGACACTTGAGGTCCAAATCAAATCCAAAACACAGCAGTGAGGAACATTAAAAAAAAAAACTAAGCTTAGCATACAGGTGCAAACACATACTTTCAATCTTAACACCATGACAAATTTGCTTAATACTGCAAAATTCAGTGTGCTTTATCTCTCTGAGATGAGATTAGGTACAATGCTAAGAAGATTTTATGTCAAAAGAGATAAAGAACAATAAAGGCAATCAATGTATAAGATTTACAGCAAAAGGCAGGTGTGTCTTTATCTTAAGAGCCAAATTCTAGCTCTGACAGTGGTCCAGTCTCTTTGGTAGTGTAAAAGGGCAGTGCTGGCTACTCCCCTGTGTACACTGTCTACTCACTTGTGCAATAACTACTTAGTTCCCATCATTCTCCTTTCTGGTTAAGAAAAAAAAACAAGTATTTCTTTCCAGGCTTATGCAACATACTGTTCAAGCTGCTGTTAAATGAAATGCATTGCAGACACTGAGTTTTAAATGTCTGCTTTCATAGAAAATTATTTTTATCAGGTATATAAAATATATTCTATTCAAGCAGTAAAAATTTTTCCAGTCATAAATTGAAATAATGTCTAAGCTGTACTTTCATATCATTATCAGTCTATTCCCATCGCATTAAGGACATTGCCAAGAATAAGTGAAGAAGATGGGGTGGTGGTGGCAAGCAGTAGGTAAAGAACACAATACAATGTAAATGGGAAGCTATGCAAACGATGAGGTAAACAAAAATGCTGCCCAATCAAAAATACTGGCTTAGTTAAAAAAAACAAACAGTTCACCTTCCAGTCTCTCCTTCTGCACTCCCAGGAAGGACGAGCAAACGGAAGACTGCGGCTTCTTAGTGGTGGCAGTAGAGATACAGCCATTCAAAGCTTTTAAGCCTAAGATCTGAGATAATGAGCAAGAGGTAAACAGGAACAAATAAGTAGTCTGGGCAGATAAGTAACCAAGAAATTCATTATACTATTATCCTAGACACCTAAAGAAGCCAGATTAATACACCAACAATCCTCTGCTAGAAAGGCCATATGTCACTATTTTTTGTTGTTATTGTTTCTTTCAAGACAAGGTTTCTCTGTGAAAACCTGGCTGTTCCTGGAACTCGATCTGCAGACCAGGCTGGACTCAAACTCAAGAGATTCACCTGCCTTTGCCTTCTGGGTGCTAGGATTAAAGGCACTCACTATACCTGGCACTTATCCCCTTCTGCCAAGTCTTACTCTGTCATGTGCCACTCACCCAGCTCCAGTGGTTCATGAGACAGTCTGTGTGAACCAATTCCCTGATCACCTGCATAGTAACTGGAAGAGGCAAACTGGATGTTTAACCTGGGAGGCAAGCCCCTACCCAGAAACCAAGTTCTGTGAAAAACACTTATAAAATGCAGGTGGCTAGACAAGAGCTCTGCACAAGATGGGATAAGCAGGGAAATGCAGTAAGAACAGTCTAATTCCCCTTCCCCCACACCCCCAATGCCCCAAGTATTTGAGTATTTCCCAAGATAAAATCTTACTAAAATTAAAGTCCTTGCTTTGTTGGAAGAAACGAGAGAGCTCTGATTTATTGGGGGGAGGAAGGGGAGCAGCGGACACACACCTCCTAGGTTTCACTGCCGTGGCCATCTTTTCCCAAGAAGGGCAGCTCTAAAGGCGAGTTTGGCACTTGCCCTCTAACCCTCAGAGAGATAAAAGCTGGCCTAGCGGCGACAGTGGCATCACCTTTGACTCTCCTGTATGATCTGCAAACCCACTTTGGGGGCTCAGGGTCTGCCATTGAAGGGCTGCACAACCAAAGCGGGCAGGGTTGGGGTAGGGGCAGAGCGCTTGCCTGGCATGCTCAAGGTCCTGGGGCCAACCTCCAGCCCTAACACAACACTACTGTCTGCTTATTCTCACAAAGTGAAAAATGTTCAAGATTATACAGGGAAATGCAATTTTTCTCCCACCATCATCCGAAACTGAACTCTTCAAAATGACCTTGTAAATACATACCATTTGGATATATATTTGCTTACAGATTCAGGCAAAATATAAGTAATCAACTAAAATTACATAAATATATAGGTAGGTGAATACAGGAACAAGAATTATTTGCAAGAGTTACATGGTATCAATATCAACCATTTGAAAACTGGCACTGTATTGCCAGGTGGGAAGCTGAGGAAGGAAGTATCACAAATTTGAGACTAGCTCAGGCTACACAGAAAAACTGATTCTAAGCACAACAAGGCCCAAATAAGACAAACACAAAGGGGACATGGCACTTTCAGTAAGACTCAAACACGACAGGCTGCACTCAGAGTCGTGGAACCCATATGAAAAAGTTGGGCTTGATGGTGAACATGTAATCCAAAGCTAGAGACTGTTGGGGGTGAGCACAAGGAGAGACAGGCAGACATCTGGAGCTCACTGGCCAGCTACTATACCAAGTCAATGAGCTCTGGGCTCTGAGAACTCTTTTTCTCAAAACAAAGTGGAATGAACCAGTCTCATCTAACTAGCAGGCCAGGCAAGACTATACAGTGAGACCCTACCTCAAAAATCAATCAATCAATCCACTCCATCTTACCCTCCAAATATAATGCAAATGGACTTACAAAGATACCAGTAACTGACATATGGCCCCCAACTCTCTGAGGGTATGCCTGCATGCCCGTGGCTCGCACAGACACACAAAGGAATCCACACATATACATAACAAATTAAAAACAAGAACACTAACCCTACATTCTCTATAACACTTTCTGAGGAGGAAGAGAAAATGCAGACAGAGCTGCTTGGAATGTCTGCTTTCAAGACAGACTTAGGGCCATGCAGACATTTTATAGTTAGATATACCGCAACATCACAGCTTTCATTCTGAGAAGTGAATCTCTTAAAAACTGCTTTAGTTTCAAAGACCTGTGAGTGGGCTGACTCCAGAATTAGTGCCTTAGAGTCAAACTAGGTGGAGACAACAGTACTCTTGCATCATTAAATGGTATAATGACACTGTCTTCTAAACCAGAGCAATTTAATAAACCAAAAGAGAGTAACTGAGCAAGTGGTGAGGACAAACACACAAAGTCATACTTTTTCTGACAAAGGGTCACCTGTGCCTACAGTATTTGTTAGTGATGAAAGCCAAGTCTCCCTTGGCAAATGCTGACAGTTCCTCATGCTTACA
This sequence comes from Pachyuromys duprasi, assembly GCA_028658305.1. Classification (NCBI taxonomy): domain Eukaryota; kingdom Metazoa; phylum Chordata; class Mammalia; order Rodentia; family Muridae; genus Pachyuromys; species Pachyuromys duprasi. The sequence goes on along the minus strand of CM053751.1, from coordinate 62,681,695 downwards.
GGAGAATATGCCCATGTCCCAACTCTGCTCTTCCGTCAACATCCACCCATCCTGAGGGTAGGTTGGATGGCATTTTACCTTGAGGCACATGTCCCAATTCTTCAAGCTCCCCTCAGCAGCCATCTAGCCTGGATAGCGGACTGGATCCATTTCCCCTTCAGGCACACTTCATTATTTTCACTTTCTTTGCGCTACTTGCACTTTTTCTGGTGGTGCTGGAAGTGACCCCAGGGTTGCATGCGCTCTAAGCAAGCACTCTTGTGAGCCCTCAGATCTACACTGACTTGACTGCATATTCCTCAAAACCCAGTGTCTTCACATGACCTCTTTTCAACCCTGTCTAAAAGTTTCTTATTAAGCAATCTTTCTCAGGGCCAGGTATGGTGATACCCCTTTAATCCCAGCACTTGGAAGTCAGAGGCAAGTGGATCTCCAAGTTTGAGGCCAGCCTGTATACAGAGTGAGTTTCAGGACAGCCAGGGTAACACAAGCATAAGATGTTCAGTAATGGGAGAAAATAGAAACAGTGGACGATTTTTTTTAAGGTAAAATCTCACTGTAACCAAGGCTGGTTACACTTAACCTTGTGATCCTCCTGCCTCAGTCTCCCAAGTGCTGGGATCAAGAAAATCCCCCAAAAGGTTTGACTAGGGCCAACCTGATTGATGATTTCTCATTTGAGGTTTCCTCTTCCCAGATAACTCTACCTTTGTACACAAAAAGAAACAATTCAACCCAAAACACAAACAAACAAAAAAACAAAAAAAAAACCCTATACAAACAAACAAACCAACCAAAATCCTCCAAACCTAACCAGCACAACAGAATTACTTTGTAAAAACATTCCAACTTAAAACAGTCTGAATGTTTTCCCTACTTAGAATCCTGAGAAAAAGGAACCAGCTAAGAAATGGCCTGGAGCTTCTAGAAAGTAACACCTGGCTGTGGCCTCCAGCAATTGTACTAAGTTCCGGCTCTGTGGTTTGCTGTCTGTGAAAGAACAGCACCTTAACTTTGTCTTCCTGTAAGACTCCATTTCTTCTCAGTAGAAATCAGCCCAGTAACAAACAGCCTGACCAGGAGGGTTGGCCAAGACGGGTCTACAACCCATTCTCTTGTGAACACAAAAAAGCTACTGCATGTACAAGGTTAAGCTCTGCACCACTGTTCTGAATGTAGGACCCTTTCTAGATTGATAACTGCGGCCATTGTTTCATTTATTAAACACCTGAAAATACTGGGTTCTTATAAATGGGCTGAATACTTATATAGGTCTTGAGAATGTGCCAGCAACTGGTATACATGTGTAGGTTGGCAATCATTTATTTTTTAATCTTGTTCTTCCTGCTTACACCACACAGAATTCATGTGCTATTTTCATCCTGAGTTGGCATGTGCCGAGGACGCTATCTATAGCTCTTAGCACCTTTGGTGTGCTCTAGACTAGCGACTCCACGGACTACTCACGGTACTTGATTAACAGAGAAGCCCCTTTCCAGGTCTACCAGGACTCCCATTAAAAATGCCATCAGAGTCTGGAGAGATGGTTTAGCAGTTAAGAGTGCCTGCTGCTCTTGAAGAAGCCCTGAATTCAGTTCCCACACCCATGCTGAATAACTCACAATCTCTTCTACGTCTAGATCCAAGGGTTTCTTCACCCCCATCCTCTGGCAGTACCTGAACATATGTGTACATCGCCAATTCAAATACACTACAGTTGAAACATTTTTCCTCCAAGACAAGGGTTTCACTGTGCAGTTCTGGCTGTCCTTGCACTCTTATGTAGACCAACCTGACCTCGAATACACAGAGATCAGCCTGCCTCCTGAGTGCTAGGATTAAAGAGGTGAGCCATTACACCTGGCCTTTTTTGGAGGGTGTGGAGTGGTGGCAGTTGTTGGTGTTATGAAACATAATTTTTAAAAGTCTTAGGGAAAAACTCCAATGTGCTATAGGTCACACAAATATTTAAACAGCCAGTTATGTTTACTACAACAGTTGGTTTGGCCTCCACCAACTGAGCTCTTCCACATGTCTCTTTTCTTGGGTTACGGCCCCAGTGGCAGTAGGAATATTATGAACAGAATAAAAATAACCAGTAGAAGTGGGGATAAAATAAGAAACATCAACTTTTATTTTTGTTTTAGTGAATTATAACTTCAAGAAATGGGACTGGAGAGATAGACAGCTGGTTAAGAGCGCTGGCTGCTCTTCCAGAAGACCCAGGTTCAATTCCCAATACCACATGGCAGCTCACAACTGTCTGTAATTCCAGTTCCAGAGAATCCAACATCCCACACAAACATACATAAAAGCCAAAACACCAATGGACATAAAAAAAAAATCACAAAAGGAAGAACTATTTGAAATTAATCATTGTTGCAAGCATGTACACTGTTTAGACAGGGTCTCACTATACAGCCCAGGCTAGGTTCAAATGTGTGATCCTCCTGCCTCAACATCCTGAGAGACAGGATTACAGGCATGCACCATGATGCTGGGCTAATATGGATATGTTTGCATTTAATTACATGCTTACTTAAGAAATTATGTAAGAGAAAATTTTAATTGTGCAATACTGTATCATAAAGCTCATAACTAGAAGGTAAAATAAGTGTGTCCTTTCTGCTGACACAACAAATGACACATTCAACTATAGATCAAAGAGTCCAGGTTCACTGTTTGCTACTTAATGAATTTCCAGTCATAAAATATTTCTGAAAGTACATATGGCACAGAAGAAAAATCTCTGGGAACTTCAATCACCATACCAACTACCGTATGTATATTAGGAACTTGGAACATACCAGACACTGTGTACAGCATTTTCTTATTGAACCTTCAAACTTCTTTATAGACAGCAATCTACTCTTATTTTACAGACAGGAGAATCAGGGAAGAGGGGGCATACAATATGATTCCCCAGCAGCATATAACTAAAATTTAGGTCTTTCCTTATGGCCCTATGAACACTGAGCTTTTAAGTTGTTTCATTTAGAGAACTATCTGTCTGGTACAGCCTCACTCTTATATCTCCCACCATTATAAATCAGTGTAACCTAAAAATAGATCTCAAATTGCCCGGTGAGCTATCTCTAGTAGCTCATAACAAGCCTTAACAAATCTAGAATAATGGAAAGCATCACACATAATAAGATTTAAAAACTGCTTCATTCATCTGGGCACAGTGGCACATGCCTGTAATCCCAGCACTCAAGGAGGCAGAGGCCAGCTTTGTCTACAAAGTGAGTCCAAGCCAGCCAAAGCCACACAGAGAAACTCTGTCTTGAAAAAAAAAACAAAAAACAAAAACCAAAGATAGATAGATAAAACTGCTTCACAGGCTGCAGATATGGTACAGTACTCTTCCAGAGGACCAGGGTTCGATTCCCAGCATTCACATGGTGGCTCATAACCATCTGCATCTTTGGTTCTAGGGGATCTCACACCTTTTGGCCTCCATGGGCACTAGGTATGCACATGATACATACACATATATGCTGACAAAATACCTATTTTAAAATAACAATTTTAGGGGGCTGGAGAGATGGCCCTGTAGTTAAGAACACTGCTCTCGCAGAGGACCAAGTTCAATTCCCAGCCACCCACACAGCAGCTTACAACTGTTCACAACTCCAGTTTCAGAGGATCCAACACCCTAACACAGACATACATACAGGCAAAAAACCAATGCAATGAAATAAAAATAAATAACTTAAAAATAATAATTTTAATTCTTTTATCACCTCCTAGTTGGGCATGGTAGCACACTTGTAATCCCAGCATTCAGAAAACTATGCCAGCCTAGTCTACCTAGCAAGTTCCAGGCCAGGCAGAATTACAAAGCAAGACTACCACTCAAACAAACAAACAAACAAACAAAAAAACACGTTAACTTAAAATAATAAATGCTATACAAATCATAACAAGTGTACAAAAAGAACATTTCTCAAATATTCCAGTGGAACCTATTTTATGGTCCTTGTCAGTCCTCCCAGGGAAAGGGACATTATGACCAAATAACCTTTGGTCATTTGGGGATGTATTGCCCATTATGGTGCCATTGGAAATGGTCATAATGTGCACTATTTTCTCTGACAAGCTCTGCAAAAGAAAAAAATTCATCTTCAAAAATAAAAATCTGTGGCTAAGGATAAAGACTTAAAGACTGGTGGTGAAGCCTCCACCTAGAGTGCATGTGGATCAATCATTCAAACAAAATAAACTAGAAACTGCGGCACAGGCCTGTAACAAGGGGAAAGCAGCAGAAAAATCAGGAATGTAAAGTCACCCTAAGCTATACTGAAAACTCAAGGCCAGCCTTGACATGAGACCCTGGCCCTCACCCCCACCCCCAGAAGACCCATAATAACAGAGCTACTGAGCAATCAAAAGACTAATACTCTATAAAATACAACTTGGCAAACTTACTGGAGGGAAAGAAGGAATCCTTAACTTTCTACTACAATCTCTTCTATTGCATAAAGCACTTTCAAGTACAAACAAATACAGCAGACATAAGAAACAGGAAAATGTTCTCTGGTTAAGCAGTTCATCTCTGCTGACTACAAATTTTATCACACTATCATACGCTTGGATCATTTATTATTTACAGAAATATTATATTTACTGAAAATACAAAATAGAGACTTTAAAAAGGTTTTCAAAAGTGAGAAAAAACTAAAAACTTTCAGCCAGAGATGGTGGCACAACCTTTTAATCCCAGGGCTTGGGTGGCAGAGGCAGGCGGATCTCTGTAAGATTGGGGCCAACCTGGTCTACAGAGCTAGTTACAGGACAGCCAAGGCTACATAGAGAAATCCTGCTTTGAAAAACAAAACAACAACAAAAAAACCCAAAACAAAAACCAAACCAACCAACCAAACCAAACCAAACAAAAAGAAAAACCCAAAACCTGTCTATTCCAAACAACTTACAACTTCTATACTGAGTATAACTCACAAAGGCTGAACACATGATGAAGCGATGCCTGTAGAGGGGTAAGAACCAGAAAACCTGCACAGATTGTACTGGTGAGCTAACCCTGCCCGACTACCAAACGGCGGGTGGTTTACTATTAAAACAGACAATTGCTTAAAAGCCAGGCACTTAAAACAATTCTTAGCAGAATGTTCCTAACGTGAATGAAACAAGTCATCTGAGCTGTTGCTCGGTGGTCAGTGTCCCTCTTGTCTTCTGCCACAGTCACTACCCTGGGCAGGCGGAGAAGTGTCTGAGTAGGAGGAAAGCCTTCACGAAGGTCGAGATCCGCAGCCAGGAACCAAGGAACTGCCTGGACTGCCCTTGCCCTCTCCAACTTGGTTCTACAGATTTGGTCTTTCCTCTCCACTCACTGCCTTTGGTTCATGTTTTTCCTTTTCCCTAAACATAGGACTTCACAACTGTGACTATTCAACTCACTGGAGGCTTTGAGAACTTGTTAATCATTATCTGACTTACTAAACTTGCACTTTACTACCATATAACATTAGCTCTCAACATTTTGTAAGTACAAAGGTAGAGAACTGGAAAATAGACTTTTTGCTGTTCACCTTTACCTCACGCAGAATACTTAAATAGTGTGAAATAACTCCAGGCACCTGACCAACTGGGAGAAAAAATGTTCAAGTGTAGTCACATGCCTTCAACTTCTCATAAAGAAACACCCTTCAAGACCAAAGAGAACCCCAGAGGGGGAAAGAAAAGTCAGTCACATCCCCACATATGCTCACAGGAAATAAGAGCAATCTAGACTTTAGTGGTTTCCAACCTAGGCCATTCGGTAGAATAAAGGATGACTGAAGCCCAGTGATGACATTATTAGTCATCTCATCAGAACCCAGCCCTGCCTAATGCCCACATGCCTCCCACCCTCACAGGAGGAACATAAAAGACAAACGCTACCTACTGGCCGAGCTAAACTATAAACTACTAAGCAATTACAACTAGACAACTGAAGCATTTAAAACAAAACATTTTTGGGGCTATAACATGTGGCTATTATTTAGAAATCTATTTAAAAATACTCAATTGCCTTTATTTATAAACCTTCATTTAAAAACACAAACTCAAAAATGCTCAACAAGAAACAAATCCCTACTGAGGAAAACAAACTGTTTCACATGATGAAGTAGTGTACAGCCCAGAGAATTCCTGTTTTGAAGTGAGGCAGACCTGGTTTTCCACCCCAGTTCAACTGCACTATTTGTCTGACCTTAGATGAGCCTTTCCCTTTGGTTTCCCACCTGTAATGATGATGGGGGCACCACCTACCTCAGAGGTTTGTCCAACATGTCAACATGTGATGGTAGCCATGTCAAGTTTATCTAGTAATTTTTGTTCATCTCCCTTGATTCTCTATTCCATCTTTAATCTTCAGACTGCCATCCCAAACACAATCATGAATATTTGTATGCTAGAACAAAAAAATGCATACTATGTGCTAAAGGCCATTTAATATCTGAGGAATAGAATTTTCTGTTAATGTTAAAAAACAAGCTCAAAAGACATTATTAGTACATAAAGTATAAAAATTTCACTCAAGCAATCTACATGAAGAACAATGAAACCCAGCTCCAGTCCCACAGCTTATAACCTGTACAACTGTACTAGGCAAGTGGCTGCACTTTAACCAAACACTGTCTCTAGTTACAGTGTGCTTCAGTGTTTCCATGTGCAGATAGAACCATTCTGACTAGATTGTTTCTGAAGTTCTAAAGTTTCTTCCACCCAGAACAGTCTATTATTGTCATCACAAAACTGATGATGTCTGGACAGTTAGTAGGTGTCAGGCCCACTACCCCTCTCAGATGTAGTCATGTATCATGCCCATCTGAGGAGTGCAGGAACTTGACCAGGGTTACAGAACCCACTGAAGGATAGCACGGATACCAACACAAGCACAGTGTTTTCAACCCCAAGATTAATCTTGCCCTCCAAATCCCATGAACTCAAGAGTGGGCCATAAAGACTTGTAAACCACAACTTGTTCAGGCTGTTTTCCCCGGTGCTTAATAAAGGTTTATAATCTGTGGAGGAAGAACTATGACCAATACAATTAACAGCACCATTAGATAGGACTATAAAGTAGCAACCTAACACCAAGCCACAAAATCTATGTTGCTTCTCAGGCAAACATTTTATCAAAATTAATGAATTGGGATGGTTCAACATTACTGTACTTCCTTGGTCTTAAACAATGTACCCACTGGATAATGCTCCTAAGAATAACAACTCAATAAAACCAGGCTGCCTCTAAACATTATTTAGGTTTCCTTTCTTTGTAAAATACCCTGAAAATGCACATGCATACACAGTTCAGTGTGGTCGTACATGCCTATAAGCCAGTACCTGGGAAACAGAGATGAAGACAACTAGACTGGTCTACAAGCAGTGAACTGGAGGCCAACCTAGGCTACAATGAGACCCTGCCTCACTGGCCAAAAACTATTCACATAAACAAGCAAACATAAACCTACATACAGCCTAAAACAATGTGCCCTGGATCTGAGTGTTAAGAATAACAAGGTCTCAAGTCAGAAGAAATAATCAAGGAATAGGTATGAACCGGACACAGCCAACATAAACGGCCTGGGCAGGCTTTACCACTCTCTGGGGCTACTTCACACCTGACTGACCTCTTGAAATTTTCTGCATGCCATTCCCCCTTCCCCTGCCAGTTTAAATTCACAGCTGCTATAGATCACAAGTCTATCTTGCTGTGCCCCTTCCTTCCTAGGGAAAATTAAAGTGACACTAACAATAAGTTCTGTAACAACAGTGGGCTACACACATCAACACAAATACACGCGCACTCACGATGCTGACGGCACCGAGCCATTAACATTCAATCTAAGCTCCGTTACCAAGAACTTCAATAACTTTTCTCATAATTCTTGGATAGTTTGAGAGACAGGCAAAACATTTATCATTTCATTCCCAAACTAGTCTACAAGTAGTGGTAGTGAAATACTGCCTCCACTTGTTCCCCCAGCAACGCACTCTGGATTGATAAGCCATTAAACCAGGTGTGCTGGCTCGTGCCTTTACTCCCAGCACTAGGGAGACAAAGGTAGGAGGAGTGCTATGACTTTGAGGCCAGTCTGATCTACATAGTAATATCCTGTCTCTAGGAAAAAAAAAAAAGCTACTCATGGTAGCCCATGCCTTTAATCCCAGCATTCACAGAGGGAAAGACAAGGATTTCTGTGAGTTCAAGGCCAGCCTGGTCTACAAAGGAGTTCCAGGACAACCAGAGCTGTACCACTGAAAAACCAAAAATAAAAAAATAAAATAAAATAAAGGGGGGGGGGAGCTAAGATACAGTTCCATAGTTAGGAATAGTCTACCCAAGCACCACATGCCTATTAAAGAGGGTGAAGCACAAGGACCGTAAGTTTGAGACCAGTATGGGCTACATACCTGGACCTTAACTAAAACAAAAAATCCACAAAACATTAAGAAATCTCAAAACAGCTTGAGTCCTTTTACTAAAGGTTGAGTACCAGTTTTCTCTCTGATAAAAACCAACAGAATGACTATATACCCCTGCGCAACTTCAGCTCCTTGGTTTGGTCTGCACACATACAAATAAAGTATCTTTACAATTCCAGAATGAAATATTGCAATTCAAAAGTAAACTAGTCCAGAGATCCATGAAGATTCCCCACTGTTTTATCACATGACAAAATTTTATCTACAAAAATAAAACTTTGCTATTATCCATATTATCTATGACATTTATATAACACACAAGGGTGCCCATAAAAGCAAATACTTTACCAAAACTACCCATGAAGCCAGGTAGTAGTACACGCCTTTAATTTCAGACAGAAGAAGGCAGATTTCTGAGTTCAAGCCCAGCCTGGTCTACAGAGCAAGATACAGGAGAACCAGGGCTACTCAGAGAAACCCTGTCTTAAAAACAAAACAAAACAAAACAAAACAAAACAAAACAAACAAACAAAAAACCAAAGGCCCATGGAAAAGAGAAAAACAGATTTTTAAAAAATGAGGCAAAATTATAAAATCAACAATGGTAACTAAAAGACTCTACCTGAAAATCTAATCTACCACTGGATTTTATCTTTTATGTTTGTGGGGAGAAGGAATTTGTGTCTGCATCTATATGTAAATATTTATAAGGTCAGCAGGACAAGTATTAACAGTTACTGATCAACTTTCAGTAAAACATAGCTCTTGGTAAAATATAGTAATTGCTACAAAAATCTATACTTAACAAAGATTGATTGAAAGAAAAGCTTTGTGGAGTATTAAAAAAATAATCACAAAGATACTATAGGGTATATACATTAACACTATACACTAAAGATTCACATAAGACAAATTATAAAACCAAACCCAATAAATAACTGGACTTTCCAAACTATTTCATATTAATCTTACAAAAACTCAAGTCTGCAGAATATGGCAGTACATACATATTTCCAGCATCTGCCTAAGGCAGAAAGATTATCACAATTTCTAGGCCAGCCTCAGCTACAAAGTTCAGACCAGCCTGGGGTACTGAATCAGACCTTATCTCAAAAATATAAGAACAAAGCCCAGTGGTAGCAGCCTTTAATCCCAGCACTGGGGAGGCAGAGGCAGGTGATTTGAGTCTGTAGGCCAGCCTGATCTATAGAGCAAGTTCCAGGAGGGTCAAGACTACATAGAGAGACCCTGTCTTGAAAAAATCTTTAAAAACAACCAACTAACCAAACCCAAACAACCAAACCAAATACACACACACAATCCAAACCAAACCAACCAAACAGAAAACTAAAATAAAAACAGCCTACTTCATCACCTCACTTTCTATGTCATTAGAAAAAGAAACAGGAACTATATAAATACGGTTTAGAATGTAAAACACCAAAGAAAAAGCTTAAATTAAGGACCCACAGTTTAACACCCCCCCTCGTGATAACAGCACATTATTTCATTAAGAAATTTCCTATGCCAAAAAGAAATATATAATGTTGGTGCATGACTTTAATCCTAGCACTCAGAGCAGCAGAAATAGAAGGCTCTCTGAGTTCGTGGCCAACCTTGCAACACAGAGAAACCCTGAAAGAAACAAAGAAAGAAAGATATATATTCAGTCTGTCTCTTGATGTCATGATCAACTAGTTACTTCTGTGGACAGCCCTAGTATAGAACAGAAGGTAGCAGTAGAACAGAGGGTAGGAAGGGCCACAACATTACAGTGTAAAGGGAGACAGTATATCAGCCATGAATACAATCTTTTCAGTGGCCTTATTTGTTAAACTGTGTACACATGTGGGCGTGTGAACAGGAGTTATGGTGTCGGTGGAAGACAGGAGTGTGTGGACAGGCAGCTGTGAACCAAACTGGAACCCAACAGCAGCAGAACTCAGAACCTCTCCCTGCCGGAGCAACACACACACTCCTAACCATTGCGCCATCTCTCCAAGCTCTCAGTGCCTCCTACAAGTACTTCTGCTCACACAGCCAGCTCTGTGTGCTCTTCTCCATTCCTCACAGTCACATACATGCATTCTGCCAAATAAAAATATACCCAATAAGCAACAAAGAGAAGAGAAGCTAATAAATATACTTCAAACAAGAAGCCTTAAATAACAATGCAACCTTGTCGGGTAAAGGCCAAACAAAACATTAAAGAAAACTTTCAGATGGGGACTGTTGGCTCATGCCCAGCACTTAGGAGGCTGGGTCGAGGGAACTGTCTGGAGTTTTAAAGCTAAACTGGCCTCCACAACAAGTTCCAGAACAGCTTGGGCCAGTAAGTGGCTGTCTCAAAATGCCAATAAACACACAAATAAATAAATGTACATATTTTCTTTATTGAAAATATATACAGAAAAAGACCCCCCCAAAAGAAAGAAATATGCAAAATGTTGACAGCAACAATATCTAAGTGGTAAGATTAAGAAAACTTAATAAAAAATCAGTTGGTTTTGTAATTCTAGCACTTGAAAGCCCAAAGCAGGAGGACGGCAGGTCAGAGGACCTAAGCTACACAGTGAGACACTGTTTCAAAAGATGGGGGTGGGGTGGGGGAGACGAGGGAAGTGGAGAAACCAGAGATGGACTACTACTTCCATGTTTCAAAGAGAGACAGAGCCTGACTCACTGTATCTATCTGATTGGTCTGCAGTTCCTTATATATATTAGGTTGGTTACAAACGCACAGATATCTTCCAGCCTCTGCCTCCAAAGTGTTGAGACTAAAAGCGTACATCACCACCACCAAGATCATGTCTTACTTTGACAACAATATAAAACTGAAGAAAGTAGGTATTTCTTTGTACGTATAAGAGCTTACAAAACTAGTAACTTCTAAGCCAATTCCTACAAGTCATAAATATTGTTAAGCTTTTCGTTGTTATTAATTACTTGCTAGTTTTTTAAACCTACGAAACAAAGCTTAAAAACTTAAACTTCTGCCTCTCCAACATTTTGGTAATTAAAAAACTAAACAAAATATATAGAAAACGGTGTGTGTCCAACTGTATATCTATACTATTGCTAATAGTTTGATTTTTCTTATTTTTATTAATCCCAGCAGTTTGAATTTCAATTCCAAAACGGGGGTCCAGAAGCCCCAATGCGATTTTAAAGAACTCACCAACACGAATTCCTTGTGTGTGCAGAGGTTAATTTAGGCACCCCCCCCTTTTTTTTCCATTTCTTTAGACAAGCACGCATCTAGTGACACTTTCTGCAAAAGGTATTTTCCTTGGCTTGGACATAGATTTACTTAAATATTCTGGAAGCTGTCAAAATCGATCTCAAACTGCAGTATACGTAAAGAAACAATGTCAACTCCTGACTGTGGCCTCGTCTGCTCTCCTGTCTTTCTCAAGAGCGCCTTTAATATGCCCTAGCATACATTTCCGGCCTCATGAGTCACTGAAAAATTAGTTCTAAGTTTTCCGAGGAAGGTCGCTCAAACAGCTCCTCGACACCATTCAAAGATCCGACCCCAACTGCCTCTTTAGTCTACCCCACCTACAGCGGCGCTCGGTGATAGAATTAACATTCCCATGCTCTTTGTACCTTTGTCCTCCAGCTTTGTTGCCCCTCCACGCCCTTCTCCTCTGCAACCCCCTTCTCCTTCAGAATCCAATCGAGCCTTCTACACCCGGTTTAGCACCGCCTCACCCGGGAAGCCTCCCAGATTCGTGGGAAGGCGGAAACGATCGACAGGTCCGGCCTTCCTGGAGCACCTTTCCAGCAACTGATAGTTCCTAAACGGAACTTATCTCTGCCCTCCTGCCTGGTATCTCGGTTATTTGTGTACTCGTCTTATCTCTCACATCACAGCGTTAAAGCTCCCCGGGGGTGGGCACCTCTGGGCTGGGTTCACCTCGGAGTCGCTCCGGCTCCGGCACGCAGCCGGCGCTTTGGATTGCTCCAACCGAACCCGGGAACGCGCCGACCGCACAATTCCTAGCCAGAAATCAGTTAGGTATTTTCCTGAAAGGTTCTCTACAAAGACAAGGCTCTGCGTCCCACTAACGGGGAGGCTGCGCGGCGGTCGGGGGCTAGGTGCTCCGAGCCCCGGCGCAGCGGGAGTGACAGCTGGCCTGGCCAGCTCTTCCCGGGTTAGGCGCGGCGCCGGCCGGCAGGCCCCACCAGCCTGGTACCGGCGAGGACAAGGGCGGCGCCCGGAGCCGCGGCTGCCCCGGACCGCTCCCGCCGCCGCCACCCGGGAAAATGGAGGCGGGCCGGGCGGAAGCCGGCGGGCGTCCGCGTCGCGAGAAGGGCCGGGCCGGGGGGTCACTCACGGGGTTGGGCCGGGCCGGGGAGCTCCCTCTCCGCGTCGTCGCCGTCCCCGTCCTCTGCCGCCGCCGCCGCCTCGGGCTGCTCGCTCGGTCCCCGCGGCGCGGCTCGGACGCTCCGGCCCTCCGTTGTCCTCCGCCCGCAGCTGCTCCGGGCGACGGGCTCCCGCGGCGGCGGCGGCGGCGGCTGCGCGGGCGGACGGTGGCCCAGGGGTTCCCGCTGTGGCGGCCGCGCTCCTGCGCTCGGTCAGGCTGCGCCTGTGGCTCTGAGGTCCGGCGCCGCCTCCGCCGCTGAGCTCGCCTCCGCCTTCTCGCGGATACTGAAGCCCCGGACTCTCTCAGGCCGCGCGGCTCCTGGCGCCCCGCGCCCAGCTCCGGCCTGAGCCCGGCTTTGACGTGCAAACTGCGCAGCCGCCGAGGACTTGACGTCGGGCGGCGCCGCAACGCCCTCTGCGGCCTCGGGCGCCCCCGGGCGGCAGGGCGGACTAAGGACGCCTGAATGTCAGGCGAGAGGAGAGTTGGGGGCACAGAAAAAAGGAGAAACCGTGCTGGAGAGACCTTCTAATGGCCACTCACTTGCTAGCTGATGCTCTGCCCTTCCTGGGCATCTGAGCCCTCTTCCTGACGGAACAGACGCTTACTCCTGAAGTCTTAAAACTTCAGTCCTGCAGAGGAGTCAAAACTGTTCAAATGGGAAGGCTGAGCAGAGCCTGTAACTTCATTTTGGCATCTTCTGAGAGAAAAAAGTGAAGTATTCCGAAGAAATAGGATTCAACCAGGGTACGAGTCCTACTTCCAAAACGAAGTGTAGTAGAATATGCATGCCTGTAATCCCAGCACTTGGAAGTGAACTCAAGAGGATTAGGAGTTCAAGGTCATCCTAGGCGGCAAAGGTTCAAGTCAGCCTGGGCTGTGTGAAAACCCTGTCTCAAAAATAGAAATAATAAAAATAAAAACAAATGCAGCGATACAGTAGTAACTGCCATAAGCACACTCAGAGAAATAAAAGAATGCATTACAGAGGTCTGATGACAGAGTCTGGTACGCAAAAAATTGTCACATATTGTAATTCAACAGGATATTTGGACAGCTACCATGTGCTAAGGACTATTACAGGTGTGTGTAGGGAGGGAAGCAATGGCTCCTATGCAGTCCTTGCTCCTGTGAAAAAGGGCAAATAAACAAAGCAATAGTATGCTCTAATGAATAGTTTAAAGCCCTGGGTGGGGAGGGCAGATGGTGTGTGTTGCTATTTCCAGTGGTTCCCTGAAGAAAGGCAGGCAATGTGAGTGAGCCTCCTGTGAGGCTCTTTACATGGGAGGGGCAAGCTAGGATTTGGATCAGGAGAGGCACAGGCTTTAGCATTTTAAAAAAGTCTTTGATTACTGTGACTGTGGTATGAAGACCAGAGTGAAGGGCCCCGAGGAATTCCACAAGGACAGTAGTTACAGGCTGTTGAAACCTTCCAGTAGGTCTGTGGGTGTAGCTCAAGTGTTGAGTGCTTGTCTTGTCTACTATGTGGCTTGTGTGCAGACAGGATGGCATGAGCCTATTTTTGTGAGGCGTTCGGACAATAGAAAGTCTTTATTAGCTATTAGCCAGCCCGTGACTACACTGGGTGTTCGGGACCCAAGTGCAGTCCTGAGCCTTTCTCAGGGTAAGCTTTTAAGCACTAAAAACCATCTCATGAGTTGACACGCTTCTGTTAGCAGTAACAGTCATTCAGAAATGGGACTACAGAAGCCAAACAGCAAGGTTAGTACAGACTTCCCGCAAGTATGGACTTTGGTGAAGTAGGTCTTTGTTCTTTTGGTACGCTGTTACAGGTGTGTGTGTGTAGGGAGGGAGGCAGTGGCTCCTATGCAGTCCTTGCTCCTGTGAAAAAGGGCAAATAAACGAAGCAATAGTATGCTCTAATGAATAGTTTAAAGCCCTGGGTGTCCTGGGTCTCAAGTCCTGAATGGTACTTCCATCATGGTATCAGGTGTGCTAAGGTCTAGGAACCTGTTACACTATAATCCCAGTTCTGGGGAAGCAGAGACTGCAGATTTGAGGCCAGCCTGATCTACATAGTGAGTTACAGGACCACATAACCAGATCTTGTCTCACCCCCCCCCCCCAGTTTGTGTGTGTGTGTAAAAATATAGTAGTGCACACCTATAATCCTAGCACTTGGGACTGAGGAGAGAATGAAGAATTCAAAGCCATTCTTGGCAATGTAGATGTAGGGTGGCTCAGACTTGTCTCAAGAAACAAACAAAAAATCAGCACACCTTTGATCCCAGCACTTGGGAGAAAGAGGCAGGAAGATCTCTGTCAGTTCAAGGCCAGCATGGTCTACAAAAAGAGTCCAGGACAGCCATGGTTATACAGAAAAATCCTGTCTCGAAAAACAAAACAAAAAATTAGCATGTTAACACTTAAAATGTATTCAACTAAGCATACTTCATCTCCAACAGGCTGAGAGCTTCTGGAGAAACTAGCCAGACTCTGCAGGAGGCCTCCGGGTTTGGGAAGGCAGCTGACAAGAGCTGCCCTGCACCTCCTCTCTGTGGAAAGGTGGAAGAAGGCTGTAGCCTTTGGCCCTTTATCAGTGAAATCCAAGGGGGAGTAAATGTTAACCTATCTGGAAACATGTATCACCAAAGAATCTGCCTGCCACATGGTTCTGGGTTTGTTGTTGGTGATGTTTGTTTTTGAGGTTTTTGTTGGTGGTATTTTGTTTTTGTTTGTTTGTTTGTTTGTTGAAGCAAGGCTTTATTGCATAGCCCTAGCTGGTCTGAAGTTTACATGTAAACTAGGCTGGCCTTGAATTCACAGAGGTCTGCCTCTGCCTCCTGAGTGATGGGACTACAAATGTGCACCATCCTACTTGCCTCTCTGTTTCAAGATGAGGCTCCTTTTTCATCTCTGCTATATCCATAAAAACATGTCAAGACCCACTTTTCCACAGAATAAAAGAATTGCATAGGGTGGATAATTCTTGTAGAGTTGTGGTTCCTTTGCTTGAGGTCGAAGACTAACATTCCTGATTAACCTTTTAACTCGGATAAACCCATAAGAGCTGAGAATTATACCAGGGAGACAGTAGACATTTTCATAATAGGGGTTAACAAATTCTAGTTTGAATCTGGCCACTTGAATCCAAACTGGAAAGATACTTCCCACATTCTTTTGTTGGGAGTCTCTGGAAAGCTGTTTCTACCAGACAATTTCTCGGCACATGCCACTACTTTCTAGAAAGTTTCCATCTTCCTCTTGAAACTTTCTCAGGGGCCCTTTGTTTTCTGATGCCGTGTCCGTAGAACGGAGGGTCTGAAAACTGGGTTGTTGTCGTCGTCTCCCCAGAGCCAGCGTTGGTCCTGTGTAAATCCCCCATCACACCTCCCTCTCTCTCCCTCTCTGAAGCTGGGCACAGGATGGAAGCTTTCCCCCCCTGACTTAGACTCTCCAGGAAAGGACTTTGGAGCCTGACTCATGGCTCCCTCCCACTGGACACAGTGCCTTCATTCACCTGGCTGTGTCATTGCCACTCATCCAATTGGGTACAGTCCCCTCACATGCTGTCCCAATGACCTTCACCTCCACTCCACTTCAGCAGTGATTAGGCTAGCCCTGCCCTGCAGCACTCCTGTTTGCTTCCCTTCTCCTCCACCCACCCGTCCACACCCTCAGACTCACCAAACCTGCTCCAAATCTCATTAGAATTTGTTTATGTGACACATACTTCTTGAGAGTAAATGATGACCTTGAATGATGGCAATGAAGCATTGGCTGGTACACAGCTTCACTCAGCATCCAGGAAAGACACGGGGCAAACGGGCAATTATAAGAGAGGGAGTCACAAAGCCTGTAGGAGATCTAGCGGGGTTACTCTTCAAGGGAAAACCTGTAAGTAGTGCGAGAAGCCTGGTGACCTGTCTAGGTATGAGGAGTTGTACATGTAGACCTTAGAGCTGGGTGTGCGGAGAGTAGGAATAGATAAAATTGGAAAGACAAGCAAAGTTGTAATCACTGAAAAGCTATGTCCTCCGTGGAAAGGAGCCTGGACTTCAGCATGGATGTGCTGGGAGGGTGGGTAGGTCAACACTGAAACTTTATGCCATCGAGGGCCGTGTACAGATGTGGTTAATTTTTGTTATTTGTCACCCACACATACACACAGTGCAGTGCTCAGGGTGAAATCCAAACAATTGTTTTTGCGGAGCAAGCAGTGCCACTGAGCTATATCCCAGTACCAGGTTCAGATGCACACTTTGGAATTCAAAGTGTTTCTTTAATCAGATTTGCACAGAATGACAGTGAGACCTATAGGAAGCTACTCTCACTCAGGCAAGAGGTAACGATGGGGGTCTGAGCTAGGGTTGGTGACAGTAAGTTAGCTAAGCATTTTTAGAGGGTAGTATGCAATGATTTGATGGAGATAAGAGGGAATGACAAACCAGGCGTGGTGGCACATGCCTTTGATCCCAGCACTCAGGGAGGCAGAGGCAGGCAGATCGCTGTGAGTTTGAAGCCAGCCTGATCTACAAAGAGAGTCCAGGACAGCCAAGGCTACACAGAGCAGCCACGTCTAGAAAAACCAAAAAAGAAAAGAAAAAAAAGAAAGAATGACGACTTCAGGAAAAAAAAAAACGGTTTTGATCAGGATAAACTGTTTGGATGACAGGACTATTTAGTAAGATAGGCGTTATCTGGGAGCAATCAGAAGCCTGGAGGAAAACCAGGAAAGCATTGTGTCACACAGGCTCTAGGAATGACTAGTGTCAAGTCACCAGAAGGGGTAGAGAAAGGAGGTCTGAAGATAACCTGCCGCGTGCAGCAACAGCTTTGGGGACAGAGTTACGAGTGAAGAAGCAGGCGAGGGTCAGGAGCAGAAGATGTGACTGTGAGAAGCAGAGATAAGAACAAAGAAACCGCAGAGCATGTAGAAAAGTCTTGGTGTACAGCTGGAGAAAAGGAGCTCGCTGAGAAGGGTCTAGAAGACACATGAGGCTTGAGCATGGTGGGCTCAAGGGTTTTCAGAGGTCTCCAAGGAAGGAAGGGGCTGCAATAGCAGAGAAAGAAGAGAGCAAAGGTTTAACGAGGGGAGGCTGAGGGAGGCAAAGGAAAGGTCCCGGATCTGAGGCAGCCAAATGTGTTTTCTCACGGGGGAAAAGAGCGGTACTTTTGTCCTAACTAGGGACTTTTGTGAATGACTAGTTGTTCTAGAACAAGAAAAAGTGTAGGACAGAAGATGAATGGATACAGATAGTTAGAGAAGATTCTGGGAAAGGAAGTTTTGTCATGGTCAATTCTGGCTAAGGTTTGATGCATTTATTTTTTCTTTAAACTTACACAAGTTTTTAATTTTATTTATTCTCTCTCTCTATGTGTGTGTATGTGTGTGTGTGCATGTATTTGCTTTCTCTGGTAAGAAGACAATTTGCATTGGTCAGTTATGTGTTTCCACCATGACAGTCCTGGTGGACTTCAGATATTCAGGCTTGGTGGCAGGTGCCTTTACCTGCTGAGCCATCTCAAATGGCTTGATTTGTGAGACTTTAGAAAAGAGCTTTGGGGGACGGACAGATGGCTCAGAAGTGAGAGCACTTGCTACTCTTTCAGAGTTCCCAGCACTCACAGGATGGCTCCTCACCATCCGTAACTCCATCCAACCGCTCTCATCTGACCTCCCAGGGCAACATTCTGGTCTCTGTTTACTCTGGCATAGTGTGTTGTTTGAAGCTTGTAGGGACAGCAGCAAGAGGAGACGAATAGGAGTTTGTAGAAGGTTAGGTTTTGTTTTCTTTTTGTGTAGTTTGCCTAAAGGATGAAAACAAAAACAAAAAAACAAAACCAAAAAACAAAACCATCCCTGTGTTTTTGCTGATTCCTTTTTGTTTATTTTTGCTAACTTTGTGGTTTTCTTGGTTACTTAAGAGAACAAAATCAATCTCTGGAAAAACTGGAATTCACCATGCTATCTCCCATATTTTTTGAAAAATACCATATCCCGATTTGAAATAGTCAAGTATTGGTTTACCGTAACTGTGATCTTACCTGGATCAGGAGCCCATGTCACCTGATAATTCTGATATTTTATATTCTCCAAATTAATTTTTTTTCAAAAAGGTCTCAGTGTGCAGCCCTAGATGTTCTGGAACTCACTGTGTATACCCGATTGCCCCTGAACTCACATAGCTGACCAGCTAAGGCTACACCGGAAAACCTGGTCTTAAAACACACACAAACAACAAGGCAGGGTGTGGTGGTACACTCTTTTAACCCCAGTACCTGGGAAACAGAGGCAGGCTCAGCCTTCCCGGGTCAAACTGTACTGTGAGAGGCTATGGGGGAAAATGTATCTGAGGAATTATTTGCTGTCTGAGAAGTTCCTGGAGCCTCATTAAATATCTGCATTGTCCACAATATATTTTTAGTTTTTTTGTTTGCTTGCTTGTTTTTACATTTGTTTAGAGATGAGCTCTCCTCCTAGCCCAGGCTTCCTGGAAATCAATGTGTAGCCAGAGCAGCCTTAAACTCACAGTAATCCTCCTGCCTCAGTCTCCTGATTTCTGGGGTTACAGGCATGAAACATCACACTGAGCTCACGATAGGTTTATTGTTTCTACTTTTCTTGGTATTAGACAATTTATTTCAACCTATCATTTATTAATACTAGGCATTCATTTTTAGCTAGGAACTCATATCGCTTACCTATAGAATTAGATGGTTAGGGCCTATTCCAGATCTATGGACTATCTTATCTTGATGTTCTTTATATATGCTTAGCATATTCTCACAATGTATTTGGTCTGATCACAATACAGACTGTATGTTATATTTAAGCATTTTTCTGTGAAGATTGTGTTCTTTCATTCTAATCAATGAGAACTAACATTTGTTATTCTTCTTTGGAAATAGGGTTTTTTTCCCCCTATGTTTGTTGCTATTTTGTCTAAAACATTTAAAATTTTTTCTTAACTTATTTGGCTTTGGGACAGGATCTCACTGTGTAGTCCTGGCTGACCTGGAACTCACTGAGTAAATTGAACTGGGCTTGAACTCACAATGATCTTCCTGCTTCTGCCTCTTGAGTGCTAGGACTAAAGGACTGTCATGCTCTGTTATTTATTTATCGTATGCGTATGTGTATATGTAGGGTTGTGGGTGGGAAGGGCAGGAGCATGTGCCTTAGCACAGAGGTGGGGGTCAAAGGACAACTTGTAGGAGTCTGCTCTCTCCTTCCACCTTGTGGGTGTGGAGAATTGAACTCTGATATTTGGGATTGGACCAGAGGCCTTTACTTGGAGAGCTATTGAACGGGCCTTAAAACTTTAAAAAGGTCTTTATTTTGATTTTTATGCCACACTACCTAGCTACATTTCCTCAACAGTGGAATGATTTAGCTAGAAACTCCCAGAGGATGTTTCACATTTATTTATTTATTTTTGTTGGGTTTTTGAGTCAGGATTTCTCTGTGTAGCCCTCGTTGTCCTGGAACTCCCTCTGTAGACCAGGCTGGCCTCGAACTCAGAGATCCTCCTGCCTCTGCCTCCCATGTGCTGGGATTGAAGGTGTGCGCCACCGCCCCAGCCAGATGTTTCCCATTTTAAAATTATCAACAACAGGGTAAGCACAGCCATCTTATTTTGTCATCTACAGATAGTTTTTAATTTTACCTCATAGCTTCCTTGAACAGTTCCGAAATCGACTACAGACTGTAATGCTGCATTGCCCACAAAGAAAGGCTGCCTCAGCACTAGGTGCTGAAGGACTGTGCAGTCCTTTGTGTGCAGGCTCCTGATAGGCAGAGGCAGTGTCTGACTGAGATGAGTGACCCCAGATCCAGTAGAACAAAGTTCTTTACCCAACACATTTGATCCCAGACTCGGGAGGCAGAAAGAGGCAGAGCTCCATGAGTTTGGGGCCAGCCTCGTCTACATAGCAAGTGCTAGGACATCCAGGACTATGTATAGGGAATCTGTTTTTAAAAATCTTCATGGTGGGTGTGAAATAAAATAAAATAAATTTCACCTGAGACTAAATGAGGTAAGTGGTGGTTTTGGGTGTCAGCTTGCCATGGCCTCTGGGAAATTGTCTAAGTAGAGGTTGGCTTATAGGCATGTCTTTGGGGGCTTGTCTTGACTGTTAATTAACCCAGCCCACTGTGGGTGGCACCATTCCCTAGACTGGGCCCTGAACGGTGTAATAGTTTTACTTTCCTTCCCACTGGCATCATCAGGAATTAAAACTCAGATCCCTGACAAGAGTTTAGGTTGCCTTACAGCTGGTCTATCTTCCAGAACCTATGGAGGTTGTGCAAATGGAAACTGGCATTAATCTCAATGGATGAAACACCCCAGCAGACCATGAGTGGCAAGCAAGAATTCTCCCCGGTGAAGTCACTGTACCAGTAAGGAGTCTAGCCAAAATCTCAGCTCCTGTATGTCCACATACGAGAAGAAGCAGGGCCAGGCGCATTGCCAAGAGCATCACATCCCAGCTTTGGGAGCACGAGGGATGCCACTGGAGAACGTTTTTTCCTCTGCTGGTGTTGGATTCCACTGAACTAATTCTCAGGGTCCAACTACTGGATTTTTATTTTAAATTGTACGGGGCTGGGGAAATGGCTCAGTGGTTAAGAGCACTGGCTGTTCTTCCAGAGGACCTGGGCTCAATTCTCAGCACCCACTGGCAGCTCAACTGTCTGTACTGCCAGTTCCAGGAGACCTGACACCCTCACACAGACATACATGCGGGCAAAACACAAATGTACATGAAGTTAAAAGAATAAAATCATTGTATTTATTACTATAATTGTGTGTGCATGTGAGCATGCATGCCTGGATGCCACAGTATATGTGAGAAAGCTGAAGAACAACTTTTGACTGTCAGTTCTATTGTAGGTCTCAGGAATCAAACGCAGGCAGTCAGGCTTGCATTGCAAGTACTTTTATCCTCAGGGCCACCGTACAAGCTTGATAGTTGACCTTTTGTATTATTATTTCTCTATCTCAGGCAGCCCTCTTTTATCTACTTTATTATGTGTTTATGTGGAGACTGTGGCTATCCCAGGCTAGTGTCAAACTCCTTATGGCCCTCCTGCCTCAGTGTCTCAAGTACTGGGATTATAGCAAGACACATCACTCTCAGATATGCATCTGTCTCTAAGACCTTAAGTCAGCTCACTTCTCAACAGATGATTCGACTGGTCTTTAAAGGAGACACACCAGCAAGGGAGAGAGCTGGGTGTGGTGGTACAGACTCGAAATGTAGCACTTGGAGGCTGTGGCAGAAGGACCGTGAGTTCCAAGGACTGGGGGTACAGTTTGGGGACAGAGTGCTTTCTGGGAGTGTATGAGGTCCTGGATTCAGTCCTCAGAAGTGAAACCAAACAAGCACACAGACTCAACTCAGTCTGTGAACACATTTAGGAGATTTACGTTCACTGGAGATGTTCACTGATGGAAGACACGCACCTTGAACAGACGTCGGGCATGTCGGTGTAGAAGTTTATAGGAGTCTTACGCAACTTCAGCAGTCCTGGTGAAGAAATGCTTCCGCTCTTGCATATTTCAGAAATGATGAACTATCTGACTACTAGATCTCACAATTTTCATCAGAAACCCCATTTCCATCTTCCCCCATGACTCCTGTAGCCTGGAGGGGTGGTACCTTTCTATGACTTGCCTCTACAAACCCAGGCTCCCTTTGAGGTGTTCTTGGATAAAGAATGGTGTCTGAGCTTCCTAGCCTGAATAAAACTGCCTCCTTAATTATCAGCTGGCTTGGCTATCACAGCATCACTAAGGACTATTTTTTTTTCTCTGTGTAGCTTTGGCTGTCCCGGACAAGGCTGGCTTTGAACTCACAGAGATCCCCCTGCCTCTGCCTCCCTGAGTGGTGGATTACAGGGGTGTGCCCCTGGGCCTGGCCGGTTCCATGCACCGCTGCGCCTGGCTCTGAGGACTGCTTGTAAGCCAATACATCATGATTGTCTTGCTGGGGTGGTATCCTTCTGTACCCTGGAGCTGTGGTTTTAGCCCTGTGGACCACAGACCCTTCACCATCCCAGGGGCAAACAGACTCGAGAAGGAAGGTGCCGCAGTAGGCAGAGCGCTGGCTGTCCAAGCCTGAGGAGCTGGCCTTGTATCCTCAGCATCCGCTTTAAAAGCGGAGCGCTTTGATGCTCACCTGCAATCACAGTGCTTGGGAGGCAGCAGCAGGAAGATTCTCAGAAGCTTGCTGGTTAGCCAGGCTAGCCAAAGTGATGAGGCCCAGCTCCAGTGAGAGACCCCGTAACAAAAACAAACAAACAAAGTGTAAGTGTTCTGGCCATGGCGGGGGGGGGGGGGTGTCTGGGTAGGGGAACTCCCCTATTCTGAAGACTAGGGGAGCAGGCATGCAGGAGGGAGGGTGAGACTGGGAGGAGAGGAGGGAGGAGCCTATGACAGAGCCGTAAATCGAGTTAATGAATAAAAGAAAGAAGAGTTCTGGGGATGTAGCTGAGTGGTTAGAGTGCTTTCTTAGCATGTGTGCAACACTGGGTTTGCTACCTAATACCACATAAAACTTCACGATGCTGTGTGCCTATAATCCCAACACTTGGGATGTGGAGGCAGGAGGATCAGCAGTTCGACCTTATCTTTGACTCCATAGAAGAGTCTGGTTGTACCTATACGAGACCCTGTGTCTTAGCTAGTGTTCTGTTGCTGTGAAGAGACATCATGACCACAGCAGTTTAACTGGGCTGCCTTACAGTTCAGAGCTTAGTCCATTTCATCACGGCAGGGAAGGTGGCAGTGTGCAGGCAGACATGGCTGCAGAAGGAGCTGAGGGTTCTACATCTGGATCCGCAGGCAGCAGTCAGAGAGAATGACACTGGGCCTGGCTTGAGCTTCCGAAACCTCAGAGCCACCCCTGCCTTCTACGTATATTTTCTCCAATAAGGCTGCACCTCCCCTAATATGCCATTCCCTATGGGCCTGTGGGGGCCATTTTCATTCAAACCCCCGCACTCTGCCTAAACAAAACAAAACAGTTGGAGGAAGTCACCCAATGTTGATGTCTGGCCTTAACACATACTTGAATGTACGTCTCCTGTACTTCTTCACACAAACAAACCTGTATAAGGAACCTCTTTATATTCTTTTGGGGTCTGAGATTCCTCTGACCTGAAATGGTATTAAAACATGAAACCAGCCAGGCTTGGTAATCCCAGCACCCTGGGAAGCAGAGGCAGGTGGATCTCTGTTAGTTCGAGGCCAGCCTGGTCTAGAAAGTGAGCCCAAGACAACTGAGGCTACACAGAGAAACTCTTACAAAAAACAAACAAACAAAAAAACCCAACATGAAACCATTTTTCTATTAGAAGGAGAAAGTTATATCCAGTCCTCTAAAATCTACCCTGGGCAGGCACTGGGCACAAGGCAGGCAGAAGCAGAGCTAGACAGGAATAGGGGGTCTTCAAGTGGTGTAGGGGTCACTCAACTCAGATAGCTTAGTGACCAGTATGAAGGACAAGGACGATCCTTGAGGAGGCAAAGAACTGGAGGCAGGGAGGTCATAGACGACCAGAAATAAAATAAAAAAGACATGCAAGACTCTAATCTAACTCCACCTCCTTGTTTTTCTTGGCAGGGCAGTGAGAACTGGCAAAGAAGGTCCCATGGGACAGAATGTGTGCAGCTAGGACATAAGTTTGAAGGCAGTGAGTAAAGGGAGACTCCAACTGCAACTGTACTGGGATCTGTCTTTTCTCGGACTAGTGATCACCAGGGAACCCTTGAAAACCCTAGCACCCTTGAATAGGCTATTGGTGTTCTCAGACCTAGCAAGGTCTGGTACCACACATTCCATGGTGATTGAGAATCTGAACTCACTGTGGAAAGTGTTTTCTGGGCCATAAAAGAATGACAGAGCAGGAAAACTGGACAGAGGCAGCTAAGGGAACGGGTCATACCGATTGTGCGTCATGTTGCCAGGGGTGATATTGAAAATATTTTCTCAAAAGTTAAAGACGAGGGAGATGCAGACAAGTGCTAAGCAGAATGAATTCTGGCTGAAAAGGAGCAGTGTCTGGACCTGGTAGAAGCTCTCAGGAACCGGAGTCTCCTCCTCCTCTTCCTCTTTGTCTTCTCCTTCTCCTTCCTCTTCTTCCTCTTCCTCTTCTTCTTCCTCTTCCTCTTCCTTCTCCTTCTTCTTCTCCTTCTCCTTCTTCTTTTTCTTCTTCCGTTTTCTAAGACAGACTTTCTCTGTTTATAGTGTTGGCTGTCCTGGAACTCACTCTGTAGACCAGGCTAGCCTTGAACACAGAGAGATTCACCTGCCTCTGCCTCCCTGAGTGCTGGGATTAAAGGCGTGTGCCACCACTACCCAGCTGTCACTTATTTTGACAAAATGGAGATAAAAGAGGCAGGTTAGCTCATCCTAAGCCTTGAACTAGGACTTTAGGATTGAGGTGCTAACCAAGGCCACTGGAGAATTGATGACTTAGAACATCACCTTGACAAACAGTTAGAAAGGAACCTGTGGTGGTTTGAATAAGCTTGGCCCCATAAATTTATGTGTTTAAATGCTTGGCCCATAGGAAGTGGCACTGTTAAGAGGTGTGGCCTTGTTGGAGTAGGTGTGGCCTTGTTGGAGTAGGTGTGGCCTTGTTGGAGAAAGTGTGTCACTGTGGGGACTGGCTTTGAGGTCTCCTATGCACAAGTTCTGCCCAGTGTGAGACAGTCTCCTGCCTTCAATCAAGATGTAGACCTCTCAGCTTCCACAGCATGTTTGCCTGCACACCGTCATGTTTCTCACCATAATGATAAGGGACTAAACATCTGAAACAGTAAGTCAGCCTCAATGAAATGTTTTCCTTTATAAGAGTTGCCATGGTCATGCTGTCTCTTCACAACAGTGGAAACCCTAAGACCCAAGACAGAGCTTGTGCTACAGGTGGAGTTCCACAGTATTTCTAAGTATTTGGCCCAAGTGTGTCTGGAAAGGTTTCTGTGCTGGCCTACAAGCCCACACATAAGCTATCTGCTCTGAGAAGTTCAATTTTACTAATAGACTGAATCCTCTATGCTGATGTTAATTTTTTTTAAGATTTATTTGTTTGTTTGTTTGTTTGTTTTATTTATTTACTATTCTGCCTGCATGTGTGCCTGCAGGCCAGAAGAGGGCACCAGATCCCATTATAGATGGTTATGAGTCACCATGTAGTTGCTGGGAATTGAACACAGTACCTCTGGAAGAACAGCCAGTGTTCTTAACTTGTAAGCCATCTCTCCAGCCCTTTTCTCTGATGGTATGAATTGAAAATTTTCACCAGTGAGTGACAGTCTCTTACCGATGGGTCTGGTTAAGGTACCAAGACAAGGTCTGGGCACTGGGGATTACAAAATGATGGCTCTGAGTTATTGTTGTTTCTATCTATCTATCTATCTATCTATCTATCTATCTATCTATCTATCTATGTAAAGAGTGTGCATTGGTGTTTTATCTGTATGAAGGTGTCTGATCCCCCTGGAACTGAAGTTACAGACAGGTGTGAGCTGCCATGTGGGTATTGGGAATTGGACTTGGGTCCATTTGGAAGAGAAGCCAGCGCTCTTAACCATTGAGCTGTCTCTCCAACCCCCTGTAGTTGTTTTGAGACAGCTGGCATGCCTGGAGCTTACTATGTAGATCAAGCTGGCTTTGAACTCACAGAGATTCTCCTGCACCATCCTCCTGAATGTTGGGATCTAGGTATCTACATGGGGTTTGATGAAGATGCAATAAATGAGGTCCCCAGTTTTCTTCCAGATGGCCGTCTCTTATTTTGGGGTGTGCTTCTCTGCTTCTAGGCAGTTAAGATTTAGATGAAGGCCTCTGTTTTCTTTCTTTACAGTGACACTAATGCCTGCTGGGCATGGTCATGCAAGTATTCCTGTAATTCCTATAATAAGCTTTTTCTCAATTGCCTTGGACAGATGATCTGAACTTCAAGAGATGGATATGACTATTTCGCTGGTATAATCAGGATAGAGCACACCTGCCTCGGATGATATTAAAGCAAAGTCAGACGAGGCTTCACATCCAAGTAACTAAGTAACGACAAGACCAAGAGCTTTTGCTTAGCAGCAGATGTCCATCGAGAGGTACAGGTGCCAGTCAAGAAGATCTGCGGTTCCCTCTTGATGGCAGAGAGGCACCTCAGAGCAGAGACTCAGCTATGCTATCTACTCATTCTTAATAGTGGGGCACAGTGCTCAGAAATCTCCCCAACACCTCTTGTGACAAAGATCACAGATCCACAGAGAGCTGTATCTTTTCTACTCTGGTCTCAGGGATGAGTTTTGATTTCTGCTAAAGCAGAACAATATATCGTGGTTCTCTTGGATGTTGGCCCATTTGCACACTTTGACCGTTGTTATGGTTTTGATCTCAACTGTCCCTCAGAGATTCATATATGAAAAGGCTTGTTCATCAATCTTTAACACTATTAGAAGGTGGTGGAACCTCTAGAAAGCGGGGCCTAGTGAAAGGAAATTTGGTCATTGAGATAAGAACTCCAATACCACCCCCCCTTTTTCTTTTTTTCCTGAGACAGGTTTCTCTGTGTAGCCTTGGCTGTCCTGGACTCAGTTTGTAGACCAGGCTGGCCTCAAACTCACAGAGACCCTCCTGCCTCTGCCTCCCAAGTGCTGGGATGAAAGGCGTGCGCCACCACTGCCTAGTTCCACAAGGGTTCCCTGTGGAGAAGAGCTAGGAGAATCACAATACATTATAAAAGGGAATGTATATGTGTCAGTGTATGTCTGTGGTCTGTGGAGCACATGAGCACAGGCCAGAAGCTGTTGGGTATTTTCCTCTGTCCCTCTTCATTTTGAGACAGGAAATCTCACCAAATCTGGAGCTCATTCTTTGGGTTAGATTGGACAGTCAGCAAGACCCTATGCCATCCCCTCTCTGCTTCTCAGCACTAGGATTATAGACATGTGCCACTGTGCCCAATTTATAAGAAGGCTTATGAGACTGGTTTACAGTCAAGGGGCTAGGAAGACAACAATGGCTGTCTACACGCTAGAGAGACAAAGAATATAGAAGAATTTTGATCCAGCAACATGGCTGCTCTGGCAAAAAATCACATCCAAAGGCCTAGGTCTATGTGATCCAGCTGGAATACATACCTTTAATCCGTCTGGCTGGAATACAGACATACCTTTAGTACACATCTGTAATCCCAAACATCTAATTGAGGGACAGACAAAATGACAAATCAGAGAAAGATTTGACAGAATGAGTCAGAGATAGGATATACCCAAACTCTCTCTCTCTCTCTTTCTCTCTCTCTCTCTGCCTCTGTCTCTGTCTCTCTCTCTCTCTCAGCTACTTAAGAGCAGGCAAAAAGAGAGATAGTACAGTATTGTAGAGTACAAGAATACAATAGATTTTGGTACAGTTCAGTTGAGTTCAGTCATACAGTTCAGTGGAATTCAATTCCTGGTGTTCAGAGGCAGTTTTTATACGCAGAGCAATTCAGTTGAAAACCAAGAGAATCCAGTTTGACTCAGTCAGCTTGGAGAGGAGTTTTGAGCCAGCACAACTGAATTGAACCAGCCAGTCAGAGTTCAGAAAGAGCTAGAACCAGTGAGCTTCTTCAGCAGTAAGTCTTGGAGGCTACAAAAATTGTAAACCTAGTTTAGCAGACAGAGGATAGAAGTTCCAGGATAGCCAGGGCTACATAGAGAGGAGCCCTGTCTCAAAACTCTTCCCCAACAAAAAGAAAAATAAGAAAAAAGAAAAACCAAAAGAAGAAGAAGAAAAAGAAAGAGCGAGAGAGAGAGAGAGGACCCTGGTGGTTCAAGTAGTATGTTTGTTGAGGGTATGTTTTGGGGAAATGGGGTGCATGAATATGCATGGCAGAGAGCATGAGGTATGACAGAGGTATAACAAGATGAAGCCCACAGCACATAGACAGGAAGTTTGTGCACCTGTGCCAAACAATGCTTGCTGGGCTAGTTAGGAAAGCAAAGGGAGGGAAACTCCATTAGTCTGCATCTTCCACTCAGTTTATTCCCCACTGAGAAATAAACATGAGAGACGCTGAGCTGAGTCTTCCAGGTGGGATAAGCCACAGGCACACATGACCTCCTCCTGAGGGTGACCAGTGGCCTCTGCCAGCATGTGCAGTGGTTCACCTTCTAAAAGCAGGTGGTCCAAGTATCAGGGCCATGTAGAGCTATAATGCCATGATGCTCAAGAGGCAGCTGTGGCTTGGAGTCCAGCCATCTCATGATTAAGCTATGGTGTAAGAGAGCCCAGGGAACCTGCCAGCTGCCTGTGATTTAGCCCTGATGCTTCCAGAAAAGATTGCTCAGACCTACCTGGAGGGGCAGGCAGGCTCTCTCTAGTCCCGGCGCGGTCTGGGCAGACAGAATACAATGACTCATGCCTGGGCTGGTACAGCGAGGATACAGAGGACAGACTTGGCATTAGCCTGTCCTTGCCAGCAGGGCATTAGAAGGAACAGCAATGCCTCCAGCTATTTTAGGTCCATTGCAGAAGACGTTATTTGTATTGTCACAGTGTCTGAGGGGACAGTACGTTACAGTATGCAAGGTACAGAAAGTGTATTGGAGGTGGCCCAGAACAAATCCTTCAAAATGAAACTCGATTCCAATGAGGCTGAAGAGTTGCGTGTTCACTGCAGAGCCCAGAGTCTCCAGCCATACCCATTTACGCACTGCAGGCTTTACGCCATCTCTAGGATTGTTACAATAAACCCCCAACTGTTTCTGAAGTCAGCCTAGAGATAGAATGGCTGTTCAATAAACGAGCTACAGATTAAAAGAGGTAAAAATTACTTTTGTGAAGTACAGAGTACTAATAATGTAACATCTTCATTAACGTTATAGTCTGTTTTTATATCCAAGTTGGTCACTGGTGTGCATTGGCCTAGGCTTATTTTATGGTGATTACACCATAAATCACCCCAGAGTGCAAAGCTAGATTATGAAGATGAAACTCTTTAAAACAGACCCATAAAATCCCAATGAATTCACGAGTAAGCATTGTATGCCCCGGTAAAAATTACCAAGCAAATTAGCCCTCATAGCATGGAATGTTTCCAATTAATATTACACTAAAAGAACTCAGTTTTGAATTTGGCGTTTCAAATTAAGTTCCATTACTGATTGCCTTAACACAATTCTCTACAGGAATCTTGATTGAATTAAAGGACAAATTACATCATAGATATTTATAAACCTGTGAGTAATTGCAGAGCTATCTTCTGTTTTGGTTTTTGAAATAGGGTCTCATGTAGCCCAACCCGGCCTTGAACTTGCTTTGTTGCTGGGGATGACTTTGAGTTCCTGATCCTCCTGCTTCCACCTCCCAAATGCTACGATCACTGTCATATGCCATTGTGATCAGCTTTTGCCAAGATATTTTATGATAAAAATATCAGTTCTGCATTTTTTTAGTATCTGGGTTTTCTGACTGTAAGGCTTTCATTTAGCTTTGAATTTCTACTTAGCAGAAATTAGCCACACTTATCCACAGAATCATGTGGGCTTGCATACAAAACCAAGCAATTTCACATTTGATTTACCCTGTCACAAAGGTAATACATAACTGAAAATTCTACCCCAAAGTAATTCATTGATATTCACCTTCCCAGAAAATAATTAACACTCTGAGTCATACTTCCATGAGTTTTGAATAAGCTTATTTATCTGGATATTTTTATGCCCTTCCTTATTCTTATAATTGGCCCTAAAAAGCCATAAACCTTTGCCATTGATCAGCAGTAGTCTTCTAAACCACTGCAGAGCCCACCTTGAGTTTCCTTTAAAATGACCCCATTCTGTTAAGTGATAAAATGATTCCTTAAAAGTTATTTTTAGTTACATCTATCTATCTGTCTGTCTGTCTGTCTACCTATCTATCTGTCTGTCATCTCTATCTATATGTATATGTGAACATATACATGTCTTTCATGTGTTCATACAATGTGTTTTGATGTTTTTCCACCCAATTCCTCTCAAATCCTCCCCCATAAACTACCATCAAACTTTGTTATTGTTGTCTATCTCTTTAAAACAAACAAAACCAACAACAATAAAACAAGAAACACGCAAACTCTTGGCAAAAACATAAAAATGGAAATCAATAAACAAACCAAAGACCAATAACACACACACACAGTACTGTCTAGGATCAGGTGGGCTAAATGTTTTTCTGGGATTTTTTGTTTTGTTTGTTTGTTTGTTTTGAGACAGAGTCTCTTTACATAGACCTAGTTTTTCTAGAAATTACCATGTAGACCAGGCTGACTCAGGCTCACGGAGATCTGCCTGCCTCTGTCTGTGAGTGCACTATCACACTCAGTTTTGTAGTCTAAATTATTTGTTTGTTTGTTTCTAGTGGTTTTTGAGACAGGGTTTTTCTGTGTAGCTCTGGCCATCCTGGAACTCACTCTGTAGACCAGGCTGGCCTCGAACATAGAGATCTGCCCGCCTCTGCCTCCCAAGTGCTGAGATTAGGCATGTGCCTCCTCTGTCCTGTAGTCTAAATCTTTCTTCTCTTTTTTGAATTTATTTGTTATTTTTGAAAATTTCAAAAAAAAGTTTCTGTGCGTTGATGTTTTGCCTGCATGTGTGTCTGTGTGAGGATGTCACACTCCCTGGACTGGAGTTACAGACAGTTGGGAGCTGCCATGCTGGTGTTAGGACTTGAACCTGGGTCCTACTGGAAGATTAGTCAGTGTTCTTAACCACTGAGCCTTTACTGCAGCCCCTGTAGTCTAAATCTTAATGATAGTATTTCTTTTCTCCTTTAGTTTTGTACTAGTCAGAAGTCTTCACATTTCCAAATTAAAACATGCAGAAAGGGATGTAGATACCTGGCTTCCAACTCTACAATGAGGAGAATTCATGGTTTAACAATTCATCCCCAACCCTCTGGGGCTAAGGATATTTCTTCTGGGTGCTCTTCTGCCAGGTCCACTGTAGAGAAGCGAGCGCTCCTAACAGGCGAGCCATCTGCTCTGATTGAAGGGTGTGCTTGTAAGTCTTTAATTTCTAGATTCAAAACTGAGGAATTCTAAGCCCTCAATCTCGATAGGCCACAATGTGGATGTCCCTCATTGCTTGTACTATTTCTGGTCCCAAAACAAAAGGGAAATGCTGGATTTAATGGAGTCCAGACACCCAGATTAAGATTCCGTATTGTTTAGTGTGGATGATGCCGTAACTGGCCACTACTTGTGCTTGCATTCTGATTTCAGCAATCTTAACATAGGAAACAATGTCCATTTCCGAGCTAAGGGTAAGAGGAAGGGAGTAGAGTGCTTGCCTGGCTGTGTGAGCCCTAGATTCAGTCTCAGTTAACACACACACACACTACGCAAAAACAACAACAAACCGTGAATCCCACGGACAGTGTGTCATGCGGCAGATCTCCAAGTTCGTCAATAGATGGGCACCTCAGGGCTGGCCCCTGCTGTTGTTCGTCAATAGACGGGCACCTCAGGGCTGGCCCCTGCTGTTGTTCCAATAGACGGGCACCTCAGGGCTGGCCCCTGCTGTTGTTGCACTATCATTCTCAGTCCGGTTACTCAGGAGCCAGTGCCTCACCCCTCTGGTCCCGACGCAGGCAGTGGAATCTCCCTCCCATTCCCTTCTCCTCTGCTTCATTCTACTCTGCTCAGTTTCCAACTCAGGCGTTGCCTCTAAGAGGAAGCTTTCCCTGTGTGGTGGCCTCAGGCAGAGCTCCTGCTCAACATTTATCGCAACCCAGATCTCAAGGGCATCTGTCACGTTTCTTTCTTATTTGTTTGATTGGTTCTGTTTAGAGACTGTTTCCCCAGCACTATGCCTGAAGCTGAGGGGACAGGTTCAGTGTGGCACAGTGAATCTCTTGCGTCTAGCCAGTTGTAGGATAGTTTTCTGTTTTTTACAACCAGAAGTTTTCTAATTGGTCCATTTAACTCATGTGCTTGAACTATAATTATTATACATCATTATTATATGATGATTTTGGTTTTGGGGTTCTCTTTCTCCAAGTTGGCATCCTGTCCTTCTCTGTCCCCAGCTTTAAAAACAAAACAAAACAAAACAAAAAACAAACAAAAAAACTTCAACTGAATAAATGAATGTTGGTCAGATTGAATTGACTTTGTAGATCTCAGGTAAGAGGCTCAGGGACTTAGGTACCTAAGTTCTCTAGGCTGGTGATATTTCAAGGGCTCATGGCTTATTCCAAGTAGAGTTCTAGGGACCTTCTGAAGCATCAGCTGGTGCTTTCTAAGTGTTCAGGTTCCTAGGAGTCTTTTTGTCGGAACCCTTGAGATCCAGGCCCAGTACTGTGCATTTTCCCAAGAGCCTTGGAAGACTCCAGCAAACACTTAAAGCCAGGACCCCTTAGGGAAGGAAGTGAACACCAAGTTCATGTGCTTCTGGCTCATGGTGGCCTCTGGGGCCTGAGCTGAGCTATGTCCTGCTTTTTCAGCTTCCAAAATCTCATGCTGCTGGTATCTTCTGTCTTTTGAGATCTAAGTGTGATATCAGTGTCACTTTACAAAGTACCAAATGATCTATGCATGTGATCTGTTTGTAATATTTATTTTAGCATGTTTAATTTTTTTTTTTGAGAAAAAGTCTTACTCTATAGCTCATACTGACCTGGAACTTACTATGTAGGCCAAGATGACTATGAACTCAGGACAATATTATTGTATCAATCTCTCAGATTTTCAAGTGCTGAAATTATAGGTGTGAGCCATACATGCTCTCTCTTTGTGTGTCAAGTCAGTCAGTCTGTCTGTCCCTATGTATGTGTCTATCTGTCTGTTTCTCTTTCTCTGTGTGTATGTCAATCTGTCTGTCTGTAGAGATTGAACTCAGGGCTTTGCCCTTGATTGGCAAGCACTCTACCATAAATCTAGGACTCCAACCCTATTTATAGATCTACGTCTCTGTCTTAGGGTCACTATCGCTGTGACGAAACATCATGACCAAAGCAACCTGGGGAAGAAAGGGTGTATTTCTCTCACAGATCCACATAATAGTTCATCATCGTCGTCGTCATAGTTCTAAAGGGCAAGAACTCAACCAGGGCAGGAAAGTGGAGGCAGCAGCCGATGCAGAGGCCATGGAGGGTTGTTGCTTACTGCCTTCTCTCCATGGCTTTGCTCAGCCTGCTTTCTTATAGATCCCAGAACCACCAGCCCCAGGACAGCACCACCCACAATGGGTTGGGCCCTTCCCCGTCAATCGCCAATTTAAAGTGCCCTACAGCTGAATCTTATGGAGACATTTTCTCAGTCGTGGTTCTCCTCCTTTCGGATAACTCCAGCTTGTGTCAAACTGACTGAAAAAAACAAAACTAGCCAGGACAGTCTCCAATCTCATTTTGGTCTGTTTCAATCAACTACTTAGTGAACAAGTCTTAGAGGCCTGAACTGCTCCTAAGATGGAATGGGTGATTAACAACTGCTTGCCAAATGCATTAAATCCTCACTGTACACTCCCAGCACTTGGATCAATTCCATACACACTTTAGGTGATTTGAAAAAAATCTTTGTTGAACAGATGGATAGATACTCATTGGGCAAGCATACCTAGTTACAGTTCCCCTAACACTTTGTACCGAAGCTGATACACTGGACCGAGCTCTTTCTTTTACAGTTTGGGCTCCAAGTCAACTGGTGGTAGAGCACACCTTTGATTCCAGCACTCTGGGAGGCAGATGGATCTCTGTGAGTTCCGGGCCAGCGTGGTCTTCAAAGTGAGTCCAGGACAGCCAAGGCTACACAGAGAAACCCTGTCTTGAAAAAAAAAAAAAGGCTTGAGCTGGCTGGGCAGTGGTGTTGCATGCCTTTAATCCCAACACTCGAGGAGGCAGACCTCTGAGTTCAAGGCCAGCTTGGTTCACCTAGCAAATTCCAGGATAGCCAGGGCTGCACAGAGAAACCTTGTCTTGAAAAGCAAATAAGGGGCTGGAGAGATGGCTCAGAGGTTAAGAGCACTGCTTGCTCTTCCAGAGGTCCTGAGTTCAAGTCCCAGCAACCACATGGTGGCTTACAACCATCTATAATGAAATCTGGTGTCCTGGTGTTCAGGTATATATGCAGGCAGAACATTGTATATATAATAAAACAAATCTTTAAAAAAAGAAAAACAAATAAAACAAATATGAAGAAGGCCTCTGCTGGTGAGAGCTAGAGAAATCTGTTGAAGTCTTGATTTGACTCGTTGAACCCACACTCTGGCTGGCTGCTAGGGGGGCTCCAGGGAGGGATGGTCCAGACATCTAAGGAATCCCTGAGCTCTTGGCAGACAAGTGTTCACATATGTTTCAGCTCTGGTGAAGAGGACCTACAGTTGGGAGCCTTGCCTAGTCAGGAGGCCCAAAGAGAAACACTCGGAATGCTTTGTCTTCTGGCACCTGTAGCTGTGAGACACCCCATCCGTTTTGCTGTCTCCTTTGTCTTCAGTGAACTTGAAGCTGACCTTCTATTATTCTCATTCTCCTTCCCACGCGCTCTAGGTTGGAAATTCCCTGGGGTCACCGTTGCACTCTTGGTAACTGGCGCCGGTACATAGCAGACACTATGCCCTTGTTGATTGATTGGCTGAATAAATGAATGAAGCCCCAGGAGCAAGAGCAGTGCAGGGTACTAAGGTTTAGTCCTTACTAGAGATTCAGAGGTAGTTTTTCTGGAGCTCGGGCCCCCGGTTGAGGAACCAAGCATTGGTCAGGAGATGCAGAGGAGAGCAGGCAGTGCAGCTGAGTTCTTAGAAAGCAAGCCTGCTGGTGCTGGCATCCTCAGCACAAAAAGGCTGGAGGTGTGTGGATGGAGCAGGAACTGACAGCTTCTCAGGCAGGGAAGGGTACGTGGGGGGGTCTTAGTGAAGGGCTGTTAAGTAGGTGGTAGCTTACGGTGCTAGTTTCTTTAAAGTGGAAAGCTAAGCCAAACACACTGGACCATAGAGCCTAGCTGACGTTCAGGGACTTGTTCTGTAATAGAAGAGAGGCTCAGGACTGGGGTCAGCATATGGACCGTCAGGGCAAGGACCTTGGGAGAAGCATCCCAGAAGATGGGATATGGTCCAAAGGCTTAGCAGCGAGTGGATGAAAACCTCAGCCAGACTTCCTTGTCTGTTTTTCTGGCCCCTGCTGCTGGGAGCTGCTGCTATGAAGGGGTTCTGGGTGGAAGAAGGGCTCCTTGTTCTCTCCTGGGATGATGCCTGGCTGTTCTGCTTTTAGCACAGCCCGCCCAGGCACCCCACCCTTGGCCTGTTGAGGTGTGAGTGCTCAGGTTACAGTCCTCTCTCCACCCCCAGAGGCAGTGGGTTCTGAAGGCCGGTCCCAGAGAACTAGGTCTGCCCACAGACAGGGTCCTGAACTCTAAGCCCCAGTATTGGACAGCCACTGGAGCCTGGGAGCCTGTCCTTATGGTTCCTGCAGAGGTAGGGGAGTAAGTTCCCCTCACAGGTCTGTGCTGGGCTAGTTTTACATCAACTTGACACAAGCTAGAGTTATCCGAAGGGAGAGAACTTCAACTGAGAAGAGGCCTCTATAAGATCCAGCTGTAAGTCATTGTCTTACTTAGTGACTCTCAAGGGGCCCAGCCCATTATGGGTGGTTCTAACCCTGGGCACTGGTGGTCCTGGGTTCTCTAAGAAAGTAGGCTCAGAAAGCCGTGAGGCGCAAGGCAGTGAGCAGCACTCCCCCATGGCCCCTGCATCAGCTCCTGCCCTGTGTGGTTTCTGCTCTCACTGCCTTTGATGATGAACTGTTATATGGAACTGTGAATAGAATAAACCCTTTCCTCTCCAAGACATTTGCCTGCCCAATTTTTGAATTGTTTGATTCTTTTGTTTCTTTATTTTCAAGACAGGGTCTTACTATGTAGCTCTGCTTGTCTTTGAACTCATTATGTAGATCAGGCTGTCCTAGATCTCACAGAGACCCACCTGCCTCTTCTTTCCAAATACTGGAGGGTTAAAGGCATGTACCACTATGTCCTGCTAAATTTTTGTTTCTTTTTTAAAAAAATAATTTATTTAATTTTTATTTTATGTGCATTAGTGTGAAGGTGTCAGATCCTTTGGAATTGGTGTTACAGATAGTTGTGGGCTGTCATGTTGGGTGCTGGGAATTGAACCCAGGGCCTTTGGAAGAGCAATCTTAACCGTTGAGCAATCTCTCCAGTTAAATTTTTTTTCTTAATTCAACTTTTAAACACATTCTAAAATGTCCCCTAAGCAAAAAAAGCAGAGGCTCAAGGCAGAGGTTCTAGGTTTCATTAATATTTTTCAAACCTCTGGGGCTTGGGGCTGTTGCTTTGTCGATGGAGTGCATGCCTGGTGTGCATAAGACACTGAGTTTGAGCCCCAGCACTGCATACTTGTAGCCCTAGCATTCATAGAGCGGAAGAAGGAAGATTAGGAGTTCAAGATCATCCTTGGATACATAGCAAGTTAAAGGCTAGCCTGGGCTAAATGAGATCTTGTCTCAAAACAAGTACAATCCCAGCACTCAGGGAGGCAGGTGAATCTCTGTGAGTTTAAGGCCAAGCTGGTCTACAAAGTGAATCCAGGACAGCCAGGACTGTTACATAGAAAAATCCTGTTTTGAAAAGACAAAAAAAACCAAAATGAAACAAAAGTATATTTTTCTACTTATCCATCCTTCACACTCAAGCACTTTTTTGTTGTTGTTGTTTTGTTTTAGCAAGAAACATAAAACTTTTTCCATTTGAGAAGAATTGAACTCTCTTAGTTTCTTCTTCCTATTTCCTGAATCAGGAGCACCGAAAGGATAAAAGAACTTATTAAAGTCAGCCTTTCGTTTTGTCACCTTTCTAAAGTTCCAGCAACCCCATGCATGCCATTTCTGGCCTCCCTCTGGAACCCACACAGCTGTCTTACGCCTTATGGAAGAATGTGAGGTATCTTCCTTTGGTCATCTGTTGGTGGGGGGAAAACCTGTTCCCTTGGAGACAATGCCAGGGCCTCAGAAAACAACCTGTGCACGCAGGGCAGGCACTTCCCTCACAGTTGTTGAAAGGTCAATGTAATGCCAACGGTTGGGCTGAGGCATTCCCAGGCTCTGCCGTCAGGACGTCTGCACAATGGGGAAGCTGAAGAAATGAGTTACACTTCTTTCTACCTGCCTGCGTCCTGAGTGCTTATGGGGCACCTGTTATGTGAAATCCAAGGAGATGGCTGGAAGAGAAAAATGGAGTGCTCTGCTTCGTGGGAGTGTCGGGGGTGGGGGTGGGGTGGGTGGGGAGAGTTTAGTGCCACAGCTGCCTCTGTGCACTCAGCCTGGCGCCATAATCTCCCTGACCTCCATCCCCCAAATTTTCTTAGTAACCTGCACAGGCCCTTTTTGTCCTGCAGTCCATCTCCATCACTCTAAAGGGGGACATGACTGGGAACTGCTGAACGTCCCTGCTACTTACAAGTTGTGTGACTTTTGCTCATCTCTTGGAGTCCCAGCATCCTGTCTGTAAATTAGGAACCATACTTGTACGCATCGTGAGCTTTTATGAAGATTAGTTTAGGTTATGTTTGAAAGGTGCTTAGCTTAGTACCCGCCACTCTAAGAGATGGGCTTCTTGGGTAATTCAGAACTTCAGAAACCTGGAACCAAGCTGGGCATTGGTGGTGTACGCCTTTAATCCCAGCACTCAGGAGGCAGAGGCTGGTGGATCTTTGTGAGTTTAAGGGCAGCCTGATCTACAGAGTGAGTTCCAGGACAGCCAGTGCCACACAGAAAAACCCTGTTTCGATAAAACAAAAACAAACATAAGGAGGAGGAGAAGAAGCAGAAGAAGGAAGAAGAAAAGGAAGAAGAGGAAGAAGAAAGAAGGCAGAAGTAAAAGAAAGAAGAAAAAGAAAAGAAAGAAGGAAGGAAGAAGAAAAAAGAAGGAAAGAAAAGGAGAGGAAGAGGAGGAGGAAGCAGCAGCAGCCATTACTGCCTGGAGCCAATCAGCAGGTTCTGACGGTGAGCTCTGAGGCAGGGTGAAAAAAGGGGGGCTTGGGCTGTGGTCGCGGAGATAAGAGGAGCCCGCGGAGGAGCTGAGCTGAGCTGCTGGAGTCTGGGTGTGGACTAGCCATGGAGGAGCTGAGCTGCTGGAGTCTGGGTGTGGACTAGCCATGTAGTCTTCCGCGGCTGCGGCGGCGATGGCGGGGGAGCACTGAAAGCCCAGTAGGAGGTGTTCAGGTCACTCTTGCATGGATTGATGCTGTTCTCATGGAACCCGGGCAAGTTCCGGTGAGAGGGAGCTGTTACAGAAGGAGCAAGCCTAGCCCCTCAGGTCCTCAGGCCTTGCCACTGACTGCTCTCTGCCCCAGCATGCGCTTCTACCCTGATGCCACCTGCAGTGTCGTGATGCAGCCTCTGTGGACCCTTATCAAAGGCAAGCTCTGGGACTCCAAAGCTACACAAACTTCTTTTGCTTATACAACAGCCCAGCCTCTGATATTTTTGTTATTGTAACAGAAGAAGGACTAATTCACTAGGCACAAATGAACTAGGATGTGTATAAGGAGAGAAACTGGGAAGATTGGCCATGGAAGTCTCAGAGCAGCTAGAGTTAGGGTCTTGATGGGACTAGAGGACATATCTTGTGGGTAAGTAAAGACATCTTTTTGAGGCTCAGTTTGAATTTGTTCCAAATGAGCTACCCTCGAGCAGACATGTATGGTATGGACTTTGGTACTTTCTGCAGCCACAAAGGATTATGTTTGGATTAAGTAAGCACCTACTATGTGAGGGTCCCCCATGCATGGGGAAGCTCCAGTAAGACAACACACCATTGTGGGAAGCATAAATATGTGCCCAGCAGCCTTGCTGTTTAGTATGCACACTTCTAGAAACTTCCTGGGGAGATGCTAGGCAGAGCTGAAGGCTCACTTGTTTCCTTCTGAGAACCCAATTTAGAAGTTTTCAGAGAAAATCTGGGTTTGGGCTAGTTCTAATCCCCAATTCTCATTTATTATTATTATTATTTTTTCAGTCATGCAAAGCTTCTTTATTTAGAAGAAATACTACCTAGAAAGGTTTTTTTGTTTTTTTGGGTTTTTTTTGGTGTGTGCGTGTGTGTGTGTTTGTGTGTGTGTGTTTTAATTCAAATATTCATGACTGACTCTGTGGCTTTGTGGTTACGTAGAAGTGCAAGATTCTTAGGAGAAGCAGCTGAAGTATTTGAGGCTGATGTGTCCCAGTGTCTACAGCTCACTTTTGAAATCCTTAAATACAGTTGGGGAGAAAACAGCAACACGGATGATTCCCGAGCGAAGACGGGGAGCATCTGATAAACCTTAGCTTTCACTTTTTTCTTCTGTTTGGAAATCGGCAAATGAGAAGGCAGAGAAACTGATTAAACTGGAGAGGGAAAATGAAGAAAAGTACCCCATTGCTACCGCTGAAGTTTTATTTTTTATTATTTTAAAGATGGGATCTTACATAAATCTAGGCTGCCTCCAACTTGGCATGCATCTGAGAATGATCCTCCTGCCTCTACTTCCCAAGTTGCTGGCCCAAAGTCCTGTACCACCTCACTTGACTCTGCTTGGCCCTTTGGGGTTGTAGCCTGGGTTGCCCTCTTTTCTGCCTGGACCCAGAGAGGTCTTTTCACTGTACGCTTTTATGGCTTTTCATGCTCCTATGCTCTTCAACACTGAAACATTCTAGTCACCCCCTAAAGGTTCCATTTTCTATTTTCTACCTTTGGGGGCTCCCCTCTCTGTCTCTGGTTTCATTCTCTAGATTATCTGAGGTTCCACTCAACCCTGCCCTAGCCAGCATGGAAACAGAGGGGCAGCCCCTGAAGAAAGATGACCGTGAAAAGCCTCTAAAGATCTTTACATGTGTGTCAGAATGTCTAAGGTGAACAAAACAAGTGACAGCTCATGTTGGTGAATGTGGAGTAAGAGGAACACTTACCCATTGTTAGTGGGAGTGCGAACTTGTAGGGGTCACTGTGGAAATCAGTGTGGCATTTCCTCAGAAGATAGAATTGATCTACCCCAAGATCCAGTTACCCCACTCTTGGGACCATATCCAGAAGATACTTCTTCCTACCACAGAGACACTTGCTCAACCACGTTTACTGCTGCTCAGTTCATAACAGCTACAGACTGGAAACAACCTAGATGTCCCTCAACAAAGAATGGATAAAGAAAATGTGGCACATTTACACAACAGAGATTTGTAGGTAAATGGATGGAACTATAAAAAAATAAAAATAAAATCATCCTGAGTGAGGTATCTGAGACTCAGAAGGATAAATATGATATGTATTCAATTATATGTGGGTCTTCACTGTTAAGTCAATGAGAACCAAGCTAAAAATTTGTAGAATCATAGAGGGGAGATACTGAGTAAGAGACTGGAGGAAACAGATGGATCTCATTAGGAAAGGAAAATAGAATAGATAGTTATGGATGAATGGATGGAGGGGCCTTGATATAGACATCTAAATTAAGGGCCATTTGAGGTATGTAGTAGTATATAAACCTAATACAATAGGAACTTCCTAAAATATATACATATATGAAGTGATCTAAATGAAATTACCAAATAATGGGGTAGAGAGAGTCCCAACTGTCCATGTCTTGTCAACAAATGAAGTTTCCTATACTGGGATTTGGTTATATCTAATTGGGCTGTTGACCAAAGGTGTCCAATGAGAATCTCCAAACAACCCAGGCCATTGCCTAGGCTATAGGTTGCTTTCCACACACTGACCTCAAGGTCCCAATGCTGAAGATAACATCTACATGACTCATTGAACATGGAGAAGTCAAACTAGTGCCTATATAGTCTTTACTAGTGCCTATATAGAGCCTATATATTCTAGCATCTTTTTAAAAAAAGATTTATTTATTTATTATGTATACAATGTTATGCCTACATGCCAGAAGAGGACACCAGATCTCATTAAAGATGGTTGTGATCTACCATATGGTTGCTGGGAATTGAACTTAGGACCTCTGGAAGAACAGACAGTGCTCTTAACCTCGGAGCCATCTTCCATTCTAGCACCTTTGGTACAGAAAGATACTCTGCATGCTACTAAAAGAGAAACATAAATACCAAGCCAACTATAAACCCTTTGATTTGCAACAGTGTCATGCATACAAGATAGGCTAGCACAATGGTAAGACAAAGCTTGTGAAAGTACCCAATCAATATCTGAGTTGACTTAAGGTTCACTCCAGGAGACGGAACCCACACCCAACACTTCTTGGGTGACCAAGAACCAGAGACTAGATAGCTCAGAGACCTAATGTAAAACCAAACACTGCTAGTCTCAAACAAACAAGAACAAAAAAAATGTAATAATAAAATGACTACTAATGATACACTCCTATACTCATAAATCTGTGCCTTGTTCAGCCGTCATCAGAGAAGCTTCCTCCTTCATCAGATGGGAACAAATACAGAGACCCACAACCAGGCATTATGTAGAGAGAGAGGCCATGGAACACTCAGCACTAAATGGGAGGGCTCCATCAAATTCCTCCCCTCAGGGGTCAGGGAACTCTATGGAAGAGGAGGCAGAGCCATAGGGAATGGAGGGTGCCAGGACAACATGGACAACATGGCCTGCCTCTAAATCAACATCAAGAAAGCTCATATGAACTCAGACTGAAGCACCACGCACAGGTCTGTACCAAGTCCTCTGTGTATATTATGGCTTCCAGTTTAGTGTTCTTATGAAATTTATGAGCATGGAAATGATCCCCCCCCCCCATTTTCTTTTGCGTTTTCAAGACAGAGTTCTCCATGTAACAGTCCTGACTATCCCAGAACTCTTTGTGGACAAGGCTGCCCAGGGATGGGATTAAAGGCAAGTGCCACTATGCCCGGCGGAGTCTCTGATTCTTGTGCCTTTTCTTGGGCTCTTTTTCTTCTGTTGGTTTGTCCTGTCCAACTTGGATGTGATATTTTTTATCTTATTATATTTTAATATTATCTCCTAAAAACCTCTTCTTTTCTAATGAGAGACAGAAAGGACATGTATCTGGGATAGGAGGTGCAAAGGAAGTGCAAGAAGAGGGAGAAGAGAAATCATAGTCAAGATGTATTAGGTAAGAAAAGACTATTTTCGGTAAAAGGAAAATAACATAAAAACTCAGTATATGAAAAGAAAGAGTTCTAGGTGTAGGTTCTTTAGGGAAACAAAGCATGGGTTTCAAGACTGCCTGAGGAGGCTTTTGTAGTGCTGAATCTGAGGCAGAAGGCTACCAGGGCTGAGAGGGAGAACAGGGACCCCTCTGCAGGCTGGGGCATCTGAGGCAGGACTTGGAGACTGTCAGTCCAGCGAGCAGCCTTCCTGACAGAGCTCTCGGGTGATTTACAGCTTGGGCTCTTTTAACCTTACAGTATTTGCTAACTTTAGCCTTACCCTCAAGTAGTATTTCATGGCACTGTGTACTCAAGTGCTCATTCATTCATTCCACCCAGACTCACTGGGTGCTTATTTTGCTCCTAGCACTGTGCCAGGGCTAGGGACACAGGGCTTCACTGTGACTTCCAAACGGGGGATCTTTGTGAGGTGGCAGCTAGGGGAGAGAGGAAGGTGAAAGGGAGACTGAAATTAGACAGAGAGGGGCACGTTGAGGGAACTGACATAGAGGACACCATGAACGAAAGTACCCGCTGAGCCGTGAGCGTTTTTTTTTGGGATAGAGGAGCTTAATGGGCTTTGTTTGGGCTATGAAAAATTTAAAATTAGCCCCACCAGCTGGCCCAGGCTGTGGAGGACTCCCCCACCCTCCTTCACTTCTTTTGCCTTCTCTGGTTTCAGAAATAGCAAGTTCATGCAGGCACGGTGTACTTTGCCCAGACAGAGCAGTCTACCCAGGACTGGCTGGCAGGGCATGCAGCTCCCAGGAGGGATGTAGGCTTCTACCTGGGGCAGGGAGGTGGGAGTGGGGAGTTTTCACAGTCCCACAGTATCTGGCAAGAGGGAAGAAGAGCCTCTGCCCTTCCCCTCTCTTTCCTGACTCTCATCTTTGGCTTCTTTCCCCTTCAAATCTATAGTACCTGATGACCAGATGCCTTGGTGGACAAACACAGCTTCCATGGACAGTGGAAAGAGAAGACCACAAAGCCTGCTTTCACCCACTTTACCCTGGGCCAGACCTTTCTCAGCTCTGCCTGAAACACCCCTCTGCTTGATCCCAGCACCAAAACTGCCACCAAGCCTTACAGGTTGCTTAGAAGCTCTCAGACGCCTTAGAAGATGAGTGGGTGAGGAACAGCCGAGTGTGTACATATGAGTGGGTAGGAAAGGGGGGTCCCTGCCTGGTGGTGCTGGCAATTATGAGGATGAGTAATGGGGCCTGGAGCATCTGTCCCCATACCAGACAGCCATGGCCTAGCTCTATCTCCCAGATTGCTGCTATGGATTGGATATAGTTTGTCTCCTGGAAAACTTACAC
The DNA here is from genome assembly GCA_028658305.1 of Pachyuromys duprasi. Taxonomy (NCBI): domain Eukaryota; kingdom Metazoa; phylum Chordata; class Mammalia; order Rodentia; family Muridae; genus Pachyuromys; species Pachyuromys duprasi. Next base: position 62,637,492 of record CM053751.1, on the reverse strand, counting down.
TCAGACTTGGTTCCAAAAGTGGGACCTTTAAGAGATGACTGGGTCATCAAAGGGGATTAGGGCCTTGGAAAGAGTTCTCTCAAGTAGATTAGTTACCACCAGAGTGATTGGCATCAAGTGACAGTGTCCTTGGTGTGTGGCCTCTTCCATGTGCCCACTTGTCCTTTCATGAGCTGAAGAAGCACTAAGCTTTTGCTTAAGAAAGTGGTGCCAGGGACGTTCTCTTGAGATTCCCAGCCTGGCAATCATGAGCACAAGTTGACCCAGGATCAAGTGTTCTATAACAGTGGCAGAAATGGATCAAGATAAATACTCGGAGTGCCCGAGTGTCTTCTCACTCTCTTCCAGCCTCGGGTGTCCCCACCCCCACCTCACAAACAGCAATATCATTTACAAATACCATATCATATGATGGCTCACCCTCATAGTCAACCTGAGTGGGCCCACCTGGGAGGCATGTCTGTGAGGGCATTTCTAGAGAGATTTGAGGAAGAGGGAAAACCCAGTGCTGAGAAACAAACGGGATAGGAGAGAACACGTTGAAGCACCAGTATCCGTCGCTCTCTGATTCCTGACCACACATGGAACTGGGTGCCTCCTGCTCCCGCCACCTTTCTTCTTTTCATTTTTAAAAATAAATGTATCTGTATTTATGTTATGTGTGTATGAGTGTTTGCCTGCACATATATATGTGCTTTACGTGCATGCACTACCAGACGAGGCCAGAGGCGAACATTACCCACCATGGGAATTGAACCTGGGTCCTCTGCAAGAGTGGCAAGTGTTCTTAATTGTCGAGTTCTCTCTCCAGCCCCCAGCCTTCCTGCTTTAAGATACTTTGACAGGCATTTTGTCATCGCAGTAAGGACAGTAACTAATATTAGTAAGTGCCACCGGTGGTCACTAGAGTCCTCATCGGCAGCAATAAAGGAGGTTTCTGGAGAATGAAGCACAACTGAGTGTGAGCAGTGGGACCCAGAAAATCCCCCTCAGAAGGTGTGAGGGAAGCAGGGCCTTGTGAGAGACCAGTGTGTCCCCGCTTGCACTCCCGCCCACCTACCCCCCCCCCAGCCCGGGTCCACAGCAGCGGTCCACTCCCGCCCCTCCCCAGCCCGGGTCCACAGCAGCAGTCCACTCCCGCCTCTCCGCAGCCCGGGTCCACAGCAGCGGTCCACTCCCGCCCCTCCGCAGCCCGGGTCCACAGCAGCAGTCCACTCCCGCCCCTCCCCAGCCCGGGTCCACAGCAGCGGTCCACTCCCGCCCTCCCCAGCCCGGGTCCACAGCAGCGGTCCACTCCCGCCCCTCCCCAGCCCGGGTCCACAGCAGCGGTCCACTCCCGCCCCTCCCCAGCCCGGGTCCACAGCAGCAGTCCACTCCCGCCCCTCCGCAGCCCGGGTCCACAGCAGCGGTCCACTGAAACGCTGGCTGGGGCTTCCGTTCCCAGCTGTCCTCACCCCGCTTCCACCGCAGTTCTGTGTGCTGTCCAACCTGGCTTTGGGAAATTAGGGCAAGCCAAAAATGGCCTCTCTTTTGGGAGAGTCTTCAATAGGTGACAAGTCAGTCGGCTGCCTATATTAGACACATTTCAGTGGGTGGATGGGTGGGGACAACAGTGAGATTCTTTTAACTTGTTGAGTCAGTTTCACAGACAGTCAGAATTTCTGACTTCTCTTGGAGTCCTGTAGAGCCACAGTGACATTTGGGGGCTGCCCCTATGGCCAGCCTCCCTCTTACTTTCCAGATCCCATCAGTTTCATGAAGGCTGAGTTCTTCACTCCCCAAGTTCTTACGTTAAAGGACCAATTTCTCTGCCTGAGGATGTGAGCCATGGAAACAGTTCAATCAAGATGAGGTCAGTCTGGGATAGTGTGGACCCTTATGGAGAACATAGGCACACACAAAGGGAGGAAGCTACGTGGAGGTAAAGGCCTCAGAGACCAGGATACTGTTTCTATAGGCCAAGGAGTACCACAGAGTGCTAAAAAAAATTTCTGGAAGCCAGGAAATTAATCCTTCCCAGCATTCTCAGAGGAAGCATGGCCTAACTCAAGTCACACACCTCTCCTCCAGTGCTGAAGTGGGTCTCTCTTGAGTCACACAAATGAAATAAAACAGAACAAACCAAAAGATCTGGAGAGATAACTTAGCAGTTAAGAACACTTACTAATCCTGCTGAGGATCCAGGTTCAGTTCTCAACACCCACATGAGGTAGTTTACAACTGGCTAAAGCTCTGCTTGTAGGGGATCTGATGCCTGCATGTATGTGGTTCACATAAACATGCACACACACAAATAAAAAATAACTCTTGAAACAAAACGCCCTCACGTGTGGAATCCCTTGTTCCCACTGCCTAGAGTATGGCTATACATGGCCTATCTTAAAGAGGTTCAATGCCCTCACTCAGGTGGACTTAGTGTCTCTGAGTTTGCTACCTGCATAAAAGGAGCTTAGGGTACAGTTGCACACAGAAGGAAGACCATGTGAATACTCAAGGAGAAGGCAGCCCTCTGCAAGCCAACCAGAGGCCTGGGGAGAAACACCCTGCCACATTTGAGTACCTGATCTCAGACGCGCAGCCTTCACCGCTAGGAAAAAGGTGTTTCCTTGGCTCCTGGTGTTCTGCTGGTTACGCCTGTGACTGTGTCTAGCTCCCTTGAAAGGCCTTGGTCGCATTTGGTCGTAACCACAACCCTCGGAGATACATGTTCATCTCTCAGATGCACAAGTAGAACTCTGGAAAGTGTGATGACAGAGGCCTGGGGGAAGCAAGGCCTTGTGAGGCTTGGGGAAGAGAGCTGCCAGACTGACCCCTGGGTCCCTTCTTTACCTGCAGCCCGTGGGAGGTCAGACCTGTTGTGCATCTGTTTCTTTCTACCTTGCCTCTCAGGAGGCCAAGGCTGGACCCTTCTGCACCCGCAAGGACCCCAGTGTGCCTGTGTCTGTGTAGGGCCTGAGGTCGTATGTGAGGCCTGGTTTTAACCCAAAGCTCTAGTCTCTAATTTCAGACACTGAGGTCAGTGGGGGGATGGGAGAGGGGGTGAGAAGAGAGAAGAGGAGGGCGGCTTTGGGTGGGAAGGGTATGTGAGTGTCTCAAAGCTGCAGTTCTCAGGCATGGACTTGCAGACATGCTGGGGAATGTGCTCTTCAGCTACCATGCCCAGTCAAGTCATGCCCTTCCTACTGAGGCCCCGATCCATGCCTTGGTGTGTTCTATAATTCTTTGTGGGATCCTTCAGCAGCCATGAGAGTTGGTCAGTCACATCATTGCTGTGGAGACTGAGATGGTGCCTCTGTCTTAACCAGGAACAGACACTGCTCATACTCTGCCTGGTGCTATCATAGGTTGCAGTTGGCTGCACACTCCCCACGGGCCTGTGCCAGGCAGAGAACCAAGAAGGAAGCTTGGGCGAAAGAGGGTGGAAACTGCCAACCAGTGTGACAAAGATCTAAACCACCCACGTGGTCTGTAATCCTTCTGCTTGCTCCTCCTCCCCCATCCATGACCTCAGCCTGAGAACTCAAGTTTAGATTTGTGCTTTTGCCGGTCTGTTACTATCAGCCATTTCCACAGGGAGGTAGAGAGAAGCGGGCCAGTAGCTCTCACCTCTGCCGACCTCTGCCTCTCTCAATAGCTGATTGTGAAATGCCCTGACCAGTGTACACCAGAACAAGCAAAGGGAGTATCGTTGGGGCTGGAATGCAGGGACTATGATAGCCTCAAGGCAAATGGCTATCCATCTCCCACTCTACAGAGGGCTGTCCCTGGGTCCTAATCCTTGCTTCCTCCTCCTCCTCTTCTTCCGTGAGAGCCTGAGGGGGTCATACAAGCTCTGTTCCTGGAATCTACCTGGAGGTTACTTCCTCTTTTATTGAAGTCACACCTGTGGGGGCCTGGCCCCTTTCTCCCTTCCCAAGCTAGAGGGTCACCGGGTGTCTAGAGCTGAACATGCTGGACTGAGGCGGGACTAGATGGAAACAGGGAGTAGAGGATGGGGCCCAGAAGCATTGCCTGTGTCTGTTAGGGGACTGCTTTCTGCCTCTGGTCACCGGGCAGCAGACTGGCAGATAGTAAGACTGACATGGCGTTAGGGTAATTATGTCTGGAACCCAACTTTGCTGGGAAACCTGGAGACATAATGAGGCTGCAACAGTCCATGCCCAGGACTGAAAAGGCTGCAGGGTCCCAGATGTAGGTACCCACATATAGTCCAGCCTTTCAAGGGGTGGGATTGGCCCCTGCTGAGGGAGTATGTCCCCAGTGTAGGGACAGTGTAGGACTGTCTCTCTGTGTCCCACTGGTCTTCTTGCCTCCTGATCACATGCTTTTCTACTTTGGGACTAGTTTCTTGGGTCTTTTAAAAGGAAACATTAGCAAAACTGCCTTTGTTTCTGGATCCCTTATTTCCCCCAACCTCCCATAGCTGACACCAAGCCTAGGCACCTAGCTTCACTTAGCAGACCACTCAGTGTCCTGCTTCTCATTTTCTGCAGTTAAAGAAAGTAGAAGCTGCTGTGTTCTGAGAAGGTGCTTTCTGTCTCCTCCACAGGAAGGAGGCAAAATGTCCCTTGAGGCTCAGGGAGCATCTCAGACTACTCAGAGCTGGAGTGGCAGGATGCCGAGGTCTAACCTGCTCATCTCAGGATTGGAACAGGAGAGGGTGCTGAGGAAAACAGGATCGCAGGAAATGTTGGTGGGGTGGGCAGCAGTGTCTGGTGGTGAGCTCTGTGTACCCCTGCTGGGATATGGGGCAATGGTAAGGATGGGAAGACACAGGGCAAATGAGCAGGGGGCCAGGGCTAGGAACAGAAGCACAGGGGTTTTTCTTTTGGAAGAGCCTGAAGAGTACTTTGCTGATGGAAGGTCCCAGATGCTGTGATGGGCATGGGACACCCAGAAGGAGGCTGGTGGTTGGAGGAGGGAGGTGGTCCAGGGAAGGATCTTTGGTAGATCATGTAACCACCTGATAACCCCAGGGCTCCACTATGAGGAGCCTAACTGTGGGTCCACGCAGAAAGACCCACACACTTCAGAGAAGCTCAGAGTGGGGGTGTCTGGGTGAGGGGCTGTGGATAATGCTTGATACTAGGCAATGAGGGCTCGGTGGGCCACAGCCTGAGGCTAGAGAGGTCATAGGTTATGGAACAACTGGGAAAGCCATAGTACAAAAAGGCAAGAGCTAATAGTAATTAGGGAGACATGCTTGGCCTCTTTTATGAGCATAAAATGAGCTGCTCAAAAATGCTGGCAGCGGGCCTGGCCAGGGCAAGCCACGGTCAACAGCAGCTGTGTTATTACTGAAGAAGCCAGCTTTGTCTGGAGCCACACTAGGTGCCCTTACTGTCCTTCCCTGATGATTTACAGGGCTGGCCCTTGGTGGGTGGGCTCCACCTTCCTTACCTATCCAGACCTTGTAGAAGCACTACTCCTTGTCTTCAGTTCCTTCCCGTCTACAGAGGATTCAGTTATGTGCCTGCTCTTTCAGCTGGCCATTTTAATAGAAGAACTATAAACTCCAGTGCCAACTGGAGGACCTAGTAGAGTGGCAGGGATGACAGGCTTCTTGGGACCCGGGGAGAGACCCCGCTGAGGTTCCTGAAGAGACTTCACTGTCCAGTATGTAGGTCCTGCTGTCCTTTCAGCTGCTTTGGACAGCCCTGAGGCACTATAGAGAATGTTCCAAATGCAAACAAGGAAACTCCATCACAGCAATAGCCCAGGGAAGGCAGGGGCGGGGCTCAAATGGCCATCTGCAAGTCAGAACCTGCTACTCATCCACAGATGTGATGATCACCTGTCCAGTTACTAATCTTCACCTCACCCTTTGTGACCCTTGGTGACTTCCTGTCCACACAGCAACCATTACACTGCTGGTCCTTTTGGACTCTTCAGGTCTTCCCTTCCTTTCCTGGCCCTCATCTTCTTTAGCCTCGCCCACTGGTTACTGCCTTGCTTACTCTATAGCTGGCTGCCTTCCAAACCCTTCTTTATAGCAACGCCAGTCTTGGAAATGCAGATCCTACAGCATCTACAATAGGATTCCAGGTAAGGCACACAGGCTCCCTTCCCAGTGGGCAAGCTGTCTGCTACATCCCCAGCTGTCCTTCTCTCAGAACTTGAGATAAGGCCCAGGGACGTGTCCCTGAAAGCTCAGACCTCTTCACATAGCCCAGCTGGCCTCAGGCTCACTATATAGTCAAAGATGACTCTGTATTTCTGACCTTCCTGTCTCTATTTCTCAAGTGCCAAGATTACATGTGTATGTCACCATATCCATTTCAGGTGGTGCTGGGTGTATTCTAGGCAAGCTCTCTACCAGCTGAACCACATTCCCAGCTCCTGCCTGAACTATATTTTCAGTACTTATATCTCTATGTTCCTTTCTAAGTTTTCACATTTTAAACAAGGAATATGTCCATTGTAGCTATAGGCCATCCGGGCTTCATAGTGAGATTCCATCTTGTAAAAAAAAAAAAATCAATTTTATTTATTTTTGATTGTTTGAGGCAATTTGTTTTGATTGTTTCTCCATGCAATCCTGACTGTTCCTGGAATTCACTATATAGATTAGATTGACCTTGAACTCACAAGTAATCCTCCTGCCTCTGCCTCCTTGGGGCTGGGATTAATGGTGTGAAATCAGTCCTGGTTTCCATTGTAGTTAATGGTTTATGAGGGCCAATATAATCCATCAGCTCAGGGAACATGGCTTCTGGACTCCCCCCTCAGCTACCCTACCAAGTCTCCTTGACATCAAAGCTATGTACAGTGTGGTGCGAGCGGGACCATCTGTCCACGGCTGTCTCCCACTAGCAACCCTGTGGTCCTGAAAGGTCTTCTTTCCAACTGTTAGTCCTCATTGAAATGACTTTGTGAATATCTTGATGACTGGGAGCCAAGGGATGCCACCAAAAACACACCAGGCCACAGACAGCAGAGGACCATATCATGATGGCAGACTTTATAGGTTATATGGAACATGGGTACAGGGAAAATACACAATGGTGGCGAAGGTGGAAACGCATCACAGTGGCTGTTAGTGATGATGGGGGATGAGGGGTGGAGGGAGGGGACGTTGGCTCTGAGTCACTGAAGGCTGGAAAGAACATGATTCCAGAATGTGGGCAAAGGACTTTTGGCAGTTGGCAGTTCTCAGTATACCTAACTCCTAGTACCCAGCATAGTTCCTAAATTTCACTAGGTGCCTGATACACGGATAGCAGCAAATTCAACTAAGAAGCCCTATAGACTCAAAGGCTCAAATCAAGAAAACTTTACTACCCTACAATCTGTCCTGTGTCTCAGACCCCCTTCCTCTGTGGTGGCAGCATACTTGGCCTTCTAGGAAATTCCATGCTTCTTCCCAACATCCCACTTTGTATTCTATTTATTCCACGTTCTTCCTCTTGTTGGTAGCAGAAGCAGGCTGAAATGCCCCTCTGAGGCAGGCAGCACTGTGGGGAAGGGGCAGGTCATAAGGAGTGCCCTTAGCCCATGGCTGCCACCAGCTCCATTAATCCACAGTTGACATTTGTCCCTCTAGTCTTTGCTCAAGATGTATTTTATCCAAGATGGTAGAAGGAGACAACTTCTGGGCCTGGTGGCCTCATTCCTATCAAAGAGTCCTTACCATTCTAACCCCCCTAGATGTGACTTTGAGAAAACAGAGCCACAGAGGAAGAGGTGATAGACAATAAGGCCACTAAACCCTTATATCCTTCCTCAAGGTGGGCTGAGCCTGGTTGGTCACTGATGAGTCTTTTAATATGTAAAAGAGTACAGGATAAGGTTCAAGGGCTGTCTGCTATTAAAGAGGGCAGGAACGGTTCTTAGCGTTGGGGCCTGGGTTTGGGAATCAGACTAGGAATGAATAGGGCGGCAGAACTTTGGGAGTCTGACCTGGAAATCCACATTTACCTCGCCATTGTGGTGGGAAGGGGCCTGTCCTGGCAAACCCCTTTCACCCTTGCAAATGTATTGTTATTAATGGAAACAGTGTAGGAACGGTTGCTATATTTCAACACTAAAATTCAACGTGCATTTTCACATGTGAGTAATCAGCATATCCATTACCTCAGCCCTCTAATGTTTGTGTTGAGAACATTAAAAAAAAACTCTTGCTCTTTTGAAATATCCACCAAAGGTCAGATGCACATGAATTAGAGGCCAAAGTTCCTTCTTTCCCCATTTGTACTTCTTCTTTGTCTTTAGGGACCCTAGGGGAGTCCCACTTTCCCAGGGGATTTTGAACTTGGTGTGCCAGCAGCAACACAATCTGTGAGGTCACCTGGACAAAGGTGGAGAAAGGAGGGACCAACCCTCTGCCCTTGTCACACTGGTTTCTCTTAGTAAGTACTGTGGGTGATTCTGATCTATGTCAATAATCTCTAAAAGAAAAACTGTGCCCAAACTGGTCTGAGAAAACATATCTCGTGAGTAATACAATTATTAGCCTCCTCCAGGGGTGGGAGTGGGGATCAACATTCCTGGCAAAAAGCGTAAGTAATTTTTCTGATGGAGTTTAATGTGATTAAAGGTTATTTTTAGAAACCAGTGCCCGGCCCACCCAGCTGGCTGGAAGGAGGAAGTTGGTGGGCAAACTTGTATGCAGAGACAGAAAAAAACATCTCGCCTGCTTCCACAAAGAGAGGCTCTAACACAAAAGCAAGCCCCGAAATAACCTAAAATCAAGTAGAAGGCCTACCTGAGAGGACACTAAGAAATGGATGTGGGTCTCCTACATACTCCAGCAGGTAGGTGTGTGTGTGTGTGTGTGTATGATTGTGGATAGCCGAAGTTACATTTTAAGTTTTAATTACTATGTCTAAGAGAGCCATAAAACAAAAATGCCTCAAACCGGAAAGCCCCTTGCCCAAGGACAGATACTTCCTGAAATGCTGGAAGCTGTTTGTTGTTCATGTAAGGTAACACGCCACATGTTTTCGCATCCCTAAGCAAGTTTGTTTGGCCCAGCTGCCCCAGATATGCTTGGTGACACGCAGATGGGAGGTATGTAGGCAGGAAATGTGTCAAGATGTACAGTTGCCCCTGACTGGACCTAAGCAGGAGGTGTACAAGCAGAAAGTACGTCAGGATATATGCTTATCCCTGATTGGAGCTGGTGGGAAATACGTAGCCTTATGGATTTGCCTTTATAAGCTTCTGCAAACAAACAAACACATAAAAAACCACCAACCAACTAACCAAGCATGATGTGATGTCATTTTCTGGGGATCCAGGATCGGTTCTGGCCAGAGTCCATCATCTTGGCCAGTGTTTAATTAAGGTTTGCTTCAAATTTGGCTCAAGAATTGTGGTGGTGGTCTTATTCTTGCCCAGCAAGATTAATAACAGCTTAAGGGATAGAAGAGCTGGACACAATGAGAGTTGCCCTTGGTTTCCTGAACATACATGCGGCCATTGTCATGCTGCCCTGCAGACCTAGAATCAAATGAGCTGAAGATAAGATGGGAAGATACTGGGACAAGGAGACCACAAGCCTGGGATCAGAGGTGATCTGGCCTATTCCAGGAAAGTTCAGTGACTTCGAGGTATACACTCTCAAAATTGTCAGCGAGGTTTGAACATGTCTACATTCTTATGCTCCCAGCAGTACCTCTCACAATAGGTAGCTCTTGGACGCAAGCTGTAACCATCAGCAGGTGAACAGGTTAGTAAAATGTGGCATATCAATGGAATATTCTTCAGTCATAAAAGGAGATGCTACCATGTACAGGTGTGGCTTTTAAGCCTTCCTTATACTCTTTGCACTTCTGATAGTTTAGGTCTCTGGAATAAGTTGTCAGCAGACAAACTGAACAAGAGAAAAGAGATTTCAATTTTATGCATGTGCACACTAGTCATGTAAAATAGACTAAAGGGACAGAAGATTGCTGTTCATATAGTATTCTGCTTTCTGGAAAGAAATAGGGTTTCAAGGGTTTAGAGGAGGTGGTAATAGGTTGTGGGAGGGTCAGAAGAGGGATTGGATGGTGAACAAAGGTTGTCTTGTTAAGCAGATAAAGTTTCAGGTAGTGGTCCGGAAGAATAGGTGACAAGATGTGCTAAAGTCTGTCTAGGTGACACATTGACCTTCAGTCTCTTTTATGAATTACTTTCTTCCAGCCAATGAGCTGAGGAAGGGAGTTACACAGCAGGCAGGTGAGGAAGGTCCACACATGCCTTTCATATAACGTAATCAGAGTGCCAGAGAGCTACATCTAGATGAGTCTTTTATGACAAGCTAGCCACGACAAGACATACACTCTTAAAAGTCCTATGAATTCCACCTGCAGGGCATAGCTTGTTATAGTTTCACTTCTGTTTCTGAGACAAAATATTCCAACCAAAAACAACAAACAACACCAACAACAATAAGTTAAAAAAAAAAAACAAACTATCCAACCAAACAACCTCCCCAACAAACTAGGCTGGGCAGGATGCCACAAGGCTTTAATCCCAGCATTTAGGAAAGCAGAGGCAGGTGGATCTTTGTGAGTTTGAGGCCAGCCTGGTCTACACACTGAGTTCCAGGACAGCCAGAGCCAAGGCTACACTGAGAATCCCTGTCCAGAAAAACAAAACAAAACAAAACAAAACAACAAAGAGAGTTCCAGGCCAGCTAGGGCTATGTAGTGAGACCTGAGACCGTGTCTCAAATGAACAAAGAAGCAAGAAAGCAAACAAATAAACAAAAGCAACTTAGGGAAGAAACGGTTTATTTGACTTACAGTTCCAGGTTATTGTCCATTATTCATCAAGGTGGGAGCGTAAAACACAGTCAAGCCTTCTTGCTTGAGTGCTTGTTGCTTATCTAGCTATCTTCTGTAGCTTAAGGAATAACACCACCCACAATGAGCTGGGGCTTTCCACATCTATTAACAATCAAGACAACCCTTTATAGACATGCCCATAGGCCAATGTGATTTTGCCAATCCATTACTTAGGCTCTCTTTGTAGCTGACTCTGTTTTGTGGTGATTTTACATTTAAAACCATTACAGGGCTGGAGTAATGACTCAGAAGCTAAAAGCACATCCAGCAGTGGGGTGTGGTGGCGCACACCTTTGATCCCAGTGCCCGGGAGGTAGAGGCAGGTGGACCTCTGAATTGAAGGCCAGCCTGGTCTACATAGTGAGTTCCAGGATAGCCAGAGCTACACAGTAAATGCTGCCTCAACAGGGGGAAAGAGAGGAGGGAGAGAGGGAGAGGGAGAGAGAGAACAAGCTATTAAGAAAATGTACAGATTTTGATTTCCAGCCTGAACATCAGGCCCAGAAGTTAAGAGAACATACTCCTCTTGCAAAGGAGCTTCCTTCTCTTTCTCCTATTTTTGAGGCAAGATCTTGCTATGTAGACCAGGCTAGCCTCAGATTCTTTCCTCTACTGGGACACCCAGCATGCACTACCACACACCATCTGGAAGGTCGGTTGAATGCTAATCTCCTAGGCAGAGTTCGAGGTCATTCTCCAAGACTTACCTCTCCCTCTGCATTCCTTTGTTAATTATGTTCCAGGTTTGAGGTCTTTTGACTCACACAGGCTTCCTTCGAGCAATTTCTTCCCAGTTGCCCCCCATCAGCCACCACTGCAATGATCAGACAATGCCAAGGCCACAGACACAGGCATAAACGAGAAAGAAAGAGGGTCTTTCCCCCGCCCCTTAATGGCTCTCCTTGACTTCCTCTCCCTAGCACAGGCAGGAAGGCAGCCTCTGCTGATTACGAGACAGCTCACGGCTGTCAGTTCTGCTTGAATAAACTCCTTTGTCCTCGAGAATTTTCCCATGTCAAACATTTAGTCTGCTGTGCTTGGGGTCACTGAACAAGGAGATGAGCCTGAATTTTTAAACAACCTTATAAATGCAAGACATCTGTCACACAACATCTGTTGCACTGTCCCCAGCTTTCAAGACCCTTCCTTAAAGCACTATTATTCTATAATTTAGGTGCTAACAAATAATAATTAGAAAAAAATTAATATTACAGACATATGTTCTTGGGAGATGGGAGTCTACCAGATCCACCCCACAAAAACATTCTGGCATGGACCAATGAACTATTCTTAATAGTTTGCTGCTTATTCCTCAGAATCCTGCCCCCCCCCCCCCAATGCAACCATCTCTACCGTCACCGTCCTTACCCCACCATTGCAATTGACCTGGCAGAAATGACAAATGTCTAAGACAGGCTCATGTTTCTCAGCCTTATCAGATTATACAGCTTGCCAGACACCTTGACAGGATGAGAGACATCCAGACGATGACGTCTTACTGGTTGCCAGGACCGCCCCTTGATGGGGACTGCTTAGCATTGCACATCTCCGGCTCTCTATAAAAACTCTGATCTGATGTCAGGACCCTAAAGACGGGCTTGAGGGAGCATCACTGGATCTCTTTGTCCCTCTTCCCTCTTCCATGAAACAAACGTCCCCTTTCTGCTTTTTATAATTAATTTGGCTGTTTTAGTTGGATCCTTAAGGATGGTTGGCTGGCTGAACTTGACTTTTTGGGGTACAGGCTGTGGTCTCAAGTCAGGTAATATTGTGTTGTCCTACATACTGTTTGGCAATTGCTTCTTTTAGTATCAGAACCTCACTGTTGTCTTAGCTGTAAGATGTCTAGGAATAGTCACATATTACAGAGCTCCTTGACAATGCTCAGAATCTTATCTCCCTCTTCCCAGTTTTTCCCTTATACAGTGGATACACTTGGACATGTATTTCTTTGCTTGTGTGTCCTGTGAATACAGGAGGCATTTCTAGAAGCAGTTAGGGAGTGAGTACTAGCCTTAAATGCTAACGTCAAAACAAGATTTATTTCAAATTATTATTATTAATTATGATTGTGTCTGTGCACTGTGAGGGGGGAACACCCATGCCCCAGCATGCACGAAGCAGTCGGACAAGCACTTTGTGCGGATGGTTCTCTCCTCCAGTGTTACCTGAATTTCAGGGGTCTAACTCAGGTCAGGCTTGTTTGGCACGTGCTCTTCCCACTGGTAAAATCTTACTCTTCCCCAAAAGACTTCTCTCCTTCACCGATGGTAAGGTTTACAGCTGAGACTCCACACCAAGGCCGGCTTGCTAAAAGAAAAGTATACACTCTTTATTAACTAAACTTGTGCGTGAAGAAACCGTGTCTTGAACCCCCCTCCCCAAAGATTTATTGTGTATGTGTGTTTAAGATGTGGGGACGCTTTTTGTAAATGGTTCTCTCCTTTCACCTTTATGTGAGTTCTGGAGTCCATGCTTGTGCAGGAAGCACCCTGATCCACGGAGCCATCTCAGCAGCCCAGTGAACTACACTTTAACTGAAACAAAGCTATCGGCCTGTCGGGAATTAGGCCACCAGCCCCAACGTTATGACGTTGTGTGAGCTCTGACCCCATAACAACTCACCTCGCTGGTTCCTAGGGCATCATGGGAGGAAATGGAGTATTTTAGAGGCAGGAAGCCAGAAGAGATATGTGATGAAAATCTGTCTTCTGTTTCAAGATGCGGTGAACCCCCCCCCCCCCCCCGCTGCCTCCCATGCCCAGGTGTCAGGCAGGAAACTCACTAGTGAGTAAAATCAAAACTCCAGTGTGCAAGAAACTCCAGCAGCAATAAAGAACTCTGACTTAGCCCAATACTTACTCAAGCGTTCGAAGTCATCCTGGTGTTTTCCTGGTGTCTTAGAATTTCCGTTTTTCAAAAGCTTTATTCATTTTTTAAAAAAAATGTCTGAGTGTTAGTTTAAGTGTCTGTGTCTCATCCTCTTCTGAGAATACCCGTGGGTCTCACGCTCTTGGAGGCTGAAAGGATGAGCGGGGCCCTGGAACTGGAGTTACTGAGCCACCGTGTGGGCACCAGGAGCCCAACCTAGGTTCTTTGAAAGAGCCACAGGCGCTTTCCCCTGCCACCTCTCCATTTCCTGGAGTCTTGGTTTTTATATCCTCAAGAAACAGACACCAAGATATGAATTTAGCTGGGCATGGTGGCTTAATCCTGTAATCCCAGCACTCAGGGAGTCGAGGCACAGGCAGGTGGATCTCTGTGAGTTCAAAGCCAGCCTGGTCTACAAAGTGAGTCCAGAACAGCCAAGGCTACACAGAGAAACCCTTTCTCAAACAGTAACAACAACAACAAAGAGAGAGAGAGAAAAACAAATGAAAAAGAAAACACACAGAACAACAACAACAACCCCTCCACAAGATATGAATCTGATTGCAAAATGTGGGGACGCAGCCAGGGAGATGGCTCAGTCGATAGAAGCACTTGCCTGGTGGCCTGAGATAAGTTCCCAGAACCCACAAACAAAGATGATGCAGTTGCCTGAGTCTGTGATCCTGGCAGTCCTACAGAACATGAGGGGGGTGGGAATCAGCCAGAAGCAACGGCCAGCTACCCTGAAGCACTTAGTAGGGGCAGAAATGAGAGAGGCTGCTTCAGCAAAATGGAAGGTGAGAGCTGACCTCTGACCCCCACACACCACGGTAGCAGGGCTCATGCACACCTCTACTCACATAACACATACACAAAAATAGTTTAATAAGATTTATTTTATGTGTCTGAGTGTTTTGCCTGTGTGTTATGTATGTGCACCATGTATGTACAGTACCCACAGAATCCAGGAGGGGGCATCAGAGCCCCTGGAACTATGAGCCACCATGTGGGTGTTGGGAACCAAGCCCGAGTCTCCCACAAAAGCAGCAAGTGCTTTTACCCACTGAGAAGTTTCACCAGTCCTATAAGTAAATTGCTTTAAAGTTGAGGATGTAATAGAGGAAAGAGAACGAGACAATAAAAGGGAGTTTTCAGGTCAGAGATCAGAGTTATTTCTACAGAGGAGCCGAGGAGCTACGTGCTCACCCAAGAGCTCCTGCTCCTCAGCCGGGGAGGCCTACTTCTGGTTACTTGAAAACTCCTGCGCTTCCAGTTTGGGTTGCTTTCGGCGGCCCGTCTGGCCAGGTAAAAACCCACAGGCAGAGGTGCAGGTATTAGCAAAACACAGCACTTCCGTGCGGGGGTGCCACCCGCAGATCCGAATGCCATGGCTTGAACACAGCAGCATCTGCTAGACCTGGTTAAAGTCCCTGGCAACACCATCGTTCTCCCAGATTCATTTAGTGATCAGAAGAGATTCAGTTTAGCAATTACATGGGCTACGGAGGCAGTGGACTGACTGACTGCTGCTCCTTGCTAGTGTCTTCTCTCTTGTGTCACTTTGGTCCCTGCAAGACTGAAGGGGGCAAGAGAGGAGAGGTTAGACTTGGGAAAGGCACTTAAAAAGAAAAACTTGCTCCATTGCAATTCTACTTTAGCACTCTCGGCATGGGCAGATGGTCCATTGTGGGATCATTTACTAGGGGAATATTTTGGGGGCATCTTCAGGAAGTCTGCCATTTTCGGTTGTGCTGGTTTGAATGAAAAGGCCCCTCTCCCACAGCTTAACATGTTTGAGTGTTCTTCAGATTGAGGTGCTGTTTGCAAGAGGGTTAGATGCGGCCTACCTTGAGGAAGTGCATCTCTGAGGGTGAGCTTTGATGTTTCAAAGCCACACACCATTTCCAGACCCATCTCCCTGTTTCCTGCCTGCAGTTAGAGATGTGAGCTCTGCTCTTTTTGTATCATGACTCCCACTGATTGCTATGGTTCCCTGCCATGGGGGAATCACATCCCTCTGGAACCAGAAAAGCTCAAATAAACTTCTGTAGGTTGCCTTGCTCATGATATTTTATCACACCAACAGAAAAGTAACTAGTACATGTCTCTTCTTCAAAATATCTCGTCATGTGTAAAGCAAATATCACCAAAGTTGGAAAGCTAAAAATGCTTATGGTCTAAACTTTTCAGGGGGAAGGGCAGCTCAACCTGTATTTCTAAAGGGGACTGTGCAGTAACAAAGTGCCGCCACCAGAGGGCAGGATAGACTGTGCAGAGACCCAAAAGAGGGCAGTTCCTCAGGCAATGATGCAAAGGCACTGAAGTTTTCCTAGCTCACCTACTAAAAATCCACCCCAGCTCCAGGTCCTAGCTTTCAAACTCTGTGCTCTCTTCTCTGTACTTGCTACTGACCAGAACTGATGCCTGGCTGGAGGAAGGCTGCAGTGTTCTCTGGGGTTAACTAGGGAGGAGCTGGGGTGCAAAGGATGGAGGGAGGAAATGGAAGGGCTTAGGGGACGGGAGGCCTTGACTCCCGGAGGAGTCATCAAGGGTGTCTATGAACCAGAGCGCAGACAGGTTAACGGAGAACAAGTGTACAAGCCTTGGTACCTGAAGGAATGTATCACAAAGCAAACTCACTACAGCAGGACAAGAGAGGCGCTTAGCTGCCTCCTGGAGAAGGGAGGTAGCCTGGGAGGTGCTTTGGGGGAAAATGAACAAATAGGCTAACAGAGGAGTTGTTCAGAGATTTACCAGTCTGACTCAAGTTTTTGTTTTAGTAAATTAGAATCTTTTTATTAAAAAAAAGTGTCCAGGACCAAACCAGAGAGTTCCCTAGGTAAGGCCCTGGCTATTGTTAGTCTAAAGGCAAAACCCGTAAGGTTATAATTTGGGGGAGCCAAGTTAACTCATGTCCTGTCTGGATGCAGGCAAAGCCTGATTTTGTAATGGACATCCAGCAGGTACCTCAGTCACTGAAGCGAGAGTTTCACATAAAAGTGGGATTTAGCAGTTAGCTTGGTTGATCTTGTGACCCTCTACAATAGCTGAGGCAGTGAAATATTTTGCAACAATCAGGAAGTGGTCCATCTTGTGGCAGCTGACAGGGTACATTCAAGGTAGGAGCAACTTCCCTGTGGCTTATACAAGCTCAAAACAATTTTGTTTTCACAAGCTTAGCACGGTAAGTTTATCCTCTAAATAATACTGTTCGCCATCAGAGAACCCATGACAGACCGAAGTATGGATACTACCAAAATCCAACTTGGTGAACCAATGAGTTTTATTGGGGTTAGCTACAGAAACATAGGTGGGGAGTTACTTACAGGAGCAGAAATGACTCAAAGACAGCTGTATCACCAGATCCCACCCCAACAAGACCAACAGCTCACAAATCTGGGAGTCTGGAGCACGCTGCACAGCCTGTAGGCAGCTCAACAGGTTGGACAGTGTCCTTTCTGGGTGCGCCAGCTGGTGTAAACCTCTCCCAGGAAGCGTGGCTCGTTTCTGTTTCTTCTACGAAGCTATTGACCTCAGAGTCAATTTTTGCTGCGTTTCTGCTCTCAGTCTTCTAAGCACCTCAGCTCCACTTGATCTGGAGGAACTCTCAACTTTTATTGCTTACTCTTGGATCCGGTCAGTTTCAGGGACTTCCTGAAACTATTTTGAGTTGTTTAACTTCCTGCTTAAGGAGCTTCCTGCAGGACAGAATGTTTCAGTCTCTGAGAAAACTGTTACACCATATTCAACGCCTTCCTCCCCTCTCATATTACATTCTTTTCACTTCCTGCCTTGCAGTGATCCGTGGGGTGACTCTAGATGCCCACCTATGGCTAAGAAACACTCCAGCAAGCTGCAGTAACAAGTCACTTGTTCTCTGTAGCTTCACCAGTAGTTGAGTTGAAGCTGACAGCAGCAGTTATCTCTGTGTGTAAACACATGTTTAGAAGACCGTTGGGCAGACACATCACATATATCTAGAAAAACCATAGAAGTTGATTTCCCCATGGGGGCTTACGACCTCCTCAGTTGCATGTTTTTGTGCTGGCTTACAGTACCAGATGTGAACCCCCTTATGTGGGGTGGGCCTTAAATCCAATTGGCAGTCTTACCCAGGATAGCTGAACCTCTACCGAACAATCAGGCACACCGTGCTAGAACGTCGGCATTTCAGCATGCAGGGACAATAGCCAAGCAGAAGTGTTGGTGACAGTTCCCCACCAGCAGCCTGTATGGCCCCTTCTGGCACTACGAGAGCCAGACAGCAGGGTGTGAATTTCCAGTCATGTCATAGCTGATCTTCTCATATCTCACCACAATGTGGTGTCTTCAACAATAGTGTCTTACTGGCTAGTTCTGGCATACAACCAACAGCACTAGCAATAGCCTATATGATTTGAGTGCCCTCAGGGGCTTCCCTGACAGCAACTCACAGGGATGTAGCCCATCCTTGGCACTAGAATGTTCACTCCTTTTCCACCCATGTATGGTACCCTTTGGTTCAAATTCTTTAGCTGTTGTTTCAGTCACTAGGGGATGCTCAATGGCTTTAAAGGATGTTGGTCCTAAAACAGCCTGCCTGGCATTGGTACTGGAGCTTGTGGGCACCACATGTCACTGTTCTAAGTATGTATGCCTCCTTGTAGAGTTTGATTCTGTGCAACACCTACTGCAGAAGGTAGTTTGGCCTTTAATCCAGACCTTTATCAGAGAAGCTGTTTTTATAGTCACTGAGGTGGAGCCAGTTACAGATTCTGTAAGAAGAAAGTGCAGCCAGTCCAAGCACGGCAACCATGGCCATGGCAGGCCTTGCCCATCTTCCTGATTTCCTCTGCCTTTCTAAAAACTGTTAGATTACATCCCTAAAGCTATTCCCTTATTTGACTACTTCCTACTTCTGAGGCTGGCTTCCAAGGACCAGCTGTCAAAGTATTGAAGTCTAGCAGTCAAAAGCACCCTCTGGCTCACCTAATTAACATGCTCAATTAAAATTAAACACCTCATTTTAACAGGGGATTTCCCCCTTTCCCACTATAAGCTGCTATTTTTCTATTGCTCTCATCTGGTTCCTCTCCCTCCAGAGGCAGTTCTTTGTCCTTCTCTGGATAGACCCCTTCCATCTCTCCCTGTTCCCTTCCCCTTCTGTTTCTGTCTCTTATTTTTTGCCCTTTGTCCCTCTGGGGCAAATAACTTTTTTGTGTGTGTGCTGAAAACTTGGTCTTGGGGGTCCTGGGCTGATAACAATCTCCTGGGAAAATCTTTTCCAATGAAAGTGGAGAGACACAAGAAGATGGTTGCCTCCGCTTGGATGAGAAGCACCGGAGAACTCAGCAGGAGACAGGCTCATGTAGGGTTACTTGGGAGAGGCTTCCCCGCCCCCCCCCACCAGGGTAGAGATTTCCGGGGTGGGGAATGGTGAGATTTCAAGCTGAGCCCAGGGATTGGTGGGTTTTCATGCTCAGGGATTGGTGGGGTTTGTTAAGTTCTTCACTTGGACGTGGGCTTGGACCTTTTACCCCACAGATTCCCCAGCTATAATGCTTTCCATACTTCCCACAGTTGCTGCTCTAGTGCTGTGCAATGAGATTCTGCTCTTTTCACTGACTGAGACCAAACCCTACAGGAACCATTTGCTCAGGATGCTTTTGCCATAGGCCCCATCTATAGTCTTCTGAGCTCTTGGTGACTTCCAATAGGAAGGGACACTGGGGTAGTGGGACACACAGCCGTTTGTCTTGTCCTACAAGGATCTTAGCCTGCTCAAAGGCCACTTGAGCCTTTATGTTCCAACCGTATGTTATACTGTTCTTTATCAAGTTATACAGAGGTTGGGCAGCTTGGGCAAGATGGGGCATGAAAATCTGTTAATATCCCAGAATCCCCAAAATGCCCACAACTTCTTTACCCTTACAAGCACAAGTTATAGTAGGATTTTGTCAGTAACATTGTCAGGTATCACATGCATCTTACCAGACCATAATACTGCAAGAATTTTACAGCTGCGCATGGCCCTTGTACCCTCTGCAGACAGATCTCCCACCCTTGCTCCCCGAATGCGCCGTATGTCTTTCTAATGGCTTTCCAAATCTGCAAAACTCTTAGAGGTTACCACGGCATCATCTATTCAACAAAACTTTCCCAGAGGATGGGAAGGACAAGGCAACATCCTGACCCACCACCCTGTAAGGAATAGTGGGTTATAAGGTGACCCTGGTGAAGCACTCTCAAAGCCCATTGTCATCTGTTCTAAGGAAGGTGTCAGGTGATCCAGACATGCACAGTTAGCAAGATACTGAAGTCTGATAGAAGCAAGGTCTGATACAGCATGGAAAGGTTCCATCCATTTATATCAATTGCTTCCCCTAGAGATCAAGGTTGGGTGCAAAGCATGGATAGTAGGTCCTAACTTAATTAGTCAGCTCTCTGCAATCTGCAGCCATTCTCTCTGGCATGTTGCAGGATTTTGATCCCATTGTGAACTCCAAGATTGTGAGCTGTAAAAACCTGTCTTCTGTTTGGTGTGGTTCAGCCAACACACGCCTTTAATTCAAGAACTTTCTATTTATTGTAAAAAGGTGGTTATGGTGTGGCTCAACCCTAGCACATACCTTTAACCAAGAACTTTCTGTACACAGGGTTTAATAAAGTTAGCCCTCTGTGAAGAGGCAGGGCAAGAAACCAGCTGACTGGGATAAGTAGAAAGGAGAAGCTTGAGGAGAAGGGTATTTAAGACTTTGTGGAGAAGAAGAAGGAGCTCTTTAGCTTTTTTCTTTTTTCTCTTTTCTTTTTTTTTCCACTTTAGTTCTTTAGCTCCTTGGCTTTTAGTTCTTGGCTTTTTCCTCCTAGGCTGTCAGCAGAGGTAGCAGGCCTTTTCCTCTAGGGATGCTGGGTGAGGTAGCAGGCATTGTCCTCCTGGGGTGTGAACTGATTTGGAAGATCAGCTGGGTGGTTTCTCTGCCTCTCTGAGCTAGGAGGTTTTTACCCCAGTATCTGGCTCATGAGTCTTCATTGGTATAATCAAATGGTTTGGATTTTCTTTCCTTCTAACAACATTTTGGCACCCGACATTGGGTGCCAAATGTAGAAAATAAACATTATTAGCAACATTTATATTTTCTACACCACTGGCACGTTATGGTTCCATATCTTGCAGCTCTTCCATGGAGCCTCCCTACATCTGTCCATATCTGATGAGCTTAGTGGGCTTGACTTAATCTGCTCAGACTTACTGAGGGCCAAAGAGGTCTGTGGTCTTCCTCTCCTCTGCTGCGCCTGCTAGGTCCTGGGTCTGAGAGGCCCTGGGTTGGCCCTGTGGATGTTGTCTCCCTGGTTACCATACCTGGGTGTTTGGGGAGTTCCTGACTGGGCAAACCACTTGCTTGGATTACACACAGAACTCAAAATACCTAGCTTTTCACTGTCTTAACAGTGTCTGAGTTCTCTCTCTCTCTGAATATGCATGTGCATGCACATGTATATTCATATGTGCAGGTAAGATGTCAATATCAGGCGTCTTCTTCAATCGTTCTCCCATATTTTTTGGGACTGGGTTTCATGGCATCTGGAGCTTGCTTGTTTGGCTAGACTGGAGGGCCAGCAAGTCCCAAGGGTTCCTCTGTCTCT
This sequence comes from Pachyuromys duprasi, assembly GCA_028658305.1. NCBI lineage: Eukaryota > Metazoa > Chordata > Mammalia > Rodentia > Muridae > Pachyuromys > Pachyuromys duprasi. Next base: position 62,616,226 of record CM053751.1, on the reverse strand, counting down.
GCCTTTCCAGTGTTGGGATTACAGGTACGCCTCTCTCTCTTTCTCCTCTCTGTCTCTGTCTTTCTGTTTTCTTTCTCTTTTCCAAGATAGTGTTGCTCTGTGACATTGAATCCAGATACTTTGTTGAATCCAGATATTTTGCTTATAAATTATTTTTGCTTTTCTAAATATACAGTTACCTACATATAATGGTAGTTAGAGTTATTTCTTTCTTTTCCTCCTTTCTCTTTTTTGGAGACAGGGTTTCTTTGTGTAGCCCTCTCTGTCCTGGACTCTCTCTGTAGACCAGCCTGACCCTGAAATTAGAGATCCCCCTGTCTCTGCCTCTCGAGTGCTGGGATTAAAGGCGTGCACCACCCCAATTGGCTGGTTATTGCTTTTAAGGTTTACTTAAAATTTTTTCTTTTTCTCACCTATTGTTTTGGCTAAGCTTTCCAATACATGTCAAATGGAAATGGTGACAGGAGATACCCTTATCTTGTGCTCAGCTTGAGTGGGAAAGCATTTAAGAGCTTGACTTTAAGTTAATGCTTCTCACAGGGTTTTGTTTGTAGGCATGCCTACATACTTCATTAAGTCAATCAATTTACGTCTAACTCCTAGTTTTCTGAGAGTCAAAATTATGAAAAAATGTTGAATTTTATCAACTGTCTTTTCTGGGCCTTTTGTAGTTAACGTGTTTTCCACCATTAGGTCTGTCAGTGTATGATAGTGTTACTCTTTCTAAGTGATTTTTAAAATTTTTATTTTATGTGTATTGGTGTTTTGTTTGTATATACGTCTGTGTGAGGGTGTCAAATCCCCTGGAGCTGGAGTTAGAAACAGTTGTGAGCTGCCATGTAGGTGCTGGGAATTGAACCTGGGTCATCTGAAAGGGCAGACAGTGCTCTTAACCACTGCACCATCTCTCTAGGCCTATGGTCCTTGACTGTTAAATGTCAAATGAGTCTTTTGTTCTTGGGAAAAGTCTTTCTTAGTCATGTGTATTATGCCTTGGGACTATTTTTAGGTTGGATTCACTGTTTTGCTTTTGTGTTTTCTAACCTGCATCTGCAAAAGATGTGGAGTCGTTACTTTTAATTTTTGTACATCTTTTAAAATTTGACTGCCAAGATTTTTCTCTTCTTCTGTAGCAAGCTGGGAAGTGTTTTCCGTCCTTTCTTTTGTTCACTGGCAGAGTTTATGTGAGTTTTGCTGTTTACTTTTTAAAACCATATGTGTGAAGTCCTTTGGGCCTGTATTTCTTTTGTGGGAAAGACTAGGAAATGTGCCACGAAATCCTCATGTTTGTTTTCTCGCTGTGTTCTCTCCTCTCCACCTTAGCATGCTTACAGTGATCCAGAAAGAGAAAAGTTTTAATGAGACATTTTCCAATTACTTCGAGGAAAATAAAATAGAGATAGCTCATGCAATCACCAAGCTGCTTCCTTTCCTAGAGAGCCTCAGGGAACGCTCCTTCATCACAGACAGAACCTATGCTGTAAGTGGCATGTGTTCATCCGCACAGCAACCCAGCCCTACACACAGCATGTTTGATGTCCTGGACGCTAGGCTTCTCTAGCTGGCTAAAACGCCTTGTCTGCCTTGCATGGGAACACCCTTTTATCTCTGCTGATAATCCTGTCCAGGAGAAGGCAAGACGCCACTTCTGCTCCTATCTGAAGGCAATGTGGCTGAACTGCAACAAGGTGACTGAGCAGCATTTGCTTTGCTCTAATACCCACCCCACATCACCTTCCCATTTACACACAAAAGAAACAAGTGAAAGAAAGAAGAAATTGTTAAGTTCCACTGATGGACTCTGATTAGTGACTTACTGGTAATTTCTTCTCTCACCTCCCTTTTGCAGTGAAAAAAATTTTTAAAAAAGATTTATTGATTTTACATATAAATGCTCTATTTGCATGTACACCTGCATGCCAGAAGAGAGCATCAAATCCCAATAGAGATGGTTGTGAGCCACCATGTGGTTGCTGGAATCAAACTCAGGACCCCTCTGGAAGAGCAGACAGTGCTCATAACCGCTGAGCCATTTCTCCAGCCCTTTGCGGTGGAATTCTGTCTTAATTTTTCTTTCTTATTCATTGACAATTATATACAGGTATACAGTGTGTCTAGAGCTAAACCTTCTACCATGTCTCACTACTCTTTCATGTTCTTCATCATCATTTTTGTTATCTGCTTCCTCATTCTCCTCCTTTTCATAACCTACTGAGTCCAGTAGGTGCATATGTGCATAGGTGTGGGGCATCCACTGAAGTATGAACAACCCATTAGCAGGCAAACCCGCAAAGAAGAATGACTCTCTCAGCAACCAGGAGCTGCCCATAGTAACTCAGCTACGGGTGGAGCCTCCTGCGTCCTGCCCACAGTGTTAGTTGGCTTGCTCTTGCTCAGGCGATCACAGGTGCTCTGTGTCAGACTTCAGCAGCCACACCATGTCCCGAAGTCAGCATCTCACAGCTCTTGCCTCTACTCTGCAGCTCCTACATCCTTCCTGCCTCCTCTTCAATGTTCCCTGAGCCTTAGGGTGAGGGATTGAGACACACGTCTTGCTCAGATATGACAATTCTGTTTTCGTACATTCCATCAGTACAGCTAAATCGCTTACTGTGTGCCATTACCTGATCTGGGCATTGTGCCTGGTGTTATGTCACTGGGCTGATGCTCTGTCTCACCTTGTGGGCGGCCTGTCAGATTTTTCTCTTAGCATTTCCTTCAGAGCAGCTGCCTTCACTCGTGATTTAGCTCTCAGAAGGCTTTCTTAGAGCTTGGGTCTGGACCGCCCTGGGCATGGCTATTTGATGTTTTCCTGCACTCTGTGCTCATCCTTCTTCACCCAAAGAAACTCAGACTCCCCTCTTTGCCAGCCCCAACTTTGAAGCTCTTGGGCTTTAAAAGAATATCTATGTGGGTCTCTCTATGACCTTATTCACCCTACTTCACAGGGAACCCCTGCTCTTTCCCTGAGGTCTGTAGAGCCCATGGGACACCCCTTCCCTTGAACTTAAGTAAGATTTCACCACACTTAATTAAGTAATTAATTACTTCCCCTAACCCCCACCTCAGGAGCTGAGGACTGAACCCAGGGCTTGCTCTACTACTGAACTAAATCCTCAGCTCCAATTAATTACTTTTAATGATTTCTCCATCATCCTTAAAACCTGAGGAAGGAGCTGGAGAGCTGACTCAGCAGTTAAGAGAATCTGCTATTCTTGCAGAGAACCTGAGTTTGGTTCCCAGCACCCACACTGGATGGCTCATAACCACCTGTAGCTCCAGCTTCAGGGTCCAACATCCTCTTCTGGCCTCCACAAGCATCTGCGCTCGTGAGCACATAGAACACATGCTGACAAAAGGGTACATAGTCATATGCATAACTTTAAAACAAATTAATGATAATAAAAACAACCCAAGACGTTCATTGTCTATAGCAGTGGTTCTCAACCTTCTTGACGCTTGTGACCCTTTAATACAATTCCTCAGGCTGTGGTGACCCAACCACACAGGTATTTTTGTTGTTACTTTATAACTGTAATTTTGTATTGTTATGAATCATAATGTAAATGTCTGTGTTTCCTAATGGTCTTCCGGGACCGCAGTGAAAGGGTCATTCAACCCCAAAGGGGGCTAGGCGCTGTGGTACACATCTTGAGTCCCAGTACTTGGGAGGTAGAGGCAGGCAGACCTCTGTAAGTTCGAGGCCAGCCTGGTCTACAAAGCAACCTCCAGGACAGCCAAAGCTACACAGAGAAAACTTGTTTTGAAAAACCGAAAACAAACAAACAAAACACCCCAAAGAGGTGGTGCCCCACAAAGTTGAGAACTGCTGGGCTATAGGTTTTCTGTGGTTTAGTTTTGCTTTCTCCTCCTGGCTGCTCTGTAGGAAGGGGCAAACCATATCTGGTCATTGGCTGTCCATACTCAGAGTGATCCAACGGCTTGGGATCCCACTGAAGTATAAAAATTCACGGCTGTTCCTTCTACATTATTGCTCCCACTTGTCCCCATTGTCCAAGTGCGTGAGGTGAGGTTCTTGTCACTCGCCTACAGACTTTTCTCCCTCTGCTCAGAGCTACAGGGCAAACACTAGCCCCAGAAAATTAAACGAGAAGGACAGGAACTTGCTGCTGTGTGGCCAAGCTATGAGCAAGGTACTTAGAACTGGGCAGAAGTTTGTTTAACCCAGAGGAAAAGGGAAACGTAGACACTGGAGTGCCTGTTGTAGGGGGTGGGGCGTGAGTGGGGGGTGGGCAGCGCTGCGCAGAGAACTCTGAAGGAGTAGGAAAGTATATGAGTGCTGCTTTAAAAAAACGGATTTATTTTATTTCACGTGTATGGCTGTTTTAACTTGCATGTCTGGGCATGCAGTGCTTGCCCAGTACCCACAGAGGTCAGAAGAAGGGGTCAGATCCCCTGCAACTGGCGACACAGACATTTGGGAGGCATCACGCAGATGCTAAGCCCTCTGCAAAAGCAACAAGTGCTTTTAACCACTGAGCCATTACTCCAACCCCAGTGCAGCTCTGTGCACCAAAGATTAGTGTCAATTGGGTGCTCAGTTTGTAGGTAAGGACACTGAACTCTGGAGAGACCACATGCGTAGTGTTCATGAAAAAGGCATTCAGAACCCAGGGCCTGGTTCTTGACCCTGTGTTGCTACCCATGCAATTACAGGAAAAGGCAGAAACAGGCAACAAAAGCGGGGGATACAGGTAGAGAGAAAGACACGGGAAACGAAGAATAACAAGAGCTGATTGAAGTGGTTGGGAATGAGACTGGGTCCTCATGAAAAGGGCAGCAGGAAGATGTCTCCAGGGATCCTTTTTTGGCTTTTCAAGACAGGGTTTCTCTTTGTAGCCTTGGCTGTCCTGGACTCATTTTGTAGACCAAGCTGTCCTCGAACTCACAGAGTTCTGCCTGCCTCTGCTCCCTGAGGGTTGGGATTTACAGGTATGTGCCGTTGCACCTGGCTGCCTTTAGCCCTGGATATGAAAACAAGTCATTACCAGGTTCTACAGTGGCCCAGACAGGACTTTACTTAGCCAGGGGTGACCCTTGTACTCTACTCTCATGACCTGAGTCTGACCTCAATAATCAGGGGAACTTCTCAGCTCCAGATGAACTCTGGATTGGTATTTTAAGGGGCTGTTTAGACCTTACATCATGAAGACAAAAGAGAACCCCTGCTTCAACTCCTGAAATAACATCTTATTTCTTCTTCTTAGGACCTGGTGACAGCTGCTCTCAAGGAAGCCTGACCTGGCCACCCTTGGATCCCTCCTCATCTGATGGTCTGTTCTTGTCGACTCTCTGTGCCTGCTGTGCTCTCATCCTGTTCTGTCACATATTGCGGGCCATCTGCTTGTATTACTGACTTTCCGGAGTGCCCACTGTTTACATCTTCTGCCATTTCTCCAAGTTCAGATTTGAATGTCAGAGTTTTCATCCTCTGGATCATCTGGGAGGGTTTTTGTACCTGATTATTTGATTTATTTATTAACAAACTTCACTAAGAACTGGAGGTGATTTTATTTCTGTATTCATTTTATGTATATAGGTGTTTCACTTGCACATGTTTGTGTGCTGTGTGCATGGAGAGCACTCGAGGGCAGAAGACAGCTTCAGATCCTCTGGAACTGAAGTTACAGGTGGTTCTTAGCCACTATGTGGGTGCTGGGAAGGTCCCCTGGAAGAGAAATCATTGTTCTTAACCCCTGAGCTATCTCTGTAAATGCTGTTTTTGTTTCTTCAGATGTTGGGATGAGAGCTGTACCCAAGCTTTACAAATATATGGCTTGAGCTCAGAACATTTGTAACTATCCCTAGGCCCAGGCCTGGAAGCTTCTAAGTCTCCGTCCGCACAGCCTAATATTCTGCAAGTCCAGACCTTGAAGGGCTAAAATTCAGCTTCCAGCTTCCCTCTTCTAACCTAGGCTTAGAATGTTTTCAGCCTCTGAGACTCACTGCTGAGTAAGCTCACCCTTTCTGAACTCTGGTTGGCTGGTTCAACTCAGCTGTTCTGGCTCAGTACCCCTCTCCAAGCTGACAGATGATTCAGAGTTCTCTCCTGTTTTCACTGAATTGCTGTGCTTGGAAAAGCTGCCTCTGAACTCCATAAACTAAATAGCACAAACTCAACTGTGTTGAACCAAGTTGTACCATATTGCTGAATTCTATTGAATGGTCTCCAGGAAAGAACTTTCCTGCTCTTTCTCTGAACTCTCTTATGTAGCTTCTCTTTCTTGCCTCTTCTGGCGAGAGTTGGGCATATCCTAGCTCTGACTCATTCCATCAAATATTTTTTTGATTTGTTGCTTTGTCTACCCCTCAATTAGAAGTCATTCTTTGGCATTAAAGGTATATACTATATTCTACCCTGAGGGATTGAGGGTGTGTACTAAGGGCGTGTCTCTATTCCAGCTGGATCACACAGACCTAGGAACCCATGAGTAGCCATGTTGCTGAGTTAAAATTTCTCTTCATATCTATCTCTCTAGTCCACAAATTTTAGGTTCTTATTCATGATGTCACAATGCCATGTTTATAAAAGTACATTGTTGTCTAGGGTCCATCCAACCTGGAAATAGAAAAATAGCCTCAGAATCTACTTGCAATGCAAAGTCAAAGTCCATGAAGCTGGAACATTTGAATGAATCTCATTGAAATAACTATGAATGTGCTCAATCAGGTGAGGCTAGGACAGTCTGGTACCTACATGGATGATAAGTGGTGGGTGTCTGCTACATTTCCAAGAACAGTGATGTGGTTGTTATGCTACATGATCAGTGCTTAGAGAGGATGCTCCGGCCACAGCCAAATGGACCAACGGCCACAGCAAGGAGACAATGACATAAGTAAGTAATGTAGTATTGTATCTGGTTGTTTCTGTGGTAAAGATTGAGACAAACACAGAGATAGAGGTGGAGACACAGCAGTCAAGGAGAAACAGAGACAGTAATGAGACAGAGTGAGCTGGGAAGACCCACTGGAGGGGAAGGAGAGACAGAAATTGGGTGGTCGTAGAAGCTGGTGAAGCCAAGATATACCATCATGTCCTCGTGAGAGAAGCCATGGTGTCTGTGGGTGGGGTCCCAATGGAAGGGAAGGAGAGAGAAGGAGTCAAAAGAGGAAGAGATGAGCAGGGCTTACTGAAGGTGAGCAGGGGTCCTCAAATGGCCATGTTTTCTCCTGAGGTTCAGCTCACCCAACATCCAAGCTCAGGATGGCCACATTTTCCCACCCACGGCTTCTGGGAGCCCTCTCTTTTTCTGTCTCTTAAATTCCCAGCAAACCCAATACCTCCCAGCTCTAAATGGACAAAAGGTTAGACAAGACTTCCTCCCTATCATGTGATAGACAAGGCAAAGGATTGGGTTGACTCTCACTTTTAAAAACTACTTTGTTATTTTTATTATTGTGTCTGTATGATGCGTGCGGGTGTACATGTGTGGCATAGCATGTGTATGGCAGCCAGAAGACAACCTGCAGGAATTGGTTCTAGGGATCGAACCCAAGCCATCAGACTTCTGAAGCAAATGCTTTACCCATTGGTCTATCATACTAGTCCAAATCTCACATTATAAATGACTTGTGTACTAGATCATTATGTGGAGGAGGAGATGTTTGTATTTCCCGCATCCACTCCTTGCCCCTTTCACACACCTGAGCCAGCCTCTAGCTGCATTGTAAGATGTGAGGAAAGCAAGTTAGTTGAGGCCTGTGAGATGCTAGAGTCCCATTATCCTACATTAAGGAGCATCTTGCTTACATGGCCTTTGATGAGTGTTTTCTTAAATCTGTCCCCTTTGGGAGCTGGAGAGATGGCTCAGAGGTTAAGGGTGTTCTTTCAAAGGTCTTGGAGTTCAATTCCCAGCAACCATATGGTGGCTCACAACCGTCTATAATGAGATCTGGTGCCCTCTTCTGGCATGCAGGCACACATGAAGGCAGAATACTATATAATAAATAAATAAACAAATAGATAAATAAATATTTTAAAAAGATTTAAAAAATATGACCCCTAATGCAGGCAGAATACTATATAATAAATACATACAGAAAATACATAATATTAAAGAGAGATTAAAAAATCTGACCCCTTTACCCTCTTGCTTGCTCTGTTGCCTGCTTGCCACTCTCACCTGTAGATAAGGGACAAAGGGGACCCCAGGGTGCCTGGGTGAGAACCAATAGAGAGAACCGTCAGGTAGTGAGTTAGAGAGGTGAGTCCAGCCTTACCTTACTTTCCCGCTTGGCAGACGTTGGTATGGAGGTCATCTTTACACTGGGTGGGTAAAGTCTGCAATGAAGCCTGGGAATGTGTGTGATCCTCAGACTTGCAAGTGAGAAAGACCTCTAGGAGGAAGAAGGGAGATGTGGGAGGAAGAAGGAAGGAGTGAGATGTGACAGGAAGAGCTCTGCCTTTCCTCAAAGTGTGTGCGTTTCCTGATTACCTCTGTTTCTTGAATACAGGATATTTCTCTGTGTGGTACTGAAACTACCTGGGGTGGAGAAGCAGGGTTCATAACACCCATGCCTTTGACTGGCAGCCGTTAGCACAGCCCCGCAGTGCCTACGCAAGCATGATATACCAGGCTGTGAGAAGGCTTCAGGGCCAGGCATCATCACTGTTGCCCGTGCACCTGGCAGCGCTGTGATCCTGGCAGCGACATCTCTCCAGCCTCTGTGGCTGCTGGGCAGTTCTCATTGCCCTAACAACCGTGACTTCCCCTTCCCCCAGAGCCCGTCACTCCAGCAGCCGCTCCAGCTGCCCTACTTCCGCGCAGCTCGAGTGGCCAGCTGCTGTAGCCTCTTGAACAACTGCTCTCACAACCTCCCAGCCTACACAACCTATGTGGTTGCCAAGGCAACCTCTGCAACCAGCTGCTGGGATGCTACAGTAGTAAGACAGGTGGCCAGTCTCCCTCCTGACCTGAGGTAGATTTTCCTATAGCCCCCTCTGGTGGTGAGCACAGACTTGCCTTTTCAGCTGACCATCAGTTACCCTGCTCTGTGAAAGGGACCTGGCCTTAATGTATCATAAGATCTGCCACATCAAGATGTGCACTGCTTCTGCACCCTGAACACTGGACATGTATTTTATGGTGATGTTGCTGCTGTGTTTGTGTGGAAAACTACAGGGTTGGCAAGGTGGTGCAGCAGGAAAAGGCACTTGCCATCAAGCCTGATGACCTGAGTTCAATTCCTGGTACCCATATGCTGGAAATTGAGAACCTGAAAGTTGTCCTCTGAGCTCTATAAGCTCTCTCTCTCATGAGAGTGTTGTGCATACACACATACATAACGGAAAATTAACAAAGGTTGGAAACAACAAAAACAATCGTAAGGCAGGGCATAGTTGTACACACCTTTGATCCCAGCACTAGGGAGGCAGAGGCAGGTGGATCTCTCTAGGCCAACCTGGTCTACAGACTGAGATTCATGACAGCTAGGGCTACAGAGAAAAACCATGTTTTGAAAAACAGACACAAAAAACTTATAAGAATTATAAGTTAATTAAGCTGGGCATGGTGGTACACACCTGTAATCCCAGCATTCAAGGAGGCAGAGGCAGAAAGGCAGAGGCAGATCTCTGTGAATCTGAGGCCAGCCTGGTCTACAAAGTGAGTCCAGGACAGCCAAGGGTTCACAGAGAAACCCTGTCTAGAAAAAAAATCTATCTATCTATCTATCTATCTATCTATCTATCTATCTATCTATCGATATCTATCTATCTATCTATCTATCTATCTATCTATCTATCTATCTATCTATGTATGCGTGAAAAAAGGAATTACATTTATGAATATAGCAGTCTCTCAGTATACACGGAGAATTAGATCCTCTTCATGGATACCCAAACACACAGATGTTTAAGTCTTTAATGTAATCTTGTTTACTTTTAGTCATTTCTAGATTGTTAACATATGTAATACATTATAAATATAGCACAAATAGTTGTCCTATTCCATTGTTTAGGGGATAATGACAAGAAAAAAATGTTCTTGCTTAGTACAGATGTAATATATTTTCCAAATATTTTTGATCCATGATTGGTTGAATCTTGAGACAAAACCTAAGGATGGAACAGTCCTAAGCAGTAAATTGAGAACTTCAGATCCTTTATGTTTGTTTGTTTGTTTTTTTGAGGCAGGGTTTCCCTGTATAGCCCTCACAGTCCTGGAACTTGCTCTATAGACCAGACTGCCCTCAAACTCAGAGATCTGCCTGCCTCTGCCTCCTGAGTGCTGGGATTAAAGGCATGTGCCACCACTGTTGCTGCTGCTGCTGGTGGCCTGCCTTGCTGGTGCTCAGATGGAGGGTATTCTGGGAAAGGTAATCCACAACTCTGAGGGCTGGGAAGGTATCTCAGTCCTGAGGTGGGACAGTGTCCTAAGGCTATCCTGAGGCATGGAAGTCCAGGAACCACAGGTCTGAGAGGAGGCTTCCTCAACAGAGACATTGCAGCTCCCAGGGGAGGGTTACCCCAAACCCTGATGAGCTGAGGGGATTAGGACCTTCAGCCCCACTCCTTCTCCAGCTTATGGAGCTCCCAAGGGGAAGGTTGCCCTAACCCCTGATGATCTGAGGAGCTATGGAGCCTAAGCCCAGGGAAGGGTTACCGCAACTCCTGATGATCTGAGGAGCTATGGAGCCTAAGCCCAGGGAAGGGTTACCACAACTCCTGATGATCTGAGGAGCTCTGGAGCCCAAGCCCAGGGAAGGGTTACCACAACTCCTGATGATCTGAGGAGCTATGGAGCCCAAGCCCAGGGAAGGGTTACCGCAACTCCTGATGATCTGAGGAGCTATGGAGCCCAAGCCCAGGGAAGGGTTACCACAACTCCTGATGATCTGAGGAGCTATGGAGCCCAAGCCCTGCTCTCTCTCCAGCCAATGCAGCTCCAGGGGAGGGTTACCTCAATCTCTGATGAGCTGAGGAGCTTTGGAGCCTGAGCTCTACTCCTTCTTCGATTCTTCTTTCTTCTCTTCTTCATTGCTTCTTCTGATGAGGGAGTCACATCAGGCAGTAAATCTCTTAAGAGAGATTTATTAGAGGGATGAATTCAGGAGAGGAGGGACAAATCCAGGAGTGGCTGCCTCTGTTTCCAGGAGAAGACAGCATGGTACTGGGCAGACACAGCCTTTATATAGGATTTCTTAGAGCTTTCTAGGGCAGGGATTTCCAGAGTGAGGATTGGTGGGATGTCAAGTTCTGAGCTTGGGGAGCTCAGGGAGCTCAGGGATTAGTGTACTTTCCTGTTCGGTGATTGGTCAGTCTCTTGCTCAGGGATTGGTGGGTTTTTGTTCAGACTTTTCACCACAAATTAGCACAATCTGTGATGAGTCCTACTGAGGGTCTAGAGATGATAGTTACAGAGGTCTGGGGGAGGATCTGGGCTCCTGGAACTTCCTCAGGCAGGGGTCTGGCCATTTTTCTGACTTCAGCAGTTATAAAGTATACAAAGAGTCCAGAATTTACAAAGAGCCCACTGTGAAAGCAGTAGGCCAAAGCAGGAAAGGTTGTCATCATGGACAGCTCCCATAGCGGCAGTAGGCAGGAAATGTGTGGGTTCCCATAGCAGTAGGCTGAGGCAGGAATAGTCACCATGGACAGCTCCTGATGAGGCGCTGATGGGCGCTGCCATTTTGTTTCCCATCTCCAAGGCCCTAGGGCGGCAAGGAAGGGCTGACTGCACTCGGGTAGAAAGGAGGAGCTGGCATTGTGGCGCTTGAAATTTTAGAGGCTCGCTGCTCAAGGGCTAGACATAGCTCTTGGCGGGGGAGCAGTGGGCCCGCAGGGCTCGGGGAGGGTGGACAGTGGTCTGCCGTAGCTTGGGACAGCCTACCACAGCTTGGGAGTGGGCTGCTATCACTGCAACAGCGGATCGCTCTTTTGATTGCCGTAGGGATGAAAGCTCTACAAGCATTGCCCAGGAGAACTTCAAATCTTAATATAGTTAAAAATTAAGTTAATTATGTTAAGAATACATACTTTAGCTGAGATAACCATCAGTTGGTAAATGACAGTAGAGGGGAAAGGGAAGAGAGAAAACAGAGAAGATGGCATCAAGGCAGAGAGAGTTTGAGGACTGAAGAAAAGAAAGTTACTGTAGGGCAAAGTAGAAAGCTAAGTGGTGAAGGTTTCTTCCTTCCTTCCTTTCTTCCTCCCTTACCTCCTTCTCTCCCTCTCTCTCTTCCTGCCTTCTTTTTGTTTCTTTCCTTCTTTGAGACAAGGTCTTATTATATGTAGATACGTTGGCCTTGAACTCATTATTGACCCCTCCCCTGTCTCAACCTCCCAAATGCTGGGAACAACTGTGAACCATCACATTGGTCTAAGATGGTAAATGTTTATTATTATGCTTGCCCTTTGCAGTCAAGTGTCAGGGGAGAGAGAAAAGAATACCATGACTTTTTTCCTCTAAGGGAGTGCATGAGGATTCTTCAAGTAACATTCTCTTCTTTTTCAGAAACAAATCTATGCACATATGAAAACTGGGCATAACCTGTGTTGTGAAACAAGAAAACTTTCAGAAGCCAGGAACAATGTAGAACCAAGTGGATGAAGCTGCTGATAAGGATAATTTATGATGCCTGTGGTGATGGGTGACCCTTGAATGTTATAGTGCAGGTGACTGGCTGAGCATGTGCATGGAGTCCAGCTCAGTGGCTCTGGGAGCCCCAGATGCATGCAAGGAGCCATGGGCCTTGGCACTCCTTTGATTAGGAAAGCAGGTAAGCAGTGAGAAGGTTTCAAGAAATCTGAAAGGGAATAGTCACAAGGTGATATGTTAGGCCAGGTGTGTGTGTGTGTGTGTCTAGTGGAGGATGGGAGAGGAGATGAACTAGACAGAAGCACTGGAGATCTACAGAGTGAAGAAAGACAGGGGTAGGATCTGCAGAGGCAGAGAAATAAGTAGAGACAGCAGGAGGGGGAAGTGTAAGGAAATGGAGAAGTGATGACAGGCAAGACTTTGAGACAACCAGATCCAGAGTGGTGTTCCTCAAAGGAGAATATTCTGAAGGAACCAACTGTGACAGAGGCATTGCTACCTACACATTACCCGAGCTCTGGATCTTTCCTGGTGTCTGCATTCTGGGTTTCCAGTTGGAGTCAGCTTTTAGGTTGTTCACCGAGAGCCCGAAGGGGTTTTGTATTGCTGTGAAGTGATCAGCAGTGAGAGCTCAGAGTGCAGTGATAACAACAAGGAGGACCAACTCCTGGGCACTGGGACCCTAGAGACAGGTGGACAAGGAAGGTGAGGACTGTGCGTCCTGGGCTCCAGAGCTCCCCTCAGGATCTCACACCTCCTGTGTCCTGACTGACCACTCTTGGAGAGCATCGAGGAGCCCAGGTGCTCACTCTCTGCACCCTACCTTTATGATGCTTGTGAAGATGTGGAGAGTATAACAAGGTCCCAGACCTTAGCACAACTGACTCCATGATGGAAATACCATTCAGGCTGCAAAACTCAGCATGTGGACAGCACCACCTGCCAAAATGAAAACAAAGACCTAATCGGCTAAAGTCCATTGTTCTGGGAAAGTCTCTAAGCTTGTTCTTTTGGCTTCTGTAGTTCCGCTTCTGGCTAACCATTACTGTTAATTCAGGGATGTCAACCCAAAACATGTTTTTTTTTGTGCTTAAAAGCTCATCCTAATAAAGGCCTTTTGGAGGGGGCGGGGAGAGAAAAAAAGGCCTTTTGATCAGCGCTACACTGGGATCCTGAACACCCAATGTAGTTGCCAGCCAGTTAATGAACACTTTCTATTGTCTTAAACCCATGTCTGATCAGTCTTCTCTGGTAGACAGTATCAGAGAGGTCAGGCAATAGTCTCCAACTTTGTTGACGTATTGATGGTAGAGTAAAAAGAAAATGGTGTATTTACAAGCTTTGTTTTGATTTTTCACGTTCACATAGCCATGTCTATCTGGAGCATACTAAAATATTTGGCCTTTATCCACATTTTTTTTTTTTTGCATAGAGCTCTTGGAGGAGAGTTCATTAGCTGGCTATATTTGTGAATATATAAGAGGATGAGGCAGGAGGGCAGGCCAGGGACACAAATTGATATTGCTGGGAGTCTCTGTCTCGATCAGATATTTCCAGGCGTGTTGTTCAAAACATTGAAGAAGCCTAACAAATAGTGCAGTAGAAAGGAGCAAAGCAGAAAGGATGAATACACTCAGGGGAGCATCGAGCTCTGAGCAAGCATCCCTTCTACAGCATCTGGTCACTGCCCAGGCCTTTGTGTGGGGCCCAGAAGATGGCTGACTGTGGCCAGTTAAGGTGGCTGACTACAGGTCAGCATAACCAGTTAGTATGTTTAGATGTGTGCATCTTGATGTAGGTGAGTGTTGTTGCATGTGTTGTTGGGAAAGGGCTATGTATATAACTTAATCCAAGTGAGGTCCCTAGTTTTGAATAAGTGAGTTTGTTAAGTCTATAGCAAGCCAGAGTGAAAGAAGAAATAGCAAGTAACAAGACAGATAGCTAGATTAGATAGATAACATCATGGAATTGGATGCTCAAATGGCCAGAAGAAATAGATTTCAGAAGCCCTGATGAGACAGTCATTTGGAAGTTCCACAAAGAGAGTCCAGGACAGAGCAGGATTCCTTCAGAGCAGGCTTCCAGGCAAAAGATCAGATAGCAACAGTGTGGGATATGATGTCTCATGATTAATTTAATTATGGAAGAAAACAAACTTGTTTAACCATCAATAGAGTCAGGGAATGTGCAATTTTTTTTTTTTTTTTTTTTGCCTGGTGGGCCCAAGTTTTGTTTTCTTTTGTGTTTCGAAACAAAGTTTCTCTAAATAGCCCTGGATGACCTTGAACTCACAGAGATCTGCCCGCCTTTGCCTCCTGAGAGCTGGGAATAAAGGTGTGTGCCACCACATCCAGCTCTTACCTGAGGCTGACTTCTAGGGTCTATGTCCCCAGTTGGTCTATTGTTTTAGTTATTTTTAAAATTTTATTGTAAATGCTTCCTGGAAAATAAGGTTTAATCTTGAACAAATGAACCCATTTAGTAACTTTATGGACTTTAATGGTGTCCTTTTAAAACTGGCTAAAGTTGGTTATCTGAATGGCAGCCGTTGTTTTTATTATACTTTCCTTTTGGGTGTTCACAGTCATGTAAGTGGCTCAAAGTAAATATTTTTGCGTGTAAAGTCTGTTGAGACTCTGTATGTGTTTTTCTTGGGGGTTTAGGAGTGACCCATTGGCTCTCTTAGCTTTCCTCTGTCCGCCATGTCGTCTGTCTGCAGGGTCCTGATGACCATGCGCCATCATATGTAAGCATAGGGAACACATCACTCTTCGTTGACTCTCTTCCCTGTGGGATGTGCATAGGTCGGAATCCAACAGCCTGTCTGATCAAGAGGACAGGTGACTTAGCAGGGTTTCCTGTGCATGAGGTACTTACTGGCTGACCTTTGTGTGTAAGGGTTATATATTGGCTGCTCATTCTGAGCCTCTTATTGTCATTGATGTGGGCCAGAAGGACAGATTTACCAGTTTCATGGTTCTAAATCTTGTATAAAATTTAGAGAAAGTTCAGACAACACAAAGATACCTAACAAAAACAAAACATGTCTTGGTTATGATTTCTATTGCTGTGATAAATACCATGAGCAAAAGATACCTAAGGAGGAAAAGGTCTATTTCAGCTTATAGCTCATAGTCCACCATTCAGGGAAGTCAGGACAGGAACCCAAGGCAGGAACCTAGAGGCCGGGACTGATGTGTATCTGTGGAGGAGTTCTGCTTACTGGCTTGCTTCCATGACTTGCTCAGTCTGCTTTTTTTGTTACACCCAGGGCCATGATTTCAGGAGTGGTACCACCCAGAATAGGATTTCCCACACTAATCATTAAAAAAAAAAAAAGCCTACACACCAAACTTGTGCTGGCATTTTCTCAGATGAGGTTCTCTCTCTCTATCCAAATAACTCTAGCTTGTGTCAAGATGACACAAAACTAGCCACCACAAAGCAGTTTTTAACTGAGTCCTAATTTTGCTAAGACTTACTTTCCAAAGTGATTAAAGTCTAACAAAGTTGGAAAAACACAAGTAATCATCTTGATTAAACATGCATTTTTGTTTTTTTAAGCCAGTTATCACAAATGTTACTATAAGCAGACCAATATCTTCAAGAATTTTAATAGCTTTCAAGACAAGAGTTGAATCCAAATTACATACATGCCACAATGTAGCACACTGAGATTTCCTGTCTGTACCTGTTTCTCCACTATCAAGCTTTTTGTTATTGTTATAAGTCGTAGGTAGGCCTCCTCACCACTTGGATAATCATTCATTCATTCATTTAATCACTTTATAGCCTGATCTCAGCCCCTTCCCTCATCTCTTCCTCATCTGACCCTCACCCTCCATCTTCCCCTCTCCTTCTCAGAGAAGGGGAGGCCCCCAAGGGGTCTGGAGCACCCTGTAGCAGGACCAAGTGCATCCTCTCCCACTGAGGCCAGAGGAGGCAACCTCTCTAGGAAGAAGGGAAACAAGGACAGGTAACAAAGTCAGAGACAGTGCCTACTCCCACAGTTAGGAGCTGCACATGATGACCAAGCTGCACATCTGTTACATGGTCTCACAGAGTTGGAAAGTTGGAGAAAGTTTTACATTCAGCATGAATCTGTCTGGCTAAAATGCAGAAAAAAAGTACACAGAGAGCCCAAATCTTCACATGTTCACCCTGTAAACTGCAGTTTTAGACATAGAAAACATTTATTGCTTTAGTTTAGCACACTGAGCAGGGGTGAGGTGTCTGTGGAGCGAATCATCGCTGCCTCCATTGTCTGGCCTTACTCTCTCTTTTACTTTTTACAGGAGTCATTGCTTTCAAATAGAAATAACACCCTGTAGAGATTTTTGACCCACCCTATTACATTCTGCACAGTCCTGAGAATGAACAATGATGGCCATATTTTCAGATTTGAATGACTGAGTTTATTAAGCATATAACAAGCCAGTGTAAAAGAATAAATAGAAAACAACAACAAAACATCTTTAATCATGTACTTGAAATATCCAGGGGGAATCAACAGGGGAAGTCCTGCAGAAGTGGTCCGCTGGAGTTCCCAGTCGAGTCCAGGGCAGGGTTGAGTTAACCATTGATGGGGCTTCCAGATAAAAGAATAGAGAGCAGCTAAGAGAGCAATCATCAAACTGGATGCTCACAACAGCCAGGAGGTTCTGTCTGTGGACGCTGAGCAGTCAGCCACAGTTCCCAACTGAGCTCCGTGACTGAGCTCCCATGGCTGAACTTCTGGCTTCTCTCTTCCGTCTTACATCACAGAAGAAGCGATTGCACGATCTGTTAGAAATGGGTCACCTTCTAGCTGTTTTCAAGGACGCGGTGTTTTCATTTTCACTCTTAGGCTGTTTTGCTGGTTCCCCCTCCCTGTCACAGAGTTGGAGGAGCCAAGACACCCCTAGACAAGATGCTCTGGGGGACATTTTGAGACAAACATACTTGGGTCTGAGATGGCGGAGGGGGCAACCCTGCTTCCAGTCATCTTCTCAGTGGGATCCCTCGTCACGGGGCACAGGGCAGTTTGTCATTGTGCGATACACTGTAAGGTTAAGTTTTATCTAGAATGATAATTGAGCAGGCAGGATGATACAGAAATTTGGAACTGAAGTGTGGCGGATGTTTATGAAGAGAGGCGGGCTCTGGAAGCGTGCTGGCTGCTGGCGGGGTGTTTATGAAGAGAGGTCGGCTCTGGAAGCGTTGTGCTGGCTGCTGGTGGGGTGGGGTGTGGAGGGAATACAAAGGACTACGTTAGCAAGACAACGTGATTGCATGGTTGAAGTTGTTTGCTTGTATCCTTGTTTGAAAAAATTCTTTCAAAATTCTCCTCAAATATGCTTCCTACTGTGACTCCAAGATTTTTGAACTTGTCCTGAAAAGGAAGTGATAGCCATCACTTAATAGTCTTAATAGCCAGCCAGTCCTCTAGTGTAGAACTTCACTTAGACTGTTAAAATGGTAAGATCAAACCCAGTTAAGAGGAGGTTGTGGGGCCTTCAAGATGCCTAAGCGGGTAAAGGCACCTGCCTCCAAGCATGCCTGAGTTTAATCTCTGGGTCCCCCAAATGGTGGAGAGAGCTGACTCCAATACACTGTTCCCTGACCCCCATACACGCACCTTCTCCCCACAAAGTGAATAAATACAAGTTTATTGTTTCTTAAAGAAAGAAGTTATGTTCCTTGATAGTTTGGTTATATCTCTTTCTTGGGAAGACAGAAATAAAACTAGCATTGCAGGCTAGTTTTCTGTTGCTTTAGATGCCTGAGATCAGCAGTGGTTTGGGTGTCAGAGTTTGGAATATTTGTATATACAGAATGTTGGGCTTCAGACCCTGGACGAGCTGCCTTTTTTAACCAAAGTGGACCTGGCCTCCAGGCTCTCCCAGCATCCCTCAGTGCCTACCTGTTACAGGGTGTGGCTGGCATACCCTGCCCTCTACCCTGAACTTTCCAGCTCAGGGGCTGGGCTGCCCTGCACATTTTGGTTCCCTCGCTCTCTGCTTTTATTCTCTTTCTTTCTGTGCTTCTTCTTCCTCTCTCTGTCTCTGCTTTCTCTCTCTCCCTGTGAAAGAATATCATCGGGTGCCATGATTCGGATTGTGTGGTAGAAGGCTTTATCAGACTTAGATCAATAATTTATCAGAAATCCACTGATTAATGCCAAAGCTCTGAAAAAAATCTTAATACAACAAAAACATAGTGAGGGAGAGAGATGTGAAACATTTTTTCTTTTCTATGCCTTACATAACTTTTTTACTACCATTGAAGTTTTTACGTCCTCCAACCTTCATAACTTGCATTTACCAACCTTAAAACACCTTCTTAGATCCTCAAACACTTTCTTATCTCCTCATAACTTAGGCTTTCTCCGATCCTCATAACTTACATAAACTTTACATTTTTTCCTATCTAATTATTCATCATGAGACACAGGTGGTTGATTGCTGAGAGCAGAAAAGTGAGTTCCTTTAAGAAAAGGAATAGTAAGAAGTCACTTCTTTCTATAGTCTAATCTTCTCTTTTTGTGAACATAAAAAGATTCTTGTAAGCCTCAGGGAATCCACTCTAATCCACTTCTCACAGGTCAAATGGACTCCAGGTAAGTACAATCAAAAGCCTGTTTTCCCATCTGCCTATTTGTGACATGGGATACTCACCCACTTTTCCAGGTTTTGGGACTCCCCACCTGACCCAACTGCCAAGATCATGGGCCTAAAAGTTTCCAATGTGCACTAGAGAAAAATTTATCTTTGACTTTATATTCTGACCCTAACATATACATCTGTTCCAGCACCCTGCCAGGTCCAGGTGTTTCTGCATCCAAAATGCGGGTGCTTAGTCTAGCAGAATGCTTCAACTGGGCCTGCACTTTCCTCACCACAGATGGTCCCATAGATCTTGGATAGCAAGTGAAACAGCCTGCTCTTCCTGGACTTGTCCAATATTCCAGCTTTCCCCTCCCCACATAACAACAGCCTAAATGTCAGCAGGAAGTAGTCCTAGATGATCACACCACCCCTTATGCATTTATTATAAACAAAAGGCTGGGGTGTTGGGCTTCAGACCTGGGACAAGAAGCTGAGGAGCATATTTAACCAAAGCAGACCTGGCCTCCAGGTTCTTCCATCATCCCTTAGTCCCTATCTGTTATGGTGCATGGCTGACATACCTGCTCTCTGTCCTGAATTTTCCAGCCCAGGAGCTGGGCTTCCCTATGTAACCCAGACATTTTGGTTCCCACACTCTCTGCTTTTCTTCTCCCTCTTTCTTTCTGCGTTTTCTCTTTTTCTTTCTTTTTGCCCCCACCTCGTTTTCTCTCTCTTTCTGGGGAAGAATGCTTATCACATAATGAGATACCACAGGAATAGGACCCAATTTGAAATCCCAAATTCATTTGATTAACATAAATATTTCATAGATATCCTGAATGCAGTTTTATACAATACATTTAATATGTTCTGCACAAAACAAGTTTTCATGGTATGAGTTCTACTTCTGCCGTGTGGGAGTTAGGTGACGTGTGACAGCACACACGTGCTTAGGAAAATTATCAGGCTCTTCCTTTCCCTTGCACTTTCAACCCTTTAGGAATATAGCTAGGTAGATAAGGAGTTACGGAATTTGGAGAAAAGGCAGATTCTCAAAGCAGCAACTTCAAACTTCAAAATGGTAGCAGCGCCGCACTGGCACACGCTTATGTCACAGCCTAGGGAAGCAGAGGCAGGTGGATGTCTATGAGTTCAAGACCATCCTGGTCTACATAGCAAGACTCATCCAAATGTATCCTTTCAGTAAGCCACTTGTCACCGTTTGATTAAAAATAAACTAAAAGACTATATTAGGTTCCCAAACTAGCCACCAAACCAAAGGGTGAACTGACAGAATATAAGTTAATTACTCATTTTAGGCCCCAAAGCAACAAAGGTTAGGCAGTAAACTCAATGACAATGAATTCATTTATCTATGTCTTTTCTCACACATCTGTCCTCAATTTGGGGCACAAAGAACAGCTTTTAACTGACTACAACATTAAAATAAAAAGTAATGGAGTAAAATTAATTATTCTTTCTATGTTGATCAGAGACAACGGAGTAAAGTTTCTATACCCAAGACTCACATCACCCTGGACAAAATGAAGTTTTTATGCTCATTTCTGCTTCAGTGGACAAAGACTCATTGTGACAATTTCATGGTGCCTCCTCCTCCGTCTCTCAGCTTCCTTCCTTGATCTCTGTCTGTTGTTCCAGCCTCCGGCTGTACTTTCTCTTTTCATCAAAGGCTGCTTAGACTTTCTTCTGGTCTCTCCTCAGATCTTTGAGAATATTTTGTTTTGTTTTTTTGAGGCAGTGTTTCTCTGTGTAGAGGTGGCTGTTCTGGACTCACTTTGAAGACCAGGCTGGCCTTGAACTCGCAGAGATCAGACTGCCTGTGCCTGCCAAGTGCTAAAATTAAAAGCATGAGCCACCATTGCTTGGCTTGAGATGAGTTAAGTCATCTCAGCCAATGACTGGGGGATTTTCTAATTCTATGGCCATTTTTAAAAGATTTATTGTTATTGTTATAATTATTATTATTAGTGTTAGTATTGTTATATATCAGACAGAGGGGCAGAGCATCCCTTAGCCCTCATCAGAGCAGCTTCTTCTTGCAGTGTATGGGAATCAACAGAGAGACCCACAAACTGGACCATGTTCAGAAGTGAAAGACTTTGGAGCACTCAGCCTTAAATGAGATGACTTCATCAAACTCTTCCCCTCAAAGCTCAGGGATCTATACAGAAGAGGAGGCAGAATGACATATTATCTTTAAAGTATGCGTACTTATGTGTGGGTATGTACGTGTGAGTTCAGGTGCTTGAGGAGTTAAGAAGAAGGGTGTTGAATTCTCTGGAGTTGGAGTGACAGGTGGGCTCCAGAATGTGGATGCTGGGAACCAAACTCTGGTCCTTTCCAAGAGCAGTAAGTGCTCTTAACTGCTGAATATCTCTCCAGCCCTGCGGTAAGAACTTTTCTCAACAGCACTAAGAATTCAGAAAAAAATTTTTTTGAGGTTTTTTTTTTCAATTTGAGAAATCTGATATTCTCCCTTTATAGATGAGAAATGCTGTCTTTAAAATATACTTCTGGAGGTGGGACAAGATGGCGGTGCCAGGTGGACACTGCTTCTGAGCTGCAGAACATTTTCAGTACAGTGACCAAGAGCCTGAACTCTGGGCCCTGAAACAACAGCAATCCTGTTTTCCAGGTGAAAGGAAGCCCCAAGGTGCGGGAACCGGCCCGGTCCATTCCCAGAACACCCAGCCAGAACCCATCCCCTGTCGTGCAGGCACTTGGTCGCCAGAGCCACACACCTATGTGTCCTGATCACCTTCCCAGGCTGAACGGTGGGCACAAAAACACCAGAGACTGGGAATCCCAGTCGAGAGAAAAACCCACAGGGAAGGAAGGAAATGGGATTGACCTCGGTCGCCCAGCCTTCCCCGAGAAAAGGTCCCACAGAATGGCGGGCTCGTGCCATTATCTCTGAACTAGGCTCTACCCCCGAGCATAGAGACTTGCTGAGCACCCAACCCAATGTCACAGAAGAACTGTGTGCACCAGGGCATCAGAGCCTGGGTTTCCCTGTCAGAAGAAAACCCCACAGGGAAGGACTCCGAATTGGTGAATCAAGGGGCTGTGGAACCCAGAAAAACTATACGAGGAGCCCGGGGAGAAGGGGGACAAAACCTGATCTGAGTCCAATAGGACACAGGTCAACCGCGGACATCTCTATGGACTTTTCCTGGGGAATCAATTCCTGGGCACTTCCCCATAACAGGCAGAAGCAGCAGATGTATAGCCAAGCCTGCAGCAGAGGAAGCGGGGGAGATACCGCAGCCAGCAGGAAGGTAGCAGCAGAGATACCCCAACCAGCATTGAAGCAGAGGAAGCAGCCCGCAGTGCACACAGCTACTTGCAAGGAGCACAGTGCTGCACGCTCCAAGCACGGATCTTCAGCATTCCCGCACAGCCCTTTCTGAGGTGGTAGTGGCTGAGGAAGCAGATAGCGCTTCCCAACTCAGGGAGCAGAGTGCAGCCTGCCTGGCTCACAGCTTCCAGCACAGAACTCAGGGCCGGGCACAGAGAGTCCACAACAGAGTACATGTCCTGCCCACAGCGTTAGCTGCAGACCTCAGAGTCCAGCCTGCTGACCCCGCCACAGATTGTAGACGGGGTAGTCAGGAAACCTGCGCAGGCTCATTACGCCCGCAATCTTCCCTTGCTAACTGAGCTAGCATCCACATCCCCTCCGGTGCTTCCTCCTAACCCATATATCCCAAGCAGCTACACACCCTAGCACTCCCCTTCAAGACAAACATCCCTGCATCTGCATCACACACACCCGTGCACTCACACACACATACACACGCACACGTGTGCACGCATTCACGAACACACACATAAACACACTTAAAATTCTGCACCAGTGGCTTTTTCTCCCTCAGGAACAACTGAAGCAACAACACACACTCTCAAACCTCTGGACCTCACTGATCTTCCTGAAGAATTCTACAGACATCAGAGTAAGACGGTTCCAGTCCGAAGTTCAGACTCAAAGAACAAACACTGAAGATTATATATAAGCAATGGCCAAGGGTCGACGTAAGAACTCACCCAACAAAAACCAAGACACGAACGAATCGACAGCCAACAGATTGGGAAAGAATCATTACCAATCGACTTCTGACAGAGGGCTAATATCCAGTATATATAAAGAACTCAACAAGTTAAAAAGCAACAAACCAAGTAATCCAATTAAAAAATGGGGTATGGAGCTAAAAAGAGACCTGACTGTAGAGGATTATAGAATAGCAGAAAAACACTTAAAGAAATGCTCAACGTCCTTAGCCATCAGGGAGATGCAAATCAAAACGACT
>CM053751.1:62570874-62590942 GCA_028658305.1 Pachyuromys duprasi | reverse complement strand
ACATGCTGACTAATTTTATGTCAACTTGAGTCATTTGGAAGAGGAAACCTCAATTGAGGAGAATGTCTTAACCGGATTGGCCTGTGGGAAAGCCCCCAGAGCATTATCTTGGTTGATGGTAGATGTGAGAGATGCAGCTCCCTGCAGGCTGTGCCACCCCCAGGCAAGTGGTCCTGAGTGCTATGAGAAAACAACTGAACAAGCCATGAGGAGAGAGCCAGTGAGCAGGACTCCTCCATGCCTCTGTATCAGCCCCCACCTCCAGGTTCCAACAATTCCCTGTTAAGAGAATCCCAGAAGAGATTAGCCTCTGGGCCACAGAAGTTCTGTCCACACCATCCTCAGAACCCATCAAATCCCTTGTCCACTTGATGGAATCTCACATACCATCTTTGTCCAGAGACACATATATAGTAAAGAAGTGCTTTGGTAGGGGTGGGGGTGGGGTGGGGTGCTGATACACAGAGTTCACAGTTCTCACGATGTGGTCCACAACCCAGAAGTAACTAGTTTGATAAAATGCTGGGTGGACTTCTGAAGGCTCAATACAGGTTGGCTTCATCAACTTTGCAATTCCATAGTGGGGAAGGGGAATATATGGTTAAAACCAACAAGCACTATGTGGTATTATCACTTCAATGGAGCATGTAGGAGAGATGGAGTGACACTTCTTTCAGGCAACCACTTGCAAGGTCTTTACTTCCATTAATCTTCTGCTATGAGTGCTGAGAAACAGATTGGGATACTTCTGGATCTTGAGACTAAGGGTCTTGTTTCCCATCATACCAAGATACATCCAACTGGAGACAGCAACTCAGTGTGTGTGTGTGTGTGTGTGTGTGTGTGTGTGTGTATGTGTGTGTGTGTGTGTGTGTGTATGTGTGTGTGTAAGGGAAGGGTGCCCTGAGGATGAAGGGCTGGGGGCAGGGCTGTCTTACTAACCTCTCATCTTCTACAGGTGGGATGTGGCATTTCTTATGATAGGATTTTCTACAGTTAGCACAAGGGTACAATTTCCATCGCTGGCGGCACACTCTGCATGTTTCTGCATTTTCCAGCTATAAGAAGAAATGTTGCAGACATCTTCAAGATCAGTGTAACCCAAGACACATGGCCTATACCAAAGAGGCCTAGAAATCTCTCTACTCCAAAGCTGTGTTTCAAATATTTATTTGTTTTTATTTATATTTATTTATTTATTTTGGTGTTTTGAGGCAGGGTTTCTCTGTGTAGCTTTGGCTGTTCTGGACTTGCTTTGTAGACAAGGCTGGCCTAGAACTAACAGAGACCCACCTGCTTGAGTGCTGGTATTAAATGAGTATGCCACCACACCTGGCTTTATTCATTTTTATTTTATTATATTTTATTAGTTTTGTGTGTGCCTGAGTGTCTCTATCTCTCCTTTTATCCCTCTCTCTCCCCATATTATGTATATATACATACATATCAATATTAATCAACATCAATTAATTATACATATTATATTAGTATATTCATTATATATTAATATATTAATTACTACATATAGGCCATATATGTGCAGGTGCCTGCAGAGGCCAGAAGAGGGAATCAGAGACACTGGACTTGGATTTGAGCTGCCATGTGGGTGCTGGGAACCAAACCTGGGTCCTCTTTGAGAGCAGCCAATGCTCCTAACTATTGATCTATATCTCCAGCCCATTTCCTCAAAAATATTAAGGAGCAGTATTGTGCAGAGATTTTAGAAGAAGACATCCTGGTTTGAAATAAAGTTCAGGGAATTGTTGGGACATGTCAGACCAGGAAAATTTATATTGTGAAATCAGAAGTCCTGACACTAAAATAACAATAACTTCAATAGCAAGAGTAGCAAATATATATATATGTGTATCTAGATATATAAATGAATTAAAGATAACCTGATAAATTCATTATTCAGGAAAGCCTGACTCCAAAATACAATGTCTTATCTGTCTTAATTAATCAGTTAATTTCATCACTGTAATTTTCTTTGAGAGGGGCCTCATGTAGGCAAGGCCAGTTCGGGTTCTGATCCTCCTGGCTCAGCTTCCAAGGTGATGTTTCTAATGTTCAAGGAATGTGGTCAGGGGAACCACCCAGGGTTGAAGATCTGGCTAAACTACTAGAATTTGGAGATTCCCTGGGTTCTGTCCTGCACCCTTGACTCTTTTTTTTTTTTTGCCTCAATTTTCATAGCTCCTCCCATGACCACCCTTCCCTAGATTTTCAGTTCTGTATTTTGGCCTTGTCTGAGCCTGCAGCATTCACACCCTGCTCCTCTTGGGAGATCTCCATTGTTCTGCAACACTGAATCTGTTCCTCTTTCACATTTGATACTCTAACCACCCATCGTATGAAGTCTGGGTGTGAACCCTATATACATATCACCCTCCTCCCCCAACGCCCCCATCTCAGATACCCAGCTCTACACCAGTCATGTTCATCCCAATTTTTAAGTCTTGCCTCATTTTCATGCTTGTTTAGGGCTTGCTGTTATTGTGGTGCAGAATCCATTATTTATAACATTACCAGCAAAGGAAAACACCTAATGAGTCAGGGCTGAAGTGGGTAAAATTATCATTTGTGGTTTCTTCACCCAGACATTTACTATGATACAAGAACTATACACGAAGTGCCAATTCTAGACTGCAAAAATGAATCTGGTCTGTGGGATCTCTTTCAATAGGAACCTTGAATGGTCCATGGGGGACATCTTAAGGGGGTATCTATCTCCATCCCTCTTGCAACAGAAATGTCAGGTAAGGCTTTGTTTGCTGAACACTATTTTTAAACTACAGGGTCAAGGCTTCTGAGCCTTCATCCTACCAAAAACACTGCAAGTGAGACCCAAGAGAGAGCAGTAAACAGCAAATCTACATGGAGTTCCATTGTCTAGAAATCTGGCGGTCTGAGGTTTGTCTTTTTAATGTGGGCATGGAACTCAGGCCTAGCAACACTATACCACTGAGGTTCATCTCCATGAACCTCCAGCTTCCCTGGCCTTCCCTCCATGGTACTGGGGTTCTGGAGTATGCTAGACAAGCACCCTACCACAAGGCAAACACTTTACCACTGAGCCATGCTCTTGCTTCTTTAGTTTTTTATTTTCATTCGAAATTTATGTGTATGGATATTTTGCCTGCATGTATGTCTGTGCACCACTTGTGAGCCTGGGGCCTGCTGGAATCAGAATTACAGATGGTTGTGAGCCACTGTGTGAGTGCTAGGTTTCAAACCCAGGTCCTAGGAAGGGCAGTGAGTGCTCTCTCCACCTTTTTTTTTTTTTTTTTGCAACTTTTGGGAATATAATTAGAGGGAGACAAATGCAGTGACAGAAAGTATCTACAAGCAGCAGATAGGATATGCTGCAAGGGGCAGAAGCAACTACATGGTTCATGGATTTCATACAAGTCTCGAAGTAAAGACCAGTAACTCAAAGAACCACTAACAACAGTGACAGCAGCACAAAGTAGTCCTCTGTTGATGTTAAACATCACAGACCAAATCCTAACGGCAAACAGCCCCAACAGGTTTTTTGTTTTGTTTTTGTTTTTCAAGAAAGGATTTCTCTGTTACATTCTTGGCTGTTCTAGATTTGCTTTGTAGACTGTGCTGGCCTTGAACTCATAGAGGTCCACACAACTCTGCCTCCCTGAGTGCTGGGATTACAGGAATGCACCACCACACCCGGCTGAAATTCATGTTTTAACTCTAAATATATTCTGAAGTGACATTAACTCCGGGATTCTTGCTTCCAAAGACACACTTGTATTTTTCACCGTATCCTGAAGACATCAAAGATCCTCAAAAGGGAAAGCCCCCATCTCTAGTCACAAAGCATCTTCCTTCTAAGGGTTTTTGTACTTATGCAGCAAGTCCTAGAGGAAGCAACAATAGAAAGCCGAGGAGGAGAGGCACAGGTAAGATGACTTTATCTGACAAGTTTTCTAAATGCTGTTCATGATTTAGCAGAGGGGACAAGGAACAGGTTCCATACTGCTTCACAGTCGCTTCCATTGCTCATTCCATTGATATTTCATTCCAGTGAGAGCTGCACACTGTCAGCTTGGCTTTGTGGCTGCTGATATTCATACTTTCTTGAAAAGAATGCATTTCCACTTGTTGTCTTAAGTGAATTTTGCTCATTGTGTCATAAAAATTGGGCTTTGACAACATTTCTTCCAGAGATGGCACACTAAATATTCTCATAATTTTTCCTCTTTTTCTTCTTGGCATACATGAAGAGACCAAAGCTAACAAGGATCACTATGAAGTAAACATTGGTGGCTTCATTCCAGGCTTCATGGACTGTGTAATCAATAGAGCCGTTATTGAAATACCAGGATCACAGGACGCTCAGAGACCACCAGGAGATGACTCGATGCAAGAGCAAGAGAGCTTTATTATGAAAGTGATCGAACTCGGGACCCAAGTCTCATTGACACAGCAGTAGAGAAGTGGGACCCCAAGCTCTGAGTGAGCAGGGTTTTTAAAGGGAAACACGGCAAGCAGGGTGTTTCCATAACAGCAAGAAGGGAGGTTCATGCCTTGACATTACAGGATTGGGTAAAAGCCATAGGGGAGAGGTGACCGTTTACATAACCACAATTGCCAGGGAAAATGTCTATTTTTTACTAAACATTTATTTTGTGATATTTCCTGGAGGCTGTTGCTAGGAGAGCTAACTTTCTTTTCTGCCAGGTGCACATTCTGTGATATTTCCTGGTACCTGAGTTCATCTCCTGGTCAAGATGGCTCCTCATTTTAAAATGGAGTCATTCAGGCTAACTTAAACTCTTCATCCCCCCTTTTTTTGTTAATAAAGAGGCCAGTCTTGGGCTCTTACAGTCCATGATCAGCTTCAAACTGGAAGTACTGGGTTCTCATTACTATCAACTGTATAATCCCTAGTCTTTGTCTAATATATCCTAACAACTTGTTAAGTAAGCATGATCCAAAAATGACCAAAAGCAAAAGATTCTGCCTTTGAGCTGTTATAATTCTGGCTTTGTACATACAGTATTGCAATACTAGTTTCTGTTCCAGCTAAGCAGGTCCCCAAAATAATAGCTAATGTTGGGGAGTACTCTTTGACTTAGCATTTCAGCCTGTAGGTGGGATTTTGGACCAGTGGTCTCGTATTCTGAAATTGCTTCAATGCTGACAATAGGACCATTGCTATCAAGGGCTAGGAAGGCTGAAATGGCAGCCAAAGGCTGGGCAATGGGGCAGTCCTCAGAAGCATCTGGTTAGTTGATCCATCTGAGAAGGCAATGAGCAATCATGTCAGCTTCCAGCAAGTTCAGATCTCAGCTTCCAGTCTCAACAAGATGAAAATCTGAAGCCGTGTTAAAACCCCAATTGGGCCTCTTGTAGGGAAAGTGATCATCAATATGGGCTTGATCTGTGGTTGGGACTCCTATAGTGTCTGGAACATTTTTGCGCATTTCTCAAATAATATGTTTGCGTCCCTCTATGGCAGAAAAATTCTTAAAGTCTGCTGACAATCATCCCAGGTGGGCTGGTGGGTAAAGAGAACAGTTTCAAAGAGATCAATCAAATCCCTAGAATTGTCAGAGAACTTGGCATTCTCCAGTTATCTGGTTCCTTTGAGGGAGAAGCTGGCTGGAGGCTCTGGGTCCTTGGTGCTGGGCCAGATGGTGGTTCCAACCTGGATAAAGGAGTCAGAGCTGGCTGAGGTCTGTATGGAGGGGGTGGAAAAATTATTTCCATGGGAATCCCATCCTGAAAAACAGAGTAAGGAGGGGGGACAAGGGAGCCAGGGCAGTGGCCTCTGGTTTCGGAGAGCCTGTGGAAGGAGGGAAGGAGGATTGTTAGTGGAGGTCAGAAAGGGCTTAATCCATGGAGGTGGATGAATCACTAGGTCCTTCCAAACTACACTATAGGGCACTTGATCTGGGTGCCCACATGCTTTCTGAAAGATTCTATTTCCCACCACAAAAACGGTGGGAAGGTGGAAAGTTCCTTCTGGTGACCAGCCCATATTGAAGGTGGGCCATTCCGAGCTGCAAAAAGTCATCATTTTTCCTTTCCTCACATCAACTGCAAGACTGTGAGCGCTACTCTTAACTTCCCTAAAATGAGTCAGAATGAAGTCAAGGGGTCTGTCCCATATCGTCAGTCAGTCTTTTCATAAAAAAACCAAACCAAACCAAACCAAACCAAACCAAACCAAAACCAGAGAAATAGACAGTTTCAATAAACAGTAAACCTCACAGAGACAGAGCCGGCCATCTCAGGCAAGAGCGAAACTAAAGACAATAAATCACAGTCTGTACCTGGGCTAGTATACCTGGATAAAACTGAAATCACAGAAGCGAAAAGAGCTGCAGTTTCAAACAGAAATAGAACCAAGCACTTTCAGGCAAATGCCAGACCACAAACAATTAATTACAGAAATGTAACTCCTGGCACAACACCAAGTAAGAGACGATTAATCACACACAGAGATGAAGTAAAACCCCAAACCTGGCTTTTCCCAGACTTCTCTGCCACACAAGTTCCAGAAAGGCTAAAACTGATCCCCACTCCAGCTTTCCTGCCACAGAAATTCTGGAGGGGTTAAAGCTGAGTGCACTCCGGCTTCCTTGGCACAGAAGTTCTGGATGGGTAAACTGATTACTGATGAGTGGACAAGTCATCTCACACGCCCCCTCAGGCAGAGACTGTCTGGATGTCTCCCAAAGCCGTATTCTGCCCCTGACTGAAGGTTAACCAAAACCATATAACAAAAAAACTTAAGACAGACAGGCAACACAAAACATATACCCTCGGGACTTAGCTCTCCGGGTTGGGGGGGGTGTCTTAGAGGTCCTGAGGGTTCCCAGTCAGGGAACCAATGAAATACCAGGATCACAGGACCCTCAGAGACCACCAGGAGATGACTTGATGCAAGAGCAAGAGAGCTTTATTATGAAAGTGATCGAACTCAGGACCCAAGTCTCATTCATTGACACAGCAGTAGAGAAGTGAGACCCCAAGCCCTGATTGAGCTGGATTTTTAAAGGGAAAAACAGCAAGCAGGGTGTTTCCATAACAGCAAGAAGGGGGGTTCATGCCTTGACATTACAGAATTGGGTAAAAGCCATAGGGGAGAGGTGACCGTTTACATAATCACAATTGCCAGGGAAAATGTCTCTATTTTTTACTAAACATTTATTTTGTGATATTTCCTGGAGGCCGTTGCTAGGAGAGCTAACTTTCTTTTCTGCCAGGTGCACATTCTGTGATATTTCCTGGTACCTGAGTTCAGCTCCTGGTCAAGATGGCTCCTCATTTTAAAATGGAATCATTCAGGCTAACTTAAACTCTTCATCATCATCCATAACACCATAACTTCCAGCCATGGAATCTGGCTTCCTCCTGCCGCCGTGTCCCAAGCCTGTGCAATCCTCTCCAGGTGGCATACAGGGCAGCGCTCTCCTGACAGGCTGTCTCATATCACCAGTACCCTCTGCACGCTGCAGCCGCCCTCTTGTAGGCAGGGCAGTGACGAACTTGGGGGAGCCGGTGCTCAGCGGCTCTGGTGGTGTAGAGGCCACTGCACTGAACCCTTTCCTCACCTTTTTTTAAAGAAGAAATTTGTTCTCTTATTTAGTAGTAGTCTTCAACATGTTATAGACTAAAGTCACTCATGGAATGAACAAAAAATTCAAGGCTTGTGAGTGTAGCTCAATGGTAGAATGTTCAGCCTAGCATCACCAAGGCCCTAGGTTTGATCCTTGACAGCGAGGGAGGAGAACAAAACATACATCTAGGATCCCATCATCAGCAATTTCAAGTCGCTGAAGTGGATCCTTGAACATTCTGAGGGGTTCTGAGGCACAGTCATCAGGTGAGATCTTTGTGTACAAAGCAGTGAGCGATTCATGGACCAGCAGTCTCAGCATCCGCCTCATTCACCCAGTGAGTTATCCGGAGATGAAGCTGAAGCTCCTGCCTCCAGGAGAAGAACAAGAGAAGTGTGGCAGCGTCTACATCTGGTGCCTTAAGAGGTCAGCAGAGGACATTGGATGCCCTGGGACCAGAGTTAGAGATGATTGTGAGCTCCCATGTGAATGCTGGGAATAAACCAGTGTCTTTTGGAAGAGCAGCTAGTGCTCTTAACCACTGAGCCATCTCTCCAGCCCCTAGGCTTTAAAAAATGACATTTTCTTTTCTTTTCTTTTATGCATGTGTGTAGATACTCATGTGACACCTAGGTGGAGAGCAAAGGACACATTTTGGAGCCTGTTTTCTCTTTCCATCTTATGGTTTCTGGGGATTGAACTCAGATCATCAGGTTTGGCGGCGAGTACCACTACTTCCCAAGCCCCTATTGCCAGTCTGATCTTTTACTATTTTTAACAATCTTTTCCACCTCAGACCCAAATGTTTTAATGTTAAATGGCACCCTGGCCTTTTACATTGTATAATATTTTAAAATATCAACCACAATAATACCATATTATAAATTCCATTTCATCATAATCAGTGAATTTAACAAGTATAATGTAGCAGAGATGGGCAACTAACAACTTGTAAGTGTTGGCCTCTGACATCATGGCAGGAGGTCACAGGGCAGTTACCTTTTTTTTTGTTTGCCGTAGATTTGGTGGATTTTCTTTCTGAAAGACAAAAGAGATCACTCATGTGATGACTCCCAAGGTTGGTTCCCATCTCTATCTCAATGTTTTCATGCTCAAAAAAGATCTTACACTGTGTAAAACAACAACTATAAGAGCACCATAAAATAAATTTCAGTCTGGTCAAATCCAAACGTGTCAATTCCAAAATGTATAAGGCTGTGTGGAGATGGAAAACAATTTGCAGACAATAGCCTCAGACAACATGGTAGGACACTGTGGGATAAATACCTGTTTCCTTTTCCGTGGTGGGTCTGGTAGTTTTCCATCCTGAAAGACAGAGAGGTTAGTGATGCAGTGGGCCCTTGGTTTTATTTTGTGAGCTAGGCATTTCTAACTGCCTTCTAGATATTGCTATCTGGGTGTCCTGTTGTTAAATACAAGGTGTCTTCATTGAAATTATTTCCCATGCTCCCACAGTGAGTCAATCAAGGAAACATTTAGACCTCCCCCCTCTTCCCGGCTTGGTCCTCTTTACAGTGAGCTCAGACAAGGCATGCCACTTGATTGCTTACAGCTTCCTGACACACTGAGGGCTGGTTTTCATGCTCTTCTTTCCCCGAGCAGAAAGCCCCATTCTACACTTTGTCAGGACTACCTTCCTTTATGACCCGACTTGGTGAAGACTGTTCAATGACACTATCTTTAACCTCAAACCCAGAACTAGCCATCTCATCTCTTGGCTATCCTAAGCCAAGTGATATTACAGCATCACTTCCTGTTGGCACTTCTCCTCACAGCAGTAACTGCAGGTGGGTCTGCAGGTGCAGCTTTGCCCTGGCCAGCGGCTCACACCTGCATTCCTCATGGCTTTTGATGCAGCTCGTTCAATACTCAGTGAGCGACCCTTTTTCCTTTATTGTGAGAATGACACAGGGAAAGGCCACCTGAGATATTGACAGAGAGACCAGTGTTCCCTGAGTCAAAAGAAATAGGCTCAGCTACCAAGGAAACCTCTCGACTTTCCCCAATTCGGAGGATTAGTATGGACGAAGATCAAAGAACTTATTTTAAAAATGCAAACTTTAAATTATCTTTCTTTTGTTTATTTTTCTTTTGGTGTGGAGGAAGTTGAAGTATGGTCTTACTCTGTGATCTAGGCCGTCCTAGAACTCATTACAGAGTCTGGGTAATCTCCCTGCCTCAGTTTCCCAAGTGCTGGAATTATAGGTATGACCCACCACACTTGGCCATTCCTTTTCAAGAATAAGAGTGAGGTGACGTAGAAATACTGCTGCAACATTCTGCAGCTCAGGCATCCACATGGGCGAGTTATCTTCCCATGCAATGACAGATCATTTCCATCCCTGGCTCTGCAAGTGAAAATACCACCATCTCAATTTAAATTGTATCCATGCTACCAAATTTTATGCAACCAGTTAACAGTAAAGGCCACAGTCTATTCTCCTACCATCCAAGGGATTCATGTAAATGCATTTAAGAAGATTAAGCTATAATACAAGCTGGCCAAGGTAATGCCTGAATGGTATTCTGGCCACAAGCCATGCCATGGAACCTGGCTAAGAAGAATCATAGTGGTATTGTGGACACAGATTTCTGCTAACATCTGGTACCAGTGGGTTATGAGAGTGACATCTTTGGTTGAAGCTACCGGTCACAACGAGAGAGCTGCTAATACGTAATCCTTCCCTAGAATAGCAGAAGCTGCTATTCACACAGAAGAAACTTTAATCCACCATCTTACTCAGGAGCCATGGATGCTATCTGCCACCATATTACCTTTATCAGTTTTTGCAGGGTCCATCCGCAGCAGCGTAAGCTTTGCCTCCATTTCTTGGAATTTTCACGTTTTCCTTCAATTTCAAACTCTTGGGGAGTGAACCATTTTCCATTCTCACTCTGTATGCTCTTCTCATAGATGCCTGTAAGACAAAGACAAACTGAACATCAGCTACAGAAACACCTGCTCTTGGCCTGTCATGCTGGATCAAGGGCTCAGGTTCAAACTCAGGAAGGTGTGCATTTCCCCCTCAGCCATCAGGGGCCACACATTCAACCTGACAGGCAAAGTCACAGAATAACTACCGCTGACATAGCTCTTTAAACTTTTCCTAAAAGAATTCATTTATTTATTTTGTGAGTACTTGTGCTTTGCCTGCAAGTGTGTCTGTGCACAACATGCATGTTTACTGCCCACAAAAGCCAGAAAAGAGCATTGTCTCTCCTGGAACTGTGGTTATAGATGGTTGTGAGCCACCATGTGGGTGCTGGGAATCGAACTTCGGTCCTTTGGAAGAGCAGCTAGTGCTCTTAAGCACAAAGTTGTCTTTCCCACCTTTAAAATTACTTTTAATGTAACATTAAGAGAAAAAAAATAAAGGAATGTTCCTAAGACATGACCAGGATTCTCTCTCTTCCTTTTACTGTGCTTGGGGTAGGGCCAACTTGCACTTTAGAAAGGTAAGTGTGGACACACAGTTCCCTGCTGGGCCCCTGTGAACCCAGCCGTGAGGAAGCTGTCACCACCTAAGGCTGCCCCTGCCTTGCTTCCACAGTGTTGTTCCGCCAGCTCATGACAGTTGGCTATTTTGCACACGTTGTTTCTTTTATTTTATTTTTATTTTATTTTATTTTTGGTTGTGAGTTTCTCTGTGTAGCTCTAGCTGTCCTGGATTTATTTTGTGAACCTGGCTGGCCTCGAACTCAGGAAGATCCACCTGTTTCTGCCTCCCCAAGTGCTGGGATCACAGGAGTGCAGCAACGTGCCTGGCTTATTTTGCATATTTTAGACGCATGGCTATTTGATGTTAAAAAGTGTTTCTGGAAATGTTATCTAGAGGGAGTGGTTAAATTACACGTAGGCAGTAGAATCAAAGGGAGAAAAACCTATTTGTTGATAACAAAAGAACTACATTGGAGCTAGAGAGACGGTTCAGTGGTTAAGAGCGCCTGCTGCTCTTGCAGAGGACCCAGGTTCAGAGCTCAGAGCCCACGTGGCAGCTCACAAACATCTGTAACTCCAGTTCTTATGTCCTCTGTTGGTCTCCATGGGCACTAGGCACATTTGCAGTGCCCAGACACATGTATAGCCAAACACGCATACTCATAAAATAAAAATCTTAAGAAAGAAACTGTGTTGTGGGAAGGAAGGTCAGTCATGACAGATGATAGACCACTACTTCTATACTTTAACAGTGGTAATTTTCACAGCAGTCTTTTTTTTCCTCATGGCAATATGAGGGGCATCTTATTCTCATGTCATAAAAGAGGAAGTTCCATGTTAGAGAGACTCATGTAGATGATACAGAAGCTGGTCTATGGTTCAGCTATGACTGTCTCCCCCAGGGTTCACACATTGAAAACTTGTTGAATATTCCAATAGAGCAAAGAACACAGGGATAATACACTGGTAAAGCTAAATCTCTTTCTTCCAATTCAAAATTCCTACTTTACTTAGCTTAAAGTTGGACAGATATTACAGGTAATGGACCTACAAAGCTTGTGGATGAATTTCCCAGGCACGTACAATTTCCCAACCAGGTGTGGAAGTGCTTAGGCTGGTATGAAGTGCTACATGGGGATCTTATGTGCTCATTTCACAGAGGCATGGGGAAGAAACCTGATAGGCTATGGATTTATAGTTAAACACGCAAAACTGCAACTTGTGGCAAGAACAGTGGCATAGGACTGGCCTCATATGCACAAGGCTCTGGGTTTCTCAACGAAGAGAAAAAATATATATATACATATATACATATACAGAAAATGCCCTCATTCCTGCTGCCTCTCTGGGGTGCGATGCCAAAAAGAATGAACACAGCAGGCCTGAGACTCTCCCAAGAAGCTGCCATTGAGTGAAATAGGCCCTTGACTGGCATCTGTGAATGTCACTCCCAGAAACACCACAGGCGTGTTTATCCTGTTGTGCCAAAATTGTTTACAAACAGTACATGTGACACGACACGAGACCCATTTTCCTTGTGGGCATCTACAGAGAGAGGTACCTCCATAACTCACAGCCCCTGGAAGAACTTTCGTTGCTGGGGTAATTAAATGCACTCTCTGTCTCTGCTACGAGAGTAATGTCAAAAGCTCTGGCTCTTCTGGACTTGGCTTCTCATCATGCCCTCTTTTCTGTTTTCTTTTCTCTCTCTCTCTCTTTTTTCGCTTTCTCTTTTCTTTTTTTATTTTTGTGAAATGGTTTCTCTGAGTAGCCCCGGCTGTCCTATAACTTACTCTGTAGACCAGGCTGGCCTTGAACTCAGAAATCTGCCTGCCTCTGCTTCTCAAGTGCTGGGCTTACAAGTGTGTGCCCCCGAGCTCACCTCATAACCTCTTCTTATCCTTAACTTGGCCTCACAACATCACTAGCAGGTGTGACATTGCCTATATCTTGAGTCCCACACTAGATCTGGCACCCTCAACACAGGGGCCTGCTCTCTACTTTGTGCCATTTTCCAGGTGAAAGCCACTGAAGATCTGGAAACTCACCTTCCTTAAATTTCTCCGTGTACAGCGTCCCCTTAGCCTTGCCACAGCTCACTGGAAGCTCAAGACAGTTAAAACCCACATCTTGTCTGGGAATTCTCGGACCTGCAGAGACACATTTCACTTTATTCTAGACCTGTGCAGGGCCTTCCTTCCACCTAGTTTGGTATCTTGCTTGTGCAACTGAAAATGCACCGGGTTTTCACATGAATTAGTTGCATTTATTAATTCGCATGCATTAGTTACATTTAATAATAAAAGCATATTATTTCTCTTATGAATGGTTAGATGCTTATAGATAACACCATGCTCTTCTCTTAACCTCTGAACTCCTCCTCAGCAGCTGGAGCCATGTGGGACAGAAGTCCAGCTCTTAAACTTGTTGGCCATGGCAGCCACTGCACGGGGACTTTCTTCTGAATATTTTGGAGAGACTTGTTCTACTGTCTTTTGGATGCATCCATGGTAGAAGAGGGACATGGGATGAGGCAACCAATGAGGTAAGGTCACCTCTCTCCTTCGGCCTGGTTTGTTGTCTTTCTGTGCTTGCCTGGGGACTCAGGCAGTACTTCTAGGCCAGTGGTTCTCAACCTTCTTGATGCCGCGACACTTTAATACATATTGTGGTGACCCACAACCGTAAAATTATTTTTGTTGTTACTTTCGGCTGTTGCTACATTGGCTGCTGTGGCCAACAAGTCTGGGAGCTGGAGTGACTGTAATTTTGCTACTGTTATGAATAGTAATGTAAACATCTGTGCTTTCTGACAGTGATGGTCTTAGGCAACACCTGTGAAAGGGCCACTGAATGCCCAAAGGGTTTGCGATCCACAGGCTGAGAAGCACTGCTCAAGACAATTCTATGTCCTGCATATCCCTTGAGGCCTGTATGTGTTGGAAACAGAAAGCCACGAAGGTGTTTATATCTAGACAACGTGGTGTTGATATGGATATCTGATAGAAGTCGGCTAAAACATGGCTGACACTGGCCTTGGTAGAAAGGGAATTAGCACAAAATGTCTGACACAAGATATCTGGAGACCTCAAAGTAAATAGTAAATGCCACCTGTTAGTTAGTTCTGGCAGAGTGCCACTTTCATGTGGCTGGAACTGTCGCCGTTACGGGCCTGCCTGTGTGTGTGTCTATCTGCAGGCCTGTGTGACAGGGTGCCTGCAGGTACAGTGGGGCTGGGATTTGGTGGCAGGGGTGGGAGGTACCCCACAGCTGCTTCAGAGCACAGTCTATCAAAACAACAATGGCTCTGGCAGGCACTCAGCTTAATTCACCTGAAACCCTATGGCACATCTTTACAGATAAGCAAATTGAATTAGAAAAGGACAAATGACAGGCCAAAGTCACATAGGACTTTCAGAATTAGAATAAAGGTCTTTTATCCCACCAAGCTCTGTGGGTTTCTGTGGCTTTCTATGTGGGCGAGGACAAAGTATTCCAGATAGCAGGCATGGTGGCACACACCTGTAATCCCAGCATTTCAGGAGGCAGAGGCAGAAGGATCTCTGCGAGTTTTAGGTCAGCCTGGTTTACAAAGTGAGTCTAGGGCAACCAAGGCCACACAAATAGACTCTGTCTTAAGAAAAAAAAAAAGAAAAAGTATGCTAAATATCATGTGGGTCACACACTTTATTTCATTTCCCAAGAATGGTCAGTACATGAAGGTCCATGCAGCTCTTGGTCACTCTCAAATCAATTAACTAATCAATAGGATGATGAGAGTTATCAGTCCATCGGGCTGTTAAATTGACCAATGCTGGCTATACTCTTAATTCTTGGTACTGGTTTCATCAGCCAATCAAGAAAGCTGACATGTCACTCAGCGCACAGAGTGCAGAATAAGGTTTTAGTTACTCCATCAATGTTTGTTGTAGCACTCCTGACAAGCTGTGGACCCATTCTAGGTGCCAGAAGAGGAATAGGTGAAGAAACTGATTTATATACACAGTTGAAGTTCTTTTAGCCACTAAAAAGAAAAAAAAAATCAAAATTATGTCATTTGCAAGAAATTGGATACAACAGGAGATCATCATGGTAAGTGAATCAAGTCAGCCTCAGAAAGACAAAGTCATGTTTGCTCTCATCTGTGGGTCTTAAGAATTCATACACAGACACAAAATTAATATTATTTGTTATTTTGAGACAAAGTATTTCCCTGTACAGCCTTGACTGTTCTGGAACTTGCTCTGTAGACCAGACTGGCTCTACCTCCCGAGTGCTGAGATTAAAGGCCACATACCTGTCTCAGAAAATGATGTGTACAAATGATGTGGAAGTAGGAGCAAAATTGTCTGAGAGACAAAGGGGACTACCAGGAGAGGAGCGTGGAGAGTCAGGAGTCCTGGCAGAGAAATGGCCTATGTGATCCAGCATAATTCATTAAAAATTAAAATAAAATTAATTTAGAGCCAGGCATGGTGGTATATGCCTTAAAACATAGTTACTCAGAAGGCAGAGGCAGGGAGTATGTCTATGAGTTCAGGAGAAGACTGATCTACACAATGAGTTCCAGGCCAGACAGGGGTGCATAGTGAGACCCTCCTCAAGACATTTTTAAATGTTCTCATTCATTAAAATTGATTAATCACATTTTTTTTACCTCTCTTTCTGCCTTTTTGTGAAGGGTTGACATATCTTCCTTGGAAAGCTGAGAAAACAACACATATGTCTGTTATTTATAATATCACATTGCAAATAGCATTTTGCAAAAAACCATTTAAAACTAACTTTTCAGAAGTCTCTTTAGTATTTTGTGAAAAATATAATAATCCAGGTCAAAAGTCAGAAACATTTCCTATCAAGGCCTAACCAGTAAATATCCAAGGTTGTGTGGCTCATAATTTCCTCTGTGATTCCTCAGCTCTTCAGCCTTATTAGAAAGCACCCACAGACTACAGGTAAATAAAAGGGTATGTTCCAATCAAACTTTATTTACACATAACTGGCAATCTAGGTTTTCCCTCTGGGCTGTTATTTGCTGACTTCTAATCTAGGTTTAACTATAAAGGTGATAATTAGTAGGGTTTATGTGTTGACTAGATGAGACACACAAAAAAACATCAAGTCAGTTTGGAAGCATGATTAAGACTGTAATGGTCAAATCTGTTTGAATGCTAAAGTTGGGGAATATAGATGGCTGTTTGTTCCTTCTCAGTCTATGTCCACAGCTGGCATCATAAGACTACTTGGGAGGAATAGAAAGGTGGATCTGTGTGAGTTTGAAGCAAGCCTAATCTACATAGTGAGTTCTAGAACATCCAGGACTATACAGAGAAACACGGTCCCTGAAAAGCAAACAAAAAAGAAAAAGAAAAATGTTCCAACTACTACATGCTATTTAAAAGATAATTTTTAAATAGTTAATACTAATCATTCTAAAAGAGAGAGTTTGTTGGGGTGTGAGTCTTGGGCTTTCTCAGAGAATCAGCAGGTGTCTGGATGTCTGTGAACAATGTGGCAGGGCCCCAGATCCTAGGTCAGGGTTCTTGTTTGAGTGTGCTGCACAGAGCACGGTTCTCTCGGCATCAACCTTCCCTACCCCAGGCCTCAGGAGAGAGCTTACATTTCTCTTCTTTGCTCTCTTCTGTTTTTGGAGACAGGCCTCTGGCACTGGGTAAGTCAGGGAATGAGGGGTCAGTGGTGGCTGATGGCTGGGCTGAGAGTCAACATGGAAATTTATGAAGAAACGTGATTCTTGTAGCCAGAAGAAGCTTTGTAGATGGGAACTTGATGGGTGTACTCGGGAGATACACTTCCCAAGCTGACAACATTAGGATGTTGATTTTCTAGGACCATTTGATGTCTTAACTTCAAACTGAGTCAGTCACTATCAACCATAGGCAATGCTTCTGCTATAATAAGTGGGGAATTTATGACCATATACATATATGTATATGCATGTATACATACATATGATGAGATAGAAGGTTGCATGAAGGAAGAGGGGGAAAGGGAGATCAAGGAAGAGGGAGGTAGAGGAAGAAAGGTAGAGAGGGAAGAAGAGGAAGAGAAAGAGATAGAACATTATTTTAGACTAATGGTTCAATAAATTGTCAGATTTGGGCCAGAGGCTGGCTGAGGGGAGACCGTTTTGGTGAAGACAGACTCCTCTCTCCTCTGTGCTCAGTCCTCTTGTTCACAGCAGTTTTCTCTGGCGGAAAGAGGAATCACAAACACAGCTTGCAACTTAAAGAACGCATGCAGTGGGGCAGAAGTGAGGGCTGAGGGGCTGACGCAAACGGCTGTACAGGTCTCAAAGCAGACTACCACAGGGTGAGCTGCGGAAGAAGCGCCTGCACAGGCAGGAGAGGCAGCTATCCGTGGTGCTGACCGAGCTGCGGGGAGGGTCAGAGACTGAAGTCGCCCAGAGAGGGGCAGCCAATCTAACATGTTATTTCACTTAACAGATGAGTCCAACTGAGGCATAAGGGAAGAAGGGACAGAATCAAGTCTGCACAGTGACCACATGGGTTTGGTCCAGAGGAGGGGCAACTGTACCACTTGTCCCTCATGGGTGTTTGTTCTGTTTTGCTTTACAGCTGTGTCTGCAATTGGAAGTTCAGCAGAAGCAGAGGAGCCTTTTCTGACTACAGACACAGCAATATCTCACTTGTGTGTGGGGCTGTTATCTTTTGTCCCTTTCCCTCACATAGTTTGGAAACTGAAATTGTGATTATTTCTCAGTGTTTACCATGCCTTCATCAAGCAGTCAGGGAAATGGGCTTGTTTATACATGTATGTAATATAAAGAATGAAGAATTGAAAATTGTATCATGTTTTGTCTTTAATCTTTTTTCCAGCTTGTTTTTCTTGGGATTTTAATGTTCTGAATTATGTAGTTTTCATGTCTGGCTTTCTTTTTTCCCTGAAAAAATAGAAAACAAAAACAAAACTAGATGCTTCTAAAAGATTACAATGTAATCTTTTCGGATTTTCCATGTTACTGTAACTTGTAAAAAGTCTAAACCATATATACATCATAGCTTTGTAGTTACCAAGTCTTTGATATTTAACCTGGCATTTTGGTATCACATCAACTTGACACAAGGTAGAGTCATCAGAGAGGAGGGAGCTTCAACTGAGAAAGTGCCCCCAGCAGATGGGGTAATAGACAAGCCTGTAGAGCATTTTTTTCTTTTTCTTTGCTTCTCTCTCCCTACCCCTTCCTAGTTTTTCAAGACACATTTCTCTTTTTAGCCTTGGCTGTCCTGAAACTTGCTCTATAGACCAGTCTGGCTTTGAACTCACAGAGAGTCTCCTGCCTCTGCCATTAAAAGCATGCAACACAACCACCTGGCTGTAAGGTATTTTCTTTATTAGTGATTGATGGGGTCAGCCTCAGCCATCGTGGGCAGTTGCATCCCTGGGATGGTGGTCCTGGGGTCTGTAAGAAAGCAGACGGAGCAAGCCACGAGGAGCAAGCTAGCAAGCAGCACCCCTCTACGGCCTTGTATTAGCTGCTGCCTCCAGGTTGCTATCCTGCTCGAGTTCCTGTCTTCACTGCTTTTGAGGATGAACTGTTACATGGAACTGTGAGGGAAATAAACTCTTTTGGTCCTAGTGTTTCAACACAGCAATAGTAACCCAAACTAAGATACCTAGGTTTACCGCAGATGCCCTCTTCTTTGCTTTTTTTTTTTTTCAAAGGTGTTAGCAGCTTCTCGTATTTTCATTGAATTGATGAAAATGCTTTATGGTTGGTTTTTATTTAATTTTTTTAAATAAAATATATTTTTTCAATTTCAATTTTTATTTGTTTATTGTTTTATATTCTCTTCTTTGCTTTGACATTTACTCAAGTCATTTACTCTCACATTAATACATTAAACAACTTTAGGCAGTTTTGTTTGTATCCCAAGGGACACTTTGAAAATAATAATAATGAAAAATAACACTTAAGTGCTTGCTGAGAGCCTGTAACGGTTTGGGTTTTAAGTACCCCCAAAGGCTTGTGTGCTGGAAGCTTGGTCCTTAGTTGATAGCTAAGATGACATTAAGAGTGGGGGAAACTTCAGGAGGCAAGATGCACGGAAGGATGCCATGTCTCTGAGTGGGGAATCTTTTCAGGAGGCACTGAGAGAAAACACGCTGACCTCACCCCTCAAACCTCCACTATGTAGTTTTCCTTTTTGTTTGTTTGCTTGTTTTCTTTTCCTCGTTTTTTTTTTTTTTTCCCTACAGCGTTTCTCTATGTAGAGCTTTGGCTGTCCTGGAACTCACTCTGTAGGCCGGGCTGGCCTTGAACTCAAGAGAGATCTGCCTGTCTCTGCCTCCCAAGTGCTGGGATTAAAGGTGTGTGCCTGACTTTTTGTAGTTTCCAGTTTAAGATTCTATCTCCTTGAGCTTTTTCATATCAAATGACATTCGAATGCCACTACGAGGGCCAAGCATAGTTCTGCGGTTTATCCATGGCTTCATCTGTGCAAGAACAGAGCTTTGAGAGGATCAAGTTTGGAAAGGATGGAGGAGAAAATGTGGTTTCTGCTTTAACTTACTAATCTCAACGATTTTATTTTATTTTTTTATTTATTTATTTTTTTCTCCATATGTTTTAATACTTCTCCACTTTTAAACACTGGTTTTAATTTTGTGATTGTAACATGGAAGATCCATCTTTTATTTTTTTAAAAAAACATCATCAGAATCATAAAGCTATGATAGTTACACTCTACACACTCCCAAGATATTTTAAAACGATTATGTTTTGAGTCTGTAGATGAACAATGACAACAATCCAAATACAACATCTGTACAGCCTGGACTAAATACTGGTCAAGTGTCTGATCCAACAAACAACTGATAAGCTTAAAGATAACCAGCACAATTTAAAAAGCGAACCAGCTTAGCCCAGCTAAAATTCTCAGTAGCAACTGACACTGATACTGTCTAGTTGTGTAAATTAGTTATGAAGATGAACAGATGAGAAACCCACGTTTCCCTTTTCTCATTCTGCCTCCTTACA
>CM053751.1:62551196-62570374 GCA_028658305.1 Pachyuromys duprasi | reverse complement strand
AACCCACGTTTCCCTTTTCTCATTCTGCCTCCTTACATATCTCTTAGGTACCTTCCTCTTTCCTCTGCTGCTCCTCCCTAGAACACCGAATCAAGCTTTTCCACCTCAACTATGGAGTCCTCCATCCCAAGAGGAACACTATGCTCTCATGTTCACTCACACGCAGGGACAAATCCCCACATCACCAATATTTTTCAGGATCTCAACGATTTTAATAAGGCACATCCTCCTGCTTTATCCTCCCAAGAAGGAGTGAGTGAGTGCACCATCACCCTAGTGTGATATCTGTTCTTAGGGAATATATCTCATATGCCTGATAAATTTAATTCTGCTATAGGACTATTACCATTCTTACCATCATTAAAATACTTTTTGTTTTGTTTTGTTTTACCTGCAGGAACCAGTGACCTTCTGTCTATACCTATTTACCAGTCTTTATCCTTATGAACGTTATCATC
This sequence comes from Pachyuromys duprasi, assembly GCA_028658305.1. Taxonomy (NCBI): domain Eukaryota; kingdom Metazoa; phylum Chordata; class Mammalia; order Rodentia; family Muridae; genus Pachyuromys; species Pachyuromys duprasi. Next base: position 62,569,916 of record CM053751.1, on the reverse strand, counting down.
TTTCTTTGTGTGAAAATGTCCTGGCAGTCTCAGATGAGGACACGGTTTCTTAAAGAAGTTTAAAAAGCAAACCCAGAAAGGGCAATACAGGCAAATTACACAAGGATAAAATCTACTACTCAAAAGTGTGATTGAGTAGCTCAAGATACAAATGAAAAGGAGGATCATAAAATTGAAGCTAACCTGGGCTACACAAGTGGGCTTGTCTGAAGGAGAACAACGAAACAATAAGAATTCTCACCTAAATATTAAGAGAATTGATCATGTTTTGTAATTAGTTTAAGGTATAAAAATTAAAAGGTGAGATATCTTGGGCTTAACATGGATGAGAAGTTGTTATAGAAAAATGAATCTATTTATCATCTATCTATCAGCATCATCTATTTATCTATTTACCTCCTATTTCACTGTTTTTAAGTGAAATCCTTCTCAGGCCCTTTTCTATTTCTGCCAATAAAATTGAGATTTTTTTTTTTTTTGGTAAGGCTAGATAATGTCATTCCACATATTTGATTTTTAAATTGTTAAATTTCTTTGTACAACAAAGGCAATTACAGAAAGAAATGAGGGGCTGGAAACATGGCTCAGTGGTTAAGAGCACTTGGTGCTCTTGCAGAGGACCTGGGTTCGGTTCCCGACAGGTTCTAGCACTCACATAGTGGCTCATGACCATGATTAATTCCAGCTCCAGGAAATCCAATGCCCTCTTCTGATGTCCACAGGCAGCAGGCATGCATGTGGTGTACATACATACATGCAGGCAAAATACTCATAAACATAAATGTAAAAATATATATATTTTTAAAAGCTGGTGGTGGTGGCACTCGCCTTTAGTCCCAGCACTTGGGAGGCAGAGGCAGGTGGATCTCTGAGTTCAAGGCCAGCCTGGTCTACAAAGTGAGTTCCAAGACAGCCAAAGCAACACTGAGAAACCCTGTCTCAAAAAACAGAAACAAAAAGAAAAGAAAGAAAGAGATGAAGGGCAACCCCCCCCCCCCCAATGAATGCTGCCGGAGAGAGCGTCCCACCCCATATACCTACGGTAGACATCTGAGCTGAGGAAATGTTAAAACAAGAGATTCTGGGAGGCGGTTAGCTCTTTCTGTTTAGGGAACCATGAGGACTCACCTACTCATCACAGTATCATTCCACCCTGTCCACCACTATGTCACTGAAAGAATTGTTTGAAAGAGTCTTACAATTAAAAATTAGCGCTACTCTCATGAAGCTAATTTCCAAAGATAACCATATTTCTGGTAGATTATCATACTTGATGGATTTGGCCATGATATAGTCTTGCATTTAGCCCCTACCCCACATAGATACTTGTAAGATTTTCTGCTAAGCCAGCGGTACTGTGATTTTTTTTTTCCCCTCTCATGCAGGTAGATAATAAAGGGCTCCAAATTTCCTATGTAAATCAAGATTTTGAGAGTCTTGACTCACCTAAATTCATTGCAGTCATCACTGAAAAAAATTCGTAGAAACACAGTTATTCAACACATAGTTTATAAATGTGTAGAAATTATGTAAAGAAATTTCTTTATGGAAAACATTAGTAAATGAGTAAGTCTCTATTCTTAAATTAATCTGCAAGATCAATGCAATTCTAATCAGAGATTTCAAAGGACCAATGGGGGGAAGATTCTTAAATTTATTCTAAAATCCACCCACAGCAAGTCATCATGATGGTTCTAGCCCTGAGCTCTCCTCCCTGCTCATTTCTGTAGCTCTTTCAGATGCCAAAGGCAGAACAGGTGTGTGTGAAGTAAAACATAAATAGGTAAAGATTTGAAGGTCAAAGGCCATCTCCAGCACTGTACAATAGCATAGGAAGTAATTTTCAGATTCCCTGCTGTTGTTTTGTTTTATTTTCGAGACAGACTTTCTCTGTGGAACCCTGACTGTCCTGGACTCATTTTGTAGACCAGGCTGGCCTGGAACTCAGAGATCTGCCTGCCTCTGCCTCCCGAGCACTGGGATTAAAGGCGTGAGCCACGGCTGCCCAGCTGGTTTTCAGATTCTTGTTTCACATTTATACAAAAAAGTAGATACCATGGGAACTAGAGATGTAAACCTTAAAAATGGTTAGGTTTCTTGAAAACACTCTGAAATCAAATGTGGAATAACGTTTTTGTTTTGGTTTTTTAAATCTTCAGGGGGAAATGACTACAACTACAATAGGAAACCTAGGAACCAATGTGGGGTAACTGACAATAGATTTAAAGAAGCTTCAAACCTCCCTAGTACGAATGATTCTATTAACAAACTCACCAGGAAGCCAAAAAGTGGGACAAAAATCCTAGTGATACATGCGCTCAGCACTTAACAATATGTAACAATGGGGAGATCTCTATTATTGCTCAGCAATGTGAGAAAACTCCCTGCAACAGCAGAGAGCCCCAGGAAGAGAGAAACACAGGGTCAGCGGGGAGTGAGTGAGAAATTCTGCTACACTAAAATGAAAGCAATGGATATTAACAGGGTCCTCAAACAGCACATAAGGCAGTTCAGCAAAGGGTGAATATGATCAAAGTACTTTAATACATGAATGAAAAGATCATAAAGGAGCCTATTATTATGTAAAATTAGTACACATTAAAAAGTATCCAAACAACATTATTATATCTAAACAGATAGTATGCAAAAATGTTAAGTGTATTTACTGTCTACCTATGACCTTTTGCTTTACAAAGCTGGAAAAGGAAACCATATATAGAATTATCTAACTTATGCAAGTGATGTTATTCTATGCTATGTTAACATATAAATTGATATATTCTTGAAAGGTATATACCAATCTGTAAGAGATATTTAAAAGCAGAATAAAATGATGAAAATATGATATTTTGAAAAAATTAATTTTCATTTTAAAAGGTATTCATTTTGTCTTATTAAATCTACAGTTAATAATTTTGAAAATAAGAAATGAATTCATTTGTAATGTGAAGATAAGTATTTAATTTGTCCTTACTTATATTTCCACTGTCTTCCACCAAGGTAGGATTGTTCTCAACATTTCTGGTATCTACAAAGCAAAAATAATGATCAGAGAATGGAAAGGTATTAATAAAAGTCACAACTATTATGGCAATTTGCATTATTGATTGGAAAGCCTTTGTGTGTGTGTGACTTATGTATGCGCATGGCATGTGTATATGTGTTTTAAGAGGCAGGAGGTCTGTATCAGGTGTCTTCCTCCATTGCTGTTTATTTTATGACACAAGGTCTCTCAACTGAAGAGCTTGCATTTACATTGGCCAGCTGGTACTCTGGCCCACAGGAACTTGCTGTCTCTACTTCCCCATCACGAGGATTGCATGTGTGTACTATCCTTTTCAGCTTTTTGCATTGGCCTTGGGATGTGAACTCACTAGACCTGGTCCTGGATACAAAGTGCTCAGAAGCAAAAGCAGCAGGGAGCGGGAACTGGTTTCCAGTTTCTAACATTCTGTAGCTGAGAGGCTGTTACTTCACTTTCTGCTGGAGAGTCATTCTGATGTTCTCCTTAAACACAGTGCCTGTTATTTCTAAGCCACCTTTATTCTAGGACCCCGGGGCAGACTCGGCTGGCCACTCTGTTGGATACTTGTCAGCTTCCTGAGAGGTATTTCAGAAACACATGGCACACAAACACGTGACCGAGAATGCGCTGAACAAGGTCCTGCGGAATGTTTGGCACTCAAATGAACTGAGAGAAAAAGAAAAGCTTCTCAGTGACTGTTGTCCAACAGAGATCCGGGCTGCTCCTTCCGGCCATCCGTCATTCTGCTACACTTCCTGCCTGCTGCCCTCTGCCTCTGCAGACCCACCTACCAGCTGGGCCTTCTCATGACTCCCCTGCTGTGCTGCTTTTTATCAGTAATGCTCAGATTTGCTCTTCTTCTGTGCTTCTCCATTAATCAGTCCTGGATATTTAGTATACAAAATTGTTGCCCCTGTTCCTTCTATTTTATGGTCTTTTTTTTCAGTCTCCCTTCCTTCCTTCCTTCCTTCCTTCCTTCCTTCCTTCCTTCCTTCCTTCCTTCCTTCCTTCCTTCCTTCCTTTCCTTCCTTCCTTCCTTCCTTCCTTCCTTCCTTCCTTCCTTCCTTCCTTCCTTCCTTCCTTCCTTCCTTCCTTCCTTCACAGAATGACCACTATGGCTAAGCCTCACAGTAAACACTACAACTGACCACCTCAGTGACCACCACAGGGATCACTATGGCTGAGACTCACAGTCTCACAGTGATTTGTACAACTAACCACCATAGCTGATCATCACAGTGAACACTACGGCTGAGCACTTTAATGACGACAACACTAACCAGTATGACTGAGTATTACAGTGAATACCCCAACTGACCAGCACAGAGATCACTATCACTGACTCTCATGGTGACCACTACAACTGACTACCTCAATGACTGTTGAAGTGATCAATATGGCTGGCCATCACAGTGACCACTATAGCTAACTACCACTGTAGCCACGATTGACTACCATCACAGTGCTGGGAGGAGCCACAGTTAGTGAGTGAGACTGTGTGTGTGTGTGCGCGCGCAGGAGTAGTTAGATTTCTTAGATCTGTTAGATTTCTTTTTATTTTTCAAAAAATTCAGATGGTCTCCCAGGTGGCCTGTGCCATGCTGTGTGGTCAGAGTAAACCACAGCAGGAGTAGAAGGGCTGAGCACAGACCCTGATGTCTTGGGGTGGAGACAAGTCATCCTTATGCTTTCCACCCAGCTCACTGCTCAGCACCGCCGAGCTCCAGGCTTCTACAAGCATTGCTCTATGGATTCAGAAGACTTGTGGTCATGTTGCTGAGGTGACTCAGTGAGCAAAGTGCTTGCTGTGACAAGCGCTGGGACCTGGGTTTGATTCATAATGGAAAAAAATAAGAAAAGCTGAAACTGGTGGTATGCGCACACCTGTAACCCCAGTGCTGAGGGGCTGGGGATAGACAAGTCCCTGGGGCTCACTGGGCAGCCAGGCCAGCACAGCTGGTGAGCTTCTGGCCAGTGAGACACTCTATCTTATCAATAACTTGAGGAATGACAACATCTTGTCCACACACACATACACGCACACACACACACACACACACAGAGAGAGAGAGAGAGAGAGAGAGAGAGAGAGAAAGAGACAGGGAGAGAGAGAGACAGGGAGAGGGAGGGATAGAGACAAAGACAGAGAGAGAGAGACAGATAGAAATAAAGATACAGAGAGACAGAGACAGAGAGAGTGTGTTACATTCATGTCCTCTCACTCCAGAAATGTCACTGGGGAAGTCAGTGTGAGATGGGGAACCAAGAAAGAAGATTCTAGGAGGAGGAAACTAGGAAAAAATTTGCAGGGTAAGAAGGTCCCTATCCTTGGAACCCATAATGGTCCAAATCTGTGTGACCTCTGGGTTAATATTTCATCCTCATCACTTAAGCTTGAAGTTGAGAAAATTTCACCCCCAGGGTGAGGTCTTCTCACTCCACACTTTGCTTTTCCTTCTTCCTTTTGGGGTCTGCTGTGGCTTTTGTATGCTGGCTGACATGTTTTGACAGCATTGCCTTTCTCTTGGGGTAATTATGGGGATGTGAAATAAAGATGGTGGAGCTTCTGCTTGGCTATTTTTCTGATGACAACTGGGAATGGGGCCATGCAGCTTTTCCATCTAAAAACCCGTAGGATGTTTATTGAGGGAAAAATGAACTTCAATTAAATAGTAAAAGGATTTTATGATGTGAAATCATGAACCTCTTTGGATTCATCTACTACAGTTAGCCTGTCTGATCAACATAAAAGTTAAAGTAGGAATTACCTAAAATTAAAAGCAAATTTGTTTTGTACTTTGAAGAATAGAGCCTAGAATTAGAGTGAATCGCTTGTTGAATACAGTTCATTAATTATCCTGAAAAGTCCTCATGTCCTATTACCTCCTCTCCTGTGTGTTTTTCTGAATGTGGGAGGCTTTCTGGAATCCACAGGCTTTGTAAGATAAAAGGGAGAAAACCCATCATTTGCACTCAAAGTCAAGTTCTGTGGCTCTAGATCAAATGTGTCTGCAGTTCTAGGGCAATCTGAAAGAATGTTCCTCTTCTACTGAACCTGGTTCCATAGGCCCCAAGTCATAAAGCAGAGGCCCATGCTGGATTGTTCTTTAATTCCTTGTTGTTATTTTCAGATCGGGTTTCTTGTGTAGCCCTGGCTGTTCTAGAACTTGCTCTATAGAGCGGGCTGGCCTTGAACTCACAGAAATCCACCTGCCTCCTGAGATTCTGAGTTCTGGGATTAAGGGCATGGGCTACCACCATCCATTTGCTTTTTGTCACCTGAGCACTGGAAACTCTAGTTTTGCCATGTATAAGTGAGCAATAACCTAGCTACGATGACCTTAACCTGTTAAGGTTAGGTAATGATCAGATACTACTTTCTTCATCAGACCTCTATAAAAAAAATCTTAACATTCCAACATCTTAACTATAATTTAGACAGGGGTATCTGAAGTTGCTTTAAAAATACTTTATGTTATACGTAAAAACACTTATGTTATAGGTATGAGCATTAGTCTGCATGTAAGTTCATCACATGCATGCTTGGTGCCCTTGGAGCCAAAAATGGGGAGTGCCCAGGAGAGAGAGTTACCGTTGTCACTCACCTGCTGTGGGTGCTGGTAACAAACCTAAGTTCTCTGCAAGGTCAGCAAGCGCTTTCATCTACTGAGCCCTATCTCCAGCCCTTCGGTCAATTTTACGTGCTCAATATATAACTTACACAAAATTTTTCTTTGTGGACTTTCTAAGCTAGTGAATAACAACAGTATTACTAATGAATAAAGGGATTATGTGCTGACTGTGCTCCGTAGACTATAAGCCACAGCAGAAACTAAACGCACTATTTCGACTTTTTAGTATTAATAAATATGATCTCATGGAGTAAAGAGAGTGTCCTTTTACTAGCATATCTTTGCTATATTTCATTTTATCTGACAGTTGGGCTTGTCCAAATAATAAACTATTCTGTGATGACTTTTGATTTTCCAATCAGATCTGAGAAGAAAAACACAAAAGTGGTACCCTAGAGTTGCCAAACCAAGGCTTATGGAGAATGCTTGGATTACAATTCAAGATATTACAACTCAGTTTGGAATCCTATAGTCCAGAAGAGGTACCATCTGGTGCCATGAGCATGTGGTTTTTCAGATCTCCTTTCCTTCATTTGATTCTAACAAGTCATGGATATTGATCATTGTACAAAAAGTATAATTCTTTGGAACCCCCTGGTTGTGACCAAAAAACCAGTTCAGCAGGAAACTCCTTAATATGAAAATCTGGAGATGCCCTGAAACCCGTTTGAAAGCCTGGTCTCTGTCCAGACCACATAGGTCTGCCTTTCTAAATCACCAGCCCAGTAAGTTAGTGAAGCTCCATTTTGATCCCCAAGGCAGATGCAATTCATTGCCAAGGGGCCATCTGTCATCACCTGACCTTTTTCTTCCTAAGATTTGACTTCTTATCCTTCCTGCTCATCTTTCTGAATTCCTATCACCCCTGCTTCTGTGTTTCTTTTTAAAAAACATCTATTTATTTATTTATTTATTTATTTATTTATTTATTAGAGTTTATTCAACTTTGTAGCCAGGCTGTAGTCCCCTTCATCTCCTGCCAGTCCCTCTTCTTCCCCTATACCCCAGGACTTCTCCCCTTCAATCTGATTCTAGCCTATCAAGTCTCATCAGGGCTTGCTGCGTCATCTTCCTCTGTGGCCTGGCAAGGCTGAAACCCCCAGGGGGAGGTGAGCAAAGAGCCAGCCACTGAATTCATGTCAGAGACAGTCCCTGCCCCTCTTACTAGGGAACCCCCTTGGAAATTGAACAGAGGGTCTATGTCCTCTCCATGCAGAGTCCTTGGTTGGAGTATCAGTCTCTGCAGGACCTCCTGGGCCCAGTTTTTTTTTTTTTCTCTGTTGGTCTCCTTGTGCAGTTCCTGTCCCCTCCAGGTCTTTCGGTCTCCCTCTTCTTCCATAAAGTTTCCTGCACTCTGCCTGAAGTTTGGCTATGAGTCCCAGTATCTCCTTTGATACTCTGATGGTAGAGTCTTTCAGAGGTCCTCTGTGGAAGGCTCCTGTCTTGTTCTTGTCTTCTCCTACTTTCAATGTCTATCTTGTTTGTCCTTCTGAGTGAGGTTTCAACCTCTTCCCTTCAGTCCTCTTTGTTGTTTAGCTTCTTTAAGACTATAGATTTTAGTGTGTTAATCCTATATTATATGGCTAATATCCACTTATAAGTGAGTATATGCCATAGTTATCTTTCTGCTTCTGGGATAGCTCACTCAGGATGATCTTTTCTGGTTCCCACCATTTGCCTATAAATTTCATGATTTCTTTGTTTTTAATTGATAAGTGTAAATGTACCACATTTTGTATCCCTTCTTCAGTTGAGGGACATCTAGGTTGTTTCCAGATTCTGGCTATTATGAATAATGCTGCTATGAACATAGTTGAGCAAATGTCCTTGTTGTATGGCTTAGCATCTTTCTGACATATGCCTAGGAGTGGTACAGCTGGATCTTGAGGTAGTACTTCTTAATTTTCTGAGAAAGTGCCAGATTGATTTCCAAAGTGGTTGTACAAATTTACATTCCCACCAGCAATGGAGGAGGGTTCCCCTTTCTCCACAACCTCTCCAGCATGTATTATCCTTTGAGTTTTTGATCTTAGCTATTTTGATGGGTGTGAGGTGAAATGTCAGGGTTGTTTTGATTTGCATCTCCCTGATGACTAAGGACACTGAGCTTTTAAGTGTTTCTCTGCCATTCAATATCCCTCTGTTGAGAATTCTTTGTTTAGCTCTGTACCCCATTTTGTAATTGGATTACTTGGTTTGTTGCTGCTTAACTTCTTGAGTTCTTTATATATTCTTGATTTTAGCCCTCTGTTAGATATAGGGTTGGCGAAAATCTTTTCCTAGTCTGTAGGCTGTAGGAAAACCTTGAATGTCTCATGTTGAAGAGCCTAACTATTAAGGTTCTTGGCACACCGGCAAAAGGACCTGGGTTCGATCCCTACAAGCCACATAAGGAGCTGATCATGGTGGTTCACACCTGTCATCCCAGAGCTAGAAAGAGAGAGAGAGAGACAGACAGACAGACAGACAGACAGACAGACAGACAGACAGACAGACAGACAGACTGAGATGGAGACAGAGAGAGGTGGGCTTCTGAGGCTCACTGGCCAGCCAGCATAGCCTCGATGAGCTTTGGCTAGTGAGAGACTCTGTCTTGATAAACAAGGTGGATGTTGTTTAGGAGCGACATCTGATATTAACTTCTGGCCTCTACATGTACACATGCACACACGTGCATACATGCAAATAAGTGTGCACACACGTGCACATGAATGCGCACACACATACACACATGCACACACACAGATCAACTTTGAAAATCTGATGTTAAACATCTGCTACCTCCTTTCTTTCTATGAAGAATGATCTTTTGCATTTGAACCATAAGAACAGCTGAGAACTCAGCGGATGAGGCGTTTTGCTCACTAAAAGGATGCGTGAATGGTCTTAAACCTCAACCTCATTTCTGCCGCCTTTAAAAGATACAGGAACAGCTAGAATGAAGAAGGCATGGCTTCAAAGTTTGCTCTTTTGTAACGTTAAGACTGAGAAGCATTTTTATTTCATCTCAGGTCTTTACCTAGTGCCCCCCCCCACCCCAGGAAGCACATTTCTAAAATCTTCTGGATCTACCAAGCAGAAAGGGAAAATGAACCACCAAGGGGCACAATACAGCATTTTAAATCTTCCAAAGAGCAGATAGGGTTGTAATAATGTAACGTTTTGATCTCCCCCACCTGTCTGTGTGTGTTTTGAGAGAGTCCTGCACAGTCAAGAATGAAGCACCTGATCCTCACAACTCCACCCTCTGAGTGCTGGGATTACAGACTCATGATATCACACGCAGAAACCTTCCTATCTCATAGTTTATGGAGGGACTAACTGGGAATCCAGGATGCCATTCTAATTCTCCGTTAGACTTTGGAGAGGACACAGACACATGTTGTTTGTGATTGGGTTCTTTTCAGGTAGGAAAAACGATGTTGATGTTTGTTCTTTAAGGATCTTGTAAAAAATAAAAAAAGGACATACACATCACTTATAAAGTCTTTTGAAAACTCACTGTAAGCCATGACTTGATGAATTTTTGTCATAAACAGTATTGTGGTCTCAGAATGTTTTATTTCTGACTACATAAAATAGCTGATGAGTTGTTCTTGGAGTCTAGTCTAACAGGTGACATTCTGAGCAGGTGACATTCTGACCTTCTGATAAAGGAATAGTAAGCTCTCTGCTCTCTAGAGAAATCACTGGGTGAGTCTAACAGTTAATAAACACGTTACTTGTTTAAAAGACACACTCGTGAGGCTGGAGGGATGGCTCAGTAGGTAAAGTGCTTGTTGCACAAGGATGGGATTTCCAGAGCCTGTGATGTGAAGTCAGACACTGTAGCATGGATCCGTAATGGCAGGGTTCTCACAGCAGGACAGGAGGCAGAGACGGAATCCCTGGGAGCCTGTGCCCAGCCAGCCTGGCATATGCTCAATGAACAAGAGGCTAGATCTCAAACAAGTGGAAAGTGAGGACAAACAGCTAGGATTGTCTTCTGACCTGACCTCCATGATCATGCATGCAGGTACTTGTACACACACACACACACACACACACACACACTCACACTCACATGCCTGTTTCTATCATGTTATCAACGGATGGCTACATTTACTAATAAGATCCATTGATTGGCAAGCCTACTCCCCAAAGCAGTGTGCAATGATTTCCCTGAATTTCGCAAAAGAATAAAATAAAAATCAATGCACAGAACAGGTCCCGGGGACCCACCTTACAGCACAGGTTCAGAACAAAAACCCATCATAAAACAGGAGAGTGTGACTTGTGTGCACACAGTCTGCCTTGCTCCCTGGGCTGACTTACCTGGTTGGCAGCTGACAGACGGGGTATCTTCTGAGCAGTCGTTTTCATCACCAGAATCCTCGCTGCTGATGACTGCACAAAGGAAAGAAAAGTCCCTTATGCATCCCAGAGATGACAGCAGCCCCACACAGCAGGGGACACATGAGTGTGAGCACTAGGAAGACCTAAACAGTTAATTCATGGATGTGGAGCAACAACTGACCCAACAGGCATAGAAGCGGGCCTTCCCAGCCGCTGACAGGCGTAGAAGCGGGCCTTCCCAGCCGCTGACAGGCGTAGAAGTGGGCCTTCCCAGCCGCTGACAGGCATCTTGTCTTCACCCTCATTTTGGTTCTCACTTTTTCCACCTGCCTCTTTATTTCACTCCATTTTATCCCTTGGCTTTCTTCCTGGCTCTGCCCACAGCTCTTGTTCTTTATCTGTACCTGGTGATGGACCTCTTCATACCTCTGTCTTGGGTGTGTTTCCCTGTCCAGCTCTTCTCATATGTATTTTAGTTCCCTGGCTTTTTTTTCTCTCTCGTCTACTTATCCCCCATTCCCCCTCTCCCCCCCCATCTGCCTTCTCTCTCTCTCTCTCTCTTTTAGGGAAAATAAAAACCCTCTGGCCTCAACGTTTATTAACCTTCATTTCTCATTTCTGCCTTGAATTTTTTTCAGATTCCTTCTGCTAAGCTGAAGGGTGGCTATGATGGGCCTCTTCCCCTCCTGCCTCTAGCAGGCCATCTAGCTGCCTCAAAGGTCCCTGATGACAAATCGAAGCCCCTTGCCTGGGAATCTGTTACAATTACTTCAGTCATCCTTACCTATTGCCTCAGACTCCTGATTGCTGTTGGTCCTTGCTCGGGTCTGTTGTTCTTCATAAAAGAATGATGATGACTTTTCCTTCTTTATATCTACCAGATCCACAGAATAATTAACTTGTATTCCACGGCTGAGTAGCACTGATCCTGGGCCAAATTACAATGAATACGTTATTTTCAGGGACTGAGGAGATGGCTCGGTCTGTAAAGGTGCAAACACGAGGACTTGAGTTTGATCCCCAGTATCCACACAAAAAGGACACATTTGCAAGTGGCATCCATTTGCAATGCTAACACTCAGAAGAGAGAGACAGGTAGATTCCAGAGTGTCAGCTAGCCAGTTTGGCCTAAACAGCAAGCTCCAGACCAATGAGAAACCCTGGCTCAAAATAAATAACTGCAAAGCACAACATAACCAGAAGTATACCTCTGCATATACACACACACATGAACATGAGACCAGTGCATGTAAACACACATGGACACACAACGCATTTTCATTTAACTCTCTAGAAGAGCATTTTGAATACTATGAATGATATTTCTCCCTTCAATTTCACACCCACTGTGTTCTTACCTTTCCTTCTACCCATTCCTCAAATCCTTAGATAACCCATTTTGATATTTTAAATGTAAAAGTTAACCAGTTATGGCAAGCCACACCTGCAATCCCAGTACTTGGAAGGCTAAGGTAGAAGGAACATAAGTTCAAGGATAGCCTAGGCTACATAGCAAGACCTGTTTCAAAAAATAAGTGAAGATAAAATTAAAATTGTAACTTCAGTAGGACATTTATATACAAAAGTGGGGATTAAATGATTGCAAAGTGAAACTATCACTTGGATCAAGAAGCAGATGAGTGACACCCCAGAAGCCTGTGGGTGACACATTCCACTGTCCCCACAGTCTTTCTCAAAGTCAACCACAATCTCCAGTTTCAAAACCTAGATTAATTTTGCTACTTATATAACCAATACAAATAAAATTATAACCATGCTATCTTTTCTCTGTTCTCAAATAAGACAAACACTCCCAGGTTTATACACGTACATATGTGTGTATATATAATATGTATATATTAATGTTTGTGAGAGTTTGATGTATTAATATTTTTGACGTTAGAGAAATATGCTGACTTGCTCTATTTCAGTTATTTAGTTTTTAAGAATAATCCTGCTGGGAGCATTTGTGTGTGTGTGTGTGTGTGTGTGTGTGTATGTGTGGTTAGTCATTTGTTTTTAGACAGGGTTTCATGTAGCCCGGGCTTACTTCAAACTATGTAGCTAAAGATGACCTAGAACTCCTGATCCCTCTTCTTCTTCTTCCTGAGGCTTGCGCTGAGTTGTGTGCCTTACCCCCAACCTTTTTGATGTCTTCTGAGCAACATACATTTCTCCCTGTTGAGGAATGTAATCATTGAGCTCTGGGATATGTATTCAAATTTGAGAGATTATATCCAACTATTTCTCAAAATCGCATGGTTTTCATAACCAGCAGAAGCTGAAGAGGCAGAGCACAGCAAACACAAGAACCCAAAGATGGTAGGTATGTTGGGATGTGGTATTAGGGTAAGAGGGAAAGTGGCTGCCAACCTTCACTGCCACTCTGACAGTACAGACAACTGCTGAGAGCCGCAGAAGGCATTGGGCTTTAAAAGCCATATGAGCTGGTTTGCATTCTTACTTTATATAGGTGAGGGTTTTCCCTGATGCTAGTGTGTACATGAAGTATCCCAGGAGGTCAGAAAAGGGTGTCAGATTCCCTGGAACTGGAGTTAGAACGGTTATGGGTGCTAGGAACCAAACCTGAATCCTCGAGAGCAGGATTCTTAATCACTAAGCCATCTCTCCAGCCCAATTTATTTTTGGAAGATCCTTCTTTGGCAGGAGGCAAGAGATTTGAAGGTATAAATGTTGATTTTATTTCTTCAGATGAAAATATGACATGAGAGCCATACCCAAGCTGTGTAATACATGGCCTGGGCTGAGTTCAGAGCATTTCTTTCTCTGTTCTATCCCTAGGCCTGGAAGCTTCTAACCTCTGTACAATCTAATCTTCTACAAACCTGAACCTTAAAGGCTTCAGCTTCCAGTCTCTGTCTGCTAACTAGGCCTAGAATATTTCAGCCTCTGAGACTTACTGCTGAATGAGCTCACCCTTTCTAGTTCTTTCTGAACTCTGGCTGGTTCAAATCAGCTGTTCTGGCTCAACACTCCTCTCTAAGCTGAGTCAATCTGGCTTCTCTCAACTTCTGACTGAATTGCTCTGCTTGGCCTCAAAGTAGCTTTGGCCATTTGTTCTAATCTTCCGGCTGCTGCTTATTCTCTGGCTTCAAATGCCTCTGCTGACCTGCACGGAAACCACAGATGAGCTCAGCTGTGCTGCACTGCACACACGGCACTCACTCCCAATGGGTTCATTCTCTCTCCCTGCACTGCTCTTAAATAGCCTCTCTTTCCTGTGCTGTTCTAGTGAGAGTTGAGTGCATCCTATCTCTGACTCCTGTCAAATCTTTCCTGATTCTTCACTCTGTTTGCCTCTCAATTAGAAGTCACTTTCAAACATGGCTGTACAAACTATTTTTATCTTAAAGGTATGCCTGCATTTCTGCCACAAGGATTAAGGGTGTGCGGCATGTCTGCATTCCAGCTAGACCATACAGACCTAGATCTTTGGATGTGATCCTTTGCCAGAGCAGTCATGTTGCTGGATTAAAATTCCTTTACAGGAAGGGGGCAACACTGGAGAGGCAAGCCCAAGAGAAAGGCTGTTTCTCCTGTTTAATTGAGTGTGCCTGGGTCATACATGGGATTACCAGGCCGGGGATGCACACACAAGGGCAGGCTGGAGGCAAGATTCTGAGTACTGAGAAGGAGAGAGAGAGAATGAGAGAGCAAGAAACACACACACACACACACACACACACACACACCCCTCACCACACTCTGTGCCCTGATAGGAGATGTTCTACAAGAATTGCCTGTTTCATTTGAACTTTTAAGAAGAAAGGTACATGTCATGTCATCCCTCAGAAAACATGGGAATCTTTGGGATCCATGCTATTCTAAAAATCTGCCTGTCTGCCCACCATGGCTACTTATTTTCTCTAGTTGATACCTCCCTTTTCTCTCTCCTTGCTTTCTCTACCCAGGGGCATTCCTCCATTAAGGAGAACAATATTCTATTTCCTTCCCCTCCTCACAAGTGTTAAAATCACCCAGAGTCTGTGGCACAAAGCCCATGTGCCTAGGTGGGTGTGGACAGCATGGAAGAGCACAAGAAAGAAAATGTTTTCTATCCAAGAAGAGCAGAGGATAATTTTTAAAATGAGGAGAGACATAAAAAGCTAATTTGAGAACAATCCAATCATCATTGCTCAACCCTCTCCAACATCCAACAATTGACCAAGGCACCTAGCTGAGGTAAAAAAATAAGAAAAGACAATATTGAGAAGGGCAGAGAGGGCAATTATAAACTATCCTTAATCCCAAGCAGGACATCAGGGAAAGAGATGCCATCCATCTGAGGGCAGGACAGAACTCAGAACCAAGCTTTGCCTTGGACCTGCTGCCGCCCCAGTGAACCCGATACTAAGTAGCCTCCTATGAGATCTAAGCTAGTGCTTGTGACATGAGCTTCTGAGCCCACTACATCCCACAGTCTTAGGCTCTTGGGCAACATCTCACCTCACAATCTAGGCCCAGTTCCTTTGTAAAAGAACAGAGGAAGAAAATCTTTAAAGATATAATAGAAAACTCTCCAAATGTATGGAAAGATGTAAATGTCCGGGTAGAAGGAGCAAGGTCTTCAGTTTGATTTAAGATATACCACAACAAATGAAGTTGAGTTCAAAATGTGGATGGACAAGAGTATTACACAAAGCAAGTCAGGCACAGAAGAGCAAAAGCTGCACCATCTCACTTTAGGTGGCTTGTGAAAGGGTCTGACTAAGAGAGTAAAGTGGGACTGAGGAAGGGGACTGAGGCCATAATGGACAAAAAAATTCAGTCAGGAAGAACAACTTCAAAATGGATCCAACACAAAATGAATAGACTGTTCTCAAGAAGTCAGTGACATGATACATTTTAAGTATTATTACCACAAAAATTTATATAAAATAATATGTATATGTTGATGTAACCATTCTAGACTGAATATTTAAAACATCATAATGTCACTAAGATTTGAGTGCACGTGTGAGCAAGTGCATGCGTGTGTGACATGCCAGATTGAATCAAAGACTTCACACATGCTAAACAAACACTCCAACACTGAGCTACACTGTGAACCCCACATGTGCATAATATTTTTCCACAGTCAGTTGGGAAAGTGTTTAAGTTTTTTAAACAAAAAACCAAAACAAAATTATTTTCTTCATTCCAGGGCATTGAGCTGCAAGGCTCCAGGCTGTCATCTCTGTTGTTCAGTTGGACTTCTAGTCCATAGGAGTCTGACTAATTATTTGCCTGCATGTGTGCCTGCGTGCCAGAAGAGGGCACCAGATCTCACTATAGATGGTTGTGAGCTGGGAATGGAACTCAGGACCTTTAGGAAGAGCAGCCAGTACTCTTAACCCCTGAGCCATCTCTGCAGCCCCCTCACCTCTTGATTCCACTTCTAGGCCCATCTGCATGTATGGCTACACCTATCCTGGAAGGGCTTTGTGCCTGTGGCTCCCTGGCCAACCCCTCTGACTCGTGATGTTTAGCCTCTTTTCCCCCCAGCAAGGCTTTCCCAACTCTTTGTTTCTGGTGTTTCTTTCCCACCAACCCCCTCCAGGTCTCAACAGCCCATCAAGTTCCAGCCTTGCCTCTTTGTGCCTGAGTAGTTTTCTTCTTGCACCAGACATCAACCCATTCCTCTGATCCCACTCAGAGCTTCTTAGCTTTTCATGCTCACATTCAGTCCATCTTACCTTCTGGCTCAGAACCTGGGCTTTGTGGTATGGTTGCTTGTTTCCTTCCCAGTTCATCAGTATCGTCACGGGTGGTAGATCTTCTCACTCTGCTAATCTGCACAGCTTCACAGAAGTCTTCTGAGAGTCCATTCTCAGGCAAACTTACAGCTAAAACAGATTTTGTTTCATAACCATTTTATTTGCCCATTGAATCACAGGATCCAATAGGAAAGAGAACTCACTCTAAGCTCTGAAGGCAGAGAGGGTTGAAAACTGGGGGAGGGGCTAAAGGTAAGGACAAGGTGATCAAGGTTTCAGAATCTGGAGCATGATTGGCCTGAAGGAGGGCCATGGGGCCATGGCAGAGATGCAGCTACTGCCAAACTGAGGCCCAAAATAAAGATGAGGGAATCCTTTGCTTTCTCTATTCTCTGTCTCTGTCTGTCTCTCTGTCTCGTTCCTTTTTTGGGACAGGGTTTCTCTGTGTAGATTTGGCTGTCCTGGACTCCCTCTGTAGATCAAGCTGGCCTCAAGCTCACAGAGATCTGCCTGCTTCTGCCTCCCTGAATCCTAGGACTGTCCCACTGCACTCTGCTTTCTCTGTTCTCTATAAGCTTTGGCAAATGTCTCTCTTGTTAGGAATACTGTAGGAAGCTGGCTAGAAAGGAACTTGTCAAGGAAGAAAACAGGGGCCCGAGGTCAGAGGTAAGGATCAGAGCCAAGTACAGGCTGGGTAGGGAATGAGTTCTAGAGCAAACAAATTCTGGATCAATACCCCGTCTTTCACTACAGGGAGCCTCCCTGGACCATGTGGGTTCTGTCTACCTAGCCCACTCTATTCTATTCTATTCTATTCTATTCTATTCTATTCTATTCTATTCTATTCTATTCTATTCTATTCTATTCTATTCTATTCTATTCTATTCTATTCTATTCTATTCTACCCTACCCTATTTGCAGTACAGTTTCATGTTTTTCATGTAGTATTTTCTAAACCAAGTTAAGTTATAGATAAAAAAAATTAATTAGAAAGTAACAATAGGAGCCTTAACTTGGAATGT
The DNA here is from genome assembly GCA_028658305.1 of Pachyuromys duprasi. Taxonomy (NCBI): domain Eukaryota; kingdom Metazoa; phylum Chordata; class Mammalia; order Rodentia; family Muridae; genus Pachyuromys; species Pachyuromys duprasi. Next base: position 62,552,185 of record CM053751.1, on the reverse strand, counting down.
GGCCTGGCTGCAACTTTTGTCACAATCCACAGTGGTTAGAGCAGCCTTTCCGGGTCATGGATATGATTATAGTCGTTACCTCATGTGTGTGCATCACAGCCAGTGTCTCCTCTGGTCACACCATCTCTCTCACACATGAATAGCTAATGGTTCACTCTGCAGCCATCTGGGTGCTGGGTTGTGACCTCTGCATATGCATCTGACCCTGCCACTGGCATCGTTAGGATACCATTTCCAGACAGAGTTGCTGCAGATCACACAAACTCAGGAAGTATTCACCTGTGTTCCTCCCCACTGCATTCCTTCCCTGTCTTCATCTCTCACCACAATCCTGCCCACTCATCACCCATTATTCTCACACTCTGCATCTGCAGAGGAACAACCAATATATTGTATTTTGCCGCATTTTCAAATGTTGAAAACCTGGAGGTTTTTCAATGTATAACAATTATTTCAAAAGTCACTGTGGAAAGTTTTGGTTTGTGTGTTTTGTGCAAGGTTTGTGGTGGTGGCTTGTAAGATGGCACAGTGGGCAAAAGCACTTGCTGCCATGCAGGGGACCTGGGTATGGTTTTCCACACCTACAGGGTGGCTTACAACTGCCTGTAACTCCAGTTTCAGGTTGTCTGACACCTTCTCATGGCTTCTTACAGCACCAAAACACACATAGTACATGTACACAGTGTAGACAACACATATACACACACACACATGCACACACAAAACCAAAATAAATACATCTGTTAAAACATTTAAAAATAAAGTGTTAATTTTAAGAAATCTCTTCTACAATGGCATTTCTCACCTGGAATCTACACAGTAAATGTTCCAAAGTACTGCACATGTTTCCAAAAATGAATCATGCAATAAACAGATGAATAGTGTGGCATACATACCAGTGTGACTGCAGTGCTCAGAGAGTTGATGGTTCTCAGTCTGACTTCCCTGGATGAGAGTGGTATTTCCCCTCTCATTCCTTCTCCCGCCTG
>CM053751.1:62530393-62550696 GCA_028658305.1 Pachyuromys duprasi | reverse complement strand
GTCTCCTTCCTCAGGGTTAATTGGGATTACTCCATCTACCTAACTCTTATCAGTCTCTTAGTACAATGCATCAAGTGCCCCCAAAGCCACTCATCCTCAGAGTTAACCTTTTCTCCATCCACTAGCAAATATGACACTTTGCCCATAGTTTACAAGCAAATGCCTTTAATGCCTTTCTAAAGGTTAAAATTTGAGCCCTGTACTGGTTTAACATATGAGGACGTGTGGCTACCCACCAGTCACCTTTTGCTTGGACAGTGACCCAACTCTAGAATGCCACACTGAGGCTTTGGTTGAAGGACATTATTTTATGCTGAGCCTTCTAGAGGAAGATCCAGAGTTGAGGCCTTTTCTCTTACTTGGTGAATGTTTCTTTTTTCTTCCTGAAATCATGATCTTACTTTCTAACCCAGGGTAGCTGAACATCACCATGTCACCCAGGCTGTCATCACACTTAGAGCTATCTTCCTGCCCTAGCCTCCCAAGGTTCAGGACTATAGGAATGAGCTATCACATGATTTGAAGTCTTGGAAGGTTGTGGTTTATTGTGGATTGTTCTCAGGAGTAGGAGACAAGGAAAGAAGGGCGGGGAAGCTAAGCCAGCAGAAGACAGGTTCAAGCAGCAATGTACCATACTCCTGGTTCCAGCTGAAGGCAGGGCATGGACCCCAAGTCCAGGAGGTGTATTACCAGCAGCACCTGTCTCCATGTGAGCCAGAGCAATCCTCTGGGGGATGATGGATGTGGTAACAAATAATCATTGCCACTGCAGGTGGGAAGACATGGCCAGAGCAGATTGGGCCAGGACACCAGAAGCATCTGTGACAGCAGTCAACTGTTTTCACGTGTTTCCTGTATAGCAAACACTTCCTTGAAATTCTTCTCAAACTTGGACTCCAGTTGAAGACCCATTTGGCCAAACTTGGGTTCCTAATATATATATATTAATAACAAAGACAAGAATATTGGAGTTCATGTCAGTGAAACAAACATTTCCTTCTTGGTACTTCTATTCTCTAATGGACTTTGTTTACTTCATGGTTCATTTATATAAAAAGAAACCTAATCTTTGGTAGTTCTGATTATCCTGCCTAGGAAAAGGTAAGAGTCAGGGAAATTCTGAGGCTGGGGAGAAAACTCACTGGTCCAATGTTTGCCACACAAGTGTGAGGACCTGAGATTAGATCCCCAAAACCTGTGGAAAGCTGCATGTGGTAGCCCACATCTGTCATCCCAGCACTCCACAGTGACAAACAATTGCCTCGTCTCAAAGAAGCTGAAATGTGAAGAACAACACACAAGCTTGCCCTCTAACTTGTTTCTCATGTATACTATAGCACATACATGTGCACACACACAAACACATCTGAACACACACACAAGCATGCACATACTCATGTAAACACATACATTACACATTTTCATACACACACAAATATTTAAATGGGGACCTAGAGAGATGCTCAGTGGTTAACAGCATTAAGCACTCCTCCAAAGGACTCATGGCAAGTAGGTATAGCAGCAGCTTTGTGAGATCTGATGCCTCTGGACTCCACAGACACCTACACTCACATGCACATACAGTGTGCCTTCTGCCAAACACATACACACACACAGAAACACACACATGCAGACATGGACACACACAGAGATAAACATATATACACAGTCACACACACATAAACACACACACACAGAGAAAAACATATATACACAATCACACACACACACAGAGATAAACATATACACACAGTCACACACACATAAACACATACACACAAACACAAACTCACACTTTTTTCCAGACAGACTATTGCCGTGTATGCCTGGCTGTTCTTGAACTTTCTCTGTAGACCAGGCCGGTGTCAGACTCAGAGATCTGCTACCTCTGCTTCCCATATGATAGGATTAAAAATCTATGCCTCCATGCCCAAATGGGACATACAAATTCTTTTTAAATTCTTCTCTTCTGTGGGTTGCAGTTGGCTTAATTTTCCTCTGTGTGGTCCTCTAGCCTTGTAGACCAGGAGAGAAATGAGTTCTGTGGTGCTGGGGACCTTTCATTTGGGGAGACACTTTCAGACCTTAATCCAGACAGAGAAATTCACTTCCTTTTTTTTTTTTTGAGATATGGTCTCATACTGTAAACCAGGCAGTATTAGAACATAAGACAATCCTCCTGCCTCAACCTTTTGAATGTTGCCATCACAGGAATTTACCACTGTGTCTGGCACACAGATCTCTTCTGTACGGAACATTATTACAGGAGGATATAAGAAACTAAACTTTCCAGTAAGCAGAAAATGAGGTGTAGTGTACCCCAGAAAATGAGATGTAGTCAGAGAGGGATGCTGACCTTGAATGTGGTTCTGTGATTTTGGAAGATGAGCCTCATATCTTGCACAAACTCTTTCACTTTGAAATAAACCTGCCGACTCAGCTTTTTCTTAATCATGTCCAACCACATAGGTTCTTGCACATGCACAGCCTGATCCCTACACTGGTGAGAGAAATAACAAGGACAGAATGACTGGTGGGGCTCAGCATTTACCTTCCATGGGTCCCAGAAACAACAGAGCCTGTGCTCCTTGGGGATTACCATCACAGTCCCATAAGTGCCCCTCCCAGTGGCATGACATCATGGAAGCCAGGGGTTCACCACCGTTACTTACATAATAATAATATGGCATCTTGGAAAAAAAGGAGCTCTCAGGACAGCAATAGACTCTCAAGAGAACAAACTCACACTTCTGCAAGAGAAAGGGACTCAATCAAGTACCCCAGAAAGGCATAGTCTACATAGTACCCAGGAGGAAGGCACTGCTCACGCCCATTGGGAACTTTGCCAACATGAGGCCTCTTGTAATGACTGAGTTATTTCTATACCACGAGGTTATGCCATGATTGCAGCGTGATGGAGAGTGGCTTGGAGGACAAGGCACCCTTTGGGTGCTATTCTTCTGACTCCAAGTCCTCTTCCAGGAAATGGAGAAAGTGTGGGGTTCACAGTGACTCACCAACTGTTCCTGGGGCACCATCTGCTTCTGCAGGATCTCAGATTCTGGAAGACTCTCTTGGCTTCTTAAGGACTGACTCCTACAGAAGACGCAACTCCATGGTGTCCTAAAACGTTGGATGTGGAGTGAGCAGGGAACCAAATCATTGAAAACAGCTACTGTTCCTATGCCTGCCACTGTACTTTCAGGAATGGCTGATAGTCCATCTGTGGAGAGGTTCCCAGCTCTGAAGGACGCCAGGTACGATCTGAATATGCCAGCTTTCTTATTAAGAGCCAGTCTTTGGAAATTGGGCTTTAGATTGGGTGGTGTGTCTATATTTCTTGAAAGAGGTTGCTAGGAGCACAAGGATACCAGGATATCAGGGCTGAACACTGAAAATTATCCTCAAAAGATTCTGGGAAACTTGGACCTCCAAGAGCCCATTACAACCTGCTGAAATGTAGGCGGTGGTAATGCTTCTTTCTTTCACATATATGTAGAGAAAAAAATCAATTGGTATATACCACCCCCAATCTTTTGGACAAGTAGCTTTGGTGCAAAACTCTAAGAAAATGCATTAGCTGTGTGTAGTCAAAGGGCCTGGCCTTTGTATCAGGAGAGGTATCCCTAACACAAAGAACATTCACTTTTGCTGACAGCATCTTGAAACAGTTCTGTGGTGGTGCCTGTTTGATACCTGTTTTAAAGAGGCCTTGTTTTCCCCGGCTTGAGACACAGGCTACCACTCTAAAAGGGTACTGTGTATGACAAGGAAAGAGTGTCGAATCCCACTCACAACTCAGTGTCCACCGCAGGGATGTGACACTCTTCATGGAAGGCTCTGGGACAAGTATCACAGCAGAAGAGCGTTCCTCCTTCCCGGCACACCTCACATTCATCTGAGTTCTGCATCTGGAAATACAACATCTACATCACTGGAGATGACACCCACAGAGCCACCACTGTGTCATCTTCAGTACATGGCCTTTGCATGAATCTGCAAGGGCATTGAAGCTTTTCTCGGGGGTATTTAAGAAAAACATGGAACACAATTTGCAAAACAAGACTTTCTGGTCTTCAGTGATGTTTGGGGCCATGAACCAGACCCAAACCCTTCTTCCTTGTAAAACTAAAGATCCTGTCACAAAAAGACTAGTGTGGGGGTTTGAATAAAAATGTCTCCCATACGTTTAGGTCAACAGGAAAGGCACTGTTAGGACGTGTGGCCTTGTTGGAAGAAGTGTGTCACTAAGGGGTGGCCTTTGAGGTCTTGGTAACTCAAACCAGCCTATTAACATAGTCACTTCCTGCTGCCTGCAGGTCCAGAAGTAGAACTCACAGCTCCCTCTCCAGCACCATGTCAGCCTGCACATTGCCATGTTCCCTGCAATCCTAATGGACTAAACTTCTGAACTATAAGCCAGTCCCAATAAAATGTTTCCATTCATAAGACTTGTGTGGTCATGGTGTCTCTTCATAGCAATAAAACCCCTAACGAAGAAAACTAGAAACAAAGCAAGATTTTGCATAATCTGACTAATGTTCCTATCAGTAAATAAAATGAGTTCCTGAAATAAAGCATTGAGTCCATTTGCCTCTATAGCAGTGATGATATTGATTTGTCAAACAGAGATATGCTAGGAATTTAATTTGGTAGAATAAACCAAGAGAATGCCATATCCTGTAATTGAGCTCTGATCAAGCCATAAATTGAAAAAGGAGAAATGGAGTGAAGTTTTTGGACAGTGGTTTCTGTGCCTAATGGGCCCTGGGCCGGGAGTAGAGCCTCTGAGATGGCAGGATTAGTACAGATGACCAGAAAAGCAGGCACAAAGAGGTAAAAACTCTTTGGTTGTTGGTACCTTGTAGAAGATCCCACATGACCTAAGAAAATGGGCATGTGAGGCATGGAGTCACCATCACTAAAATCCAAGAACTAGTCATGGCAACCACCCAGGGTTGGACATTGGGAAGGTTAGTTTAATTTGTGAACCTGTTACAGTCTAGACTCATCTGAGAAAAGAACCTCTGCAAAAGTGTGTTAGAGAATATGTCAATTACAGTTAGACCTGACCACTGCGGGCCACTCGAGTGTGAGTGAAGAAAGTGAGATGATCATAAACACACACACACCAATCCATTGCTATCTGCTTTTGGCCATGGAAGGGATACAATCCTATGTTCTATGTCCTGTGACCTTGACTTCCCTACAAGGGTGGATTATAACCTAGAATTTCTAGTCAAGCTCTTTCTTCTCTCTCAAGTTGCCTTTTCAGGGTATTTTATCACAGGAGCAGGAAGGAAAACTGAGATTACCAAGCTCTGACATCATTTTCTGGAAGCATAAAAGAGAACTTTGTGTTGTGACAGGGAAAAATCGCCAAGTCAGCAGAGGTGGGACTCCTTGCCAGGCCGAATACAGAATGCCTGAAGTCAAATTTAGTTTTCTTCTAAAGAAGTTAAGGTTTAGCATTATTTGTTCCTTGCTGCTATTGAACGTATGATCTATTTATCAAAACCAATAGACTTTAAACAGAAATTATAAACAGACAAATACAGAGCCACTGAACAGTACACAAACACATATGTGCTCAGGGTGCAGAAGTGGTTTATGAATGAACCACTGCTGTGTGTGGGAAGCCCAGCATTAAACCAAACTTAAGGTTCAATGTTATATCCTGCCTAGATATCTGGAAACGTCAGAAGGCCTAAGAGGGGAGCATGGATTAAGGCACTGCAATCAGGAGATGAAGGCAGCAGAATCATGAGTTTGAAGACAACATGAAGCTTTGTAACAACAACAAAAACTACAGACAAACAATCAAAAACCATAATTAGCTGAGAGGGCCTAGGATGGTCTATTAGTTTCCTCCCCCACTCTGTCCCTGTGGGAAGCCCCTAACTAACACCACCTATGACCCTTGATTGGCAGGTTTCTGTTTCTTGTCACTCACGGCACATGGGGGAAGGCAGAGACATTAACTTTTAAAGCATTCAATGGACAGGCTAAATAAACTGGGTGGATGAAACATCCCAGTCATTTAGAGTTCAAACAAGCTAGATGACAATGCAAATGACAAATAATATGCAAGCCTGAAGTTCAAATTCTCAGCGAGCTATGAAGCTAGTGTCTAGGGACTTGTGGTCCATTGAAGTCCATGATGGTAGCTCTCCAAAATCTCTAGCTCAAGGGAGTCAACGTTCGAGGAAGATCTAGCTATACACACCACACTGCTGTCTGTGTGGAGATGCAGGCTGAAAACAAGAAAAGAAAAAGGTAGAAGAGACAATGAGATGTGATTTAAGTATAGAACAACCTGAGACACCATAAAGTAACATGTTGTGTGTGTAAAACCACATGGTGAGAACTCACCTCTTTTTTCCTGGCATATTTTCGTGGAGGATTGGGTAGAAAATTTCTCTGCAAGATAAAAAGGACCTGAGTGTGTTGGTATCTGTATTTCAGTGTTATGAGTCTGACATTTCCAATCTCCTTACAAAAGTTTCTGCCTGGATGTTCTAGGGCCTATTCAGATCTGAGCTGTCTGACTCCTCTCCCTCCTCACCTACAACTGACAGACTGTAGCCTGTGGCACATGGAAAGACTTCCTAACATCGCTCTTTCTCTGGTGCATCTTCCTGAAGCCCTGAGAATTTCCCCCTCAATCACTGATTCGAACATTACATCTTCTCTGGTCCTACCTGACACACTTCAGCCTGACTTTCTGTACCAGAACAAGCCAGTCAACACACACTTGTTGCGTGAATACAAGGTGTCACATTCTCTGATGAATGTGGAACACACAAAGATAGAAAACCTGACTTGGCAGGAAGGTTGAGGAGAGAAAGCTCATAGAAAAAAAGAATCTCTCTCTCTCTCTCTTTTTTTTTCTCTCTCCTCCCCTTTCCTGATCTCCTTTTCCAGACAGGATTTCTCTGTGTAACCCTGGGCCATACTACTTGCACTATGGAGTCCTCAAACTCAGAGATCCACCAGCCTCTGTCTCAGAATTGCTTGGCTTAAAGGTATGTACCATGATTGCCCCACAGAGAACCAATTTCACACAGTTTATGAAGGATCTCTGGAAGTTGAGGGGCTGGAACTGTCAGGGACAAATACAGGCTTGCTGGATAGAGAGATGATGAAACCATGTCTGAGACAAACTGTTTCTAATAGCGTTGTAGATGTATTCTGGTTAATGGAGTTGTCAATTTGACATGCCTAATAAGAGACAACATCAATGGAAGAATTTCTATGAGGGCATTCTCTTTTCTTGCCTTTTTCTTCTTTCTTTCTTTTTTTCTTTCTTTCTTTCTTTCTTTCTTTCTTTCTTTCTTTCTTTCCTTTTTTTAGACAGTGTTTCTCTGTGTAGCCTTGGCTGTCTGGATGCACTTTGTAGACCAGGCCATACTTACACTCACAGAGATTTGCCTGTCTCTGCATCCCTAAGTGCTGGGATTACAGGCATGCATCCTTGCCCAGCAAGGACATTTTCTTCACTGCGGATTGATATAGGAAGTCTAAGCCCACAGTGGGTGAATTCATCCCTACAAAGGTGTACCTAGGTAGAATAAGAAAGGCAGCTGAACATGAGCCAAGGATCAACCCAGTAAGCAGTGTCCTTCTGTAGTGTCTGCATCCATTCCAGCCTCCAAATTTCTGCCTTAAATTCCTGCCTGGGCTCCCTACCACAATGAACTGTACTCTATAAGCCAAATGGTGCATTTTCTTCAACAGGTTGTTCTGGTTGTGCTATTTATCATAGCAGCACAGTATGCATAGTAGAACAAGAATGCTGGGATGAGCTTAAAGCTGAAGTTTAGTTTTCTTTAGCTCACTTGAAGTCTTGTACTCCAACTAATGATGGTGGTAAGATCATATATTTCAACTGTCTTTTCCTTTTCTTTCTCTCTCTCTCTTTCTTTGTTTCTTTCTTTCTCATTGTTTTGAGCAGAGTCTCTCTATGAAGCTCTGGTTATCTTGGAACTTGGTATTCAGAAATCCTCTTATCTCTGCCTCCTAAGTGCTGAGATTAAAAGTTTGTGCCACTATGCAAAGTCTTTACTGTCATTTCTAACTTCAAGGCATCACTGATTTCTTGTGTACAGTTTGGATTTGGGGTGTTTAGAATAGAATTAAAGTCCTTCACCAAGAACCGCAAAGGATAGGTTATGCCAAACACAGAACACATCCTCCTATATCCACACAGGAGTCCTTGTCAGAACTCTGCATGCCCTTCTGTGTCTAGACTGTCTTCCACTACTTTGTCAGTTCTTTCTTTGGCTTCAGTGCAGAAATCTATTTGCAATAACCTTATTCAGAATGGCCATTCCCTGCCAGCAATGAGGCTATGAATGTAGGGTGCTTTCTTCTGACTGACAGGGAAACCTAACTGCTATTAGGGCTTTCCCCTAACTCAATACCTATTTGATCTGTAACCAATGCAATAAGAAGTGCTGACCTCTTTCCCTTCCATTAAAATACCTTGATCAGAAATTTCAGGGGCCAATTATAGCAGCGCAGACTCAATTTCCAGTTCTTGGCTCTTTCATGGCCTCCCATGATTTCAAATTCTTGGGGTGTGAACCAGTTTCCATCCTCACATTGTATGGACTTCACAGAGATCCCTGTAAGACCACAGTAAGTTAACTCTGACTCTGTTGTGTCCCTAGTGCTCAGATCCGTGGCTGTCCACCATGTTAAATCTAGAGCCACCCAAACTGTGCTGAAAGCCATAAGCAGAGGAGTCAGGCCTCCTCTCTGTCTTCAGGAATCCCCAGCTCAGCCCTCAGATTCCCTGACAGGGCTTTCATGAAGCCATGGACATTTCTTTGATTGTCATGCGTGAAAAATGATAATCGTCATCATCAAACACCTGTTAAACTACTTCAGGGTCACCTAGAAATAGAAAAGTCAGGCAAGTGAGTGACTCCACAGTGTGAGTGGATTCAGCCTGATGTTGGGTCTCAGGGTGGAGAACAAACACAGGCTCAGGTGCCCCACGCAAGATCAAGGTGGAATCCTCAGCTTGGAGCCCAGACTGCAGCTGCTTCCTGTAACTCAGGATTATATGGCAACATAAATTGGATAAATTTCATGAGAATGTTGAACAGAAGTTTGGCCATCCCTGTAGTCATAGTAGACACCATCAAATATAAGTGAAGTATCATTGTGTGAAAAAATAGATTATGTTAAAAAGCCAAGTGTATGTTTCACATCTTCATTAGTATAAAAATGCAAACAAAATCCCAACTACACAGTTTCATACCCACCAGGATGGCCAATAATTAATTAAATAAATAATTGAATAAATAAATAAATAGATAGATAAATAAATATCGGCTTGCTGATAGGAATACAACACAGTTTAGCCACCACCAAAAACTCCTTATGGAGTTTAATATATAATCTCCATATGACCCAGCAGTTCCACATCTGTGTATGTGCCCTCAAACTGAGTGTGTATATTCTCACATGTGTTCCCCTCAAATTCCCAAAACAATATTAACTCATTAAGGCCAAAGATAGAAATACTCCAACAGATGAATGAGTAAAGAAAGTGTAATATATATATATATATATATATATATATATATATATATATATAATGAAATATCATGTTATTTGGTAATTAAAATGCATACTGCATAAACTACACAGATGTGGTTTGAAATCATCATGTTAAGTTAAAGCAGGTAGTCACAAGTGGCACATGTCCTAGGATGTCGTTTATATGAAATATGTACAGTAGGCAGATTTACAGAACAGAAATAAGGTGGGTGACTGCTCACTGGGGCAAAGGGGAATGATCATCAACTGCTAGTAGACAAAGGGACAAATACACAAACTCCTAATAGGCAAATTGATCTATAGAGTCTAAGTGCTGAATTGTACGGTGTATGAATTATAACTCACTAAAACTGTTATAAAGTAGTGACAGTACAATCATTTCTGTTAGCTGATATCAGCAGGTTCATACTAAGAGAGATCTGAGATGAAGTCATCATAGTGGGTTTTTAAAACCCTTTATGGCATATTAGTGCAGAATGTTATACCAGTGATGTAAATTAATCCTCATGGGTCAGGCTCTAAGTTCTTGTCCTCTATTTCAGGATGAGAAATTTCAGGCTCAGAAGGCCCCCTTCCCTCTCTAGAATGAGAACACCTCGTTTGGCAAATCTGAGGCTGGAATTTGGTTCTCTGCTTCTCTGTCCTGTGGTCATCTGTCTCACCATAACAAGTACCATGCCCTGGTGACAAGCGCCATGACCTAGGGATGTGAAGGCCGCTGCTGACAACCTCTTCCCAATTAAGTCTGGCTAGAAAGAAAATAGACAATAGTTTCCACCTATAAATGGAAGTTCTCTCTGGTTCTCTGGTCATTTCATGGCAACATCCATGTTGTTCTGAACATCTGTTAGATAGATATAACAGTGTGAAAATAGGACATCAGGATTCCTTCCTGTTTTCAGGCCATGCTTATCTCATATTTCCTTAAGTAATTCAATTATTGTTTGTGATTTTTTTTAATTTAGCATTTGAAAATTAAAAGTCATTGTTGGGGGTTGGCCTGGTGCTATGTATTCTAATGTTAATTACTGGGCCTAAGATCTTGTCCCTGGTCAGAAGAGCACATGCTAATGTAAACCTATCCTTGTTGTGTAAACGTGCCTAAGTCATTGTATCTCATTGATTGACTAAACAGCCTGTGCCTGGGCAGGGCAGAACAGGGTAGGCGTGGCTAAGAATTGTTGGCTTTTGAGGACGGGGAATCATGAGAAGGAGATGGACCTGAAGGAGGAGGAAGGATTTGTGGCCTTCCACCATACTAGATTTAGAGCCACCCAAACTGTGCTGAAAGCCAAAAGCAGAGGAGTCAGGCCTCCTCTCTGGCTTCAGGAATCCAGGTCAGCCCTCAGACTCCCTGACAGGGCTTTCATGAAGCCATGAAGGGTTAGTGTGGAGAAAAACACCATGTGGGCTGCGAGGAAGGACTGCAATAATGGCGTGAAAAGGCCCAGATGAAGAATATATGCAAGTACCATGCGATTATGCATGGAACGTAGACCAGATGAGGATGATTAAGGTGGATGGCACTGGATGGGGGCTGAGAGATGGATGGTGAGGTTATTGAGACAGTGTAAGTGAAATATCTGCCTGCCCTAAGGTAAATAAGGCAATTATAAACCTAACAAGTGTCTGTGTCTTATTATTTTGTGATAGCAGGTTAAATAATACCGCCATGATAACTTAGAGCTAATCATAAACATTATATGAACCAACATTCATTTCTATAATTACCACAAGTCATGAGACCTACCTTGCTTGAATTTATCCTTGTGTAACGTTCCCTTCAAGTCACCACATGTCACAGGAAGCAACTCAGCACTGAAATCTGCATTTTCATTTCTGGGCCTTCTTAGAACTGAAAAGGAGGATTTATTCTTCTGTCTTCCCTTTGCAGTTTTCATTCCCCCTCCTCCCTTTGGGGTTATTCCTTTAACACTTGGGACATTTTGCTCCTCAAATCTCTAGCTTCTAATTCATTCTTCCAAGTGGCATTTTGGATACATAATAACAAATCACTTTACCCCTGATTCATAAAATACAGAAGGCATTAGCAGAGAAATTTGCCTTCAATAAAACTGTCCTGAGTCCTTCGCTAGTTAGTACACTGATTGATACATGACCATGAAACATGGCTGTTGTCAGGTTATGACTGGAGGTGCCTAAGTGTGCTATTTGTCTAAAGATGGTGGTCAGAGATGCTCCTCTTTTCTCTCCATTTGAGCACTGACTGGGTGAGCAGGGAGAGGAGATGAGCAGCAACCTAGCAGAATTGGGTGGGATCACTTCTACAACCTCCTTCTGTCTGGTCTGCTTCAGTTCTCACTCACAACAGTGTGTTTTGTGTCTGTAGCTTGTAGAGAAACTCAGAACCATCTAGACTAATCTAAGAACTATACAGGAAGGGAAGAGATTCAATTCTACAGACGTAGAGAGGAAAGTTCCTCAAGCAAATTCCTGGAAGGTGAGAAGCTAAGTTTGCCCTGCCTGTCATCAGTGCAGTCACCTTGATGGGCTGTGGGTGAAGGTGGGTGTGATTGAGACTGCAGTGGACTGAGAATGGTTGCCATAAATCACACTCTTATATTAGAAATCAAGAAATTGAGGTCAGAGACAAGGAACAGGTCTAAATCCATGAGGTCGAAGAAGAAAAAGCTTAAACCCAGGTTTCTGTCTAGCACTCTGTACACCTCAGTGTACAGTCACTGCTGGGTGACACCCTGTGTGCCAGAGATTGTTTCCACTCCTGAGAGTTTCAGGTCAATGGAGCCAGCACTATAGATGTCTAGGGGTCTTGTGGGGAACCACGTGTTTGTCAGGATGCTTTCTTGTTGAGCTCTCAGCAAAAATAAACATGTTTCATCCTGGCCTTCACCTGGAGACAAGGATAGACAGGATGTTTTTCCCAAGTTCACTTCCTTTTGTTTGTGTGAAGATAGCACAGACTGGTGGTTGAGGTAAACAAGCTTGACTTCTCGATGACCTTCATTGTATCAGAGTGCTTTGCTCTGACTATAAAAAGGGACTGTGGCATAAACCAAGTGCCTAGTTTTCTACTAGAAGCCCTCTCTAACAGATCCCATGTGTAGTGTCTTGATTTTTTTTTTTCTTTCAGTCCTCACTCCCCACTCAAGAACTGTTTGACTCTGCCAGTGCTCTCCAGCAGTTTGGTGCCTGAACAGGGACCTAAGATATGGGGAAATAGTAAAGGACACTGAGGATGTTGGCCAGCTTAGATCATAAAGAGAAAAGAGTGCGGTGAGTAAAATTCAAGAGTAAAATGGGGACAAGGCAAAAGCCTCGTGTTTTTTGAATGGAATTTAATTAGAAATTGTCTATATATATGACATGGGACTGAAAGTGAAATTTTCAGGGTAAGGGAGAAAGAGGAAAGAAATGTGGAAGACTTTGGGACACAATGAGATTAAACCATCAGCTCTTCCAGAAGAGTTATATGTCCCTCCTAATGATAATTCCGTGTTAGAAGAAGACTTTCAGAATAACTTAGATCCTGTTGAGATTGCAGAGTTAGAGGAAGAACACGCTAGGCAGAAAGAAGATATAACTGAGTTTTATGGCTTTCCAGATATAGAAAACCCTGATGGACAGGGTAATATGGCAAGAGTCCATGCTCCTATATCTTTTAAACACTTAAAAGCATTGAAAACTGCATGCTCTCAAAATAGTCCTACAGCACCTTTTACTCAAGCTGTGTTAGAGTCCTTGTCTACTGAGGTTCTCTGCCCAGGGGACTGGAAGCAATGAGCAAGAGAATGTTTGAGAGGAGAATATCATTTATTCTGTCTTGAATGTACAACTTTACTGAGTTCAATATGTCTTGGTTATAGATTATTGGTCATTGGGTGTTTTAAAAATCTGTAACATATAGTTAACTTACTTAAAACCTAGGGTTGGAACCATTCTAAACAACAAATAGTTGTTACTCATATCCCAAAATTTGAAAAAGTAAAATATGTTCACGTAACAACTGATTCTGTTTCAGGATTTATAATGGCAACTTCCTTAGCAGGAGAAGCCACCACACTTAGTATAAGTCATTGCTTATAATTGGTATTCCTGCCAGTATAAATACTGATAATGGTACTGCATATCTTAGTCAAGCTTTTCAACATTTTTGTGTACAAATCATAAATCATAAAATCATAAATTATAAAACAGGTATTCCATATAATCCTCAAGGTCAAGGAATTGTGGAGCGTGTCCATAGATCTCTTAAGAACCAACTTAAAAAATTGAAAAAGGGGGAGTCATATTCCCAAACCTTAATCATGTTTTATTTAAAAATTTTTTGAATGTGGAGATACAAGGCTGTTCTGTGGCTGATCTATTGTGATACCATAATACCAAAGATTATTATGCCCAAGTGAAATGGAAAGCTCTGATTACTGGAATATGGCAGGGCCCCAACCCTGCATTAATTTGAGGAGAAGGGATGTTTGTGTTTTTCTGCAGGATGCTGAAGGAGCCAGGTGGACCTCAAAAAGATTGGTGCAATTTGCAGGAGATGTTCCCTGGAAGGAGGCTGTTCCTACTGCTGTGGACTTGTGCTTCTGACACACCCTTGTTTCATTCTGCTCCCGAGAGAAGATATTGTGCAGAGGAACTTCTTAGATACAATGTGACTGGACTTGATTGATCTGGTAATCACGATAATTCTCAACAAAATCAGGAAGAATGGAAAAAAGAGGACTGACTACGGGACTTTGGCCTGATTCTGGTTTTCAGCAGACACATATTTGGAAGCTTGCTACAGCAACTCTTAGTAGGCCCATTTTCTACCTATGTATATTCTCCTTATGCTTTGTTGTTTGGCAAATGTTAGCATTTGTATACAAGATTCAAACTTTAATGTTTCTTGCCATCAATGTACACTAACAAACTATATTTCTAAACTTTCAATGGACAATAAGTTCTGGTTGTTCAACAGCCTTTTATTATGATTCCTGTGAATGTTTCTCAGGCTTGGTATTCTGATAAGGGGTCATCTTCTTAAGTCACTTTTATGGACTGTTATAGGAATTGGCTTATTACTCATATTAGGAACATGTCTTCTACCAGTGATAATTAAAACCTTCATCAATGCCTTTTAGAATGTTAAAGCTGATCTGCATAAGATTAAACTCCTGGGGTTGGCAGAGGTTGGTGGTCAGAGGTGGGTAAGATCTCTCTGAAGAATATTGAACCTAAGGCGGGACATGAATGATGGAATTCGTGTACCAATGACAGGTAAGAATATATCCTTCAGGGCTGGAGAGATGGCTCTGTGGTTAAGAGCACTGTCTGTTCTTCCAAAGCACCAGGGTTCAATTTCCAGCACCCACATGGCAGCTCAAAACTGTCTATACCTCCAATTCCAAACCATGAAAAAAAAAAAGCAAGACAAAACAAAAAGAGTATTATCTTTCAAGAGAGACAACCTAAGACAGGCACAATCTTCTGCTCCATAGCTCTTAAGTTATGGTCAATTTTTAAAATGTAAAAAAGGGAGACGTGTGAAGAGACACTTGTTTGTCAGGATGCATTGTTGTTGAACTCTCCGGAAAAAAAAAAAAATGTTTTCACCCTGGCCTTCACCTGGAGATAGGGATAGACAGGATGTTTTTGACAAGTTCGTTTCCTTTTGTTTGAGACAGTAGGCAGGATGTTTTTGTCAAGTTCATTTCCTTTTGTTTGTGTGAGGAGAGCACAGACATGTGGCCGAGGTAAACAAGTTTGACTTATTGGTGAACTTCATTGTATCAAAGTGCTTTGCTCTCACTATAAAAAGGGACTGTGGAATAATCCGGTTACCTAGATTTCTACTAGAAGCCCTCTCAAACAGATCCCATTTGTGAGTTCTTGGTTTTGTTTTGTTTTGTCTTTTAATTATCTTTCAATCCTTACTCCCCACTCAAGAGCTGTTTGACTCTGCTGGCAGTCTCCGGTAGGCTCTGTACCTTGTTTGAGCTGCATCATCAAGATGCTTATTTGCTGATATAATGAATAAACAGGAAGTGTCTCTGTGGTTAATTCAGCTACATAAAGCTGTGATGAAAACTTAAACACTCTTGCTTTGTCTCTCTGGATGGTAGGATTACCAGTCAACAGAAGGTTTTCCACTCAGGAGTGGCTTTCCTAGGGACTCTTCCCCTCCACCCTCAAGATGCCACCCAAACTCTGAGTCATGCTTGGGAATACCCCATGCTTCCTCCTTCTTCTGAGGCCTCAGTCTCATTGCCCATTGGGAAGATTTTCACATGACTCATTCTTGCAACTGTACCTTCTCTATTCCAGCCTGACTTGGTGCCAAAGCTCTGGCAACAGGCTCAGCAAGCCTAGCAAATATGGAGATTTTTCTTTCTAATTCTGTTAGGTATTTTTCACTATGGGACTAGAAGGTCTTCTGGATTACCTTTTATTGAGCATGATTAGGCCTTGTATTTTGAAGAGAGAAAGAAAACACTGATGTCTAGCCTAGCCCATGGAGAAGAAGTTGCTATAAGCATATTTGGATTTTAGATCTAGATACATTGCATTTCCTACTCCATTTTATCTCCAAGCAGAAGAGCTGAACAAGGAAACTAAGTTCTTGTTACATCCAGGGGCATTTTGTGCATGTAATATCATAAAAACCATCACAAAGCCCATAAATATAATTGTGGTCAGAATATGATTTAAAGATATTTCAAAATAGTTATTATGGCCAATCTTGAACTTTACAAGTATGACAGATTTGTCAATTCCCTGCTTCTTATTCAAAATTTTTATAGAAGGTTCAATTGGTCAGCTCAATTTAGTACATGCCAAATAATGTGACCTGTTAGTCTGCTCATGTCACTAATAATATAGTAGTTCCTGTGAGGTGAAAATACTGTAAACTCTTTTTTCCCATTTGAGTGGGTTGAGATGGTCCCCCAGGGTCCTGTACATCCTAAGGCAAAATAGCAAACCCCCTTTATGACCATAGAATACATTAGAGAGATTAGATCATAGCAGCATGGCCCTTTACACCAGGATCCAGTAAAAGAGCTGTATTTCTTTTAATGAGGTCAACCTGGTATCTGGCCCCTTCACTTTTCCTACTATGGAAGGGATGGAAGCATATCATGGGAGAGAGAGAAAACATCCTATACCTCCAGTATCTTACACTGCTATGCCCATCAGACAAGACGCCTGCACAAGCACCAGTCACCTCAGTTACCTTTGACCCAATCAAGTTGGGCCCACACCAGCTGCTAAGGGATAGAGGCTGGGTCTCAGGGGACACTAAAATGGGATGGTGCTAGCCCTGCTTTGCATATCCTGATCTAGGTCTTGTCCAGGCTGAAGGAGAGAGGTGCTTTAAATTGGAAAAACCATGAAGGTTTATTCCTTTGCTGTTTGCTCTCTCAGACATGGTCTTCCTCTCTCAAAAATTGAAAATCAGGTCAGAAAGGGATCTCAGCTTCTCCTGTGAAATGCTGTCACTGCTGAAAAAGAACTAGAAATCTACAGGGCCTGCCCATGATGAGAAAGAACTCAACAAAAGGGAGGAAGAAAAGGAGTGTGAGGGAGTAAATCTAGTTTTGCTTACAAACCACCAGATGTAGCCATTTTAATATCCAACAAGAGAGAAAGCATTTCCATAAAATCAGGTTCAATTCAGAGGAAAGAAAGAAATTAGGACAGATAAGATTGATAATATAAATACAGTTCACACCCTTGCTCCAAACAACTTTGCTTTTTGATTTTGCTGTTTTGTTAATATAATGTTCTTGTGGAATGTATACAATTTACCCTTGTTGATTCAAATGTTGATTCCTCTACCCCACTATCTAGCTTCAATTGGGACATTGCACTGTAATGCTTAGTCTAAGCATCACCTGTCTCAAGTTTGTGTAAATATGCCACCATTTGTTCTCTGTGTTGCCAATGAAAACCACCACCCAGTGCTGAGCAATGAGAGAATAGGGTGGGACATCCTGGTTTGGAGGGGAGGAGAAAGAGGAGGTAGAAGGAGAGATCCCTTAGCAGAACCTGGAAACATGAGGGAAATGAACTGGACCTAAAATGTGACTAAAGAGCAAGTATAATTTGGGAAATACGAATGGGAAGAAGCTATCTGGGCTTGGAGGTTTAGGATGGATGAGAAATTATTGCCCAACATTGTACTCTAGGTTAATTAAATAAATCCTCGTCTCTGTATGGTAATTTGGGTATACAGCTGGTTTACAAATAACCATTGTTTAACTATAAGATAAAACACTATTAAATATTAATAATCATCAACACTGCTCTCATACTGACAAGTTAGTTTCAGTGTGTTGTTTGTTTTAAGGCTTTAGATTCCCCCAAACTTTACCAAAATCTGTGTGCACTGAGAGGGTGAAGAGAAAGACCCACAGAAGCCATCCTACCCCTGGTCTGGGCAGAGCGTCCTGGAGTCCTTCTCCTTTCCTTTCCCCTGGCAGCTGCCTGGCCACCAGCTCCGCTGCCACCTGGGAGGGACACAGGCAAATGCAGAGTTGAGCAGAGTACAGGTGAAATTGGGAAGGGGCAAGGCAGGCATCCAGCCACATCAGGCCACTTTCTCCATGCCCTGTGGAAGAGAGCTCATGACAAGGAGCCATGCTCTTCCAGGCAGAAGTCAGTGTGAGCAGGATTCAGTTGTGTTAACACTTTGGAAAGAAATCTATTTGTCTACACTCAAAGAGACATACATGAAAATGTGTTCAAAAACTCAGCCCAAATGATGTGGTTTGAAAATATGCATTAAAAACAAATGAATGCAACCACTCTTTTTTCTCCTTTCCAAACAAAAATATACACATCAGCCAACAGCACAGGAGGGTCATTGTTGAGAGCATAAGACTCTTTCCTGAAATTAATATTGAGTGGGATTCTAAAGCCTACTTGTGGACCTGATACAAAGTGATAGTCATTTAGAAAATGGCATTTATGGAAGGGGCGGGGATCCTCCCCTGTAGGCAGACTTGGAGTGGGCGGGGAGGAGATGAGGAAGGGATGGGGAGAGTGGGAGGGAAAGAGGGAGGGGGCTACAACGGGGATGCAAAGTACCTAACCTCTGATTGATATAAAAATAAAAAATAAAAAAAAGGAAATGGCATTTAGCTTTTGTCTAGGAAGAAGGAATCCCTTAGAGAATTCCTACAATCATGTGTCAGGGTCAGTTTGTAAATATATGCACCTTATAGGAATAAGATTGTATGAAACATCACAACATCACCATGTAGATACATTTATGGTTGACTTGTTCAAAGTGATCACTTTCCCCTCTCCTATTTCCCCCTCCTTCTCCCATTCTCCCTACTGTGTGTATCTTCCAGCTGTGTGTATCTCACTAAAGAATACCTTTCTTGACAAAGGCTGAACATGTTCAATATTTTGAAAAACAAATGAAAATATAGGCATCGACTCAATTCCAATAACCAATGCACGCATTTTTGCCTATGTGTGTTTAAGAGTGAGTTCCTTTGTATGTATATGTGTGGGTGTGCCGAATGTGTGTGGAGACCAGAGATCCAAGTTGGGTGTCTTCTCCAATAGATCCCCACCTTAACTGTTGGCACAAGCCTGACAGTAAAGCTGGTGCTCATGGTATAGTTAAGCTCACAAATTTGAGGGATCTGCCTGCATGGGCCTCTCCAGTGGGGGAATACTGAGGTGTACATTATGCCCAAAATTCCACATGGGTGTTGGGGAATCTGGACTCAGGCCCTCATGCTTGTACAGCAAGCACTTTAGCTGCTGAGCATCTCAGCAGTCCTTCAATGAACACATTTCTAGACATAAACTACCATCTATGTTTCCATGTCTAAGTACACCTTTCTCTCTCCACACAGATACATACTTCTATTAAAAGAGCTGAATTTATGGACAAAAAAAATGAATGTATTCACAGGTACCTAAGTCCAAAAATAGAAAAAATTTTATCTCACACAAACACACATTTGCACATGTGTACATGCAGCCTAGTTGCTTCACTCATCCTTCTTTGAAATATTTTTCCAGGTCCATAAATATTTCATACTGAGGATGACAGCACCTCCCTTCCAGGTCTGGACCACTCACTCTGGACTACCACATGTACAAGAAACAAATCATTTGTAAAAGACATTGTATTATCAGGATGCTTTGGTCCAGCATCTGAAACCATGTCTTACAGTAGCTGTAAAATTTTTGTGGGACAGTGAAGATTGCTCACTGCTTAAGAGCAATAAACTTGCAAGCATGAGGTCCTGTGTTTAGACACCAATGTCCATGTAAAAAATACTTAGGTATGTGCCTATATTGCTAGTGTTAAGAGACTGGAGACAAGGCTCACTGGGGCTTGCTGAGTGGCAATTATCAGGGGAATATGGGAGAGAGAGAAAGAGACAGAGACAGAGAAACACAGAGAGAAATCAGAGAGGGAGACAGAGAGAGCACGTGTGCGAGAGAGAGCAGGACAGTCTCCACACTCCTCAGGCTGTACCTGTGGATGCAAGCAGGTGTAGCCATATGCACCCCTGTCAGTATAACAGACACATGCACACACACTATTATGGCTCAGAAACTCACAGCCCCCAAGTGTGCAGTGGGCAACACCTTAATACACTCAACAGCTCCAACTCTGTCCCATAGTTTGCTTACTTTTTGGGCATTCAGTTAGTCGCCTCCTCCTTTTTGGGGTTGACTGGTTGTGTCCTTTCTTTTTACCTTCAAAACATAAAGAATAAAATTAATTGTTCAAAGCT
>CM053751.1:62511809-62529893 GCA_028658305.1 Pachyuromys duprasi | reverse complement strand
TTGCCCCAGTGAGCAGTCACCCACCTTATTTCTGTTCTGTAAATCTGCGTATTGTACATATTTCATACAAATGACATCCTAGGACATGTGCCACTTGTGACTGCCTGCTTTCACTTCGCATGATGATTTCAAACCACATCTGTGTAGTTTATGCAGTATGCATTTTAATTGCCAAATAACATGACTTTTCATTGTATATACATATTATGCTTTCTTTACTCATTCATCAGTTCGGATTATTTCTAACTTTGGCCTTAATGAATTAGCATTGTTTTGAGAATTTGAGGAGAACATGTGTGAGAATATACACACTCAGTTTGAGGGCACATACACAGATGTGGAATTGCTGGGTCATATGGAGATTATATATTAAACTCCCTAAGGAGTTTTTGGTGGTGGCTAAACTGTGTTGTATTCCCATCAGCAAGCTGATATTTATTTATTCGTTTGTTTGTTTGTTTGTTTACCCATTTATTTATTTATCCATTTATTTATTTATTGGACATTCTGGTGGGTGTGAAGCTGTGTAGTTGGGATTTTGTTTGCATTTTCATACTAATGAAGATATCAAACATACACCTGGCTTTTTAACATAATCTGTATTTCCACTGAATTTTGATGTTGTCTACTATGGCTACAGTGATGGGCAAACTTCTGTTCAACATTCTCATGAAATTTATCCAATTTATGTTGCCATTTAATCCTGAGTTACAGGAAGCAGCTGCAGTCTGGGCTCCAAGCTGAGGATTCCACTTTGATCTTGCGTGGGGCACCTGAGCCTGTGTTTGTTCTCCACCCTGAGACCCAACATCAGGCTGAATCCACTCACACTGTGGAGTCACTCACTTGCCTGACTTTTCTATTTCTAGGTGATCCTGAAGTAGTTTAACAGGTGTTTGATGATGACGATTATCATTTTTCACGCGTGACAATCAAAGAAATGTCCATGACCTCTTGCAAGCCCTGTCAGGGAATATGAGGGCTGAGCTGGGGATTCCTGAAGACAGAGAGGAGGCCTGACTCCTCTGCTTATGGCTTTCAGCACAGTTTGGGTGGCTCTAGATTTAACATGGTGGACGGCCACGGATCTGAGCACTAGGGACACAGCAGAGTCAGAGTTAACCTACTGTGGTCTTACAGGGATCTCTGTGAAGTCCATACAATGTGAGGATGGAAACTGGTTCACACCCCAAGAATTTGAAATCATGGGAGGCCGTGAAAAAGCAAAGAACTGGAAATTGAGTCTGCGCTGCTATAATTGGCCCCTGAAATTTCTGATCGAGGTATTGCAATGGTAGGGAGAGGGGTCAGCGCTTCTTATTACATCAGTTACAGATCAAATAGGTATTGAGCAGGGGAAAGCCCTAATATCAGTTAGGTTTCCCTGTCAGTCAGGAGAAAGCATCCTACATTCATAGCCTCATTGCTGGCAGGTACACCATTGGCGGTGTAGCAAACTATAGATATAGAACCTCTGAGCAGGGAATGACCATTCTGAATAAGGTTATTGCAAATAGATTTCTGCACTGAAGCCAAAGAAGGAGCTGACAAAGTAGTGGAAGACAGTCTAGACACAGAAGGGCATGCAGAGTTTTGACTAAGGCTCCTGTGTGGATATAGGAGGATGTGTTCTGTGTTTGGCATAACCTATCCTTTGAGGTTATTGGTGAAGGACTTTAATACTAACCTAAACACCCCAAACCCAAAACGTACAAAAGAAATCAGTGATGCCCTTGAAGTTAGAAATGACAGTAAAGACTTTGCACAGTGCTACAAACTTTTAATCTCAGCACTTAGAAGGCAGAGATAAAAGGATTTCTGAATAGCAAATTCCAAGATCACCAGAGCTTCACAGAGAGACTCTGCTCAAAATAATGAGAAAGAAAGAAACAAAGAAAGAGAGAGAAAGAAAAGGGAAAGACAGTTGAAATATATGATCTTACGACCATCATTAGTTGGAGTACAAGACTTCAAGTGAGCTAAAGAAAACTAAACTTCAGCTTTAAGCTAATCCCAGCATTCTTGTTCTACTTTGCTTCCTGTGCTGCTGTGATAAATAGCACAACCAGAACAACCTGTTGAAGAAAATGCACCATTTGGCTTATAGAGTATAGTCCATTGTGGTAGGGAGCCCAGGCAGGAATTTAAGGCAGAAATTTGGAGGCTGGAATGGATGCAGACAGTACAGAAGAACACTGCTTACTGGGTTGATCCTTGGCTCATGTTCAGCTGCCTTTCTTATTCCACCTAGGTACACCTTTGTAGGGATGAATTCACCCACTGTGGGCTTAGACTTCCTATATCAATCCACAGTGAAGAATATGTCCTTGCTGGGCAAGGATGCATGCCTGTAATCCCAGCACTTAGGGAGGCAGAGGCAGGCAGATCTCTGTGGGTGCAAGCACAGTCTAATCTACAAAGTGTTTCCAGGACAGCCAAGGCTATACAAAGAAACCCCGTCTCAAAAAAAAAAGTAAGAAAGAAAAAAGAAAAAGAAAGACAGAAAAGAAAAAAAAGCAAAAAAAAGAAAGTGCCCTCACAGAATTGCCTATAGGCTATATAAGATAAGCAATGCTTCAACTGATCTTTGCTCTTCTTAAGCCTGCCAAGTTGACAACCCCACTAACCAGGACACATGTACAATGCTATTAGAAACAGTCTGTCTCAGACATAATTTCATCATCTCTCTATCCAGCAAGCCTGTATTTGTCCAGGATAGTCCTTGAACCTCAGCTTCCAGAAATCTTTCATGAATCATGTGAGATTGATTCTCTGTGGGGGCAGTCAGAGCACACACCTTTAAGCCAAGAAATTCTCAGGCAGAGGCTGGTGGATCTCTGAGTTTGAGGCCACCATAGTGCAAGTAATATGGCCAAGGGTTACACAGAGAAATCCTGTCTGGAAAAGGAGATTGGGAAAGGGGAGGAGAGAGAGAGAAAAGAGAGAGAGAGAGATTGTTTTTTTCTATGAGCTTTCTCTCCTCAACCTTCCTGCCAAGTCAGGTTTTCTATCTTTGTGTGTTCCACATTCATCAGAGAATGTGACACCTTGTATTCATACAATAACTGCATGTTGACTGGCTAGTCCTGGTACAGAAAGTCAGGCTGAAGTGTGTCAGGTAGGACCAGAGAAGATGTAATGTTCGAATCAGTGATTGAGGGGGAAATTCTCAGGGCTTCAGGAAGATGCACCAGAGAAAGAGCGATGTTAGGAAGTCTTTCCATGTGCCACAGGCTACAGTCTGTCAGTTGTAGGTGAGGAGAGGGAGGAGTCAGACAGTTCAGGTCTGAATAGGCCATAGAACATCCAGGCAGAAACTTTTGTAAGGAGATTGGAAATGTCAGACTCATAACACTGAAATACAGATACCAACATACTCAGGTCTTTTTATCTTGCAGAGAAACTTTCTACCCATTCCTCCACAAAACTATGCCAGGAAAAAAAAGGTGAGTTCTCCCCATGTGGTTTTACACACAGAGCATGTTACTTTATGGTGTCTCAGGTTGTTGTTTATTTAAATCACGTCTCATTGTCTCCTCTACCTTTTTCTTGTTTTCAGCCTGTGTCTTTACACACACAGCAGTGTGGTGTGTATAGCTAGATCTTCCTCGAACGTTGAC
This sequence comes from Pachyuromys duprasi, assembly GCA_028658305.1. Lineage (NCBI taxonomy): Eukaryota > Metazoa > Chordata > Mammalia > Rodentia > Muridae > Pachyuromys > Pachyuromys duprasi. The sequence goes on along the minus strand of CM053751.1, from coordinate 62,526,273 downwards.
TCCTTTGAGCTAGAGATGTTAGACAGCTACCAACATGGACTTCAGTGGACCGCAAGTCCCTAGACACTAGCTTTATAGCTCGCTGAGAATTTCAACTTCAGGCTTGCACATTATTTGTCATTTGCATTATCATCTAACTTGTTTGAACTCCAAACCTCTGGTCTGTTTCATCCACCCAGTTTCCTAGAAAAGCTACCTTTTAACCTATCTATTGAATGTCTCTGCCTTCCCCCATGTGCTGAGAATGTCTCACTCTGGATCACTCAAATGAGCTAGAAATGCCCAGCCCATGTAACTCATCCTTATTCCTAAGTGCAAGGCTCCTGAGTAACAAGGGGGAGTGTTTGTCTCTTATTTTGTGTCTCTCTTTGAAAGAACACAATTCCCAGAGAAACAGAATCCAAGATATATTTTCACTTTCATAAGTCACTCAGGGCCTCTTCATCTGCTCAGGAGTTTGGATTCTGGACACTTCCATGTCATTGAAAGCATCACATGACAGCCTCCTAGCTCATGACAGGATTGTTTAAACTCCCTGGTTATGACTGTTTTGTGTCAGAAAGTCGTGGATACTCTCTATAAATGTAATTTCTGTATGATGACATCTGCATTATAATAACAGGATTCTCTTTCCCAAGAAAAGCCATATTTACTCATCTCTGTAATGCACAATTACAAAGTATGTGCAGAATGTCCAGGGACTGGTAGAGATAGTACCAATAGCTCTGACTGACCCTCAGTATTTTGTCAAAGTCACTGTCTACATTAAAGAATAACCTATGGGGTGAAGTAGGGAATTCTAGAGCTGTGGACAGTGACAGGACCATCCTTCAGGTGAGTGTATCCCAGATTGTGCTTTTCTCCAGCTCTCGGTCCTGGACTGGAGTTAAGAGCTGTGTCTGCCTGCATCACAGAAGGCAAGGACAAAAGGTCGTTCTAACAGATGGGCAAAAGCACTGTGAATTCCATGCTTGCCTCTGAACATTGCAGCCAGCATGGCATCCCCTTGAGCTTTGAACAGAGAAGAGGGAGATGATGGAGAGGAAGAGGGGCAGCCCCGGGACCCTTGTGTTCACTTGATTTTTAGGGAGAGCTATAGAGGTATGGATTTCCTTTCTAGGATCATGTGGACTCTAGAACTCTGAGCCTTATGGGTTCTTGAATACAATTGGTCCATCTTCAGCCTCATTCTCACGGCAGCCTGTCTGCAGTGGGGTGCTGGTGACTGTGGTTGATACATTGTGGGCTGGGAAATGGAAAGAAAATGTCTCAGAGCCTTACATGTTCAAGGATGCTTAAGATTATTCAAGCTGTCTTTAGAAACCTGCCCTTGCCTCCTTGTATGACTGCACAAAGGCTCCTTGGGGACAAGAGCCAGTGAGGGGAACTTGATTTGGTGCAAACAACAGTTTGATGATCCTCTTTTTCTCCTAGTAGATATCCATAATAATAGGTATGGGGGAGGAGGGAGACATTTTAAGAGAAACATTTTAGATAGAATGAATCAATCTAATATTTTCAATCAAAGAATTAAAGAGTGAATGCCATCTGTCAGCAGTTTCTGGGAACCCCCTGCAGGGCCATGAGGCCATGGCTTCTACAAGCTGAGGTGAAAGTAAGATTGAGAACCATATTGGATTCATTACCATGGAAAGTCTTTAGAGATTAAGAGGCCTTACATATAGCTAAAGCATCGCCTCTGAGCTGCCTGCATCAGGCTGCAGTTTTTTAGGTGGGCACTACACAAGCTCAAGCCCTTGAGCTGCTCTTACCTACAAGCCTGTAAATCATTGAGCCATTTTAACTAGGAAAGATGACACATGAAATGTGGAAGCAGAAGGATAAAGAGTTCAAGTTCAGTCTTGAATCCAAGGCCAGCCTGGGCTAAAGTGAGACATATCTCAAAAAGTAAGATGAATGCAGGTGATGATAAAACGAATTAAAACAAAAATAATTTGACTACTTGAATGAATAACAAAATCAAATTTTATACTTAATTTTTCACTCAAATTTTCTCCTTTAGCAGAGAACACAAAATCTGTATCATTCCGGAGCTGACCTGTGTGTAAGTACCAAATCCTGGCTACTATCCCTAAAAAAGCCCAGCCTTCTCCGTGGTGTATTGCCTGTGTCTTGGTTGCCTCTCCCTTGAAGGCGCTTGCTGTGAACTTGCATATGCTGCTGTGAAGAGCCATCCTTACTAAATCTGACCCACAACCAAGGCAGGAGGAAACAGCCTGGGTGTTTGGGTCTAAAACATCCTAACATGGGTTTCACCATGGGGTCTCAGATCCTCATTTACCCTCAAGATGAGGGTGGGAGACAGCTCTAGCTCTCTGGGGTCCGTGAAATAGAGCCCAACATGGCAGTGAGCATAGCTGGCTTTGGATGAAGGGTGAGGAGCAAATACATTTGTAAAGGGCAGAGTGTGGAAAGGAAACATCCCAGCCTGCATCCCATGTGCAGGTAGAGCCCAGAAGGAGCAGACCAGGCTTTGTGTGCAAGTGCTAGGTCTGGACCGTTCCTTGCCCTGTGGAAAGTTGCCTGCAGAGTCACTGAGTTCTCATAGAAGACTTGGGGTCAGGCTGAGGGGAGCCATGAGGGGCCCCAGCTGATTGGGAGCAAAACCATCACTGTTTTCTCTTCGTGAGCATGGCTGGCATTCAGACATAGGCAAACCTTTCTAATACTTAAGGCCCTGTGCCCTCCCTGCTCGCCTGACTCCTTGTATTTTGTGGATCTTGTTAGAACAAAGGAAAATTTAAATAAGCCTAAAAATTAGTGTTCAGAGGACAAGGAATTGGATGGGAGATGAAAGACAGGAGAGAAGCCAGGTGTGGTGTATGGAGCATGTTATATAAAATGGTGGTGACAAAGATCAGAGTGCAGTAAGAAGATGGGATACAGCTTAACAGGATGTGTTTGAGGTGGACCTTGGGAGCCCTAGAGGAGACACTGCGGAATAGTAGACCATGCAGGAGAGCTGAGGAGAGGCAAGACACCTAAAGCTGAGGACACACGTGGAAACCTGCAGCCGGAGACTGACTGGCCAGCTGGACAGACTGTAGCCAAGGGTGGAAACCTGAGGATTCCCATCCTTTGCATCTGGAGGAGGAGAAGATCCAGGAAGGAAAGTGGCCCAGCAGTTAAGTGATAGAGAAAATCACAAAGAATGATGCTAAAGGGCATGCTTCTCTTGAAGTCAGAGATGGCCCAGGGCACAGAATGTTTGACGCTATCACCTTTCCTACTTCCCATCTCCACACACATCCAGTGGTGGACCAATCCTCAAGCTAGGCTCATGTTTGTTCCCCAGATGGTCACAAGAAAGCAGAAATTTCCCAACAGCCCATGGACTACATCTTTCTCTTCCTTCCTTGATTTTTTTGAGATAGGTTCTCATGTAGGCCAAAATAACCTCTAACTTACTATGTAGCCAAGAATGGCCATGAACCCCTGATCCTCCTGTCTCAACTTTCCAGTGCAAAGATTCCTAGTATGTGCCACCATACCTGAACTGGGATTTTTCTATATGTATACAGAACCACTGTTCATTTCTCAGACTGTTACCATTCTGCCTGAAGTTGGGACCAGGAATGCATGTGTGTGTTCCTGTCCACATGTCACTCAGATATTTACTTCCTGGTTCCTGTGTTAACAGTGATCATAGAAAATCCCTACCAGCAGCCCAAGGAATATACTGAGGAACTAGTTTGAATACATTGTGAGTGACAGGAAACAGAAACCTGCCAATCAAGGGTCATAGGTGGTGTTAGTTAGGAGCTTCCCACAGGGACAGAGTGGGGGAGGAAACTAATAGACCATCCTAGGCTCTCTCAGTTAATTATGGTTTAGATTATTTGTTTGTAGGTTTTTGTTGTTGTTGTTCCAAGGCTTCACATTGTCTTTGAACTCATGATTCTGCTGCCTTCATCTCCTGAGTGCGGTGCCTTAATCCATGCTCCCCTCTTAGGCCTTCTGACGTTTCCAGAGATCTAGGCAGGATATAACATTGAACCTTAAGTTTGGTTTAATGCTGGGCTTCCCACACACAGCAGTGGTTCATTCATAAACCACTTCTGCACCCTGAGCACATATGTGTTTGTGTACCGTTCAGTGGCTCTGTATTTATCTCTATTATTTCTGTTTAAAGTCTATTGGTTTTGATAAATAGATCATACTTTCAATAGCAACAAGGAACAAATAATGCTAAACCTTAACTTCTTTAGAAGAAAACTAAATTTGACTTCAGGCATTCTGTATTCGGCCTGGCAAGGAGTCCCACCTCTGCTGACTTGGCGATTTTTCCCTGTCACAACACAAAGTTCTCTTTTATGCTTCCAGAAAATGATGTCAGAGCTTTGTAATCTCAGTTTTCCTTCCTGCTCCTGTGATAAAATTACCCTGAAAAGGCAACTTGAGAGAGAAGAAAGAGCTTGACTAGAAATTCTAGGTTATAATCCACCCTTGTAGGGAAGTCAAGGTCACAGGACATAGAACACAGAACATAAAACTGTTTGTATCCCTTCCATGGCCAAAAGCAGAGAGCAATGGATTAATGTGTGTTTGTTTATGATCACCTCACTTTCTTCACTCACACTCGAGTGGCCCGCAGTGGTCAGGTCTAACTGTAATTGACATATTCTCTAACACACTTTTGCAGAGGTTCTTTTCTCAGATGAGTCTAGACTGTAACAGGTTCACAAATTAAACTAACCTTCCCAATGTCCAACCCTGGGTGGTTGCCATGACTAGTTCTTGGATTTTAGTGATGGTGACTCCATGCCTCACATGCCCATTTTCTTAGGTCATGTGGGATCTTCTACAAGGTACCAACAACCAAAGAGTTTTTACCTCTTTGTGCCTGCTTTTCTGGTCATCTGTACTAATCCTGCCATCTCAGAGGCTCTATTCCCGGCCCAGGGCCCATTAGGCACAGAAACCACTGTCCAAAAACTTCACTCCATTTCTCCTTTTTCAATTTATGGCTTGATCAGAGCTCAATTACAGGATATGGCATTCTCTTGGTTTATTCTACCAAATTAAATTCCTAGTATATCTCTGTTTGACAAATCACTATCATCACTGCTTTAGAGGCAAATGGACTCAATGCTTTATTTCAGGAACTCATTTTATTTACTGATAGAAACATTAGCCAGATTATGCAAAATCTTGCTTTGTTTCTAGTTTTCTTCGTTAGGGGTTTTATTGCTGTGAAGAGACACCATGACCACACAAGTCTTATGAATGGAAACATTTTATTGGGACTGGCTTATAGTTCAGAAGTTTAGTCCATTAGGATGACAGGGAACATGGCAATGTGCAGGCTGACATGGTGCTGGAGAGGGAGCTGTGAGTTCTACTTCTGGACCTGCAGGCAGCAGGAAGTGACTAAGTTAATAGGCTGGTTTGAATTACCAAGACCTCAAAGGCCACCCCCTAGTGACACACTTCTTCCAACAAGGCCACACGTCCTAACAGTGCCTTTCCTGTTGACCTAAACGTATGGGAGACATTTTTATTCAAACCCCCACACTAGTCTTTTTGTGACAGGATCTTTAGTTTTACAAGGAAGAAGGTTTTGGGTCTAGTTCATGGCCCCCTTCTCCCAAACATTACTGAAGACCAGAAAGTCTTGTTTTGCAAATTGTGTTCCATGTTTTTCTTAAATACCCCCGAGAAAAGCTTCAATGCCCTTGCAGATTCATGCAAAGGCCATGTACTGAAGATGACACAGTGGTGGCTCTGTGGGTGTCATCTCCAGTGATGTAGATGTTGTATTTCCAGATGCAGAACTCAGATGAATGTGAGGTGTGCCGGGAAGGAGGAACGCTCTTCTGCTGTGATACTTGTCCCAGAGCCTTCCATGAAGAGTGTCACATCCCTGCGGTGGACGCTGAGTTGTGAGTGGGATTCGACACTCTTTCCTTGTCATACACAGTACCCTTTTAGAGTGGTAGCCTGTGTCGCAAGCCGGGGAAAACAAGGCCTCTTTAAAACAGGTATCAAACAGGCACCACCACAGAACTGTTTCAAGATGCTGTCAGCAAAAGTGAATGTTCTTTGTGTTAGGGATACCTCTCCTGATACAAAGGCCAGGCCCTTTGCCTACACACAGGTACTGCATTTTCTTAGAGTTTTGCACCAAAGCCACTTGTCCAAAAGATTGGGGGTGGTATATACCAATTGATTTTTTTCTCTACATATATGTGAAAGAAGGAAGCATTACCACCGCCCACATTTCAATAGGTTGTAATGGGCTCTTGGAGGTCCAAGTTTCCCAGAATCTTTTGAGGACCATTTTACAGTATTCAGCCCTGATATCCTGGTATCCTTGTGCTCCTAGCAACATCTTTCAAGAAATATAGACACACCACCCAATCTAAAGCCCAATTTCCAAAGACTGGCTCTTAATAAGAAAGCTGGCATATTCAGATCATACCTGGTGTCCTTCAGAGCTGGGAACCTCTCCGCAGATGGACTATCAGCCATTCCTGAAAGCACAGTGGCAGGCATAGGAACAGTAGCTGTGTTCAATGACTTGGTTCCCTGCTTACTTCACATCCAACGTTTTAGGACACCATGGAGTTGCGTCTTCTGTAGGAGTCAGTCCTTAGGAAGCCAAGAGAGTCTTCCAGAATCTGAGATCCTGCAGAAGCAGATGGTGCCCCAGGAACAGTTGGTGAGTCACTGTGAACCCCACACTTTCTCCATTTCCTGGAAGAGGACAAACAGACTTGGAGCCAGAAGAATAGCACCTCCTCCTCCAAGCCACTCTCCATCACGCTGCAATCATGGCATAACCTCATGGTATAGAAATAACTCAGTCATTACAAGAGGCCTCATGTTGGGCAAAGTTCCTAATGGGAATGAGCAGTGCCTTCCTCCTGGGTACTATGTAGACTATGCCTTTCTGGGGTACTTGATTGAGTCCCTTTCTCTTGCAGAAGTGTGAGTTTGTTCTCTTGAGAGTCTATTGCTGTCCTGAGAGCTCCTTTTTTTCCAAGATGCCATATTATTATTATGTAAGTAACGGTGGTGAACCCCTGGCTTCCATGATGTCATGCCACTGGGAGGGGCACTTGTGGGACTGTGATGGTAATCCCGAAGGAGCACAGGCTCTGTTGTTTCTGGGACCCATGGAAGGTAAATGCTGAGCCCCACCAGTCATTCTGCCTTTGTTATTTCTCTCACCAGTGTAGTGATCAGGCTGTGCATGTGCAGGAACCTATGTGGTTGGACATGATTAAGAAAAAGCTGAGTCGGCAGGTTTATTTCAAAGTGAAAGAGTTTGTGCAAGACATGAGGCTCATCTTCCAGAATCACAGAACCACATTCAAGGTCAGCATCCCCTCTGACTACATCTCATCTTCTGGGGTATACTACACCTTATTTTCTGCTTACTGGAAAGTTTAGTTTCTTATATCCTCCTTAATAATGTTCCGTACAGAAGAGATCTGTGTGCCAGACACAGTGGTACATGCCTGTGATGGCAACATTCAAAAGGTTGAGGCAGGAGGATTGTCTTGTGTTCTAATACTGCCTGGTTTACAGTATGAGACCATGTCTCTAAAAAAAAAAAAAAAAAAGGAAGTGAATTTCTCTGTCTGGTTTAAGGTCTGAAAGTGTCTCCCCAAAGGAAAGGTCTCCAGCACCACAGAACTCATTTCTCTCCTGGTCTACAAGGCTAGAGAACCACAGAGAGGAAAATTAAGCCAACTCCAACCCACAGAAGAAAAGAATTTAAAAAGTATTTGTATGTCCCATTTGGACATGGAGGTATAGACTTTTAATCCTATCATATGGGAAGCAGAGGTAGCAGATCTCTGAGTCTGACACTGGCCTGGTCTACAGAGATAGTTCAAGAACAGCCAGGCATAGACAGTGTGGAAAACAGTGTGTGTGTGTTTATGTGTGTGTGACTGTGTATATATATTTATCTTTGTGTGTGTGCATGTCTGTACGTGTGTGTCTCTCTGTGTGTGTATGTGTTTGGCAGAAGGCACACTGTATGTGCATGTGAGTGTAGGTGTCTGTGGAGTCCAGAAGCATCAGATCTCACAAAGCTGATGCTATGAGTCCTTTGCAGGAGCGCTTAATGCTGTTAACCACTGAGCATCTCTCTAGGTCCTCATTTAAATCTTTGTGTGTGTATGAAAATGTGTAATGTGTATGTTTACATGAGTGTGTGCATGCTTGTGTGTGTGTTCAGATGTGTTTGTGTGTGTGCACACGTATGTGCTGTAGTATACATGGAAACAAGTTATAAGGCAAGCTTGTGTGTTATTCTTCAAATTTCAGCTTTTTTGAGACAAAGTCCATTAGAGAATAGAAGTACCAAGAAGGAAATGTTTGTTTCACTGACATGAGCTCCAACATTCTTGTCTTTGTTATTATTATTATTATTTTTTTAGGAACCCAAGTTTGGCCAAATGGGTCTTCAACTGGAGTCCAAGTTTGAGAAGAATTTCAAGGAAGTGTTTGCTATACAGGAAACACGTGAAAACAGTTGACTGCTGTCACAGATGCTTCTGGTGTCCTGGCCCAATCTGCTCTGGCCATGTCTTCCCACCTGCAGTGGCAATGATTATTTGTAGCACATCCATCATCCCCCAGAGGATTACTCTGGCTCACATGGAGACAGGTGCTGCTGGTAATACACCTCCTGGACTTGGGGTCCATGCCCTGCCTTCAGCTGGAACCAAGAGTGTGGTACATTGCTGCTTGAACCTGTCTTCTGCTAGCTTAGCTTCCCCGCCCTTCTTTCCTTGTCTCCTACTCCTGAGAACAATCCACAATAAACCACAACCTTTCAAGACTTCAAATCATGTGATAGCTCATTCCTATAGTCCTGGACCTTGGGAGGCTAGGGCAGGAAGATAGCTCTAAGTGTGATGACAGCCTGGGTGACATGGTGATGTTCAGCTACTCTGGGTTAGAAAGTAAGATCATGATTTCAGGAGGAAAAAAGAAACATTCACCAAGTAAGAGAAAAGGCCTCAATCTGGATCTTCCTCTAGATGACTCAGCATAAGATAATGTCCTTCAACCAAAGCCTCAGTGTGGCATTCTAGAGTTGGGTCACTGTCCAAGCAAAAGGTGACTGGTGGGGTAGCCACACGTCCTCAGATGTTAAACCAGTACAGGGCTCAAATTTTAACCTTTAGAAAGGCATTAAAGGCATTTGCTTGTAAACTATGGGCAAAGTGTCATATTTGCTAGTGGATGGAGAAAAGGTTAACTCTGAGGATGAGTGGCTTTGGGGGCACTTGATGCATTGTACTAAGAGACTGATAAGAGTTAGGTAGATGGAGTAATCCCAATTATCCCTGAGGAGAGAGACACTCATGTCTGTAGTAGATGTAAGAGAGCAGCAACGGTGTGTGCCAGGCCCTTGTATTCAGAAATACAGAACTTCAAAAACGCCTAGATTCTGTGTTCAACAAGTGTCTTGCACCAATGTCTGGGTCCTGAGACTCAGATGGAAATAGGTATGCATGAAGACTTGGAACTTGTTACCCTTGACCGTATTTGCCTCTGAGAGAATCACATTCTTCCTTCTTGGAAGAAAGAGACAGCCATGCCTCAAGTGGAAATAAAACAAGGATAGGGCTGGAACCTGTGTGAGAGGGGATACACACCAAAGGAGTGACACCCCAACCTGACAGGAGGGCCAAGGAGGTGGTGTTTCAGGTGGTTAGAGGATGCAGAAACCTGAAATGCCGAAGCGGCCTAACAGAATTGTCAATGCTTTAACTTTTTATTGCTTCTTCATGAATGTCACATCATGGATGCCTGTCCCACTCATCTTCCAGTTGCTTCCTACACGCCCCACACCCTTGCAACCAACCCTGAAATAAAGCAAAATAAACACATAAATAACCCATCTGGTCTTGAAAACTGCAGTGAGGTCCTGTATATCCCATAGTACACCCTTTTGCTCAAACAACTTTTCTTACACATGTTCATTGCAAAGCGTCATTGGTGTGGTTCGAGGCCTCTGCCTTCTGTTACACTGTCAATACTGGATCCTCACCAGGACTCACCTTGGGACATTCTGTTGTTGCCTTGTGTCATGGAGATCTTTTGGATCTGTAGCATTGGTCCCTTCACGTGCTCAGCAGTTCATAGATGGGGTAGATATTGGGGTGAGCCTGCTCATAGCCCTGGATCTGGGCCTAGGTGGTAGCCAAGTTGGTGAGCCCAACAGCTCTCCTGCACTCATGAGTTATCAACACTTAAATGTTATTCTGTGCTGTACAAACCAATCAATCTGGTGTTGGCCAAGGGCCAAGATTCTAGGATGTCTCTGCAGGTTTGTCAGAGTTTCAGCACACATTAAAGAAGTAGATGGAGGGCTGAAGGAACTATGGTCTCAGACTCAGGTAAAAACATAACTGAGTGGTGAGAGAGCCCGACTCTTTAGCTCTAACCTTAACGTTCCAAATGGGTCCATGAGATGACTGTGGTCCTCAGGGCCACTCAGAGGCATGACCTTAATGAAGTGACAAGGAACACATAGCTGGGCCATGAGCATCTTTGATCTGCTCAGCAGTGGCTGCTCTCTGTAGGATGGAACAATGGTGGGGTCATCTTCCAGTTCCTAGTTCCATAGCAGCAATAAAATTCTTAGATTATCGATAACCAGAAACACACAAGTGTTGGAAACAGATAAAGTAGTTTTCTCAAAGAGGCAGCTGGAGACCTTGTTTGTAGGTACCTGTAGATAGCTGATAAGATACAATGTTTCTTCATTCAGGACAGCTCAATGGCCCATGAAGATACTGCTTCATATATATATATATGTATATATATATATGTATATATATATGATTATATATATGTGATTATATATATATATATATATTCAGAAGAGTTGAAACAGATGGGCAGAATGTGGAAGTCAGCTATCCCATTGAAAGCCTAGATCTTTTCCCAATTTCAAGTTTGACCTAGTTTCCAGTGGGACTCAGAACTGATGAAAGGGATGATGCCTGTTTCCCAATAGAAAGTATAGTGGTTCTCAGATCTTGCCCCAATGGGATCTGAGGCCATCTGTTCACATTGGCTCATGCCAGGGAAAGGAATGTATATGAATGACGGCCATGGTTGAGAACCCTATCAGTGACAGCAGAACTCATCCAAGAAGCAATCAAGGTCACTCTGTTGCAGCCTATCATGGTACACGCTACCTAGCCCCTCTCAGACCTTCTGAACCATGCCTCTCTTTCTCCTCGGGTCCTCATGGGTCCAAGGCTTTCACCTTCTTTTTCTAGAAACTCCCCCAAATTACCCTAACCGCCACTCCTGCCATAAACCCGACAACCCTCTTCTCCTCCCCCTCTAATTCCTTGTCTCACTCCTGCCCAGAGGCTGTGGAGGCCCTATGCTTACCCCAGCCAACCCCTCATAAATCCCAAGCTCACTTTCTTTGTGGATGGGAGCTCTCTCACAGACAGATGGGGAAACCCCCAAGCAGCCTATGCTGCTGTGACCTCAACCAAAATAGCTGAGGCAAACCATCTCCCAGTGTGGACCTCTCCACAGAAGGCTGAGCTTACTGCTTTAACTAGCACCCTCCAAATAGCCAAGGACCAGCAGGTAACATCTACACCCATTCTAAGTATGCTTTCTTAGTAGCCCATACTGACCCTGCCCTTTGGAAGGAAAAGGGCTATCTCAAAACAAAGGCCACTCTCATTGTCAATGGCTGCTTATAGCCAAACTTTTGTAGCCTCTCCATCTCCCAGCAGATGTAGCCATAATTCACTGCCACAGAACACTCCAGATAGGTCAGTCTCTGCACTAGCTCAGAGGATACTAGCCACGGGAAGGCTGTCAGATAGACTTCACCGATATGCCAACCTACAGAAAGCTCTGATATCTTCTAATGCTTGTTGGCACTTTTACAGTTTGGATCAAGGCATTCCCCACCTCCAGGGAAACAGGAATGTGGTTGCTCAGGTGCTCTTCCTACATATAATTCCTTGGTTCGGTGTGGCACAGACCATCCAAACAGACAATGATCCAGTCTTCACCTCCAGGGTTACTGAGCTTCTGTCTGAAGCTCTCAATGTCTCTTGGAAGCTCCACATCCCCTACTGTACACAGTCCCTGGAAAAGGCTGAAAGAGCCAAGAGACTCATAAGTCAACAGCTCACCATGCTGTCTCTTGAACTCAGGTTACCTTGGCCCTCACAAACATTGCCCTGACTCCCCTTAAGCCACCCACACTCCCCTACAGGCTTAAGCCTTTTTGAATTCCTATACTGAAGGACATTTCTTCTCAGTCATCACTTCCTGTTTCAGACAGCTCCATCCCTTGCCCCCAACCCCCACTGGCCAGTTACCTACCTTACCCCTCTCTCCCAAGGTCTTTTCTTGGATGTCTTGCTGGCAGCTACTTGCTTGTGAAAGACAAAAGAATTAAAAATTAGGGTGTTTTTTTGGGGGGGAGGATTATTGAATTAAAGTTTAAAGCACAAGACAGAACAAAGGCCAGCCAGGTAGAGATATGTCCAGCCACCTGCAGGGAGGAAGCAGCCTTCTTGCATCCTTCTCCAGCCCACTAAAGATACAGTTGCTAGGAAAGATGCCCAAATGGCCTGGCTGGAACCACTTTATAAAATACTATCTCCTGGCAACCCACCCAGATGACCAGGCCAGAACCGTCTATGGACTTGGCACCTAAAGTAAACCAATAATTTCAAAAGTCATTTTCCCTTATGCAATTGTGTAACACCAAGGCTTGGAGTGCCCCCCCCCCCGCCGCACCCCGGATTATGGTTTTTCTATAAAAACCCTTGTTCCCCTAGATCCCTGGGCTGCAAACCTTTCTTTTTCCACAGAGATCTTGTGACCCAGGCTCAAGCTTATATCGAATAATCCCTCATATGTGTTTTGCAGTAGAGTTGATACCTGGTGGTCTTTGGGGGTCTCACGAACTGGGCATAACATTTGGGTGTTCATCCAAGATCTCCAACAAGACCCCAGGAAATAGACCTTGAGGGCCTTGTTCTAGCTGGTGAGTGTATAATTGCTAGTATGCATGTCTCTGTGCAGTGTTCATGTTTGTGTCTACTTTCTGTTCTCTGTTACAAAGCACCTCGAGGTATCCATATCTGTGTGAGCATCAAGACATGACTATAGAAAGATGTGCCCAGAAGTCACAGCCACTAAAGTCAAAAAAATGTTTCTGGCTTCATCAGTTTTTTGGTAGGCGCTCAGGTAGAGTCCCACCGCCAGGAGGAGGTTTATCTGAAGGCCGGTGAGTCTGAGCTTAAGTTGTGAAATAGCTACAGGGTCATTTAGTCTGTGTCTGTCTTTCTATTTTGTTCCTAGTCTTTATGAGAAACTTGTTCAGGGCAGATGCTGTGCCTGTCCTGGAGAAGGAACCTGTTTAGAAACCTCTTTGGGGCAGATGTTGTTGCTCTCCCAGAGGAGAAATCTTGCTTCTGCTTTTGTTTTCCCCACCATGAGCCAAAGTCAAGTGCTTGGTGGCCTTTTTTTTTGGTTTTCACCCTCTGAATGGCTACTTTGTGCACATTTGTCTATCTATCTTGTATCTTGTGTTTGTGAATCTTTCTTTGTATCAGACTGTGGGGCTGTGATGGATGTCATGGGACAGACTTCCTCTAACCCCTCTGTTCCTTCTCACCCTTCCACCTGCGGGTCATTCCTCCTCCCCTTATCCCTCTGCACCAGGATGTGCAGAAGCCTATCGCCAGATGTTTCAATGGGGGCCATCTGGTGGTGGTGGCAGAGCAGTGGGTGCGGGATGGACGGGTATGCTAAACTGGGTCCAGGAATAAAATTGTCCAAGAGAGCTCCAGCCAGCCTCAGCCACCGAGTGCACGTTCATCATGGTGGTGGCAGCCTGAGGGAGTTGCAGCCTTTTGAGTGCGCTTTCATCATGGCAGTGAGCCAAGGGAGCCAGGACCTCAGATCAACTGGTCTGGCAGAACCACAGACTGCCATTCCAGGCCCTGTTATAATTGGGTGGAGCCCAATTTTGGGGCAGGCACACCTAATCCTCTACCTTTCATTTTGCATGCATTGTACTGGTGCATTGTTTTCTTGTGTTGTTTTTTTATGTGGTTGTTTGTTTGTTTGTTTTTTTGTTTATGATGGTCTCAGTAGGCAGGTGACAAACAGCTGTGCACCATGGTGGCATTGCCTGACCCATGCTCCCAACGCTACAAGCTGGGGCACCTCTGATCCTTGCTGGGGCATGCCTCGGGGCTGGACAGATGGAGAACAGCCAAGAGCTGCGTGGGTGAGCACCCAGGCTGATTTCCAACCCAAGGGCAGAGGGAGGAGCTCCCGCGGCTCAGGAGCGCTCCACTTGTGCCAGCCTGCCTTCTGGAGGGAAATAGCAACGGTAGACTTCCTCTGAGGTGGGGCCCACTACTCCTCCAGGGTCAGCCCAAGAGGACAGAGGCAAGGAGGCAGGCCAGGGATGGCT
>CM053751.1:62466038-62511309 GCA_028658305.1 Pachyuromys duprasi | reverse complement strand
GCTCCTTCTTTGTCACCAGAGGCAGAGGGTTGGCCATCCATCTGTTCCCTCCCTGCACATTGCATTCCCCATTACTTCTGACCCAATTTCTTCTCTCTGAGTATGTGAAGAGGAGAATAGAATGGGGAAAGTGTGGGGTCTTTCTCTCTTGCAGATCCATTAGCTGACTAGCAAATGGAGTCTCACCCACCTCCTCTGCTGCATTGTGGCAGTCTGGGCAACTCCTCTGCTTGTTCATCATTCATTTGAGAATTTCCAGAACTACAGGATGCTGAAGAGAAACAAAGATACAATAAACCACACAGAGGGAACAAAAAATACCTCAAATTGCTCAGGCAGAATGATGAAGCTCAGAGAATATAAGAAAATAGTACAAGGAATCAAAATATCAACATTGTGTGTGTAATACAAACATGGAGAAGAGCAAGGCACTGTCTATCCCTGTAATTACTACTTCATTCTGAATAAAGAATGCACATATTCTACCCATAAGGGTTAGGTTGTTCCAAACAGGAGTTGCAAGTATTTCTTCATTTCCCACCAAAGGCAAAGGATCAAAGGAGAACCAGGGAATCAAAGGACTAAGAAAGGTTTACACACGCTTGTCTCATGAAGAACAAGAGAAAGTTGGGGACTTCAGAGAGGAAAGGACTCAGTCCTTGTGACAAGAGAAATGGGAGAAGAAGGTATGCCTACTGCATTTCCCTGAGTGTGTCCTTTAGTTAGAGAGAATAAGTTTGATGAAGCAAGACTGACTGAGAAAAGGCATCTGATATTACAAGCTGTTTGTGGTCTTAAGGTGAGACAAGAGATGTGATTTGGGGGTCAGAAAAGGTGGCCCAGTGGTTAAGTTTGTCAACAGTGCAAATGCTGCATACTGAAGGTCTTGGAAAGCATCCAGATGTAGAACTTGGTGGAAAGCTACACACAGATATTCAGGCCTGCAGATGAGGAAGCTGACAGCAAGTCTGAAGCTTCACTTTTAGGGATCATTAACTTACAGATGGGAGCAGATAGGAAAGCCTGGGAGAGTCAAATTGCCCTTGCATGTTTTCCAATGCCACTTTGAGTCTGGGGACATCACAATGTGAAAACTCACAGCTAATGTATTCACCTTGGGCCACAAGTTGATTTGGCTACAAAGTCAGTCCCCCCAATGTCTCAAACTGTTTTTCTCTTTGAAGATAATTTTTGCTCTCAATAGTATTAAATTTTTATTGATATTACTTTTGTTGGTCTGATTTATATTGGCATAGGAGATAATCTCACATATATTGATATCAGAAGGCATCTTAGAGGAATCAGCTCTCTCTGCCCATGTGAGTCCCAAGGATCAAACTCAGGTCATCAGGCTTGGTAGCAACGCCGCCATTTAACTGGTCTCCTGCTGGTTTTTAATTTATTCTCCTTTTTTTCTGTGTTTGGGCTGATGACTCTTGGACACAATGAACATCCCCTCTTTATTTAATTTTCTTCATATTTTAAACTCCGTGCCTTGTTTTATAATTGAGATTAGCCCTTTTTCAATATTATTTTCATTTTCCCAGCCTAGTCTGCTCTTTAGTTAGCTTGCTGTTTCTGATTTTTCCCACAAAGTTGAATCTAAGCATTTAGATCTACATAAACTCCAGTCTGCTTAGTCTCTGGTGCCTGCCTCTAATCTTCATTTTTTATTATGTAGTGCCCTTTTAACCACCTAGAAGCTCCTCTGCTAAGAAACTCCTTCCTCTTCTTGTTTCCCAGTGTGTACAGCAGCCACACGCTGAACAAAAGTGTGTGTATGTCTTTGTATGCGCATGCACACGTGAGCTCAGAGAATGATCAGAAGAGAAGGATAAAGACAGCAAAACAGTGTCAGTGAATTAATAAGTAATAAGAGCATAATCACCTTCCCTGAAGACTGTTGGCAGTCTGCGTCTCTCTTCAGCATCTCTTCCATTTATCCTCTGAAAAGTCCTGTGATTGTCGGATACTGAGGAGAAACATGACAATGACGAAATCGGACAGCGACAGGGCAGAAAGACACCCAAGTAATGCAGAAACAGGCTTCACAGGATGTTCTGATGAAATGCACCTTCTTCAAGGGAGAGTCCTCTAGAGGTGGAAGCTGGAAAGGTGAAGCTACAGGCCACCAGTGAGAACACAGAGACTGTTCTCTATCTAGGACCTGCCAACTTCATGTTCACGCAACATGCCCGAGCCTTGGTTCTAAAGGCCCATCCTCATTTCACACTCCAGGATGACACATGCTGCCCTCTCTGGTGCCTTGACCCAAACTGGCCTTCTCTTGTGGTTTCTCTACTTTTCAAAAAAGGAAGTTGATGTAGGACTCTACTGAATGATAAATTTTCTGACAAAAGGAATGTACTTTAATCACTGGGCATGTCTGCAAGTATCAGAGAACTGGTTCCTTTCCAAGGAAAGCTATCCTTCATAGTGTATTTTATAGCATGAAAATCAGGTTCTGGGTGAGTAGCTATCTCAGTGTTTGTTGGTCTATGTGTAAGCTCCTGACTCCACCGACCATGTGCGTTCCCTACAAACCTCCATGCTTGGCATGTCAAAGTCTCTCAGTAAATTATATGTCAACTATCAATGAGAAAAAAGAATGAGTGATTGAATGGGTGAATGAATGAATGAATGAATGAATGAATGAGTGAAATTATCTTGCATTTCCTGAAGCAGGTGAGAGCTATAGTTACCATTTGGGAAGAAGTTCTGTAGAGTCTCTTCTAAGTCTGGGTAGGCCTTCAGATGTGTTTTGCTGAATATTACTGTCAGAAGCTCCCGGCTAAATCTCTCTTGTACATAATGGAGGGTGTCATATACCACGTTGTCCACCGAGACCAGGTTCTTACAACGTTTTTGACAATCCTTAAAAATAGAAAATGTGTCAAGATGGATTTATGGGTTATAAGAGAGGCTTAGACAGGTTCAAACTCCATTTGTTTTCTTGTGAAGTGTCCGAGTTTTGCATATACAGAGGGGACTTTTTATATGTCCTCTCTGTACTAACAGAACTCTTCTCATCTAAAAGCAGCTCTGATGCTGACACACAGTTGACACAAAAGCACACAGTTGACACAAAAGAGTAGCTTTCAAGAATAATCAAATGATGCGTGTAAGAGTCAAGCAAAGATGCTCTGCTGTGGCTCTAACAGGCCATGAGAGGTTGTCCTGAGGACCAGACAGTAACTCCCCCAAGGAATGACCTAGTGTGAAGGACTCAAGGCAACTAAGTGAGCATCCTGGTCACAGGACAAAGAAAGAAGGCATGAAGAAGAGAAAGTCTCTGTTATCCCGGGGGACCTCATCACCGCCCTTTGCTACATTCTAGGGCCTCAGAAGTGCGTGAAGAACAAGGAACAATTTGGAAAGAGAGAAGCAAGCATAACTCCCAGTTTTGTCTTCACATGACCCAACTGCCTGTGACTTTCAAAACTCTCAGGCTCTGGGATTTGGAATAAGTAGGCCCTGCTTGGACTTGTCCATTTGCATTCTAGTTTCTGTTGACACACTGCACAAGTGAACCTAGGATTCTCTGTACTTTAGAGCCTTTCCACTTCCTATCCATCCGCTGTCACCATGTAGCTCACCCTCATTTACTGCAGAGGTAGATGTGAATGTCCTATGATGCCTTCTTCTCCTAAATGTCCCTATTCCCTAGAGTCCTTCAGCCTGTTGGCTGTATCCAAAGGTTCAGCATAATACAGTATGGGGCAAGCTTACTGTCAGGACTGAGTCCCTTCTCACTCACCTGAAACATCTTCTCAGAAATGAAGCCACGGTCTCGGAGGCTCATAAAAAAAGGATATGGCTTTGTAATGGCGCTTGCGATTTCCACCTTATTTTCTTTGAAGTGTTTGTACATGAGCTGATAGCTAGCTGATTCCTCTTCATTCTGGTCCTCTGTGATTGCCCTAAGGGAGAGATTGCATGGAGAAGTAGAAACTGGTTTACAAAAGGCTATCAATGGCTGGATAATTACTGACATGAAAAATGTCCCACTAAAAAGACAAATTTAAAGTGAAACTGAAGCTTCAAACATCTAAAAGAATGGAGCCATTTGTGAGGCTTTGGGTTTTGTTTGCTTGAGAGAGGATATCGCCTGTAAGCCTGGCTTGCCTGGAACCTGCTATGTAGACCAGGCTATCCTCAAGCAAGATTTAACCTACCTCTGCCTCTTGAGTTCTGGGGTTCAAATCATGCTCCACCATGGCCAACATGATGATTAGTTTTAATTGTCAACCTGACACAATCTATAATAATCTGGGATCGTGTGAGTCTTAATAAAGAATTGTCTAGATTAAGATGGTCTATGGGAATGTTTGCCTGGGGTTGTCCTCATTATGCTAATTGATGTGGAAAGATCCAGCCCACTGTGGACAGCACCAGTTCCTATGTAGGGGATCCTGGGCAGCATTAAGTGTAGGGAAGAAGTTGGGCACTGGCAGGCACACTTGCTTTCTTTTCTCTCTGCTCTGAACCATGGATGTGATGAACAGCTTCAAGTTCCTGCCTAGACTTCCCTGCAATGGTGCCCTGTAAGCTGGATCTGTGTGCTAGCGAGTTCTTTCTCCCCCAAGTTGCTTTATGTCAGGGTATGTTATCACAGCAACAGAAATGAACCCAAATACAATCTACAGACTGCTAGAAAAAGGAAATGACAAAAAAAAATGCACACCCTCTTCTTCTAGTTCATGTGTGAAGGCCAAATGGATAAGCAGCTGATCCAGGACTGAGAAAACATATTCCCTGTGTGGCTCACCCATTGTTCCACATGCTTTTTTCTCTGCTTCTTTCCCACCCCTTTGCAGTGATATGTGGGGGTGAGGTGAGGGTGGGGAAAGTTCTCTAGCAGCTCAGAACCAGCACTTATTAATCATGCTGTCCCCTACAATAGTGATCAGAGTCCAGGGAGAGGATCCTCTGAGGAAGAAAAGCCCAGAAGCCCAATGAAATATGGGAGTTGCTTGTTCATGTTATTGACTCCATTCTGGCTGACAAATGAAAACAAATTATGAAGTATAGTACAATGACAGCAGTAAGAAATCAGCTGGGCTTGGTACAAGGGCCTGTAGCCACAGTATCTTAGAAGGCAAATCATGAGGACCATCATGGGCTACATAGTAATTTCTTTTCTTTTTCATTTTACCTAGTATTAGTACTGCTATAGTATTAGCACATGTAGAGGTCAGAGGACAACTTTATAGAGTTTGTTCTCTCTTTTCTCTCTTTTATAGGTTCTGGTCATCAAACTCGATTGCCTGACTTGCCTAGTAAGCAAAGATGCCCAGGGGTATCTTTTGGCCCTTATCTTGTGGTGTCAAGGCTAGACCCAGGTATTATAGAAGGACTCTCTTATGTATTGTATGCACAGAATACCTGTCAATTTAAAAAACCTATGGCCCTATGGCTGAGGCAGGAAATAGATGGCACATCCAGCAGGCAGAAAGAATTCTGGGATAAAGCCAGGTGTATGAAATTCAGCCAGCAAGATGTGAGGTGGACAAGATGCATGGTACCTGAACACAGGTAACCAGCCAAGTAGCCGAATGTAAATTAGTATAAATGTGTTATTAAGTTATGAGCTAGTCAGAGACGAGCCTAGCTATATAGCCTAGGTATTTGTATAATATTTAATGAGTCTCATAAGTAGTTATTTCCAGGGAGCTATGGCAGGAAGAAAAACACCACAGCCTACCACTACAGGCTATAAAGCAAGACCCTTAAGAAAGAAATCAATACCAGTAAATCTCTACTACGCACACACACACACACACACACAGTGGTAGGAGGGCTTGTGAGAAGTTCAGGGGATGAATGTGCTTGCCCTCTACTATCATGACTTGAGTTTGATCCTGGGACCCACAGAGTAGAAGGAAAAACCAACTCCTGCAAATCGGGGAGGGGATGAGTAAAAATATGATACTTTAAAATCATATTTTATCATATCAACAAAAAAAAGTAAAAAGGATCCAGGCAGGGTGACACACGCTGTTAATCCCATCAGTCAGGGAGGCAGAGGCGGTTGGACTTCTGCGAGTTTGAGACCAGCCTGGTCTACACAGCCAGTTCAGGACAGCCAAGTCTACACAGAGACACCCTGTTTTCAAAAACCCAAAAACCAAACCAAAACAAAATATGAAGATAACATTATTTGTATGCTAACCAAATAATCAATTAAAATATAAAATGAATTAGGGTACCTCTTTGCCTTTTGCATACTTTAAAATTTTTTCATTTTTTTGAAATTTTCATACATGAATACTGTTTCACACATGAATCACTCGTTATGTGATTTCTCCTGCTCCCTTTTTTTCTCAATTCCTCCCATGTCTTCCTTTCCCACTTCTTCTCAAAACCATCTTTAGTAATTGTTTTATACACACACACACACACACACACACACACACACACAGAGACAGAGATACAGACAGATAGACAGACAATCTGCTGAGTTCATTTAGTGTTGCTCCTATGCATACATGTTTAGGGCTGACCACCAGAGACCAGATAACCCAATAGAGGACTTTTTTCTGGAGAATACTGCTTGACTTCCCCTTTCTTAGCAGCCATTAATTACCTGGAGCTCTTCATCTAAGGGTAGAACCTTGTGAGATTGTGAGATTACCTCATCTACACAGCATATCACCTGGTGCTGTCATTAAAGGTACATCTTTTTTGAATTTTTATTTTATTTTTATTAATTATAGTTTATTCACTTTGAATCCCAGCTATAGCCCCCTTTATCTCCCCCTCCCAATCCCACCCTCCCTCCTTCTTCTTCTCCTATGCCTCTCCCCCAGTCCAATTATAGGGGAGGTCCTCCTCCCTTCCCATCTGACCCTAGTCTATTAGCTCTCATCAAGACTGACTTCTTTGTCTTCTTCTGTGGACTGGTAAGGCTGTTCCCCCCTCAGGGGAGGTGATCAAAGAGCCAGCCCATGAGTTCATGTCAGAGACTGTCGCTGTTCTTGTTATTGGGGACTCACTTGGACACTGAGTTGCCATGGGCTACTTCTGTGCAGGGGTTCTAAGTTATCTCCATGCATGGTCCTTATTTGGAGTATCAGTCTCAGAAAAGACCCCTGTGCCCAGATTTTTTGGTTCTGTTGCTCTCCTTGTGGGGTTCCTGTCTCCTCCAGGTCTTTCTATCTCCCCATTCTTTCATAAGATTCCCTGCACTCTGCCCAAAATTTGATACCCTACTGGGTAGAGTCTTTCAGAGGCCCTCTGTGATAGGTTCCTGTCCTGTTCCCTGTTTTCTCCCTCTTCCGATGTCTGTCTCATTTGCTCCTTCTTGATTAGCTTAAAGGTACATCTTTTTAAGCACTTAAACGCCAATACCTAAATGCTAAATAATTAAGAATGGTGACACTCCAGGAGGTGGTCCGAGGAACCCTGACACTGCTCGTGACAACCTATTCTCAGAATAACCCTGAACTACCGTTCACCCTTCATCTCCTTCCTCCTCCCAAAACGCTCTGTCGGGTTCACAGATGTGCACGGGCTGCAGCATCACAGCAGACTGAACAGAGAGGGTAGGAGACCTGCTGACCTTGCCTAAGCAGGAAGATAAACCAAGATTAAATCCTCCCCTTTATTTCACTAAAAAATAATAATATTTTCCATAAGAGTGTATCACTTGTGATAGTGACAAAGTCATTGCTTCTACACTTAATGGATAAATAGTCAAATGTCTGAAACTTTAATTTATAATTAATGATAACTCTCAATAGACTTCACCCCAAAAGCTAGCTTTTGGGGTTCTCCGTAATTTTTAAGAAAAAAAAAACCGGTATGGTTTATGCACACCTTTAATCATGGCATTCCAGAGGCAAAGGCAGGAGGCTCTCCATGAATTCAAAGCCTGATCTACAAGTGAGTTCAGGATAGTCAGGGATACACAACGAATATCAAAGCTATCTGATGCCAAAAAGCTTGAGAATTGTGTTTTAAAAAGAGCATATTACATATGTTCCATATGTAATAATATAACAAAACTCTACAATAATTTTTATCTTAAACTGAAGGAGGGTGTCTATGTGTGTGTGTGTGTGTGTGTGCCTGGTGGTGTGTGGGGGTAGAGTCCAATTGCTCTCCTCCCTGTTTTTTGAGACAGAGTCTCCCACTGAATCTGAATATCATTAATGCAGCCAGATTAGCTGGCCAGTGAGCTCTAAATACCCAACTGTCTCCCTTCCCCTAATTCTGGAGTTAAAAAACACATACTACTGCTGGATAACTTCTTTGTGGGTTCTAGGAGTCTGAAGTCAGCTCCTCATAAGAGAATTCAAATGAAAACTGGACTTAGAGTTGAATTATTTCACAGAAGGTAAATTTGATGCTAAGAACCAACTAGAGAAATACAGAAAATTGATTTTAAAAAAATCCAACGCGTCAAAACTAAACTATAAATGCCACAAAATAATGAGCAGTGGGGGAAAAAAACCACACTGTTTAGCAGAAAGAGAGAGACATAAGATATGAAAGTTTCACCAAACATCATTCTCAAGAAGATCTCCAGAACCAATCCCCAGTGCAAATATGTGTGTGTGTGTGTGTGTGTGTGCGTGTGTGTGTGTGTGTGTGTGTGTGTGTGTAAAGGAAGTCAAGAAAAAAAGTCATAAAATGCTCGACCAAAACCAAAAAGGCTAAAAAGAAAGGAACACCAACAAGAAAATAAAATAAAATGAAACTATTTACAAACATAGGTAGGTGTTGCTAATAATCAGTCTAAATTCAAATGGTCCAGTTGTAACAATTAAAAAACAGAGTCCAGGGCATGAGAGCAGGGGAGATGACTCTGCCTCCTGCCGAGGGCAGCACTGGGTATGCAAGGCAGTGCTGGACAGCTCTACACTGGTGGAGGTGCAGATGAGGGAGAGCAGGCAGGCTGACCAGCTCAGCTACCACCCAGGCCCAGATCCAGGGCTTTGAGCTGGCCTACCCCAAAATCTATACCATCTTCAAATAGTTGGGACTCATAGAAGTGCTGGTCCTAATGACCCAAAACTGCAGGAACTTCATGACATAGGGCAGCAACAGGATAATAGGGAGGAATCCTGATGAAGATCCAATGTCGATGGTGTCACAGAAGCCAGAGATCTCAAACCAGACCAATGACTCATTGCAGTGAACATTTGCAAATGAAGATGTGTGGACAGAGGGCTATACTGTGGGACACATTGTGACACGCTGGCTTCCACCACGAGATATTTTCTACGCTTTGTTTTTGTTTTGTTTGTGACTGTTTATTATTTATTCTGCAGGGAAGGTTGCTAGGGCAAAGGGCAGACATGAGAGGACAGGGAGATGAGCCGGACTGGGGTGTATGATGTGAACCTCACAAGGAATCAATAAAAAGTTTAATGGCAAAAACAACAACAACAGTATAAGTGCAAGTAACGCTGTAAATAAAAGAGAGCCGCGTCGGGGGCCAGTGGGGTGGCTCCATAAATACGCACCTGAGTTTAATCCCTAAGACCCACACGGGAGAACCAAGTCCTGAGAGTTATCCTCAGACCTTAACATACACACTGTGGCACTTGCACACATGCAATAAATGAATGTAATTAAAAAAAAAACTATGCAGGTAGACAGGTAAAAGTTTGGCCTTTCTCCTGCACACACAAAAAAGCCATGAAGTTAAAAAAAAATTAAATCTGAGACATAGGGAAACATATAGCATTAAATGTATATGTCAGAAAATAAGAGAGACCTCTACGAACAATCTCCTAAGGAATCAGGAAAAATAAGAAGAACAATTTCATCCCAATGAAAACAAAAGATGCATTAATTTTAATTTTAAAAAATAAAGAAATCCATAAAATTAAAATAAGTAAATATTCACATTAAAAGGCTACTTCTTTGGAAAGATCAATAAAGCTTTTAAATCTCTAGTCAGGCTAACAAAGAAGAAACAGGCACACGCTATGAACTCTACAGACACTGAAAGAATATCAAAGGCTAAGGCAGACATCCCTGTACCTGTAGATTGGATAACCACCACAACAAAACATGACCAAACATCTTAAAAGACAGAAACTGATAAAACTCACGCTCTGAGAGCCAGGTCGGGCCAAGTAGTTAACCATCCCACTCCCAACAGAGACAGCGGGCTGTCGGCATTACTAGCGGATTTGACCAAATGTCACTGGAGAAATGATGCTTCATTTGGGTTTCTGCAGGACCAGAAGTGGCCCCAGCTGGCCCTGTTAGAGGGCAATGAGCTTACTTTTTCTGTTTTTACTTTTAAATTATGTATAGATGTGTCTGTCTCTGTGTGTTTCTTGCATGTAAGTGCAGAGCCTGAGGAAGGGAGGGCAGTGTGTCTGATCTCCTGGAGTTGGAGCTGGAGATAGCTGAAAGCCCCAGCATGGGTGCTAGGGACCCCAGCCCATGCCCACCTCTAGAGTAACAGCAGCTCTTAACCACCGGGCCATCTCTCCATTTGTGTGTGTGTGTAAGATAATTTCTATCCATTTCTAATCAGCTATGCGACCAGCACAGAATAAAAAAGGTTAAAAGCAACACCCACTCTCCACCTGCTCAAATTTCACTCCCTCCATTTGAGTGATCAAACTCCTGAACTGGCCTATACAGGACATGTGGACTCAGAGCAGAGCTGTCCTCAACCACAAAATGGGAAAGGGTTGGCAATGGACAGAGTCGGGTTTTAAATTCTTCTAAATGATCGTTTCTGGACAGGCTGGTCTTGGACAGTGATGATTAGAGAGAGAGATCAAAGATCAGAAGTCACAATGAACAGGAATTTCCAGGAAGTCCACACAGTGCCAGGCCAGCTGTGTGGCAGGAGCAAGAAATGAAGTGGGTTGAGTCTGGGTGACTATAGGTCTCTGGGACAGCTAGCCTACTGCAGTGAAGACTGCTTTTCCTAGTTCTTAATTTTCTTATGATCTTATTGTCTCAAATTCCTGTGGACTGTGCACCCAACCTGGGCAGCTCTAGTAACGCATGTAAACACTGATCTTAGCAGAAACGAGGGACAAAATGAGGGGAAAGGACTTACCTGTTGCTGAGTCCACTGTCTCCTCCTGCCATCCCCTACACAGGCTGAGGGGCTTTGAACTTGGCTCTGGGCAGAGCGAACTGAACTCTCTGAGCCTCTGGGAAACCCAGAGAGAACCTCTTCAGGAGAAAAAAAGAAACTGAAACTGCTCGGCCCTGACGTGTCTGCACTCACACTCTGTCTCAGTCTCTGTCCCAGAGGGGAAGAGCAAAGACAGCCCAAGTCCCCAGAAACCTGGGACCCCTGCTGCCCTCCAAGGAAAGAAGGCAAAAGGGTCTGTCCCAGCCAAGGACTCAGGGCTGTCCGAGGCCAGCTGGCTGCTTAGTATGGGAAGGGAGTGGCTCCTTTGTCCTTAGCAGGGGTGGTGCCTTGAAGGACAAGGGAGAGTAGGTTGTCTTCTGTAAACTCTCAGAACTCTGGTTGTCCTGGCACCCTAGTGGGCCAGGACTAGAGGACCTGGACATGGTATTTGAGCACCAGAGTAGAAGTCAGAAGGTGTGGCCTCATAAAGTGCTTGGAGCTTCAGAACGTAGCTAGAACAGGAGACCTCCCAGCCTTGCCCACACACCTCCACCAAGCAAGGGCAAGTGCATAGAATCCAGGGAGAGCAGCTCACTTAGCTGTGCAACCAAGGGTTTCAGCAGTTTCACAGTGGTCTTGGGAACAAGAGACACCTTGCAGGGAGGGGAGGTGGGTCACACCTGAGGCTGTACCCCATCAAGGACGGCACAGTGCTGAAGGATGTGTGCATTGCATGTATTCTCACACCTAACCCTCACGCGCTAAGTGAGAAAACTAGTTTGAAGTGGAAGGGTAAAGAAACAGGAGTAAAGATGCAAAACAAACAAACAGAAGACTGGAAATGCAGGCAGAACAGAGTCAAAGACAAGGTGGATGAGTTGAAGGCCTGTGTGGAGTTCAAGGTTCACACCTCTGCTAAAGAGGGACACATTACCGACCTGCAGCAACAGGTTTCAAGAGCACAGTGATGAGCACATATACCAGAAAGAACATTTTACACATCTTCATTTACATGACATTTTCACATTTGCCAGATTTAGTTGTGTAACAGCCAACCTGTGGTTTTGGGGGCTGGAGTCCAGAAGGGGATTTTCTGCCAAGAGCGGGAGTATTTTAGGGGACGGGGGGTGGGGAGGAGGGGACTTGGCCTGTGTGTTCATTGTGACATGATTTGGTAAAATTCACCAAAGTCATCACTTTAGAGGAATGCATTTTACACATCTATGAAACTGTGTAAAAATGTATAATCTTAGTAGGTTCTCACTTGGTGTGAATTACCAGGTGAGGTTTTACCATTATTGCTACATTCTTGAGTACGTGAGGATAAGAACAAAGTCTTTGCGTTATTCATATCTGTCTGATCTAATAATTTTTCCTGCTCTAAAGGTTTCTCTGGGAAGGGGTATTTTCCTGGCACACACCCTGTGTTAATACAGACTTGCCTTGTTCCTCTTCTACCCGGGTCTCTATCTCTGGGAGTCTGGGCCAAGCCTGAACGCTAGGAAGTCCAGAGGGGCTCTCTCCTGTGCGGGCTAGCCTTGGTTCAAATTTAAAGCCCCAGAGGCCTCAGAGATGTCCTGGGAGGGGGTTCTTTGGGGTCATGAACATTTGGGAAATATTAGACATGGCTGCACAGAACTCTCAGCTGAAGACTTCTCAGAGACACGAGTTTAGGTTCATTTGGCATCCTTAAAGCGTGTGCTGGCCCTGTTTGCCAGACTTAGGGTGGAGTCACCTGGTTGCCTTTTCTTTTATTTCAATTTTATCACTTATTTATCCTGACAAATACTAGGCATTTCAAACATGTGAGCTCTGGTTATTGTTTAGCTATAAGATTTTGTTTGGTTTGGTTTGGTTTTGAACACAGGGTTTCTCTGTGTAGCTTTGGCTGTCCTGGAACTCTCTCTGTAGATCAGGCTGGCTTCAAACTCAAAAAGATCTACCTGCCTCTGCCTCCCGAGTGCTGGGATTACAGTCATATGCCACCACTGCCTGGCTAGCTCTGGTTATTATTGTTGTTTTCAATTTAAGGATTTTTAGCAAATTTGTTCAGTGTAACCTTCACCACAATCCAGTTTGAGAACATACCATTCCTCCAACAAGGTTGGAATGAGGCCGCTAGAGAACTGGAGACTGTTGAGAAGAGAAGAGCAGAAGCCCCTTCCCGTGTTCCTCAGTACTGGTCCTTAGCCTCCCCCTTGTCACTGCAATCTGGCTGGATCCGAAGCAGCCTCTGCAACCCTAAAGGCTAACCCTGCCGGTGAGCCTCACCAGGACAGGCGGGGGTGGAGCACAGAAGCGGCGGACTGGTCTTCCTGCTCTGTGTGCTGAGATAACTTTCGGTTTTGTTTTCTTCTCAGAAGCTTCTCATCCAGGCGGCAGCCAAAGCAGCCCGGGCTGGCAGGCTTTTCCCGGCAGGGTCCACAATCTCCTAAAGGTAATCTGCCTTAGGGAACGGGGAGACCAGTA
This sequence comes from Pachyuromys duprasi, assembly GCA_028658305.1. Classification (NCBI taxonomy): domain Eukaryota; kingdom Metazoa; phylum Chordata; class Mammalia; order Rodentia; family Muridae; genus Pachyuromys; species Pachyuromys duprasi. The sequence continues at coordinate 62,497,784 of CM053751.1, read as the reverse complement.
GCAGCAGGTGCTTTCTGCTTCTGGGCTCCGCAGCTGCATTCTTCCTTCTTGGAAAACAGCTTTCATCTACTGGACCTTAGAGCCCTTCCCTCCCCACCCCCACCCCCCGCCGGAGACTCGTGGCGGGTGTGGGGTGGGGGGTGCCTAGGAACTACTGGGCATGGATAATGGGGATGGAGGCAAGTGCAGTGGAAGCTGACAACTCTTTTTCTGAGAATTAGAGGTTTTGGGGACAGTGCCCAGCGCATGTTCCCGAGGCTGGACCTTGAATGTACCCGTTGTGGGCAGTGTCTGCATTACCTACCAGGCACTTGCCTAATTATGAAGCTATTGGGAAAAGAGAATGTAAAGAGACTCCTTCTCTCTAGCATGTTATAGTCTTTGTATTTTGTTTTTTAAACTCATGGACATTTCCTTGAAATGCATTCCTTCCTGTGCATGAAAATTCAAGGGAATTCCTATTTTAGGGCTCCTGACACTAATTCCCAAATGAACCACAGAATGCTTGAACTGGGTTTACATTTCTACTATATCAGGATTGTGTCTACTGTTTTCTCTCTTGGTCACTGATAGTCACATGCACTGTCCTTCCCACTTTTCTCACGGTTTCCACCTTAATTATGTATTCATTGTACGTAGAGACTTATTTTATTGATTGCTCATGTTTGGATATCGTCTTTCCTAATGGGTGTCTGCCTTTTACTAATTTATTTGCAAGACCCCTTTGCATAATAAAAACCTGAATGCAGGCATCTGAGATACAGTGTTTTTTTTTTCTTTCCCAAGACAGTGTTTCACTATGTCACTCTGGCTGTCCTGGACTCACTTTGTAGACCAGGATGGCCTCAAACTCACAGAGAACTGCCTGCCTCTTCCCCCAGTGCTGGGATTAAAGGCTGGGCCATTTCCTGGAGCTTAAGATACAGTATCTTACACATCGAGAAACAAACTACTAGAGTCAGACACAAAGTAGCTTGGTTTCCTTGCTTAACCTCTCAGTCTGACTTTTCCTACTTCAGAAACTGTGGCAAGTGACAAAAAAGAAAGCTGTCCCTATCTCAGTTTGAGTGCTGCTATACAGTAAGTCATCCTCTGCCCCCCCCCACACACACACACACTCATATTGTCACCAGCTTTCTCCCGACCTGTCCTCTCTCTGCCAGGATTTCATCAGGTCTGAAGACTAACCATGCCCGCCTTCCTGTTTTACACTACTGCTGTAAATTCTTCCTCCTTCTCCTCCTCATCCTCCACCTCTTCTTCTTCCTCTTTTTCCTCTTCCTCTTCTTCCTCTTCTTTCTTCTCCTCTTCTTCCTCCTCCTCTTCTTCTTTCCTAAAGTTTTTCCCCCCATTGAAAATAAGAAAGGGACAGGACTGCTTAACTTGCTTCTGGGATTAAATTCCTGGAAATACTCACTAATTGCTGTTGAATACTCTATTTAACAACAACAATTAAAAAAATGAGAGGGGAATCTTCTTTGTATATAAAACAGACAAGCAAAAACTTTAGTGTTAGCTGGGGATGCAGCTCAGTGATAGGGCACTTGCCTAAGATGCACAGGTCCTGGGCTTCATCCCCAGTCATGCCAACCAACAGCAAAAGCACCCTGAGATGATTGCACTGTTTACTGGGACTTTCATTCCTCCAACAGTTTATCACCAGGAGGTTTTCTTCCTGTTATAACCAACTGATTATCCCCTCATGGTCTGGAAGTGGCTGGTTTTCATGAACATCCCACAGGAAGACACAGGTCTGTCCTGAAGAATGAAGTAGGTCCCTAAACCCAAGTGATCACTTTGACCAATGCTATTTTTCACATCCTTCCTGATTTTATTTATGTGTTGCCTGCTTGTGTCAAATGTTGTGATTTCTCAGGGCCTGAGTAGTACCAGGTTTCTAGCTCCCCATGTTTGCTGGTCTCTTTCTTGTAAGCATGAGCACTAGATGGGCTCAGCAGCGGTATAGGTGATCTGTTCTAACCCAGCTCAGTGTGGCCAAGCACTAACTCAGCTGTAAACCAGCAACCAGAAAGTCAGGATTGGATTCCTGCTCTGCCCCTCCACATTGCATAATCTAGCACGAGGGTCACTTACCCCAGCTCTGTCACACTGGAGCTTTCCACAGTTGTGTGGTTGCGGTGACGGTGACCATCGTGTAATGCTTGCTGAACTCAAGCAAGTCACTATCTATGAAACCCTCAGAACAAAAGCCGGACATAGGCTGCACTCAGTGAATGACAGATATTTTCAAAATCTACTTTATGATTTAAAATTCCTTTCAGGATGGTGGTATGCTACTGTCTGTCCCTCTCAGCCTCTGTCATTGCTGGACACTGACTTTATTTCCTGTATCCGCAGATCTTTAAGCCAGACTTTGTTCTGTAGATAGCTCACTGATGCCTGAGGACTAGAATGTCCACCTTTGAGAGCCCATTTCCTGCAGAGAGCAGTTCCCCATGCTCCCGATAGCCTTTGCCTCTGTCTCCTCAGCCCGCCTCTTTCCCTAGGATGTTCACTGTGACCAAGGCCTTGGAAGAGGCTCTTCTCCAGCACTTCATATACACAAAGCTGGACATCGCCTATGCCATCAACAAGCCGTTTCCCTTCTTTGAAGCTCTCCGAGATAACTCCTTCATCACTGAGAAAATGTACCAGGTGAGACCTGTGGACCTTCCACAAGGCAATCCTCCCTATGTACATTCCATTATTGAGATCTCTGACCACAGCCCATCTTCTAGAAAATGGAAGGCCCATCTTGACCATGATCATTATTGCAGGAGGGAACAGTTGGGAGAAAGGGTTTCATGGTGCTTTATTGGTGACATGGTATAATGTAGGGGCTACCATAGCAAAGGCCCACAAACTAGAAAGTTTATTCTCTTTCAGTTCTGGAGACCAGAAGGCCCAAATCAAGACATTGATGGATTGATTGCCTTTTTCTAGAAGTTCGAAGATGGATCTGTTTCTTGGTTCTGTTTAGCTTCTGGTGGCTGCTGGCAGCGTTTGGAGTTTTTGGACTAACAGGCCGCTGCAGTCTCTTTTCCATCTCTGCATAGTCTTCTGGTGGCTGCTGGCAGCGTTGGGAGTTTTTGGACTAACAGGCCGCTGCAGTCTCTTTTCCATCTCTGCATAGTCTTCTTTCTTTTGTCTTTTCCCCTTCCTTTGGTAAAAACACTTGTGTTTAGAGACTGCTCTAATCACGGTAGTCTTGGCATCCTCAATTCCATCTGCAAAGACCTTTTTCCAAGTAGGTTCACACTCACAGGCTCCACATGTTCTATCTTGTTTGGCACTCAACCCATCACGGGCATTGCCCCAGTGTATAAGAGTAGGTGGCTCCCTGGTCATTCTGCCATGTGGGTCCCAAAGATTGGGATTATCACTCAGTTTACCAAGCTTGTCAGCAAGAGCCTTTACCTGGTGCATCATCTTGCAGATGCCCCCGTTCTTTCCGATGTCGGGCGGGCACTGGAGGACATGGCTATATGGACAGATGTAGTGCCTTTTATACAGGTTTAGTGTTGGTTGGTTGGTTGGTTTGTTAGTGTGTGGAATTCCAGGTTCAGGAAAATTGCAGCAACCTTTTCCAAGTCCTGACACAGCTCCTGCTCCTTCATCAGATCACAGCCCATACAGCACTGCTCACAGGAGATCCACTCATCTCACTGAGACGCTCCTGTTTTCCTCAGAACAAGCTATGTTTTCCCTTATGACCCTGTTCTCAGTTGCAACTGGCTATTTATTGACTTTCTTTCAGGGATGGGTGCCCTCCTCCTCTAGCTAGGCCTCTACCTGGGCAGGGTCCCACCTGGGCAGGGCCCTGCCTGTTCTGTTACCATGTCTATCTGGTGATGGGCACCCAAGGGCTAGCTAACAGGCCTCGCAGATACTCACTGGAAGGATTTTACAGTCAGTCCTCTTCTGTTTCTTCTGTTTTGAGGATTTAACTCTGTATTTTATACTAAATTTCCTCTTAAATTAAAAACAGACTTCTTAAATTGTATTTTTGTTTTGTTTTCTTTTGTTTGATACGGGATTTCTCTGTGTAGCCCTGGCTGCCCTGAAACTCACTTTGTAGACCAGGGTGGCCTCAAATAAAGAGAAAAAAAAAAAAAAGAAAAAACATTAGAGAGCAGGCAGCCTATCTCCTGGATGCTAGAATTAAAGGAGTGTGCCACCAAGCCTGGCTTCCTCATTTTTTAAGTTACAGTCACTTATTTATTTGGAGTGGAGGAGCACATGTGTCACGGTGCACAGGTAGAGGTCACAGGACAGCTTAGAGAACGTACTCTCTCCTTCCTCCCTATGGATCCCGGAATCAAACTCATGTCATCAGCCTTGACAGCCAACACCTTCACCCACTTAGCCATCCTCAGCAGCCTAAGAGTAGCGCTCTTACAATCTAAAGAGCCACAGATATAGAGCTCTGAGCTCCATGAATACTCATTCAAACTAACCCTCTGCTCTGCTCTTTGAAGGAATCTCTGGAAGCCTGTCAAAATCTGGTCCCTCTGTCCAAAGTCGTGCACAAGGTTCTCACCAGTCTGGAGGAGACTTTCCATGCATCACTGCTGCTGACCTTGTTCAGCCAGGTCAATCTACACGAATACCCTAGCATGGTGGCAATCTCCAGAAGCTTCAAAAATGGTAATGTGGGTTTGTTTTCTCCAGTGTTTTACATGTGTGCTGTTGCTACACTAAAGGTCTGGGTTTGTTTCCAATGTGGAATGGGCATTCCAGTACGTGCTTTTCCTGTGTAAAGATGTAGACCACACACACTCACAAAAGCAGTTGGAGGGCCAGCCCTTGCTGACTGTGACCTCAGTTTCCCCAAGGTGAATTCCTATAGGATACAAATGTTTTTGTTGCAGCTACTGGATAAATTTTAGTGCAGGTACAACTTTGTTTATGTGTTTGCAACAGAGTCTCGTGATGTAGCTCAGGTAGGCCTGAAATGTAATGATCCTGCCTCAGCCTTCTTTCCAAGTGCTGTCATTACAGACATGATCCATCATACCTATGTTGAAAGTATGAGACACTGGACAAACTCTAGGAAACATTACCGTAACAGAAATGTCGGGGATCTGATGTGATATTGGTCATATTCTCTCCCCTCCTTCAACTCCTCTCAGATCCTCCCACACTATTTCCCTCCAATATTTCATAGTCTGTCTCTCTTAAAAAACCCAAATCAAACAAGAGACACGAGCAAACACAAATAAAACTGAAAACAAACAAACAAAAAACATGGAGTCTGTTTTGCTGCATGGGCCTACCCTGGGGTGTGATTGACATACTGAGTGTCATTCCACCGGAGAAAACGGATTTTCCCTTTCCCATCCAGTATTATTTGGGAATGGCTTCTTTGTTAGGAGTGGAACTTTCTATAGGCTGCTAGCAGAAGGGGTGGCCCAGAAGGTGGATCTTCCCCCCTCAGATGATCTAGGTTCAGGGTGGATCTTCCCAATTCAGATAATTCAATTAAGAAGAATCTCTCGCAGGTGTACCCAGCCACTTGAGTTTTAGTTAATTCCAGGTGTCGTCAAGGTGACAGTTGAGAGTAACCGTCACAATGGGCCAAGCAAAACAGCACTGGGAGTCTTTGTCATTGTTCCAGTCATTTAGAAGATTAATTGTAGGAGGTCTTACTCTAGAGCTCGCGACCTAGTTAGTCTTAGATCCTTGGTCACATTAACAGTGTTGAGTGTGGGTCCCACTTCATGAAACAGTCCTTTTTTTTTTTTTAAGATTTATTTATTATTTATACAACATTCTGCCTGCACACCAGATCTTACTATAGATGGTTATGAGCCACCATGTGGTTGTCTGGGAGTTGAACTCAGGACCTTTAGAAGAACAGTGAGTGTTCTTAACCTCTGAGCCATCTCTCCAGCCCTGAAACAGTCTTTATACTCAATCAGTAGGTGGTTGGCTACTCCCATACCATTTTGCCACATGCTGTTGTGATATACTCACATGCAACAGTGAGTATGGCAAGTAAGCAGGGCACTATTGTAGTTCACAGTGTTCCTAGCTGGAGGAGACGGATGATAACTTTTCACCTCCGGTAGTGCGCAGAGAATCTTCCATCACTAGGAATGCTAGTCAGCAGGGGTGATGCTTCTAGTTGAGCAACAGTTTGATGACATAAACAGACGGTACCTTTAACAATAGGGTTCTATCAGCAGTTTATGGAGGATAACTAATAACATTGGCAATAGCCTGTAATGTGTAGGGTCAGGGAGAAACCTCTGGTACCTCTTTGGCCAGTGACTCAAAAAGATGCAATCCATTCCTCAGACTTGATAACTCCGTTTAAATTCTATTTATGTATGTATGGGTATATATTTTTTAAATTTTTATTTATTTATTTAGGGAGCTTCTACAGTAGTTGGTTTCTATGGTCGACCCATTTTTGGTGGTAGATTGGGGACTAAACAGCACTGAGTGTCCAAATGAAATAAAAGTTGGTAAGAACACTTGTGGCGATGAACCTGTTCTATGCACCAGGAGAAAATCATTAACTCCTCTGGTCCTGTGGGGTGCACTTGGCCATCCTGTCTGCCAGACAACCGCTGAATCTCCAGGCTCCTGATGTGTGCTCCTTTGCTGATTCCAGTCGCTACTGCCTATGAAGGGAAGAACAGAAGCATGCAGACCCTAGTTGAAGTCCCAGCTGGCCCAGCAGAAGGGCGCTCCCTCAAGGCTCTGCCGCCGCTGGCGCCATCTCAGCAGAGTCATCTGTGCTCTGCAACCTGTGACCCCGGAGCCTCCTCGCAGCAACCCACTGAGATCCTAGAGGAGCAGCCCAGCCTTTCCCACCCAGCTGTCCCTGGCTTCGTTCACGAAGAAAAAAACACACCAGGCAAGAAACAGATCCTGCCCTCCAACTTGTAACCCTACCTAAGAGGCTTGCTCCCTGTCAATTAGAACTCCAGAGTGCAGTCTTTTGTTGATCTGCTCCTTTCTATGCACTGACTGACCTGCCTATCTACCCACCTACACACAACCCTAAGAAAATCACAAGCATTGCCGGTGGCCAGGGAGGCCCAGATATCAGAACACCTTCCTGTACCCCAACTTCTGTTTTTGGCCTTGGTACTTCACCTTCCCTGAGTCATTAGGCCAGTGGTTCATTCACTCTCCTCCCTTATAGGCCTTCTAGTCCCTTCTCCTTCAGTTGCCGGGAACAATTTAACAGCTACAGCTGATAAGGAGAAGACTTGGAAAGGCTGCCTAGCCCTTCTGCTGGTACTGTGCAAAGTAACACTGACGGGGCTGTGGAGGAAGACTGTGCACATGCCCAGTGAAAGGCTGTGGTTGGACTCTCGGGAGAAGGAAATGGGCATGACAGGGGGGAGAGAAGCAGAGGAGCCCATTTATAGACTCTGCGCAAAGGAAGCCAACCACCAAAATTCTGTGTGGGTCTGGGGTATAGCTCAGTGGAAGATCGCTTCCCTGGTAGGTGCAAGGCTTCTGGGTCAGTCCACAGTATATAGAGCCCTCTCCTCTCTCTCCCTCTCTCTCCACTCCCTGTTCCAGCTTTTCACGTGCTTGCTGAGGAGGTGATTCTTCTGACTACAGAAGCCTTTGAGTCTCAGCCTTCTTCATTCCTTTTTATTTCAGTGTGTTAAGAATAGAACCTGGAGCCTCTTGCATGCTGGACAAGCACTCTACCACTGAGCAACACCACCAACCCCTTTACCCTTAGATGAATTAGACTCTAAGACATGTGTATGTTATTAACGTCATTAGAAAATATAAAAATTTTCAATATCTATTGGACCTAATTGAGCTTCCAGATTTATGCCACTTGGCTTCCCCAAACCATTGTTATAATAAAGTTTAGTTGCACTAACTATAGCAGGGTGTATTACCAAAGGTACGTATTATAGATTCCTTGCTCTCCAGAACTGAGAACCAAGTAGCCCTGTTTGAGCTCAGTAACATTTCCTCCACATCTCTGATACATGTCATTCAAATAATTTTAACATACTCAGAAAGCTAATGACAGTAGATTTCATCATCTGCATTAAAAAGGAAATCCTGTTATTTAACTAATGAGTTGCTAATTAGAAGTAACAGACTGTTCACTGTCCGTCCCTCCTCCACCCTACCTTACCCTGGTCACCTGACTTCCTTACTGTTTAGAATCACCTTTGTTCTTTACCACGCTGGCCCCTACTTGCTCATCCTGAAAGCCTCAATTCTTTTTCTTCCCTCTACTCAGTGTCCTCCAGGGATCACCAGAGAAAAGATAAGGAAGACTCTCAAGAAATGCCCTGCAGTCCCTCAGGCCCCGTGTCAGGTAATCTGCCTTTGACCCTATCGTTCCTCCTTTTCTGGGCATTTACACCATCCACTCTCCTCTGTCAACCAGACCGGTAACCCAAGATTTTCCTTCCTCCTGCAGTGATCAAAGACAACTTACCATCCAAGAGTAACACGGAAGACAGCTCAGGGGCAAGTTCCCCTGGCATTGTGCATAGTAAGGCTGGTTAAGGCTGACTTAACTCTTAGCAGTCTCCATTGGAAAAGCTTACACTCACCTCTGCTTTCCTACCATGAAGAAAAGTCATTCAAATCTTCTCTGTTCCTGCTCTCACTGCCATCTCAACCCAGCTTCCTGGGGCTCACCCAAGCTTGGGAGGTAGAGTTGGAGGGAGGGCAAAGAGGCAAGACCAGAAAGGTAGACTTATAGAAACCACCAATCACAAAGTCACAAAGTCCTCCCCTCCCCCGAATATCTGCTAGACTTAGACTCTAAATGATTAAGGTGTCAGCAAACAGAGACGACTCCTCAGCCATGGGAACTGTGGTGGGTGCCAGGAGGGAAGAGGACAAGGCAGGGCTAGGCTGGGTGGCCGTGCTGCTGTGAAGTCATTGCAATAGGTAATGCTCAAACTGTAAGACCAGCAAACAGAAAGCCTGTGTGTCCCCCTAGTGGGTGATGCAGCTGGTGTAGCTGGTCCTACTTCCTTAACCCTACCTTGACTGTGGGAATTGTCCCTCAGTGCTATTCGGTTCTTCGTCGTGTGGTGCACTAAGAATGTATGTTATTAAAATGATACGAGGAGAAAGAATTGACTTCAAAAGTCTGAAGACAGTTTGTAATGTGCTTCAGTTACCTGACCCTAAAGAAGCCAGAATTTAAGACAGTTTTCATGGTGTTGTGTAAACAATAGACAGCCTTAAGGAGATGAACCTTTTTTATGTGTTATGGTTTCAAGTCCCTCTGTTTTTCTTATTGCACCAAAGCTAGCAGAATTTCATAATGCATTTGCTATTAGCAGACAAATAGGTAATAATAACAAAATGGTCAGGGAAGGAGAGGCAATTCAGTGCCTATGAGCACTCGCTGTTCTTCCAGAGGACCTGAGTTCAATTCCCAGCACCCATACAGTAGCTCCTAACACCTGTAACTCAAGTCCCAAGGGCCTTCTTCTGAGCTTTGCGTGAACCAGTCATGCATGTGTACCAAGACATGCATGCAGGCAAAAAGTTCACACGCATAAAAATTTCAAACTAATAACAAGGTGGTCAGATCAAGGCAGAACCCTGTGGGCTGGCAGATTCCTGCCTTCACTCCCTACAGTTTGAGTTCTCAGACTTCCCGTCACACTTTCTGCTCAGTCCATTCTGAGCTCTGAGGTGGTTTCTCTTTCTTTCGTTAGTGGGAAAAGACGACTCTCCCGCACCAAATGACCTGGAAATGCCCCAGGAAGCACCCAGAACACCTACAAACAAGAAAGGTACAGACACCCTCTCCCCTGCAATGTTTCCTGTTCTTCCAGCTGCATCGCATCCTAGCATCCACGATACAGCCAGTGTCTGCAACTGCAGCGTTCCTGCATTTTCTTTTCATTACACCTTCCTTGTCAAAGGCCTTGTAAAAATTATAGGCAACAAGACATACTGAACCAAGCATTCCTCAAAGTCACCAGTCTCCTATTCCACAGTTGCTTGGTGTGCCTGCTACACTAGCTGCAACTAGTCTGCAGGAGGGCACAGCTTCCTGGTAAGTCTAGGCAACATCTGCATTCCTTCAATCATTCCTCATTGCGGCAAGCAGGATGAAAGGCCCCCTGACTACTGACTTCCTATTCTGCCTTTTGCTCACCCATCTTTTCCTTTGAGGTGTCACCATTCTATTAAACATGTGTTCTTGGACCGGCAAGATGGCTCATTGGCTAGAGATGCCTGCCACCAAACCTGATGGTCTGAATTTGAATCCTGACACCCACATGGTGGAAGGACAGACCCAACTCATGGAGGTTGTTCCCTGACCTCTGCATGTGTACGTGGTACATGTGTCCAACCTCCACATATCAATAAATGTAATCATTCTAATGATGATGATGATGATCACTGTCACCTCTGATGCTGTCATCCGTTGCTTCCCGGAAGCCTCCTAAGCCTTTTTCGCCCACTTCAGATCCTGCCACGGTCCTGGATGCCTTCAAGGCACGTGGAGAGCAGACAACCTGCCCACAACTCCAGCTGCTCACGTCTTTATCTGCTCGCATCTGGTTTTTTTCCTTCACAAATTCTTGGTTTTTCGTGTCCAAAAGCTATCCCTAGGTCCTTCTGTTATCCAAGCCTCATTTAATCCCCAAATAGCTAATTCAAAGAATTCTTAACCTTGAAGAATTCTTGACCTTAAAGTTTGCTTCTTCTAGTCCCACCTCTGATCTCTCCTTCCCAGCTGATGCTTTAAAAAGGTTAGGGGTGAGGTTGGAGAGATGGCTCAGGGTTAACACACAAACACACACATGCACACACACAATTAATGAACAAAAATATAATTTATAAATAAAACAGATCTACTTGACTACAAAAACTTTGTATTCTTTCTTTTCTTTCTTAATTCTCAACTGTATTCTTTCTTCTTAGCCAAAAAGAGAAAAAGAGGCATCTCTTCAAACTCCAAAAGAAGACAGCAGAAAAAAAGGTCCTCACAAGGTGAGATGAGGCTGGAGGAGGCTGGAGGAGGCTCCTGCAGGGCCGTAGATCCAGAGGAGAAGGGACGGAGTTTGCTCAGAACCCAACGGGAAGGCACACAGGAGCTCTGGGCAGTGCAGTGATCTGGTTTTAAATTTTGCCAGACCAGTTTTGCCCCTGTGTAAACAGTGAATTGGAGCATGCTGGAATCCTTCTGTCTAATGTCAGGTGACAGTCCAAGTGGAGGGTGGAAAGTGTCAGGGTTCCTCTTTATATGTACACAAGGGTGACAACCATCCTTTGAAACTAATGGGGAAGGATATAAACCTTGCTACTTTCACATAAAATACAAAAGAGCCCTGGGTCCTAGCCCTGAGGGGCAGTTCATAGGACAAGCCCGAAAAGAGCTCTGGAGAGGTATCCTGCTGCCAGCGGAGTGTGGCTGTCCTGTGGGCAGCGGCTCCCAAAGTCCCAGCAGCATAAAGTGCTGTGTGCCCCTCCTCTGCTCAGTGAAACCTCCTAGTCTACAAGTCCTGACACTGCCTGAGTCTCTGGGCCTCAGCCACCCCCTCCAGCAACACTCCTGGGAGCTGCATTCAAGGCAGACACTGTGCCTGTCCATTCTGTGCTTCAGTACACTTTACCCCAAGAGGAGCCTGGCGGCCTCTGGATGTTGTCTGTCTGCACATAGGTACTACATGGAAGACCCTTCCTCCCTGCCTGAAGAATCCCAGGCCTGTGCCATTCTGCTCCCACAGGGTCAACTCATGCTTCAGGAGTCTTAGAAACAGGAATCAGAAAGCAAGCTCCTCTCATTTTATCCCCAATTCTTCCATATTTATCTGGTTAATTTTTTTTTCCATGACAGGATTTCTCTGTGTAGCTTTAGCTGTCCTGGAACTAGCTCAGTAGACCAGGCTAGCCTCAAACTCACAGAGGTCCTCCTGCCTCTGCCTCCCAAGAGCTGAGGTTAAGGGGTTACACCACCACTGCCCAGATATCTGGTTAATTATTATAAGAGCTCCTGGGGTAAGAACATATAATCATATGGGGGGAGAAAGACCAGTAAAGAAAAGTGGAGCACGGGGTACAGAGATCTGGAAGGGAAGGTGGAATGGTAGCCTGTGAAGGAAGGAAAAAGTGCACTGAGGACCTCCACTTAAACCATTCATGAGCCTGTCTTGGCCCAGGAGTGGCCTCACCTGGACATGAAGTCCAAGAGAAGCTCAAGGTGGTGGGTCAGCGGACTCTGAGGAAGAATGACTCAACTGGGAACTTGAAGATGGTGACCAGGTCTCAGAAGGCAAGGACTGGATGTGCCCAGACATCCAGATCACAAGGTAAGGCTGAGGGTGGGACCTGCCACTGGAAAGGCTCATCGTGGGAGGGTCTGTTAGAGCTGGCACAGGGTGGGGAGACACAGGACCTCAGGACCAGGAGAGGGGAGTTCAGAGAATGAGGGTGGGGTGTGAGAGGATCGAGAAACAGCAATGTCTGTGCAGCCGAGAACTGACATGGTCATAGCCGCAGGTCACCTCAGCTGAGACCTACGGCAGAGGGCCTCAACACTTCAGATTTTACAACTTTAGGGACTGCTTCCTCAGGTCGATGTCTGCGTTGTTTATGTCTCCCTCGTTGCACGTTATTTGTAATTAAAACAAGTAATTTTTAAATTCTTCTTTAAAGTGAAATAACTTGTTTGGCCATGTAAGTGTATAAAAATGTATTTCTGAAGCACAGACAAAATCAGAAGATTGGTGTCAATCCATGTTCCTGTAGGTCTCGGTAATGTTGGGCTTCATCAGCCTGGCTTCAAACTCAGAGAGATCCACCTACCTCTGCCTACCAAGTCCTGCCTCACCATCTCAGATGGAACTTCTACTCATACAAGAATTTATAATGCCTCAGACATTTGGAAAGTGTTGAACTATATAGTGAGGTAGTTCACAGGCACATACATATTCTTCTTGGGACAAGTGGGCAATTTTGGGATGTGACACAAGTATTTTGTATTTACTTCTCACTTGCTCACCCTTGTGAGAGGAGGTGACCTGGAGCCCACAGTCCTCAGCTCTGAAGTATCTAAGCCCCTTCAGGGTCAGGAGACCCCTCATGAAGCTGCCACATGCAAGTAATCATGTTTCTTCTTTTTTCTTCTAGAGATCAACAATGAAGCTTCAAAAACAAATGGTAGAAAGAGGCCTCAGAGGAGGTGCAGCATGCCACCAGGAACCAGAGGAGGTGAGGGTGGGGTGCTCTGGGCCTCAGAACGCAGCCAGCCAGCAGGAGCACACGGGCAGAGCTGCTCCCTCTAAGCCAGGCTCCCCTGCACTTTATTTTTCGTGACCACTTCCCTCAGGAGCCCCTTAGGTATTTATCTCTTCACCACAACCTTCCCATGATAGCTTTAGATTACTAATATATACCCTTGCACAGGCCCTTTGTGTGTGTGTACTTTTTTTTATCTTCAGGTCTTTTTGTTTGTTTTTTAGTTTTTTGAGACAGGTTTCTCTATGTAACAGTCCTGGCTGCCCTGGAATTCACTCTGTAGACCAATTGAACTCACAGAAATCTGCCTGCCTCTACCTGCAGAATGCACTACCAAGCGAGGCTTTTTTCGGGGTGGGTTGCTTTTTGGTTTTGGTTTGGTTTTGCTTTTTTTGATTTTGTTTTTTATGTGTATGTGATGTTTATCACCTTTATCCCCTCCTGAATGAATCAATGTCTGCCCCACTGGGGGCCAGTGTTACTGCTGCTGAGAATCTGTCTTTGAGAGCCTTGCTTGTTCTACACTGAAAATGTCCAGCTATGAGTCAGGGTTGTTTCTAGAAATCCAGTCTCTGGAGAGACACCCCAGAGTGAAGAGCACTGGCTGCTCTTCCAGAGGACCCAGGTTCAATTCCCAGCATCCACATGGTGGCTTACAACCATCTTTAACTCCAATTCTAGGAGATGCAATGACCTCTTCTGGCCTCCAGGGACACCAGGCATGATCATGGTACACAGCTATACATGCAAGCAAAACAAAACGAACACACACATACACACATAGCACTATGCATAGGCGAACTGCCCCATTGTGAAAGGACTTGTGTGCCAAAGTGTGCATGTGGAGGTGAGAGAATGACTTTTGTGGAGTCGTTCTCCCCTTGCACGTTTGTTTGGTCTCCGGGCATCAGAAGGGTTGCCAGATGTGTGGCCCCATCACACATCTCTGGCACACAAAACAACTTCTGCCCCCGGTAAGAAATGACACCTACAGAGGTGTGGATTCTTCTGTTTTCTCCATGCCCTCTCCCTTTCCCCATCCTCTGTCTTTGTCTTTCTTTTCTTTTCTTTTCTTTTTTTTATTCTTGTACTCAGAACCCAGGTCATTCAAGTAACTGATGACTCTCTTTATGTTCCGTGCCTCCGTGGAGCGCAGGCGCCCTAACTCCCTGTAGCAGCCAGCATCTCACTGCTTTGCAAAGTCCTGTTCCTCAGGTTGGTTTTCCTTACTGCACTATAACTGCCCTTTTATAAGATAGGCCGCAGACTAATCGGCTGTGGAGGGCAGAGCGGCTGTGGAGGGCAGAGCGCTGTGTGCTTGCTTCCTACTTCTCCTACTCCTCCCCCCTCCCTGTCTTCTCCCTCCTCCCTCCCCAGGACCTCCTCCCTCATACACACCCAAAACAAATCCCATCTTCCTGTCCGCCTCTGCTCCTCACCCACAGAAACCACCACCTCCGCAGGAAAATATCCTCTGTCCAGGTCAGGGGCATAGATCCTCTACATGTGCCCTGCCCCAGCGAGCCCTGGAACTATATTCCTCATGGCTCTTCTGGAGTTTTGGTTAGTTGTCTGTGTGCCTCCTGTTTACTGTGTGAGTGGCGCTTGAGGTCACTCAGTCTTCCTTTCTGAATCAGTCTTCTTTTCTGTCCTGTATCTGGCTCAGGCTCCTTGGTGCCTCTGTTATGATTAAACAACTAACAAATCAGAACGCAGAGGAGGCTAAGGCCATATGAATGTTTGCATCACGGCCTATGCTGCCCTCTGCTGGACCTTATGCAGAGGCCTTGGACATGATAAGTAGGTACATTGACAAAAGCACTTTCCCCATCGTCATCATGATGGAACTCAATGAAAAAGGTAAAAGACTCAAATGAGCTAAAATCCACTTAGGTGCTTCTGGACGCATTGGTCTTTATAATGAAAAAGCAAATAATCCCAGATGCTTCTTTAGTCTTTTCTATGGAACACTTGAGGAAGCAGGAACCCAGACCCATGCTGACCTTTGTCCCTCAGCTTAGCTTCTACCCTGGGCTGCAACTTCTGGGTTGGCCTAGGGTGCTTCTGCTACTAGGAGCACTACTGAGCCATTTTGGCTTTTTAAAAATAATACTTTTCCTTTAGAAATGTCTTACAAGCAGAGGCAGACAGTTCTCTGTAAGTTGGAGGCCAGACTGGCCTATGTCTTAAGTTCCAGGACAGGCAGGACTGCTACACAGAGGGACCCTGTCTCAAAAAGACAGAAAACAAAACCAACAACCACAAAAGATCACACATGTACACACCGTGCTCTGATCCAGCCCACCTCCTCTTTCTTCCTACAGCTTTCCCTGACTTCCAGCCCCTCCCACCTTCATATCTCACTGAGTTCAATTAGTACTGGGTGTGGGGTCACCCACTAGAGCATGGGTAACCTATGAGGTACCACACACCCCATCAACTGGGAAGTTGCTGCTGAGGTATCTTGGATGACAGAGAAAGCGCTCTGACCCACCTGTACCCCAGGGTCAGCCCCCTCACACTGTCACTCTTGCTAGTCCATGTGTGAGCCTCTGCCCATCTATTAAGTGGGTGATCCTTGCCTTCTTTTTGTGCGGATGAAAGGTGTAATTCTTGATGTTCTTGATCTGTCTAGAACGTCTCCAGCCACCCCACCTCCACCCCTCAGCCTCACCCAGGCCCGTAGTCCACAGGTCACTCAGTGTTCCTGTCTTCCCTGGATGGTTCACCTTCTCATGTGTAACCATTTCCTGTGTTCTGGAAGTATCCAGGAGCTGGTCTTTGGGTTGCTAATTAGGTTTTTTTCCATCCCACTGCCCCCCTTCCCTATCAGGCTTCCTCCAAAGATGCTCATCACTTCAGGAAATTGTTTCTTATCTTTAATTGCTTACTTGCAGGCTCCTGGTTGTTTGCTCACACTAATGAGGGTCTAAACCAGCTGCTACACCTCCCTTAGAAAAGGGCTGGCTGATGCTGGCACACAGGCTGTCCCTTAGGCTCCATCATTAAGGTCCATTTGCTGAAATGGGCAAATGAGGCTATGCCAAACTCAGTACCAGTGAGAACTCACCAGAAGTCTGCCCTGAGTGGTAAGGTCTGAGGGCTTTACAAGTCCTCAGACCTAAAGGCCCATCACATTCGGGGTACAAGGGGTGCCTGCAACAGGGGAAAGAGGGAGTGATACTTGTGGCCTGACCCTCTGCTGTTAGCTTACTGCTCACAGCACCCCCAAGCCCCCACTGCCCCTTCATCTGTTTGGAGCATATTCAGGACAACTGTCTTCTTTAGAGCTGTACTTACCGTAGGGAATTAGCAAAGATGTTTCCATGGAGATAGAGAACCGTGGAAGATCCATCCCCACACTGTGCTAATCTGCCCACCCTCCAGAGTTTTATAATGGTAATTCAGTGTTATCTGTAAACTCTGCTTCTCATTCAAAGGACCCAAAAGCACCAAACTGGGTAACAGCAACTTCGGTGGTCCTTCTGACAGACTGCAGAGCCAGGTGTCTGCCTCTGGCTCCAGATTCTCGTCTACTCCCATATTTGAGAGGATATTGGAGACAGGTGGTGAGGCAAGTCAGCGCACACCCATATCTGCATGCCGGCCGGATGCCAGCGTGGCTCCTCCCAAGCCAGGCATCCTTAGGGGCTCGTGAAATAGCCCCTCAGTTCCAGTGAGCCCCTCCTTCCACCGTGCAACACTCCTGACTCCATTTTTCCAAACTCATTAATGGTAATTAACATCTTCCCATCAACATTATCCTTTCCTTTTCCCAATAACGGTCTTTTGTTCATGTCCATTTTTCTTTTACTCTTTTGAAGTTAGAGGCGAGAGAGAGGTCCAACGTTCTTATCTTACATCAGCCTCTAACTTAAATCAGACATTTACAGCACTTTCCTCCATCCTCAAGAGACAGCCCTGCATGAACTCTTCCCCAGAGAGGTTGGAGGGGAAGGAAGCAGGAAATACCGACAGCTGTTTTAAACCCTTTCACAAATGTTCCTCTTGGTTCTTAACCAGAGATCCCTGCTCGGAGTTCTGGGCCGCCAGATCTTTCCAGGTGCAATTTGCAGATCCCACCCCGCATTACCCAGAGCTGGAACTCGTCAGCTAGCGATGACGGTAGACATTATCTTTCAGTGCTGACTACTTCTCTTATCCAAGTCTGTCTGTCCTCATACTTCCAGGAAAGTCCAGGGATGACATTGTGGATTTTCTCTCTCCTACACTTCTTGTGACCTGTGGTGAGGCCAAAGGGACTTTGTTCAAGGAGAAATTGAAGCAAGGTGAGTGAGTGCCTGCTCTGCTGATGTTCTGGTCCCTGGATGATGGGTGGGCTGGATGGGAAGAGAGTGCAGGAGACAGACCCTGCTAACCAAGCTGCAGGGGAAAAACAATAGCAACAAGAGCAAAAATGCTTCCCAAGAAGGAGTTTGCAGACTTTTCCATGGGAGATGTGTCTGGAAACCAAGAGTCATCTATGAGCACTGTGATATGGACACTGTCCTTGCTACAAGTAGAGTCATAGACGTGCAGCTCCTGCCCTGCCCCCCAATAGCCTGTAGGGATTATGGTCCCCTGAAGCTGAGGGAGGAACCCAGATTCCCCAGCTTCTGCTCCCACCCCTGAGGAATCCTCTCTTGACCTGGGAAGGTAGAAAGCCATAATGGGGAGGCTCAAAGGGTTTGTGGTAAATTCACAGAGGATCCAGATGGGTCCTGGAATATCCTGTCTTTTTCTTACAGGGTCCTCAGAGAAGTGCATTCAGAATGAGGCAGGTGAATGGTTCACTCTAAAGGAATTTTTAATTGAAGGAAAGAAGGCCAAGTCAAAAGACTGGAAAAAGGTCATACTTTTCAAGGGGAAGACATTAAGATCCCTGGAGCAGGTATTATAATGACCAAAGGTGATGGGTTCAAATCCTGGAAGAGTGAGTAGAATATCAGTAGCAAAACGTAGACAAATTCCTATTGTGTCTCAACAGCATGACTTACGAAGAGCCAAATGTACAAACAGAAAAAGTTGTAGTTGACAAAGTTAGAAGCACAGATAGATGCACATGAGAGAGAGAGAGATGCAAGCGAAATGGGCTGAGAATTTTAACACAGGACAGGTTTTTGTGATCGAGTGAGATTTAAGAAGCTTAGCCTGGTAAGGTTGAGTAGGCAGATAGGAAGGGAACTAACTGCAGGCAAAGAATTCCCTGGTCCCCAGTCTGATAAGCCTTTACAGAAGGCCCAGTTCATGTGGACCCTTTGAGACGTTTCCAGCCACTGCAACTGTGGTGGTCTCCCCTCTACAAAAGGGCCCTCTGTGTGGTCCTCTCTTCCTAGCCTGTAACAATTGCAGAAGGCCTGAGTTGTGATTCGTGGACGTAGCCTTCCGATGATGTGCAAACCATTATCACAGGGTGCTGCCCCACCTCTTCTTCCTCCTGGGGTGTCCAGGCTCGTTGCACACTGAGCTGGACTGGAGGGAAGGAAGCTTAGCCGGGGTTGGGTGGTAGGATCTCTGTTGGCTTGAGAAACAGCCTTCTTGGGAGACAGCTTCAGTGAGACAGTTCATTTAATTGGGGAGTGGGTAGAGGCTTTCAGGGTGCACATGCATCATTGGTTGGGGCCAGGATGCTGGGAAGGGCTTGTTTGCACAAAGGAATTCCAGGTGCTTGCTGGACATGACCTTATAGAGGTTGGGGTGAGTAAAGGTACACGCACCAGGACATACAGGCCCAAAGGAAGGAGGGAGAGTCCCGCTCCTGCCAGTCTCAAAACGAGATTTTTGGAGTTTGGGCGTGCCACAAGCTCACCCTTGCTCTGTGCCGGCCCCCCTAATTGAATGGCTGCACAGCCTCACAACAGGGTGAGGCCAGTGAACTTGCAAGCCTTACACACAACCTGAGTTTGATTCCCCAAACCCAAATAAATGTGAAAGGAGAGAACTGATTGCACAGAGTTGACCTCTGACCTCTGACATGTGCACTGTGGCACATGCTGAGCCCCATAATAATAAATAAAGGGTTTTTTTTTTCCTAAATAAACGTCAAACATCACAGGGATGAACCTGTAATGATTTTTACTTGGAGAGGAAGAATGAAAAGAGGAAGTGGAGGACGGACTAAGAAAGGAGAGCTTGGGTCTTGGGTTTAAGCAAAGAGGAAAATTACTTTATTACTAAGGGAAATTAAAAAAAAAAAACAGTTAGGTGAAGCTCATTTCTCTCCCCACTCTGTAGGTTTTATAGCTAGTCTGATATCTAGATACAAGTATTTCCTAAAAGGGGGAAAACATACGAAATCCACAAAAGCAGAGCTTCCTGAATAATGTCACTTGTCACCCTCTTCTTTTTCAGGAAGGACTTTTTCCTTGAACCTCCAAGAGCAAACCTCAAGAAAAGGGTGACTTTGCGGTTGAACTCCTGACACATACTCTGCCACTGTCATAGGCCCTCCGTGTCTGAGCTTTACCTTCCAGCCCCTGCGTGTCCCAGCTCTGAGACCCTTCATGTTTGGGCAAGGTGACTCATCACAGCTAGCCCAGCGCTGGGGTACATGCTCACCGTGATGCCTTTGTTCACAGCTGATTTGGAATGGAAAAGTGCATGAATCCTGGAAAGTAAAGATAAAGCTTTTGTTGTCTATGTGCCTTAAAAAGGATGTTGCTGTTAGGATGAGTACAAACTAAAGGTGTCAGGAGAAGGCTTCAGTGCAAGAAGCAAACAGGACACCAAGCATTGCTCATTGGCTCACACGTATTGCCTGTGAGGAAGGTGGCTGAACCCAGCTTTGTCTGCTGAGACCCCCTCCCACTCCGGGGCAAATGGCCACTACCCATCAGCTCCTCTGTCAGCCTTCCTTGTTGTGTCCTTGATGTGTTCTCCAGGCTTGGTCCCACCTGTGAGCTGCTTTCAAATGAGAACTTCCAGGAGAGGGAATGCTGGGTCTCCTTCTTACCCAGGATACTGCCTGGCCCTTGGCCAATTTCAAAGTTAAAAACAAAGACTCCCCCTGTGTCAGTTATAACATAAACCATCCTTTTTTATGCTGTTTGGAAGACACTGGATCAAGGATACTTAATGTGTAGTTGATATCAAATTCCATTGGTATTATAAAATATAAATATAATTACAAAATATTGATATAGGCACTGGGTAAACTTTTAAAACAAATATGTATAAAATTCCATAGGCCCTGCTATGGGATTAATATTCCCTACCAAGACCTATGTTGAAATTGAACTTCTTTCATTAGTTCATTAGTAGGAGAGTGTCATTCGGAGTCCAGGTCCCACTTCCCTTTGGGGCGTCCAGGCACCAATGTGGTGAGAACAGATGCTGGACCCAAAGGAATGAAGCTTAGCCAGATGGGTGGGTTAGCAGGATCTGGGTTTTGGGGGTGAGTGCCTGGAAAGGAGAAAGCCTCCTCTGACACGGCTCTTTCAGCGATATAGTGTTTTCAGTGACGCAGCTCTTCCAGGGATGCGGCTCTTTCCTGGGGAGAATAAGGGTGGTCTAAAGCTTGAGGAGATGGGTAGGGTTTCAGGGCAAGTGTACACCGTTGGCTGAGGCTGAGGGGCTGGGAAGGCTCCATTTGCATGGAGAGGAATTGCCGGTGCTAGCTGGACACGTCCTTATGGGGAGGGAGGGATTTTTCTCCTTCCAGTCTCTAGATGAGATTTTCAGGGTTTGGACATGTCTCTACCTCACTCTTGTTCCAGAGTCCCCAGGTCGCACAGTTCACGTCCCCCACAGGAGAGAAGCTTAATCGATGTATGACAGTGTTTCTCAACCTGTGGGTCAAATGACCCTTTCTCTGGGGCCGCCTAAAATCATCAGAAATATCAGATACTTACATCATAATTCATAACAGTAGCAAAATTACAGTTATGAAGTAGCAACAAAAATAATTTTGTGGCTGGGTCACTGCAACATGAGGAAACTGTATTAAAGGGTCACAGCTTTAGGAAGGTTGAGAATCACTGACTCACGGTATTCGGAGGTGAGACTTTTAGGAGGTAACTGAGGATAACGAGTTCTCAGCCTTTAGGATTATGCCTGTATAAGAAGAAAGGGCAAAGCCAGGTTGGTGGCTTACGCCTACAATCCCAGCATTTAGGGAGCTGCAGCCGCTGACTTAGACCTTCATTAGTAAGTGTGAGCAAACAACTAGAAACCTGCAAAGAATCAATTAAAGAAAAAAGTGATTTGCTGACGTGAAGAGCATCCATGGAGGAAATGAAAAGGGAGTCTGATAGGGAAGAGGAGAGATGAAATGGGAAACAATTTAATTAGCAATACAAACCAGCTCCTGGATACTTCCAGAACACAGGAAGAAACGCATGTAATGGTCTCACATGATAAGGTGAACCACCCAGGAAAGACAGGAGCACTGAGTGACCTGTGGACCACGGCCTGGGTGAGGCTGAGGGGTGGGGGGGGGGGTGGCTGGAGACGTTCTAGACAGATCAAGAACAAGAAATGCATCATTCATCCTCACCAAAAAAGAAAGGCAAGGATCACCTGCTTAATAGATGGGCGGAGGCTCACACGTGGTCAATCAACAGAGTGTGTGAAGGCGCTGGTCCTGGGATACAGATGGGCGGGAGTTCTCTCTTTGTCCTCCAGAATGCCTCAGCAGTAGGTGAACTACTAGCAGCTGATGACTGCTTGGGGAAGGAAAGCCATTTTTCTTTGGGGCTGTGGTCACTCGTATGTGATCACTGTTCAAGGAGACGGCCCCACACCCAGGATCTGAGGAGCAGCACTAACTGGGCTCAGTGAGATAGATATGGACTTGAGAGAGCAATGTGTTGTGAGGAGTCTGGGTTTGATTCCTAGTAGCTACCTGGGGAGCAGAAGAGCTCACAGACATCTGCAACACCAGCTTCATGATCCTACACTGTCCTCTGCCCTCACACATACACACACACACTCGTGGGGGAAGGAACTCAAAGGCAACCAAGTAATCCCCCCTCCTCCCACAGCCGCAGGTAAAGTCTGCCAGACAGGCCGTGCACTCTCCATTAAAGATGGTCCTGCACACCCTTTTAAAGAGCCATAGTGAGCCTGAAGTAGGGTCTTCAACTGAGAGTTCTGTATAACCCTGTCTAATATTTCACAAGACCCCCCTCCCAGGATAGCCATGAGGTCTCTGAGGCTTTAAATTTGAACCAAAGCTAGCCCACACAGGAGAGAGCCACTCTGTACTTCCTATGGATGCACCAATAGTGTTCACAGCCAGCTACAGTTGGAGCAGCATGCTTGGCCCAGACTGACTCAGGGATGGGGGGACCAAGGGAGAGAAGGGGAACAAGGCAAGTCCACATTGATACAGGATGTATGTGTGTGTGTGTGCTCACATGCATGTGCATACAAGAGGCAGCATAATGCCTCAACACACCCTAACGCAACACTGTAAGACACAGAGGACAATATGCTAATGGGGAGGGGACTATTTTATGAAAATGTTACATTGTCTTCTGAAGCTGCTCCACTAAATCTGGCACATGCTTCCTGAGCATCCTAAGAATACAGCAGCAAGGACTTCCTTTAGCCCTTTATATAACTGAATCAGAAAATCTCTCTCACACCCACACACCTACACACACATATCCTTTAGAGCAGGAAAAAATACTGTAGCAGACAGATGTGAATAGGCTGAAAATTTTTATTCTAACTCATACATACTCAAGCATACAGTAATAATGTAAAACCTCACCTGATATTTCACATTCAAATGATCCGTATAATAAGAGCCTATTAAAATTATACATCTCAGCAGTTTTACAGATGTATGAAATGCATTCATCTAAAGTGATCATTTGATGCATTTTACTAAACATAATAATCTAACCACCACAGTGAAGACACAGGCCATGTCCTACACCCCTGAAAAACTGCCCTATTCTTTATAGGAAATCCTCTTCTTTATCCCAGAGACCCGTGTAGTGAACAACTGGGGAAAACCAAACAGTAGGAGACAGGAGCTGAAATTCTCTGGGTCAGAACACGGTGTTATGAAGCAGGACTTGCTTGAAAGCCAGCGGTGACATCTCTGAAGTCCCATTCTCACTGTGGGTCAGCTGAGGAGCATCAAAAGCCTTATGCATATGAGCCCATGGCAGCTCGGAAATGCCCAGCTCAACAGTATCTTCCTGCTGCCCAGAAGCAGAGAGGAAAGAACGAGGACATTAGGCAGGCTGAGTATTGCTTGTCAGGCTTATGTGGCCACCATGACCCAAAAGACTATGAGCAGAGTACAGTGGTGCCAACAGAGGAAGCCCTCCTTCTAGCAAAATTTTCAAGGAAGGAGGAGGAGGGAGGGAAAGAGAAGAGAAGGAAAGGAGAGAGATCCTGTATGGATGCTGCACCATGTAGGGACAGAGTAGGTTACAGGAGATGTCCTCATGTCTTCACTGGAGTTCTGGAATCTGTCTAGCTCATGGCGTGAAGAGAAAGAAGTCAGAGAGGACAAAGGGACAGAAGTCTCTGCTCTCTGTATTTGCACTTAGCCTAGCTCATCTCTGATGAGCCGAGGCACTGGGAGTCACAGTATGTGTTCCACAAACACTGCCTTCTCTGACTTCTGGTCTTCACCTGTGCCAGCCAGCTGCTCCGTCTGAGCCTTGAGCTGCGTACACACCAGGATCTCATTCCTCCTGCCTTTGACTCAGTGCTCTGCCTGTGTTTTCTATCCTCTGACTTTATTTTGTTTATTTGCTTTGTTTCTGTTTCTTTATCTTTTAACTTCATATTAGCTTTCTAGTTCACAGAATGAGGCTTAGGTGTAAGTGAAGAAGTTAAGTATATAATAAATGTAACATACCCAGCCTCTGAGATGGTGTTGTCTCTTACAGTTGATATACTCTCAGTTCTGAACCTTTTTGACTGTTGTTCTAACTGACACTGGGGTACCCAGCTTCCGTATGTACATTTTTAGCACAACAAAAGCTCAGAGAACATTAAGGAAGAGGAGGAAGAAGACTGTAGCAACAGAATGACTCCTAATGATGTTTTGCTATATCTATTGTGATGGTTATTTTTGGTTGTCAACATGACTACATCTGGAATTAACTAAAATTTACATGGCTGGGTACACCTGTGAGGAATTATTCTTAACTGAATCATTTGAAGTGGGAAGACCCACTTGAAGTCTAGATCTTTTGAGGTGGAAGGACCCACCTTTAATCTGTGTCCTATAGGAATTCGTCTTGGGAAAACTGAGGTCACAGTCAGCAAGGGCTGGCCCTCCAACTGCTTTTGTGAGTGTGTGTGGTCTACATCTTTACACAGGAAAAGCATGCACTGGAACGCCCATTCCACATTGGAAACAAACCAAGACCTTTAGTGTAGCAACAGCACACATGTAAAACACTGGAGAAAACAAACCCACATTACCATTTTTGAAGCTTCTGGAGATTGCCACCATACTAGGGTATTCGTGTAGGTTGACCTGGCTGAACAAGGTCAGCAGCAGTGATGCATGGAAAGTCTCCTCCAGACTGGTGAGAACCTTGTGCACGACTTTGGACAGAGGGACCAGATTTTGACAGGCTTCCAGAGATTCCTTCAAAGAGCAAAGCAGAGGGTTAGTTTGAATGAGTATTCATGGAGCTCAGAGCTCTTTATCTGTGGCTCTCTAGATTGTAAGAGTGCTACTCTTAGGCTGCTGAGGATGGCTAAGTGGGTGAAGGTGTTGGCTGTCAAGGCTGATGACATGAGTTTGATTCCAGGATCCACAGGGAAGGAGAGAGTATGTTCTCCAAGATGTCCTGTGACCTCCACCTGTGCATGGTGACACATGTGCTCCCCATTCCAAATAAATAAGTGACTGTAACTTAAAAAATGAGGAAGCCAGGCTTGGTGGCACACTCCTTTAATTCTAGCATCCAGAAGACAGGCCACCTGCTCTCTAATGTTTTTTTTTTTCTTTTTTATTATTATTATTTGAGGCCACCCTGGTCTGCATAGCAAGTTCCAGGACAGCCAGGGCTACACAGAGAAATACCATCTCAAACAAAACAAAACAAACAAAGAAAACACCAAAATTTAAGGTATCTTTTTTTAATTCAAAAGGAAATTTACTGTAAATTGTAGAGTCAAATCCTCAATGGAAGACATGGGAGGAGAAGACTGGGTGCAAAATTCTTCCAGTGAGGGTCTGCAAGGCTTGGTGAGTTAGGCCTTGGGAGCCTATCACCAGAGAGACATGATGATGTGACACGTGTGGCCTTGCCCAGGTGAAGCCCTGCCCAGGCGGGGCCTCGACCATGCAGGAGCACTGCCTAGGTGGGGTGCTGCCCAGGTTGGTCACTGCCCAGGTAGGGCCCTGCCCAGGTAGGAACACTACCCAGGTACAGGTCCTGCCCAGATAAAGAAAGAGGGCATCCATATCTGAAAAAGTCAGTAAACAGCCAGTTTCAACTGAGAACAGAGCCGTAAGAGAAAACACAACTGTTGTGAGGAAAACACAAGAGTCTCAGATGAGTGGGCACCCTCTGAGCAGTGGGCTGTGTCAAGACTTGGAAAAGGCTGCTGCAATTTTCCTGAACCTGGAATTCAAAAAATGCTAAAAATGAACAAACAAAAACAAACACCAGAACTGTATAAAAAGCATCACATATGTGTACATATGTTTGTACATGTTGCCATGTTCTACGATGGCTGCCTTACATCAGAATGAACTGGGGACTCTGCAAGATGAGATCAGGTAAAGATGCTGCCAAGTTTGATAATCTAAGTTCAGTCTCCAGGACCTGCATGGCAGAAACAGAGAACCAACTCCTACAACTTATTGTCAGACCTTCACACACACATACCACAGCACACATACACACACTCATACTCACACACATACACCACAACAAATGTATGTTTTCTTTTATGATGATCTGGGAGTCACAATGGCGCAATGCCTGTGATGGGTTGAGTGGTATCTCTGTGTCAAACAAGATACAACATTTGGAGCCTGTGTATGTGAACTTATTTGGAAGGTCTTTGCAGACAAATTTGAGATGCTGAGACTATCCTGGATTGGAGCATTCCCTAAATGGAAGTTTTATTATCAAAGGAAAAGGAAAAGACTATGTAGAGATGCAGTGGACTGTTAGTCTAAGAACTCCAAAAGCTGCCAGCAGCTACTAAAACCTAAACAGAAGGAAGAAACAGATCTATCTCAAAAGTTCTAGAAAAAAGACAATCTGTCAACTCTTCAGTTTGGCCTTCTGGCCTCCAGCACTGCAGGAAACTAGACTTCTGAATTCTGGTTTGTGGTCTTTTGTTATGGTAGCACCTAAAATATACCCTGTCACTAATACAGCCCTATGAGACCCTTTCTCTCAACCTTCCTCTCCTGTAATAATGATCATAGTCAAGTTGGGCTTTCCATGTTCTAGAAAGTAGGTTGTGGTCAGAGATCTCAAAAATGGAACATACTTAGTGATGACTAGGCTGCCTTGTGGAAGGCCCACAGGCCTCACTTTATACATTCTCAGTAATGAAGGAGTTGTCTCAAAGAGCTTCAGATAATAGGAACACCTTGTTAGCATAGGCGATGTCCAGCTTCATATATATGAAGTGCTGGAGAAGAGCCTATCTCAAGACGTTGGTAACAGTGAACATTCTATGGAAAGAGACACGTAGAAGAGACAGAGGCAAAAGCTATCAGGAGCATGGGGAGTTGATGTTTGCATGGTAGAAGGAATATCTTTTATATTGTATGGATACATTGCCTGTCAATAAAAAACTTATGGCCTGTAAGAAAAAAAATAGGAGGAGGGGCATCTGGTAGGCAGAGAGGATTCTGGGAGAGTATCAGGTACAAGAAGAGCACACCAGGAAGATATGAAGAGGACAGACTTATGGTGCCTGAGCATAAACAGACAGCCAAGTGGCAGAACATATGTTAGAATAAATAGGTTATTAAGTTATGAGCTAATCAGGAAACAAACCTAGCTGTAAGGCCTAGGTGTTGTAGAAATATTTTGTCTCAAAGTCTTATTTCTGCAAGCATGGGGTTGGGAGAAAGCACAAACTACAACACTACATGAAATGGACTCTCGAAGGTAAACATTATTTTCTTCATGCATCCCTTAACGATCTACAGAGAAAAGTCTGGTTTAAAGATCTGCGGATACAGGAAATAAAGTCAGTGTCCAGCAACAACAGAGACTAAGAGGAACAGACAGTAGCATACCACCAGCCTGAAAGGAATTTTAAATCATAAAGTAGATTTTGAAAATATCTGTGACCAAATTTTTTGGTTCTGTTGCTCTCCTTGTGGAGCTCCTGTTCCCTCCAGGTCTTTCTATTTCCCCCTTCTTTCATAAGATTCCCTGCACTCTGCAAAAAGTTTGGCTGTGAATCTAAGTATAGGTTTTGATACCCTGCTGAGTAGAGTCTTTGAGAGGCCCTCTGGGATAGGCTCCTGTCCTGTTCCTTGTTTTCTCCCTCTTCTGATGTCCATCTTGTTTGCCTTTCTGTATGAAGATTGGGCTTCTCACCAGGGTCCTTTTCCTTGATTAGCTTCCTTAGGTGTACAGGTTTTAGTATGATTATCCTATATTTTGTGTCTAATATCCACCTATAAGTGAGTATATACCATGTGTGTAAGAGGTCTTTTCTGAGACTGATACTACAAACAAGGACCATACATGGAGATAACTTAGGACCCCTGCACAGAAGTAGCCCATGGCAGCTCAGTGTCCAAGAGGATTCCCCAATAATAGGAACAGGCACTGTCTCTAACATGAACTCATGGGCTGGCTCTTTGATCACCTCCACCTGAGGGGGGAGCAGCCTTACCAGGCCACAGAGAAAGACAAAGAAGCCAGTCCTGATGAGACCTGATAGACTAGGGTCAGATGGAAGGGGAGGAGGACCTACCCTATCATTGGACTGGCGGAGGGGCATAGAAGAAGAGGGAACGAGGGTGGGATTTGGACGGTCTGGAGGAGAGGCCTACAGCTGGGATTCAAAGTGAATAAACTTTAATTAATAATAAAAATTTTTAAATAAATATAAATAAATAAATAGTAAATATTTATTTTTTTTTAAAAAGTAAGAAAATGAAATATCTGTCATTCACTGAGTGCAGCCTATGTCCGGCTTTTGTTCTGAGGGTTTCATAGATAGTGACTTGCTTGAGTTCAGCAAGCATTACACGATGGTCACCGTCACCGCAACCACACAACTGTGGAAAGCTCCAGTGCGACAGAGCTGGGGTAAGTGACCCTCGTGCTAGATTATGCAATGTGGAGGGGCAGAGCAGGAATCCAATCCTGACTTTCTGGTTGCTGGTTTACAGCTGAGTTAGTGCTTGGCCACACTGAGCTGGGTTAGAACAGATCACCTACACTGCTGCTGAGCCCATCTAGTGCTCATGCTTACAAGAAAGAGACCAGCAAACATGGGGAGCTAGAAACCTGGTACTACTCAGGCCCTGAGAAATCACAACATTTGACACAAGCAGGCAACACATAAATAAAATCAGGAAGGATGTGAAAAATAGCATTAGTCAAAGTGACCAATTAGGTTTAGGGACCTACTTCATTCTTCAGGACAGACCCGTGTCTTCCTGTGGGATGTTCATGAAAACCAGCCACTTCCAGACCATGAGGGGATAATCAGTTGGTTATAACAGGAAGAAAACCTCCTGGTGATAAACTGTTGGAGGAATGAAAGCCCCAGTAAACAGTGCAATCATCTCAGAGTGCTTTTGCTGTTGGTTGGCATGACTGGGGATGAAGCCCAGGACCTGTGCATCTTAGACAAGTGCCCTATCACTGAGCTGCAACCCCAGAGATAACACCAAAGTTTTGTGTGTGTGGTTTTTGTTTAATTTTTTAAACACAAAGTAGACAAGGATCTCCCCTTTCATCTTTTGTTAAATAGAATATTAAACTGTAATTAGTCTTTCCAGGAATTTAATCCCAGTGGCAAATTTAGCAGTCCTGTCCCTTTTGTGGAGGAATTTTAATTCAGAACATGGCTGGTATGGCAGGAGATCACATCAAACATCTTCCAGGTTTGTGTGACAAGCATTTAATCCCAGGAGACAGAGGCAAGCAGATCTCTGAGTTAAGGCCAGACTGGTACAGAGCAAGTTTCAGGCAAAGAAAAGCTTATGTACAAGAGTGATGGTATATGCCCTTAATCCCAGCACTCAGGAGACAAAGGCATGCAGATCTCTGAGTTCTAGTCAGTTCTGTTCAATCAATTCAGTTAAGCCAGTGAGTTGAAAATCAGTGCAGTGGAGCTGAGATTGTGGCAGTTCAGTTTGTGGAATTCAGAGACAGGTTTACTGGGAGGGTTTTACAGAAACAGGTTGAATGCATAGGTGAGAACAAAATGAGCCAGAGAATGAGAAGAGGCCAGAGAATTAGAACAGATTACTAGAGTTAGTTTGAGGCCAACCAGTGCAATTCAGAGACTGAGAGCGCAGCAAGATTGAATCCATCACCTTGCAGAGGGTTTTGAGCTAGCACAACTGAATTTAACCAGCCAGCAAGAGTTCAGAAGGAGAAAGAAAGGGCGAGCTTATTCAGTAGTGCATCTCAGAGGCTGAAAACATTCTAGGCCTAGATAAGATTGTATAAAGGCTAGAAGGCTCAAGGACTAGGTTAGCATCTGGAGGCAGTAAGATGACACTCAAACAAATAAAATTTGCATTTACATCCTTTCGTCTTATTTCCAAATTTCTTAAACTTGGCAGGGAAAACTTGAGGGAAGAAGAAGAAATTTTTAATTCAGTTGAGATCAAAAAATATTTTCAGGGAGGAAAAAAAAAAAAAGCTTGAAACATTGGAGAAACTAAGTTACTAGCTAAACCCCACTTCTTGCCTAAGGCAAATATACGATTTGTGTTTTTTCAGATTGTAGTGTCCCCAACTTTCAAGGTGTCATTGGAAGACATACAAGGGTAGTCTGTCTCTCTCAGGAATGCTTTGCTGCTCCCATCTGTATACAATAATCCCGAAACATGAACCTTCAGACTTCCTGTCAGCTTCCTCTTCTGTAGGCCTAAATATCTTCACAAGCTCTACCAAAGACTTCTCCAGCTTGATGCTTGCTTTTCAAAATCTTCAGGATGAAGCATTTGCCAAGTTGCACGTGATATCCGTCTTGACAGAAGATCTGCTTCTTTGGCTGATATCTCTGTCTCAGCATGGGACAGTATGTCTCCATTCTCAAGCAGGGTTGTTACTCAATGCCCCTCCCTAATATAAACCAGTTGCCACATATCACCCCTGTCTATTTTTTTTTTCCTTTTCCAACAGAAAACCCAAATATCTTTCTGCTATGTATTTTATTTAATGTATTTAATGTAGGAGTGTTTTGTCTGCATGTATATATATGTGTAACTCCTCTGTCCAAAGAGGTCAGAAGAGGGTGTCAAATCCCCTGGAAGTGGAATGGCAGATAGTTGTAAGTTGTCATGTGGTGCTGGGAATCAAACCAGGGTCCCCTAGAAGAACAGCAAGTGTTCTTAACCACTGAACCATCCTTCCAGCCATTCAGCAGATTTCTTGTTTTACCTTAAGACTACAGAAACAACTCGTAGTAGCAGATGCCTTCTCTCATTCAGCCTTGCTTCAACTAACTCATTCTCTCCAACCCAAGGACACACTCAGATAAATGCAATAGGCATACCTCCTTCTCTCCATTAGTTCAACAACTTCTCTTGTTATAAGATTGAGTCCTTTCTTTCCTGGAATTTCCAGCTTCCTGTCTGCCTCTCTTTAAACCTT
Source organism: Pachyuromys duprasi (assembly GCA_028658305.1). Lineage (NCBI taxonomy): Eukaryota > Metazoa > Chordata > Mammalia > Rodentia > Muridae > Pachyuromys > Pachyuromys duprasi. Next base: position 62,466,831 of record CM053751.1, on the reverse strand, counting down.
TCGTAGTTACTTCGATTCCCTGGTTCTCCTTCGAGCCCTTTTCTTTTGTAGGAAACAGGGAGAAACACTTGTGACTCCTGTTTGGAACAACTTGAGCCTTATGGGTAGAATATGTATGTTCTTTATTCATGATGCTCATCATCTTCTTTGAAGTCAAAAAAGGGGTGCTGCCAGGAGCTGGCATGTGTCATCGCTAAAGGATTTTTAAATTAATAAAACATCTTTAAATGCCATATTCTGTAGATCTCTGAGGTTTTGAAGATCATTTCTCTATTTCTAGCATATTTGAATTGTTTGTTTTTAGTTATAGAAAACACCTATGATTAATTAAATTATTACCTAACAAAACCATAAGTTTGATTGACTATTAGTTTGTATTTCTAATTATCCTAAACAGTTTGTGATAATAGCTTTCAAAAGGACTAGAACTATATATAACATTTTAAAGAATTGGCTAGGTACAATACCTTAAAAAGGGTTAATACATAGTATGCTGTAACCAAAATATAACCTTAATTTTGTATCAATATGCAAAGATCTATAGAGTAGATTCAATAATCTACCTTTTCTTTATTGTAAGTTTGAATGTTAAATGTTTAACATTTTATTATGCAAGGCCTAGACATCAATAACATCCTTATATGTTAGTTTCTTGAAAATAATCATTCCCACTTCATTCTTTTTTTTTTTTTTTAATTTATTTATTTTTATCTCAGTCACAGGTTAGGTACTTTGAATCCCAGGCGTAGCCCCCTCCCCCATTCCCTCCTACCCTCCCACTCCCGCCCTCATC
>CM053751.1:62381287-62465538 GCA_028658305.1 Pachyuromys duprasi | reverse complement strand
CGACCCCTGAGCCATCCACCTCCCTAGCCCCTCCACACCTTTAGAAATATTATTACATTTATTATGTATTTCCTTATGAGCACGTGTGTGTGTGTGTTGTGGGGGTATTTGTGTATGAGCCAGCTGCTGTGCACATGTGCAGGTTGGAGGACAAACTGTGACTAGCTGCTTCTCTCCTTCTACACTCTGAATCCCAGGGACTGCACTCAGACATCCAGGATCAGTGAGGACAAGTGGCTATACCCAATGCACAATCTCATGAAACCCATTGTTGACCTTTAACCCATGTTTCCCTTTCAAAGGTAGCTCCTCTTAAACGTCATGTAAGTGAGAGTGGTAGTTTGACATCACCAGTGATTATTTTCACAGAGAAAATATTAACTTGTTTCATGAAGCAGTCATAGAAATACAAAACTTCCAACTAGAAGGTATGTTTGTAGGGGTTTGAGGTACACTAACTATAATTATGTTCTAGGGCTCTTCTGTGACTTGGAAGCCTGCACTTAAATTTTCTCCACTCAATGTTTTTTAAGGATTTTCAGGATTCTTATAGAAACCTGGTCCCTGTAAAACGGGTGGTCTACAGAGCCCTGGATGAACTGGAGAAGATATTTGACATGACGGTTCTGCAGGAATTGTTCTGTGAGGTCAACATGGAGAATTACCCTGATTTGGAACCCATTTCCCAAAGCTTTAATAATGGTAATTGGGTTTAGTATTACCCTTTGAGATCACAGTCCATTTTTCCCCAACAAGTGTATATTAAGCTTTTATCATATGCCACATATTGTGCAGTGCAATTGGGGATATAGTAGTTAACAAAACTAACGTGCCATACATCATCCTAAAACTTATGTCTAACGGCTATGGTAGGCACCCTTTGGAGGTCTGTTCAGCTCAGCATGTAGCCTCACAGACAGTGAGAGCCACACCAGCATCCGGCTATGTAGGGGAGGATAGGATTAGAAGTGCTGAGTCCCAGTATGGTAGCACTGTTGTGTCTCTCCAGAGCCCTTATAATGACATACGTCACAGTCCATCAGGTTGACTAGCACCCACCTTGAGTGACTGCTCAGATGGGGGTGCCGGATCCATCTTAGTTTAGCACCACCTGCTCATAGAAATCAATAATGTGTGAGCCAGTCTTCAACACCACCTCACCCATCTTTAAAGCTACTGGGGGCTTCCCTTAGGAATGTGCCAGATCCTAGACCTTCCATCCAAGAAGGCCCCCCACCCCCAGTTATTCTTACCCCTGTGACAACCTGGAAGCCATCTTTTGCTTCTATTTTTCCTATTTGGAAATATATCTTCCCTGCCCTCTGAACACTGGAAGAGAAACACAGATCACTGTGTGTCTTCTAATTTTTATTCCTGACCTTGAGTGTCTCCTTTCTCTATGGGAAGCATAAAGCCTTCCTTGTGGGAATCTTCTCTGTTCCAGGGCAAGATGGGTGAATTTTGTCATGTGGGACCCATTGAACTTGGAATGATTGGAGGACTAGAAATTCCTAAATGTATAATTTTGAAATGCTACTCCTTGTCTCTTCTGGAGATTTCTAATGACTTCTCTTCTTCCCTCTCCCTCTCTCTCCTACTTCAGTATTACTGAATATATTGTGTTCCCAAGGAAGTGATAGCGGAGACCTGAACTCCCAGCTAAGTCTCAGACAAGGTAATTTAAATTGGAGAAGGCTTCTTATTGCCTCTCAGAATAGGAAATAAAGGTGATCGTTAGACACGTGTGAGTCAGGAAAGAAATAGAGAAGGCAAGGAGAGGAGTTAGTATGAGCCTGGTGTTAGCTTTCCTGTACTGTGATTAATTACCCAGGAGAAGCTGGACTCTCAAAATTCTGGGGCAGGAGGATTGTGAGTTTGAGGCCCACCAACTTACACAGTAAAACAAAACAGAATCCAAGTCAATGTATTTGAGTTCACGGTCTTAGAGACTACTGGACAGATAGTTTGTCCTCACTATTTAAGCCTATGGTGGTACAGAATATCAAAGCAAGGGATTGAGTGAGGCAAAGATGTTTACCACAAGGGGACCTGGAAGCAAGGAAAGAGAGGAGGTGTTGTGGTCCTTCAAGGGTACATCCCTAGTGATCTGACTTCCTTCCACTAGGCTCTGCCTGGGAAAGGTACCACCAGCATCCATGAGTGCCCTTCTGAGGGCCAGACCTCTAATACATGAGCCTGGGAAGGTGGGGCACTGGAGATCCACTGTGACCTGCCCCTAATGGGATGTGGGATCCTGGCAGAGCAACCATGACAACAGGCCATCACCCTGGGACCAATGATGAAGAATATGAGCCCAGTGTCAGCAATCCAGATTGAAAGAGACTGACTACTCACAAGGAACTATGATTTAGGAAAGTCCCTAGAGGATATGACCAATATGAAACTGTGAAGGGTGAAGCAGTATGGTCCATGGTGGCACAAAAGTGGAAACGCTCTGTAAGAGAGATGTTCTTGTTTTGCCTGAGCCCATACATTATCTGACCTCTGACATCAGATGTGTGATGCGTGGGGTTTTCCCACACCAACCAATTCTCCATACACCAGCGGATGTCTTATAATTCAATTAAATTCAGATAAAGTGCTCATTGTCATAAGACTTCAGATGCTGGTTACAAGTTTCAGGGAGTGAACTGTGCTTCTGACCAATTGGCCATAAATCAGAGGTTTCCATACCCCATCAGAACTTGTTAGCATAGCTCATGAAACTCAAGGAAACATTTAATTACTATTTATTATAGAAGTTATAGCGCAAAATTCGCCAGATTGGGTGAGGGGAAGGGAAAGATGATGCATTTGCCAAAGGGTGTACAAGCAGAAGGGCTTGAGTTTGATCCTCTGATCTCATGTGATAAACAGCTCATGCACAGGGGCACATGCTGTAATCCTGGTATGGGGAGGCAGAGACAGGCATATGCCTTGAGCTCACTGCCCAGTGAAATTGATGAATTTTAGGCTCGTGAAATACCCATCTCTAAAACAGGAGACCGACAGCACCTGAGGAATGACCCCAAGGCTGCGCTCTCCACACACCCATGCACACGGAGAATCATGTGGGAGAGGGCCGTCCCTGGGCACAGCACCCTTCCAGCACTGAGTTTGTCAACTCTAAATCTCTCTGAACAGAGTCACTCAGGATTTTAATAAAGTTGTGTTACACAGGGATGATTGATGAAATCATTAGTCATGTGATCAAGTCAACTGCTAGCGCTTCTCACCTTGGAAGTCAGGGTTCCAACACTGGATTTTGTTCCCCTGGCCACCAGCCCTCCATTCCTCAGGACTTTCCAAACCTCACCTCTTTAACAACACTGGGGTGTTACTCAGGAAGGCTGGCTGTGAGCGAGAGTAGATTGACACCCTTCTTACCTTAATCACTTGGGACCTCACTCAGGATTTGAGAAATCTGGCCAGGAACAGGGGATAAAAACCAAAACGGTCATTTCTGGCCATATCTCGGTATCATTCTTGATGTCACAGAGATAGGTTCAAACATGAGAAATGTTTGAGAGCAAAAATATTCTAAAAGAATGATATATAGAGGAACACACATAACACACACACAACATACACACACACATAGTGAGAAAGTGGTAGAGGTGTAGAAAGAGCACATGGATTCTTTGAGAGACAAAGACAGGAGGAGGAAAGAAAATGAAAGAGCAGAAAGAATAAAGGACAATGACAAAAAGAACTATGTTGATAGTTTTTGTTTTGCTTTGATTAGCATCTATTCTTGGATACTGTCTAGCCCAGTGCCATCAAAGACTGCTATTATTTAGATGCCCAGTTTATGGGTGAGGAAGCTAAAATTGAAAGAGACCATGTGTGGAGTATTCAGGGGGTCAAATGAAAAAGTAAAAAGCCAGGTGTTCTTAAGGCAGAGGCTGCATTCTTGAGGATGTACTGTTAATCGGATGGGAAACATGAAACAGAAGTGGAGGGATAATGAGAGAAATTTCAGGAAGAAATAGCAAGAATAGGAGAAAATGGAGACTAGCCATCACTGAATCCTCATGAGAAGGCCAGCAGGGATGAGGCATCTGAAATATACAAGGAGGATGTCATATGAAAGGAGATATGGTCCAAGGACTCCTAGGAAGTCCTGTAAGGCCACTAAGCAGGGAAGCTCTGAGGACACATGCAGATATACTTTAGCCATGCATATGATGACAAATCACCGTTAGGAGCTCGAGGGGCCAAGGCAGGTTTCTACTCAACCAGAGGTAACTCTGACACTACACTCATGTCCTGAGTCTAACCTCCAGATTCAGAGGGAATTTATCAGCTCCAGATGAACTTTGGATTGATACTTCAAGGGGCTATTTATATCTTACATCAAAAAGACAACCCCTGCTTCAACTCCTGAAATAACATCTGATTTCTTCTTCTTAGGACCTAGTAACAGCTGTTCTCAAGGAAGCCTGACCTGGTTACCTTTGGATCCTTCCTCGGCTGATGGTCTGTTCTTGTTTACTCTGTAAACATTGCTGTCTCATCCCATGTGTCCTAGTTTGCTTTCTATTGCTGTGATGAAACACCATGACCAAGAGCAACTTGGAGAGGAAAGGTTTACTTTATCTTACAGCTCATAGTCTATTATGAAGGGCCGTCAGAACAGGAACTTGAGGCAGGAACTGAAGCACAGGCCATGGAAGTTGCTTCCTGGCTTGTTACCCATGGCTCAGCCTACTTTCTTATGTATACATGAGGACCTACCAACACAGGGCTGACACCACCCACAGTGGGCTGGGCCCTTCCATGTTAATCATTAATCAAGCTGCCCCCACAGGCTCAGCTCCAAGTCAGTCAGATAGAGGACATTTTCTCAATCAAGAGTCCCAGATGATCCTCTCTTGCTTTGTTGACAAACAAACCAGCCCACACACCATGAGTGTGGGGGATACCCTTTCCTTGCATTTCAGAAGCGAAGAGTTGGAAAAGCCTTGCTGGGGGGAAAGGAACTAAACATCACAAGTCAGAGGGGTTGGCCAGGGACTCATAGTCACAAAGCCCTTCCAGGGTAGGGGCAACCATACGTGCAGATGGGGCTAGAAGTAGAATCAAGAGGTGAGGGGCTGAAGAGATGGCTCAGGGGTTAAGAGCACTGGCTGTTCTTCCAAAGGTCCTGAGTTCAATTCCCAGCAACCACAAGGTGGCTCACAACCATCCATAAAGAGATCTAGCGCCCTTTTCTGGCCTAGAGGCACACATACAGGCAGAATGCTGTATAACTAATAAATAGATCTTAAAAAAAAAAAAAAGATGAAAAGCAGGGTGAGGAATAATGGTGGAAACTGGAAAAGAACGAAGCTCTGTGGTACCTCACCAGTGGTTTGACTGTCTTCAGAGTCCCTATGGACCAGAAGTCCAACTAAATAACACTTCAGATGGTCTATATGTGTTTGGTGGATTTTGTTTTGTTTGTTTAAAAAAAACTTAACCATTTCAAAACTGACTATGGAAAAAGTATTATGTATATTTGGGGTTGGCAGTGTTGCTCTTTTTGGATTGCTCTTAAATTAGTTTTCTATGTCTCTCCTCATTTTTTAAATTATCCTCTGATTTTCTTGAATAGCAAACATTTTCTTTCTGGTGTTTTTCTGTGCTGTCTACGCCCACCCAGGCACATGGGCTTTATGCCACAGACTCTGTGTGATTTTAACACTTGTGAGGAGGGGAAGGAAATAGAATATTGTTCTCCTTAATGGAGGAGTGCCCCTGGGTAGAAAAAGCAAGGAGAGAGAAAAGGGAGGTATCAACTAAAGAAAATAAGTAGCCATGGTGGGCAGGCAGGCAGATTTTTAGAATAGCATGGAGCCCAAAGATTCCCATGTTGACTGAGGGATGACATGACATGTACCTGTCTTTTTAGAAGTTCAAATGAAACAGGCAAATCCTGTAGAACATCTCCTATCAGCTCTCCTGGAAGGAAGCCCAGGAGAAAGACCTTCTGATAGAAGACTGGGAAAGCGGGTAGGGGAGACCTCTGGTGAAGATTGGGGATCAGGCATGAAACATAACAGAGAAGGATGACCTGAGACATCCAGGAGGAACAACAGGGCAGCAAGGAGACTCCCCCAGGGCACAGAGTGTGGTGAGGAGAATCTCTCTCTCTCCCTCCCTCCCTCCTCCCTCTCTCTTTCTCTTCTTCTCCTTCTCAGTACTCAGACTCTTTCCACCTTAGTACTCATGTTGAGTACTTATGCTGAAAATACCACCTCTGTCTCACCCTGTTCCTGGTTCTGAAAATAAAGTGAGTTTAAAAATACAGAGGGAGCCAACGAGGTAGTTCTCAACTCTGATGACCTAAGTTTGAGCTCCATGGCTCAGTTGTTCAGTGTACTAACTGTCATACACGTGCTGTGTATGTGTGTCTTGTATGTTCTGTGTGCACATGTGCTAAATAAATAAAATAAATAAATAAAAGTTAAAAACATAGAGGGAGAAAAGTACGAGCAGAGAAAAATAGAAAGGCAAACAAATATCAAGAATTGGGCAAATGGGGATAGCACAAAGCCATGATGACTAAAAAATTGGTAGAATGGGCTATGTAAAATGAGGAATTTTTAACATGTTACCTCCACTGATAAGAGTAAGATATCCCTGTAGCATGATGACCCTGTAATCCCCTCATGTTACAGGAGACCCCGCTTTTCTTGGGCTTAATCACTGTACAAGATTTGTTGATTCCTAAACACATTTTTCTAGCCCAGGCCTGTCCTCTTGGCTCATTGTTCCAAGTGCCTAAAGACCTTCCAAAGGCCCGAAGAACGTCTCTATGTGAAGGCTGTTTTGGCATCTTCTTCTCAGTGTAACAGATGCCCCCAATTTAGTGGCTTAAAGCGTCTCCCACCCTATTTGGCACTGCTTTACTTACACTTCTCACGGGTGTCCAGCCTGCCCCTGTGTGTGCATCCCTGGCCCAGCCATCCCAGGTACAACCTCATCACACTCACTTAGAGGGACAGGCTTTCCTTTGGCTTTGCCCCTCCAGTGCTGCTCCTTTCATGCAGAGGAATTTTAATCCAGCAACATGGCTGCTCTGGCAAGGAACCACATCCAAAGACCTAGGTCATGCTGGAATGCAGACATGCCGCACACCTTTAATCCCTGTGGCAGGAATGCAATCACACCCTTAGTACACACCTTTAAGGTAAAATTAGTTTATAGAAGGAAACAGCTGTGCTTAAAAGTGAAGCCTAACTGAGGGGTAGACAAAGTGAACAATCAGAGAAAGACTTGACAGAATGAGTCCGAGCTAGGAGAGCATCACAGGAAAGAGAAGGTATTTAAGAGCAGTGCAGCAAGAGGGATTCAGTGAGCTGGGAGTCAGTGCGGTGTGTCCAGTAGGGTTTGTTTGTGAGTTCAGTGCAGGTCGGCAAAGGCAGTTGATGCACAGAATAAAAAGGAACCAGAAGATCTTATTTTGCAGACTGAGAAGCCATCATGTCTTTGTGAATGTTCCAAGCTTCAGTTTGGTTACTTCCCGGTTGGTCCACATTTGTTAGTTTTTTGAGGCTGGCTTAGCTCAGGAACTTGTTCAACCTTTTTTCCATCTGTTTCTTTTGTGTCATTATCTTCTAGTATTCAGAAAGAATGGGAGAATCAGGAACAGACACAAGAAAAAAGACTTTTTAAAAGTTGGTGATACAGCTGGGTATGGTGATACACGCCTTTAATCCCAGCACTCAGAGAGGCAGAGGCAATAAGATCTGAGTTCAAGGCCAGCCTGGTCTACAGAGCTAGTCCAGGATAGCCAAGGCTATACAGGGAAACCCAGTCTGGGGGGAGTGGAAAAAGTTAATACTAAATGAAGCAAAAATAAACACAGACAGAATATTTGCTATATGCTGTACTTACAAATTAAGATGTCAATTTTTTTTAATTTATTTATTTTTATTATTTATACAGCATTCTGCCTCCACACCAGAAGAGAGCACTAGATCTCACTCACTATAGATGGTTATGAGCCACCATGTGGTTGCTGGGAATTGAACTCAGGACCTCTGGAAGAGCAGCCAGTGCTCTTAACCTCTGAGCCATCTCTCCAGCAAGATGTCAATTTTTTACATCAATTCATATGTGCATCTTTAACTAACATAATTCAGAAATAAGAGCACAATGAAACAAGCCGCTATCCATACTGAGTCATTCGGTGTGTTTCAGGAACACTGTCTGAGATGTGCACAGGAGGTCTAGAATTTACATCTGCAGGACACTCCCCGAAAGTGCTCAGATGGGAACACCATACATAGAAGCTAGAGACTATCATTCCCGAGTTGGGAGCTGAAAGGTTCCTAAGTGAAGGCCCTGGAGGGAGTGGGAGGAGGCCCTGTGCACAAAGCACAGGGCTTCTACAAAAAAGGCCAGAGTTGGTTTCACTTGGAGCTTTGAGAAGCAGGTAGTTCAGGGACTGTACACTTTGCAAAACAGAAGTGCTTATGAATAGGCTGCCACAGAAGTATCATCCAAGCATTTGAAGGGTGGTTGATGCTGACTGGATGAATTTCAGATTTTATCCTTGTCTCTGATTGGCTAGATTTCAGAAGCATAGTTACTAAGTAGGTAGCATTGGTTAAATGGGAAGTGTTTGAAACTGGTAAAACTAGCAAAGGTTATCCTTTACCGGTTTCAAAAAAACAGTTATTCTTCATTATGGATAATAAGAACTTTAATTTTTGGTTTACAGCTACACATAGAAAATTAAAGATGGAAAGTAATGTAGATGGTGGAAAGAATAGGTGTTTTGTTTCTTAGTTTTCATTATGCTTGCTTTTATTTTTCCAGAAAACACTCTTTAGTTCAGACTGGAGCTTGCTGTGCAGCCCAGCAGCCGTCATGGCTCTTCTCTGTCTCTGTCTCAGAATCCATGGACTGCTTTTTTTGGATAGGATTAGTATCCAGGGTGCTAGATCACCAACTGAACAAAGAAAGGGGTCAGAAAGAGCTTGCTCCTCTCCTGCTGCTCTATGAGAGACAAGGAGACCATGCCCTAAAATAATCAGACACATGTTCTGACAAAGGAGGCAAGACAAGACAGGAAACTCTAAAAAAGAGGAACAGAAAGACAGAGGGAGAATGTAGAAATATTTTAGAGGAACAAGAGAAGAGGTGGGACCAAAAAACTTGCAAAAAGTCATGTGTCAGAGCCTTGGGATGACATTTAGAAGATCGCAGTTCAAGGCTAGCTTAGGCTAGTGTGAGGTCAAGGCCATCTCGGAAAATTAGTTGACACCATGTCTGAAAATGAAACATAAAGAAGTCTGAGGGTGTGGCTCGGTGGCAGAATGCTTGCCAGAAATGAGCCCCCTGCATTGCAAAATTAAATAACAAACAAACAAACCCCATGATTTTGTCCCAGGAGCAGAGCAATCCACAAGTAAAAAGATATGTTCCTGTGCCTTATGCTCCTCAACATATGTGGCAGGAGACCCGGAAGCAAGGATGGGAAGTAGCCAAGGAGGTAAGGATAGATAAGGCTGCCCACGGGTCATAGGTTGGGGATGGCTTTGTGAGTCCCACATCTCCAGCTATAGTACTAGCTTGGGGTCCAGTCCAGCCCTGAATCCAGTTCTCTGCACCTGCCTGCTGGCAGCTGGAGAGAAGCAAGAACGCTTTACAGAGCCTTGTGTGACAAGATGGAGTCATTGGTCACATCTGGGTGAAACAGAAGAAACACACTCGTAAAACTGCCACTTACTTGCCCGCTGCCTTGATGTACTGAGTCACACCCATTCTCTCCTGCCACACAAGACGGCTGAGTAAACTCTTGCAGCTAGATAATAAAGTTGCTCTGTCATATAAGCCATGACAAGGGTCCCTGTTGGGGATGAGCTTGCAGCCTGCGAAGAGGAAAGAATTCAGGTCAACTAGTCTCAATCCAGAGTATATTCCCAATCACAGTCCTCAAGAGTGTCAAAGAACTAATTAGGGCTTGCCCAGAAAATTGCCTACAAAATTCTTATTTGATTTGTGCAAAAACGTGTTAAGATTTAAAATGTCTCTTTGAGAAGTGGGGGTCCAAAAATGTCCAGGTCCCTGCTTGGATTCCTAGTTGTCAGTTCAGCAGCTTGGATTCTTCTAGGAGGAGGAAAGAAATTACAATCCAAACATTGATGTAGTCAAGGTCTTTGCAGTGTGAAAGGTCCTAAGGTGTGTAACTTCTCCTCATTATTTCTTTCCTAATCCTCACTTACTGTTTTCTAGAAGCTGTGGACACTAGGAACAACATTACTGTAGAAGGATCCAGGAAGAGGAGAGGTAAGGAAACAATGAGTGTTTCCATGCTTTTGGTGTAACAGAGAAGACATTTGTTGCTAGAATTACTATTGTTGTTGTGTATGGCAATGGGGTAAACTGTGGTGACCTCCCTGAAGCACTCCTCACCCTGGGAACCTGTTATATTAATGACAAGGGCACTGTACACATATGATTAAGCTAAGAACCTTGAAGGGGAAGTTGTTTTTGCCTGTTGGTATACAGGTGACTGATCTGATTTATGGTTTTTTAGAAGTGGGCAACCTTTCTTAGATGCAGAGAGAGGAAATGACTATGCAGGAATACTCAGAAGGATGCAAGACTAGTGAGTTTGAGGATGCAGGGAGGGACCAAGAAATGTGGCAACCTTGAGAACATGGAAAGGCAAAGAAATAGGTTCTCCCATAGAATCTCTGGGAACAGATGAAGAGCTGTGGACAGCTGGACTCAGCCTGGTAAGACCCACATCAGACATCTAACTGACATGGTGCTGAGATCAACTTGTGCTGTTTTAAACTACTGAACTTTTAGTAATTTGTTCCAAGAGCAGTAAAGAGTGGTAAGTATTTTGGAATACTCAAGGAACTGCATAACAGTGGCCATGACAGTGACAGGCCACACATATGATATGTGTATTGCTCTGTGGGGTTTAAAGTCACCTGATGACACATTGCTCAGAATGCACCCAATGAGTAAGCAATGAACAAGTATGCTGAAGGTGGAATGTGGCTCTAGCACATTCCTAAAAATTCACTAGTAGCTTTGAAATTAGGCAAAGAGGAGAAACTGACAAATTTGTTTGTCAGTTGTCTTTTTTTTTTTTTTTTTGAAACTGGGTCTCACTGTGTAGACCAGCTAGTCTAGAACCTGCTGTTTAGACCATGCTGGCTATGAACTCACAGAGATATGCTTGCCTCTGCCTCCTGAGTATTGGGATTAAAGGCATGCTCCACCGAACTGCTGGACCCTTGAGGAGGAATTTCAAATACCATGGTAGCAAAGGCTTGGGGTGCCCTGAGTGATATGAAAGACACAGTGAGAACTCAGGGAGACGTGAAGACTACTCTGGAGAAAACCTACATCCCTCAGTTTACATCCTTCTGTTTGAACATATGACCATTAAGTAGGGCTCAGTGTCTTTGCAGTTCTTATTTAGGAAAAGGCACAAATCCTAAGTACACCCCTTGATGAATCCGGCTAATTGCATTGGTTTTACAATAACAATCCTATTGAGACACAGAACAGAAGCATGAAACTGAGATTTTCTGTGCCATCTCTTTGGTCCCTATTCATCAAGGCAGCCACTTATTGTTCAAGAACAAATTAATTTAGGTTGTTTTTTTACATGCTAAGTAAGATTTCCTGGCATGCTCTTTACTGTAAAGTTTCCTTCTGCAGTTAACTCACGTTGAGGAATGCTTGCCCGGGTAGTGGCTTCTTTTTATTGCTAAGGAGTCAACTTTGAAGAGCCTGGATTTGTTTGTGTGTTCTCCCAAGGCAGGAGCCTCTATGTTTCCAGCTTGGGACATTATGTAGAAGCTGAAAATAGGAGCACCCTGGTAGAATTCCCTCTGTGGCTCCATGTTTTCATATTCTTAGGGAAGCATTTAGGGGTGGCCTGCTGGTATATCAGCTAGATTTCTTCTTGTCCCTCCACCAATATCCATAAATATCCACAACATCCAGGTCACATCTCCATGAACCATGTCCAGTCCTTGGGTGAGGAAGGGCTACTGACTGGGTCATACATCCTATCTGCTCTCTGCCCTTGACCTTCACCGAGTGGCATCATCTCAGCCTTCTCAGTGGGGAGCACACTCCAGAGTGGGGGTCTGGCAATTCTGAAAGGTGGTGTCATCATTATCTCTAGAAAAAAAACTTTGTTTCTAGGAATGTCTTACCTACGATCCCTTTTCAAATGGCCTTACTTACCACAATTAAAACATCTTCCATTTTGATATTTCCTAAGACTCTTAAAAATTATTTCTTCTATCAGATTAGCATCATAAACATGAGATCCAGTATCAGCCATGTCTCTGCTCCATTCCTCTGCTGGTGCTGATTTTGCCTCTAAATATCTAATCACACTTTTGCAGTCTGAGTTAGCATTTTCAAAAGGCAAAGATTCGCTTAGTATTTTCTGACTTCAGAATCTGATATTTTTCTATTTACAGTTTAAGTTAATCTTTGCCAAAAAAATCAGTGAAGGTTTCTTTTGGGCCCTTGTATAATTTTAATAAGTAATTCAGACTTCCTGATTCTTCAAACTTATCCCAAGCATTTAAAGCTGCTAAATGACATAGTACCAAGGTGTGATCATCAAATTCAAGCTGACTTTGTAAATTAGCATATTGACCTTTACCTAGCAACTGATCCTGGGAAATAGCAATACCTCTGGCCTGATTTCATTGTTCTATGGCCTTCACTTCCTCTTTCCACCATGATTGCCATTGTAACTGAAGTCCTGGTCGCAATACTGCTGTTGCCAAATCTTTCCAGTCTTGGGGGATAATCCTGTTCTGAGTTGCCCATGAATTTATTATCTGCTTCACATAGGATGAATGCATACCATGAGAAACAACAGCTTCCTTAAATCTCCTCAAATCTAATATGTCCACAGGATGCCATTTAACATCTCCATTACCTTGGGGTACTTATGATCTCATGTTTATCTAGTTTTAGAGCAACGAGATAAACTAAGGTTAATTTTCTAACAACCTTAGGCTGCCCCCTTTCAGTTTCTTTATGCAGAGGGATGGTAGGCTCTTGTCTAAAATCTTCTGTCTGTGTCTAGGAATTTCCCTTATTCTCATTTATAAGTCTTTCTAAGGATGTCTAAATTCCTCTGTCTATGTCTGAGTATTTTTCTTATTCTCATTTATAAGTCTCTCTAATTTTTCTTCTAAGGCTTGTATATTATCGATCCACTTTTTCTTTCAGCAAGTACAGAAAGCCATTACAGCCAATGAGAATAAAGTATAAAATACCAAAATTTTAATAATCATAATTGGTATTGGTACAATTTAAGGTAAGCCATTCAGCTTTTCTTTTCTTTCTTTCTTTCGCTCTCTCTCTCTCTCTTTTTTTTTTTTTTTTTTGCTTCTTTTTTCAAGCCATATAAAATAGCACTATTCGAGGCTCTAAAGCATTCTAGTATGGTACTTCCCATCCTTAACTCTCTCCTTGAGGGTTTCCCTGATGACTTAACAAATCTGATGGCTTCTCAGATTGTCCAAAGCTGTAGTGATCTCTCTTTCCATGGGGTCTTGCCACCAGTGGGAGTGCCAACATGTTGTTTAAAAAAAGAAAGAAAGAAAGAAAGAAAACCCCAAATCGTTCAGATTTATTAACAAAGACTCAGAAGCCAGATGCTGGGGTGAAAATCTGCTAGCTCAGAGAGGCAGAGAGAACACCCAGCTAACCTACTCAGCTGACATTCCAGAGAAAACAGCCAAAACCCCAAACCCAAAAGCTTACTAGCTCAGCTGACAGCCAGGAGGAAAAAGCTAAAAGCTAAAAGCCAAAGACTCTTATTTTTTTTCCACATTGTCTTAAAACCCTTCTCTCAAAGTCCCTCCTTTCTACTTAATCTGTCAGCTGGCACCTTCCTCTGCCTGTTGACCTAGGGATATGGTTACTAAATCTTGTATATAGAAAGCTATTGGATTAATGGTGTGTCCTCAGGCTGAGCCACAGCATAATCACCTGCTTACAGTAAACAGAAATCTCTTGAACTAAAGGTGAGACATACCAAACAATACACAGGTTTTTACAGTTCAGAATCTCAGGGCTCTCAATGGGATCAAATATTCTGCAACAATATTTGGCTCTTGGAATAGATGTGATGTCTATATTATTTTTTTAAATATTGAGCATGCTCAACATTTGTCATGAAAGGTATTCTTTTGGGGTGGGGGGAGACCAATTAACCCTACAATACTTTTTTGAATAAATCAATCATAAATACATCTACATGGTGATCTTTCATACAATCTTATTCCTATAAGGTATAGATATTTCCAAACAGTCTCTGAAATCTGGTTTTAGGAAAGGTCTAAGAGATTCATTTCTTCTTGACAAAAGTTAAATCCATTTTCCAAATAATTATCAGTTTTGCATCAGGTGTATGAAATAGGCTTTGTAATCCCACTCAATATTAATTTCACCAAACTAATTTTATGCTCTTGACAATGACCCAGCTGTACTGATGACTGATGTGTACATTTTTGTTTGGAAGGAAAAAAAAAAACATGGTTGTGTTCATTTTTTTTGAATGCATAATTTGAAAACTACCTTATTTGGGCTGAGTTTTTTGAAACATTTTCATTCATGTCTCTTCATGTGTAGACAAATAGATTTCTTTCCACAGTGTCAATACAACTGAATCCTGCACATGCTTTAACTCTGCCTGGAAGAACATGGCTCCTTGTCATGAACAATCTTCCACAGGGCATGGAGAAAGTGGCCTGATGTGGCTGGATGCCTGCCTTGCTCCTTCCCATTTTCACCTGTACTCTGCTCAACTCTGCATTTGCCTGTGTCCCTCCCAGGTGGCAGCGGAGCTGGTGGCCAGGCAGCTGCCAGGGGAAAGGAAAGGAGAAGGACTCCAGGACGCTCTGCCCAGACCAGGGGTAGGATGGCTTCTGTGGGTCTTTCCCTTCACCCTCTCAGTGCACACAGATTTTGGTAAAGTTTGAAGGAATCTAAACTTTCATTCTTTTTTTTGGGGGGGGGGGGGAGCGAGGAGAAGCTACTTAAAGGTTGACATGGTGGCACACACCTGTAATCCCAGCACTCTGAAAGTCAGAGGCAGGCTGGTCTGGTCTACAAAGTGAGGCTAGGACAGCCAAGGCTACACAGAGAAACCCTGTCTCAAAAAACAAAGCAAAACAAAACAAAAACAAATAAAAATGTAGACATCACGTCTATTCGAGGAGCCAAATATTGTTGCAGGATATTTAATCACATGGTGAACCCCGAGACTGTGAATTGTGGAAACCCGCTTCTTGTTTGGTGTGATTTGGCCCTATCACAAACCTGTAATCCAAGAACTTTCTGTTTATTGTAAATAGGTAATTATGGTGTGGCTCAGCCCTAGCACACACCTTTAATCTAGGAGCTTTCAGGATTTGAGAAAGTTAGCCCTAGGTCAAGAGGCAGAGCACGAAACCAGCTGAGGGGGATTAAGCAGAAAGGAGGGGCTTTGAGAGAAGGGTATTTAAGACAGTGTGGAGAAGGAGGAGGAGATTTTTGTCTTTTTTTGGCTTTTTCTTGCAGGGCCATCAGCTGAACTAGCAAGCCTTGGGCCTTTCACTCTTGGCTTTTTGGAGTTTTGGTTTTTTCTCTGGGATGTAGCCTAATTTGGAATGTCAGCTGGGTGCTCTCGCTGCTTCTCTGAGACAGCAGCTTTTTACCCCAGCATCTGGAGCCTGAGTCTTTATTGGCAAAGCAGAAGGATTTGGGGATTGTATTTCTCTATAACAACATTCGATATCAAAAATTGAGTATCAGGTCAGAAAGGGCTCTCAGCTCCTGCTGTGAAGTGCTGTTGCTGAAAGGGATCCGGAAAGCTGCAAGGCCTGCCCAAGATGAGAAACCCTAGCTGTTCTGGACTCACTTTTGTAGACCAAGCTAGCCTCTGATTTACCTTGTAGAATGATGTGTACATTTTTGTTTGGAAGGAAAAAAAAAAAACATGGTTGCATTCATTTTTTTGAATGCATAGTTTGAAAACCACATTAATTGGGCTGAGTTTTTGAAAACATTTTCATTCATGTCTCTACATGTGTAGAAAAGCAGATTTCTTTCCAAAGTGTCAACACAACTGAATCCTGCTCACACTTTAACTCTGACTTCTGCCTGGAAGAACATGGCTCGCTCTTATGAGTGCTCTTCCACAGGGCATGGAGAAAGTGGCCTGATGTGGCTGGATGCCTGCCTTGCTCTTTCCCAATTTCACCTGTACTCTGCTCAACTCTGCATTTGCCTGTGTCCCTCCTAGGTGGCAGAAGAGCTGGTGGACAAGCAGCTACCAGGGGAAAGAAAAGGAAAAGGACTCTGGGACGCTCTACCAAGACCAGGGGTAAGATGGCTTCTGTGGCTCTTTCCCTGCACTGTCTCAGTGCACAGATTTTGGAATGGTTTGGAGGAATCTAAAGCCTTTTTTGAAAGAAAATAAAAACTACTCAAGCTTACTTGTCAGTCTGAGAGCAACAAAAACTGAAAATCAAAGTTGTTTGGAGCAAGGGTACAAATTGTATTTATATCGCTAATCTTATCTGCCCTAAGTTCTTCTTTCCCTCTGAGTTGAGCCTCATTTTTATGGAAATGCTTTTCTCTCAGAGGTTGGTTATTAAAGTGGCTACCTTTGGTGACTTGTAAACAGAAATCAGATCTACTCTTTCACACTCCTTTTCTTCCTCCCTTTAGTTGAGTTCTTTCTCATCTTGGACAGGCCCTGTGGCTTTCCAGTTCCATTTCAGCAGTGACAACATTCCAGTGACAGAGAAGAAGTTAAGAGCCCTTTCTGGCCTGATATCCAGTTTTTGAGACAGGAAGACCATGTCTGAAAGAACAAACAGCAAAGGAATAAACCTTCTTGCTTTCTCCAATTTAAAGCACCTACTCTCCTTCAGCCTGGACAAGACCTAGATCAGGACATGCAAACCAGGGCTGGCACTATCCCATTTAGTGTCCCCTGAGACTCGACCTCTATCCCCTAGCAGCTGGTGTTGGGTTGAAGAGAACCGAGATGACTGGTGCTTCTGCAGGCGTCTTGTCTGATGGGCTTAGCAGTGCAAGATGCTGGAGGTAGAGGATGCTCGCTCTCTCTCCCATGAGATGCTTCCATCACTTCCATAGTGGGCCTGTATTGTGAATTAGCTTAACATAAACTCCAAATCTCCCTGTACCTACACCTTAGTGGACTAGAGTAGACACTAGTGTTTTTACTTTTTCTCTTCAAAATGTGAGGATTAACCATCTGCAATGAAAGGTAATCCAGCAAACCCACTAGACCCAGAAAAAAAAAAAAAAACCTACACTGAGTTAGGGAGAAAAGAATTCTGTATTTCTATGTTTACTGGGTTGGCTGAACCTGTTGCCAGACCTGGAATGGAGGAGGGGTGGCCAGAGAAATAAGTCATGTGAAACACTTCCCAGTGGGCTATGATCATGGGATCTCAGAAGAGGCAGGAAAGAGATAGTCTCAGGCATGTCCTACCCTTCCAGTGTCCCGATGCATCTTCGGAGAAAGGGAGGAGGAGAGTCCCTTGGAAAGCCACTCCTGAGTGGAAGACCTTTTGCTGCTTGGTGATCATACCACCCAGAGAGAGGAAGCATGAACCTTAGTTTCCATAAGAGCTTATGTAGTTTACTTAACCACAGAGACTTCCTGTTTACTCATTGTGTCAGCGAGTAAGCATCTTGATGATGCAGCTGAAACAGAGTACAGAACCCTGGACCACTGCAGTGCTGCCTCCATGACCTGAAACTCTCAGAAGTGGAAACAATCTCTGCCACACAGGGTGTCGCCCAGCAGTGACTGTACACCGAGGTGTACAGAGTGCTGGACAGAAACCTGGGTTTTGGCTTTCTTTTCCTTTGATTGTATGGACTTGGACCTGTCCCTTGTGTCTCTTTTATTATTATTATTATTACACTTTATTCGCTTTGTATCCCAGCTGAAGCCCCGTCCTTCATCCTCTCCCAATCCTGCCCTCTCTCCCTCTTCTCCTCCCATGCCCCTCCCCCAGTCCACTCATAGGGGAAGTCTTCCTCCCCTTCCCTCTGACCCTAGCCTATCAGGTCTCATCAGGACTGTCTTTCATAGTCTTCCTCTGTGGCCTGGTAAGTCTGCACCCCTCCCTCAGGGGGAGGTAATCAAAGAGCCAGCCACTGACCCTTGTCTCTTACCTCAATTTCTTTATTTCTAATATAAGAGGGTTATTTTTGTCAATCATCCTCAGTCCGCTGCTGGATTGATCAGCTACTTCTCAAACTTAGTCTCAGCATCACAGACACACCACCTCACCCTCCACCCCGTGACTACCACCACCACCAAATCAAGGTCTCTGCACTGATGACAGGAAGGGCAGACTTAGCTTCTTTGCTTCCTGGAATTTCCTCAAGGAATTTTCTTTTCTTTTTTAATTTAGTTATTATGTATATAGTGTTCTGCCTGCATGTACACCTACATGCCAGAAGAGGACACCAGATCTCATTATACATGGTTATGAGCCGCCATGTGGTTGCTGGGAATCAAACTCAGGACCTGTAATCTCTGAGCCACATCTCCAGGCCCCAGCCCCAAGGAATTTTCATCTCTACTTCTGTGGAGTTGCATCTTTCCCTTTCCTGTATAGTTTTCAGGTTATTCTAGAACTTTCTGGGTTTCTGTATCAGCTACAGACACAAAACGCTGTTTTGAGGGAGAAATGAAGCAGGGCAGACATAAAGAAGAAGACATGGTCTCAGCACAACTCTTGGTATTTTCTTGCTGTGATAAAACACCATGACCAAAAAGCAAATTGAACAGAAAGGCGTTTATTTGGTTTACACTTCCACTGCTTATCATGGAAGGAAGTCAAGGCAAGAACTCAAACAGGACATGAACAGAGCATGCTTCTTTATGGCACCACCCACAATGGGCTAGGTCCTCCCCCATCAATCACTAATTAAGAAAATGCCCATTCCAGGTCAGGGCCAGGGCCCACCATCAACCATTTCAAGAAACTGCTCCCTGTATCACCCAGACAAGACATGCTCCTCAAATCCAACTTGTATATTTGACAAATTAAACCACATTATTGTAAAAAAAAAAAAAGAAAGAAAGAAAGAAAGAAAGAAAGAAAGAAAGAAAGAAAGAAAGAAAGAAAGAAAGAAAGAAAAGAAAATGACCTACAGACTTGCCTACAAGACAATTTTATGGAGTTCCCTCCTGTCTGATGACTTCAGCTTCTGTCAATTGACATAAAACTACCCAGCACACCCATATCTTCTCCATGCTTTCCCACTCAGTGTGCAAATGGTCTTATTATTGTCTACTATCAGCAGCAAAATAACATGGCTACTAAGATCCTGTCAGAACCACTACAGAGAGTTTCCCTGGTGTCAAATTTCTCTAAAGCGTCCTGGGGTTTCTCTCTCTCTCTCTCTCTCTTTCTCTCTCTCTTTTTTTTTTCCATAAATTTGACTGGGGTGGACAGTCTGTCATTATGTATCCAGTGATCTACTTTAAGAAAAGACTTCAAAGCTGTAGATTTGTGAGTTAGAATTTCCCAAGTGCCTTTCTACCTTTACAAGAATGACCAAGGGAGGAGGGGTCATGCATACCTGCAAAGAGAGACATAAGAAATCTTCTATTTCAGCCCCAAGAATATCCCGTACTGAAGCTGAGTGTTTCAGTGCTGAGCAGCTTCCTGTGAGGTGTGGTGGCGCGGCAGGGGTGTTATATAAGAAGAAATTCATGCAAGGTGGGTTTCATGGTCTTTACTCTGCAACTTCTAAGGAAAAGAATAACAAGTAATGGAATTACTTAAGTGTCACCGACCTGCAGTGACACCTGAATACCACCTGAGTGAAGGCTAGGGAAAAAAAGGGAGCAGGTCGACACAAAGGACACCAAGTCTAGGTTCTGATCAATGTGTCACTTACTGAATGCCAGGTTAACAGTTAAATAGCAGGAAGGCACAAGCAGTTTCTCACAGAGGCAACTTTACTTGGCCAAAATATACGCGGGCTCATTCAAGGTTACCCAGGACCTGCTGTCTGGTTACCATGGTTGCACGGAATTTATTCTCTAGTTCTCAGGGTCAGAGCCCTCTGCTGTAGAGCTGCCAGGGTCAGTCTCTGAGACACCACTGAGCTTTTTAGATTAGAGCCAGGGCCAAGAGGCCAAATTCCACTGCTCAGATATGCACTCCAATGTGGCCACTAACTCCAAATAGGTTACCACATTTAAGGAATTGGGGGGGGGGGGGAGTGTAGCTTGAAAACAGGAAGGGATCTAACCCTGCCATTTTTACACTTGAAAAAAATCATACCTAATAGATGCTCACAACATGGATATAGCCATGAGATGCACAGAGAAGCAGGAAGAAGCCCATGAACTTCCATCCACAGGTGGAAACTATTGTATATTTTCTTTCTAGCCAGACTTAAATGGGAAGAGGCCGTCAGCCTCTGCCTTCACATCCCTGGGTCATTAGCACCAGGGCATGGCACTTGTTGTGGTGAAACAGATGACCACAGGACAGAGATGCAGAGAACCAACTTCTTGCCTGGGCCCTGCCGAATGCAACGGTCTTATTCTACAGGGGTGGGGGCTTTCTGTGCATTCGAGGCCAGCCTGGTTTATACGCTGAACAACCAGAGTTACATGGTGAGACCTTGTCTCAAAAATAAATAAGACAATAATGGTGTCTATTTGAAAATTAATGTAAGATATTTGGTAATCATAGGCTCTGAATTTTTGCAAAAGAAATGCCCACACATGATGGGCTTTGCTGCTCCCTGTCTGTCTCTCCCCATCAAGATATCTAGGCTTGCTGTGCACTGACTTAAACTGGAGGGAGAGAAGTTAGCCTGGGTAGGTGGCTGCAAGCAGGATCTTAATTGGCGCGGTGGGTGCACAGGCAAAGAACACATGCCTGAGAACAGCTTTGGAGAACAGGTTTCTTTCATTGGGGTGGGGAGGGGTTATTTATGCCCCTGGGGAGATGGGCAGTGTCTCTGGGGCAAGGATTGTGTGGCCATGTACAATTGGCCAGGACAGGGGTGTTGGAAGATACTTCATCTGCTTACTCAAGGCTACAGATGGGTGGGGGGACCTTACAAGGTCGCACAAGGCGTGAAACCTAATAACTCTCAGGGTAATAAATTCTTACTGTGGCTGATAGTGGGGCAGCCACCTTTACGACACCAGGTTGGGAGGGGAGAGAGAGCCAACACCTGCCATTCTCCCCTGAAGCTCTGGGGCTGAAGCTCTCCTACAACCTCCCTCTGTAATCCTGGGCCATTACTGTCCTATAGCTTCATCTCAGATCTCTCTAAATATGAGGCTGTGGATGACAGTTAATAGAAATGATTGCATTGTGACTATGTTTTTAACAGTTTTACTAGCTGTAATTGATATACCATACAGCCAGGCAGTGGTGGCCAATGCCTTTAATACCAGCTGATGGATCTCTGAGTCTGAGGCTAGCCTCATCTTTAGGGTGAGTTCCGGACAGCCAGGGCCACACGAAAGAACCTTGTCTTGGAAAACAAACAAACAAAAAGAAAAAACCCAAACAGCCATACAGTTTACCACTTATGATGTACAGATCAATGGGGCTTTCTTCTTTGGTACATCAGAAACACCATTTTTCTCTCCATTTTATACTGGTAAATCCATGCTCATTCCCGGTTCACCCTCCTGAGCAAAAACCCACCTAATTCCTGCTCTATAAATTTTCCTATAATGGGTACCATTTGTGACTGCCTTCTTTCACTTAGCATGATGATTTCAAACTTCATCTGTGTAGTTTATGTAATACATGTTTGTAACTGTCAAATAACATGATATTCCACTGTATGGCTATGTCTTAGTTAGGATTTCTATTACTTTGATAAAACACCATGACCAAAAAACAAGTTGGGGAGGAAAGAGTTTATTCAGCTTACACTTCCCCATTCTGTTCATCACAAGGGAAGTCAGTACAAGACTCAAAGACTCAAATGGGAGAGGAACCTGGAGGCAGGAGCTGATGGAAAGGCCACCAAAGGGTGCTGCTGACTGCCCAGCCTGTTTCCTTACAGAACCCAGGACCATGAAGGGATGACACCACCCACAGTGGGCTGGACCCTCCCCCATTGGTCACTAATTAAGAAAATTCCTTACAGCTGGATCTTATGGAGGCATCTCCTCAACTGAGGCTCCTTCCTCTCTGGTGACTCTAGCATGTATCAAACTGACATAAAACCAGCTGGTACAGGTTATATCACATTATCTTTAATCATTCATCAATTTGGATCATTTATACCTTTGGTTATAATAAATAATGCTGCTTTCAGAAATCATATACAACATGTGTATAAATATACACAATCAGTGTGAGGCACACACATACAGAAGTGCTGGGTCATATGGTAATTTATTTTAACTCAGGAAGGAATCACTGAAATGTTTTTATGGTGGCCACATTATTTTCTATTCCCACCAGCAATTAAGTAGCATTCAAACCTCCCTCTATCCCTAGATGCTATTTCTTGTTGTTTTTTTTATTACTATTATTATGGTCATCCTGGTAGATGTGAAACAGTGTCCTTGTGATTATGCTTTACACTTTCATAATAAGGAAGATTTGGAACACAGAACTGGCTTTTTAACATAATCTCCTTTTCCACTGGATAATATTTCACTTAAGCTTGATGGTGTCTACCTCTGACTACAGGGATGGGCACACTTCAACATTCCCTTTAAATTGGATAGAAAATGGTATCACATAATCCTGAGTTACAGGAAGTAGCAGCAGTCTCCACTCTAAGCTGGGGATTCCACCTCCGCCTTGCCTGGGCACCTGAGCCTCTGGTTTTCCTCCAGCCTGAACCCCTAACAGACTGAATCCACTCGCCCTGTGGAATCATGTTTCCTGTTGTGCTTTCCTAGGTGACTCTGAAGAAGTTGCAAAAAAGGTGTGCATTGGTGGCGATTGTCATTTTCTTCATGTATGAAAATGCAAGAAATATGTATGGCTTCATGAAAGCCCTGCCAGGGAATCCCAGGGCTGAGCTGGGGACTCCTGAAGCCAGGGATGGGGCCTGACTCCTCTGCTATTGACTTTTAGCACAGTTGAGTGGCTCTGTTCAGCTTGGGGCGGGGGAGAGGGGTCATGAATCTGAGCTCTAGGGACACAGCAGGCTCTGAATCAACTTGCTCTGGTCCTACAGGAATTTCTGTGAGATCCATACAGACAGAGAATGGGGAATGGGTCACACCCCCTGAATTTGAAATCCTGGGAGGCTATGAAAAATCAAAGAACTGGAGATTGAGTGTGCGCTGCTACAATAGGACCCTGAAATTCCTGATCCAGGTATGGCCTTCTTACACTGAGGTTGGTTCTCCCAGGAGCATCCTTCTCTATCTACCCCCTGGGGTTTTCTATCTTTATGTGGTCTATTGATCAGAGTATCTGACATCCAGTATACATACATCTAGCCTGTGATGACAGGATAGTTCTGGTGTGGGAAGTCAAGCTGGAGTACCTCAGATGGGAACAGAGGGATTGTGAGGGGAACTTCTCGCTGTTGTGAAGTACCCACCAAAGAAGACTACTTGAACATGGTTTAAGCCAATAATAAGTCTTTTATTAGCTGGCAGCAACTAGTACTGAGCCTTTCTCAGGATGAGCTTTTAAGCACAAAAATCATGTTCTGGCTTGACATATTTTAGCTAACAAGAACAGTTAGCTAGAAGCAAAACTACAGAAGCCAAAAAGCAAAGTAATTCATTTAGAGATTTTCCCACAACTATGGACTTTGATAAATTAAGTCTTTGTTTTCATTTCGGCTGGTGGTGTTGCCTGTGTGCTGAGTTTTATGGCCCGAATGGTACTTCCATCATGAAGTCAGTTGTGCTAAGATTTGGAGGCCTGTTATATCAAGATGCTCAAAAAAAAAAAAAAAAAAAAAAAAAAAGGGAGAGGGTTCTAAGGAAGACTTTCTTGCTATTGGTCAGAGTCTGCAAGACATGGTGCAAACATCCTGAAAAACAAAAAACAAAAAAAACTTTGTTTTTCAAGACAGGGTTTCTTTGTGTAGCTTTGGCTGTATAGGCTGCCTCAAACTCAGAGATTCACCTGCCTCTGCCTCCCCAGCGCTAGGATTAAAGGTGTGCGCCACTCCAGCAGGAACCTTTAGGAGGAGATTGGAAATACCAGACTCAACGCCACAGATTGTAACCACACACTTGGATCTTCTATCTTTCAGAAAAAATTTCTACCTAACCCTTCAAGAAAACGTTGCCCGACCTAAAAGGTGAGTGTGGCCCAGCTTCTCCTAAGCTGACTTCACATGTGCCGCATATTATTTTAGGACTCTCTGTGGGCTGGTAATGATGAAAATCAATCTTCCACCCCACTCCCACTGTTAGTGTTTCTTGTTCTTTTCTTTGTTCCTATCTCAATACTCTGTTGAAAATAAAACTAGACTTTCTTTGAATTCTGGCTTCCTTGAGGTGGGAACAATAAAGAGCAGTCAGGATAGACCTTAGAGTTGTGGTTTGAGGAAGAATGAAAGTATTTTAAGGACTCAAAGTTGAAAACACAACTATGAATATGGAATACATAAAAAGCAGGGAATAATTATCTTCAGCTTAAACTTAGATTCCCCTACCCCAGGATTTTACTACTATCTAGCTTTAATGGAATCCAGTGGAGCAAACTTTCCAGGCAGCATTCAGGTAACAGTAGACACACAGCCATCTTCTGTCTTCTGATGCAAAGCACATTTATCACTGTCTGCCTGCTGGCTCTGGAGTAAATGAGAGCAAGGAGCCAGATGCTCTTGCCCCTACACTTCCCATGCTTCCAGACCACCTTCAAAACATTCACCAAGATAAATAGATGTTGAGTGTAGGATGTATATGAAACTACATGTCACTGTATGAGAGGGGCAACTGTATTTGGTTACTTGTCCTGTTGCTGTAGCAAGAATGAGGAGATTAGTCAAAGAAATGAATGCTGGTACTCTCTCGTTTTCTTCCTTTTATGCAGTTAAGTACCTCAGACTATGGACTGGTGCCCCCCCATGTGCAGGGGGTCTTCTTTCCTCACTTAAATATCTCTGGAATCACCTCCACAGATACACCTGGAGGTATGACTTCCAGGGGATTCAAGACCTCGTCAGCTGAAAATAAAGATCAACCGTCACAAGTCAACTAACGCCAACCACATCACATTACACCATGGCCCCTATAATATCAATATCTATTTTATAATACAAAATATATCTGCATCTCTTTCTGTCTCTGTCTCTCTCTGTCTCTCTCTCTCTTTCTCCTGTAGATGCCACATGACCAGCAGCCTCAGCCTCCTGTTACCATGCCTTCTCTTCTGTAATGGGCTGTACCTTCTAAGGAGGAGCCAAAATAAACTGGTCCTCTTTTACTTCATTTTTGGTCAGGTGTGTAGTCATAGCAACAAGAAAAATCCATCCAGCAATCAAAGGTGTGGTTCTCTTCTGACACTTCCCATAGTTTTCTACCTTCTGATAAGATGTACACACATAAAATTTTTCCTTGAGGAAAACTCATTTGCCTTTGGGAGGATAGTGCCCCTGGAGAGGAAGGTCCCGAGAGGTGCATCTTAGAGCTGGTGCTGACCTGGAAGATGTGTGCTACAGTGCTACCATTGGCTCCTTAGGAAGAGCTGTGCAGTTCCCTCTCCATCTGTGAAGGAGATTCTCCCATGTGGAGGGAGGCACCAAGTAGGATATAAACATGGTGAGCAGAATTAGGACAGGTCACAGTCTCTCTAAGATTGAGTGATTTTAACAAACTGGAAAGGGGACACATCATTCTTATATACTCTAGGTAGACTTCCACATAGGTCAGACGTCACTGGGATGCATGGCCCACTGAGAATGTAAGACTCAGGTCTTTATATCATTTGTAATTTGCAGCATTATCGGGCTGGTTTGAACACTTATCCATTGAAACATTTTGTCTCCTGGGTTTCTTAGAGGGAAACCACTGTTTGACCTATTCAGTCATCACTTTAAAGTCCAAGTCATTGAAACCTGCCTCATTCATTCATTCATTCATCTGTCTATCTATTTATCTATCTATTTGGAGACAGGGTCTCACTATGTAGACCAAGCTGGCCTCAAACTAACAGAGATCTGAATTTCTCTGCCTCCACCGCCTCATTGCTGGGATAAAAAGCATGTACCACCACACTCTGCTGAAATCTGTTTCCTTGTATGATTCTACAAAAACTCCCTGGGATGTTAGAGCCAGGAAAAAGAACTTTCTTTGAACCAAGCAGTAGTTTGATATGATGTCTTATTCTCCTAGAAGATGCACAGATCCATAAAAAATAGGTATGGGGGGAAAGAGGTAGATACTTTAAGAACAATACTTTAGACAGGATGATTTAAACCAATATTTTTGATCAAAGAATTCAAGAGTCCACTCTCACCAGTTCCTGGGAACCCCCTGCAGGTGCATGAGCCCATGACTTCTACAGGCTGAGGTGAAAGGGAGACTGAGAAACACTTGATAGGTGTCTTAGCTAGGGTTTCTGTTGTTACAGTGAAACACCATGACCAGAAAGCAAGTTGGGGAAGAGTTTGTCCAGCTTACACTTCACAGCACTGTTCATCACTGAAAGAAACAGAACAGGAACTCAAGCAGGGCAGAAACCTGGAGGCGGGAGCCAATGCAGATGCCATGGAGGGGTGCTGCTTACTGGCTTGCTTTTCCTGGCTTGCTCAGCCTGATTTCTTATAGAACCGCCTCCAGGATGGCACCACCCACCATGGGCTGAGCCCGCCCCCATTAATCACTAATTGAGAAAATGTCTTACAGCTGGATCTCATGGAGACATTTCCTCAACTGAGGTTCCTTCCCCTCTGGTGACTCCAGCTTGTGTCAAGTTGATACAAAACTGGCCAGTACGATAGGTCAGGGTATAGAGTCCTTAGTGAGAGATTAAGTGGTGGCCCTATATAGTTAAAACATCTCTATTAATTTTGCTGTTTGCACTAGGCTCTAATTTGTTTAGGTGGGGACTCCAAGCGCTTAATGTCTTCCTACCCAACAGCCTCCCTGTAATTAGACAAATAATGGCATATGCCTGAATCCCAGGACGTGGATGGTGGAAGCAGGAAAATCAGTTCAAGTTCAGCCTCTGTCTTTATACAGCACAGGACCATAGCCCAGGGAATGGTCCTCTGGCCTTTTGGTTGGGTCCTCCCTCCTTAATTAAACTAATTACATAATACCTCACAAGCATGCCCAGAGATAAGTGAGCCCTCACAGGTGTACCTTCTGGTCGTCTTCTGGGTGACTACAGAACCTGTCAAATTGGCAACATTAACTATCACAGGGATGTAAGATTTTTAGGCATTTGTTTCCTTTTCTCCCTTGTTCTTCTAGGGTGAGGAGATCAGCACTTTCTTGACAGTAATGCTGATTGCTCATGAGCCTTCGCTTTGATGAGGAGTGCTGTGGGGTCCACTTAGATTCAACACAGTTCAAGCACCAGGTCAATGCAGATAACAAAATTTTATTGAAATCAAGCCGCTACTGATCCATCAGGGATACAGAACAGACCCCTCCCTCCCCCTCTCCCCAGCTAGAATGTTAACAGTGCTTTTAAGCTGGAAAACCACAAACATGTGCCAAGTTACAGTTACATTTTCCCGCCAATCAGAACTGAGGTATAGAGGACTTTCCTAGAAACATTTCCTTGTGGTGCACTTACCCTGTCCTGATTGGTTGGTTTATTCAACTGTATTGGGACAATTTGCCAACCAGGATGTCAGTTATCCAATATCCTAGTTAGGGTTTTATTGCTGAGAAAAGACACCATGACCATGGCAACTCTTATAAAGGACAACATTTAATTAAGGCTGGCTTTCATTTTCAGAGATTCAGCCCATTATTATCATGGCAGGAAGCATGGCAGCATGCAGGCAGACATGGTGCTGGAGGAGGAGCTGAAAGTCCTACATCTTGATCCAAAGACAGCCAAGAGGAGACCGGATGTATTTCACACTGCACATAGCTGGCGCATTAAGACCTCAAAGCCCCGCCTCCACAGTGACACACTTCCTCTAACATGGCCACACCTCTGCCAATAAGGCCACACCTCCTAATAGTGTTGCTCCCTATGGGCCAAGCATTCAAACATATGCATCTATGGAGGCCAAACCTATTCAAACCACCACATGCATGTCCATGTTTCTCTGCCAAGCAAGGTGTCAGCTACCAGGGAGAGGCAGACAGATCTCTGTGAGTTTGAGGCCAGCCTGGTCTACAAAGTGAGTCCAAGACAGCCAAGGCTACACAGAGAAACCCTGTCTCAACAAAACAAAACACACACACAAAGAAAAAGTCAGTTACCCAGGGAGGTCTTCAGAACTTGAACTTTATTCAGAATGGAGGCTTTGCGCCAATGGCTTTGTTTGGTTCCTTTTTTACAGAAGAAAATTGGGTCTGTGTTTCTATGCAAGAGCAGCTTTGCTCTCCTGCCTTAAGGACCCTTCATGGAGCTGAATGGCACCCTTCCGCACTTCTCATGTATGGCCATTTTTAAAAGAACAAATAATGACCACCATCCTAATACAACCTATTTGGTGTATTTGGTAGACGTTGCTGGAGTAGGGAAAAAATGAAATAAACTTAACATGAGTATCCATAAGACTGAGGAAGGGGTGGACATGGCAGATGAGAGATATGGTAGAAGCAGGACGGAATCTCAGGTTTGTGGTGCATGGAGCATGTTATGTAAAATGGAAGTTCCAAAGAAAGATCAGGTTGCAGTAGGAAGATGGGATGCAGTTTAACAGAATGAGTTTGAGGTGCACCTAGGGAGCCCTAGAGAAGACATTGCTGAGCATTAGAACATGCAGGATTGCTGAGGAGAGGCGGTCTGAAGCTGAGGACACAGGTGAAAACCTGCAGCTGGAAAATGACTCTGACCATCTGGACAGACTGCAGCTAAGGATGGAATTCCAAGGAATCCCATCCTTTGTGTCAGGAGGAGAAGGATCCAGGAAGGAGAATGGTCCAGCAGTTAGGTGATAGAACAAACCACCAAAATGACGCCAAAGGACGTGCTTCTCCTGGAGGCAGAGACAGCCAGGGCACAGAATGTTTGACCCTGTCACCTTGCCCACGTACGTTCTCCCACACACTCATCCAATGGTGGACAAGTCCTCAAGCTAGGCTTGTGTTTGTTCCCCAGATGGTCACAAGAAGGCAGGAATTCCTTCTAATTTGAACAGGTGGCATGGCTAGTCTATAGAAGTTGAAGCCCTGGAGTGCCTCCCAAGACTATAGAACACCTCCCCACCACTAGAGAGCACTGTGGGTCCCTCCAGACATGGAGGAAGTAGGTATCAAAATCCAGCAGTAAATAGGAAGAACTAGTGAATCCTTTTAAGGAAGCGGGATTGCTCTCAGGGGCTGTCATTAAACATACATAACGTGGGAGTCAACAAAGAACAGAAGCAAGATCATTGTAAAAGTAAGAGCAACAAAGAACAATACACCAAATGCATAGGAGGCTCCCTAAGATGGCAAAAGGTCTCTTTTGCTGTTGGCCACACATTTAAAGCCTCACAGCCAGTGTAATGAAATGGCTGAGATGCGTTCTGTGGTATGGCTGGAGGAGACCTGTGTAGTTTGTCGGGTCTGATAACAGGTCTAAGCTAAATGTCCCGTGGCTGGCTCAGACATGCATTTTAGACCCTCTCATTTCCAAGAATGCTTCAGGTCACCCGGGGAAGGTGAAGGACCAGGCCTGCATGAGAAACCACAAATTTCAGAGGGCATTTGGAACTGATGAAGCAAATTTGACCATACAGTGTTTCAGTAGAGCTCACTTAGATCCACCTGCCTCTGTTTCTCTCTCTGCCTCTGCCTCTCCAGTTCTGGAAATAAAAGTGTGTGCTACCATACCCAGCTTGAGAATTTCCTTGCTTTTTAAGGCTGCACACTATTCCATTGTGTACTGTATGCTTATGTAACATTTACTTAGCCACTCATCTGTGATGGATAATTTTTAATTGGAAGGGCGCACACACCACAGTGTTCATGTGGGCATCAGAAGACAACTTTAGGGAGTCATTTCTCTCCATCTACCTTTACATGGGTTCTGAGGATTGAACTCAGGTTGTCAGGTTTTTACGGAAAGCACCGTAAAAACCCACTGAGCTATTTTGCAAGCTCTGTCAGGAATATTTGAGTTAATTCCTTCTTGAATTACTTTCTCTCCATATGACAGACTATCTGACAAGAAGCAACTTAAAAAAGGAGGGATTTATTCTGACTCACAGTCTAAGCATTGGTCCATTGACAGGAAAGGTGTACTGGTGGAAGCCAGTCACAGCTATGGTGGCAGGAATATGAGGCTGCTTGTTCTTACCTTGTTTGTCCAAGAAAGCAGAGAGACACCAGAAGTGGGACCAGGCTATAAACCTCAAGGCTCATCCTCCAGCTAGATCCCACTTCCCAAAGGATCCATAACCTCCCACAACACCACCACAAACTGGAGAGACAGCATTCAATGCCTTTGGCATGAGCCGTTGGCAGACATTTTACAACCAAATAATAATATTCTGTTGTAGCTGCCGTAGGTACATTGTCATCTGACAACGTAAATGCATTCAGCCCAAGTTTAAAACTTCCGATAGTCCTAACAGCTTAAAGGTCCAGAGTTTCTTCTGAGACCCAAGGCAATCTCTTACATCAACCCCTAAAAAAAAACAAAAGGGAATTTACTTCTTTCCAGCATACAATGATACAGAACAAACAGCCCCATTACAAAAGGAAGGAATAGACACAGCCAGAAAATATGAGACCAAATTAAAACTGAAATCCAACAGGACAACCCCACACACACATACCACACACAATAAAAAAAATAAAAATAAAACCACCCATGGGTCCACATGTGGCATCCGGAACTGAGGATGACATCATCTGTGCTCCAAAAGGCTCACACAGCCCATCCTCTAGCTCTGTTGCCTGCAGCAATTGTAGTTCCTCTCTTAGGCCATTTCCATCCAGCGACTGCAGCTTCCCTTGATAAACTTCCTATATTTCAGATCTCCATTACAATATAGACTTTGTCTTTACAGCTTCATGCACTGCAGGCTCAGGCGTTCTATGAATTCCATTCATATTCGATAAATATGACCCAATGTCAAACTTAGGATGCACCTAAGTTACTCTGTCTTATGTAAAAGAGTATGTTGGGGTTTTGTTGCTGTTTTCTAAATGTGTCTTGCTTTCAGAGACTTCTTTTGGGGGGGTTGTTTTTTGTTTGTGTGTTTTTTTGAGACAGGGTTTTCTCTGTGTAGCCCTGGCTGTCCTGAAACTAGCTCTGTAGACCAGGCTGTCCTTGAACTCAGATTTGTCTGCTTCTGCCTCCCAAGTTCTGGGATTAAAGATGTGCACCACCATTGTCTGGATGAGAGATTTCTTTTTACAAGCAGCTTTTGATTCTGTTTCCAGATGTAGGCTGACTCTGCACCTGATTGGACATGTGAACAGCCCCATCTCTTTGGTACCACCTATACAACACAAACTGATGAATTATTTTCTCTTGGAATAGAAAAGGATTAGGGTGAACTGATGTAGAAGCTTATGAGCAAATTAAAATCCTATCAGGAAAACCAGGCCCAAGATATCAGACACAACAGTCTGAGGAAAGCCTGTGATTCCTCATTTGTGCTCTAAAAACAGGACACCTAGCATGGTGATGGTCCCCACCAACCTATCATCTAACCACTTGGTCTGTTCATCAAGAGTCCAGGAAGTGGAGAACTACTGAATGCCCCAAGGCCTTCAATTCAGCTTGGTCCCTTGCTGTTGCCACAGATGACTCAAATTTCCATCTACCATCTTCTTATTGATCC
This sequence comes from Pachyuromys duprasi, assembly GCA_028658305.1. NCBI lineage: Eukaryota > Metazoa > Chordata > Mammalia > Rodentia > Muridae > Pachyuromys > Pachyuromys duprasi. Next base: position 62,433,633 of record CM053751.1, on the reverse strand, counting down.
AACCGTTCAATGCATCTGCTCATCCAATCATCTGGACCTAGTCCTGCCTTTTTGGCTCTACAACTGAACTCAGCTCTACAGCTCAGCCCTGACCCTGCGGCCGAGTACTCCAGCCGTGACTTCACCAGCTCATTTGTTAATTCACCCTACAGACTCCTGTGAATTTCCAGCAGTCTTCCAACTCTGGCTTCTCAGGCCTCCACAACCTTAACTTTTGATAGCTACTCTGTAACATACGGATCTAGAAATCAGGATGTAGACACAGATATATGGTGTGTATATGCTTAATGTGTGATGTAAGAGTTAATAATTAATGTTGGAATAAAGAACACCTGTTTGCCTTGGCCTGAATTATTAAGGAAAGTGGTGCTATCTGACACGTTGCTGCCAGAAGCCATTGTAGCTTGTGAATGTATCATTCAATAAAGTCTTGTGTTGTAGAAAGACATAAATATGTTCACCTCTGTCTCTGACATAGCATGCTCGTGATGCCCTTACACATTGCCTGGCTTCCGTAGCTTACTGGAACACTGATGCAAGCATTCATGACTCCATCACCCTTGCATGTTGCATGCTTGCAGAGTCAGTACCACACAGATGGTGCCAAGCTACTGTTAGCTGAAGCTGCAGCCTGTCCCCCTTGAGCAACTACCACAGCCTTTCTGTGGCTTCATGACTGAATTCAGAGGACAGTTAGGCAGCCATTTTTCAACAGGGTTTCCTTGAGGCTCTGTCATTTTAGACACACTCTCTTTTCCAAATGAATTTACATTGTAGTGTTCTGGAGTTTTCCATGGCTAGTTCTTGCCCTCAAAGCACTTGTCCTATTGTCCTCCTGCAAAGTCCGACGTTTCTCTTTAATGTTGCCAATTCCTTTAACAATTGCAATTACTTTACCTACACCTGCCCTGCCCTCAACTTCACCTGGCTTCCGGGTCCTTTCTTCCTCAAACTTCACATTCCTGTCACAACTTTAGTCAGGGAAAGCACAGTGAGTAATAACCATTCTATAGCCCAGATGTTACACTGTCTTCACTACATTTTCTTCACTAAACATTATTATTCTAAAACTCAGCCTCATTCAGATTTTCAGGATGCAGGCTAAAGATAGCCAGACACTATGTCTAGTGCAACATAAATGACCTCTACCCTGGGTCCTGCAGAGTCTTTCTGAAACCTCATGAACCTGGCCTTCACTATTACATTCGTATTGTTAGTCTCCCACTAGAACAGCCCATTGGACTCTAGGGCTACTCTAGCCTACAGGTCCAAACTCTTTGCATTCTTCCCACAGGGCTTTCCTAATGGCTATAACACCCCCCAATCAGGTAACCCCATCATGGACCCCACTTCTCTGTCAGTTTTCTGTGCTGACACACCTAACAAGAAGCAACGTAAAGGAGGAAGCATTTGCCTTGCCTCTTGGTTTGAGGGTACAGTGCATCGTGGCGGGGGAGGCATAAGGGTCGCTCATCACTGTGGTGGCAGAAGCATGAAGATGCTTGTTTACATCTCAGTGGACCCGGAAATAACAATATTAAATCACACATTTTTTGTTGTTTTGTTTTAAACTGTTTTTGTTTTTGTTTTGAGACAGGGTTTCTTTGTGAAGCCCTATGTGTCCTGGACTCCCTCTGTAGACCAGGTTGGCCTCAAATTCACAGATATCTGCCTGCCTCTATCTCCTGAGTGCTGGAACTAAAGGTGTGTACCACCACTGCCCCACCAAACTACAAATTTTAAGGTCCTGTGTGTTAGATTCTATAAGGATGATTGACTGGTTGGAATTCACATAATGATGGAGAGCTGTAGTGTTCTAAGTCTAGGGAAAACTTATCTTAGACTATCTTAGACATTCTCCAGAGCCAGGCATCACCCACCTCTGTGTTTGACCTAATAGCCCACGACTATGAGGTAAAGCTTTTTTTTTTTTTTTTTTTGGAATACACTGACAATCCCTTAGCTTCCTCCAGCCCGAACAGTAAGAATGTCATAAGATAGCCTCTGGGATCTACAGAAGTTTCCCTTGGCTGTAACCACCTATCCAACATTCCCACAATGTATTGAAAAATTGCCTTGATTTATGACTTTATTCTGTTTCCTTACTATTAAAAAAATCACAAAACTGTTGCCACATCGGAACGTGAGATTTTGGGGTGACCTAAGTCTGTGCTTCTAGTTTGTTCAGCCATACTTCACTCCAGAATTATTTCATATTTCCTTTGAGATGAAAGTTGTGTTTTTGCAATCAGTACCCCCCTCCCCAGTGACTGTTTCCTTCAGCTAGATCCCACATCCCAAGGGTTACACAATTCCCCAAAGCATCATCGCCAGCTGACAACCAAGCATCCCTGTACATGAGCTTGTGAAGAACACACTAATCTTAATCTGTTGTCTACTGAAAATAATGCCTCAGTGAAGAGAACTGGGCTGGGATTTTTTTAATGTTGTACTTCAACTCCTTTGGCTCTATGTCCAGAAGCAAGATTGCTAAATCATTTGGTAGTTCTTGTTTACGTTTTCTGAAGAAACTCCATACTGTTTAGTCACTCTCCGGTAATACAAAGTCTTTTGATAGTTTTTACCGCTAAAGAATAATTTCCAGTTTAGTAAACATGAAAAGATAATATCCCACTCTCCTCAAAATATATCCTTTATTTAATGGTCAGAAACTTAAGACTTTCTTTTGTTTTCTTACTATGAAAACTCCATGAAACTATTGTTATTTTGTCTGGGTTTTTTTTGTGTGTGTGTGTGTGTGCTTAGATTCAAATGTAGGGCCCTATGCATGCAAGGCTATTCTATCAGTTACCTGTGTTCTCACCCCATGAATATGTTACATGGGTATGTCACCTCTATCAGAACAATTAAGTTATTAAGCTTCTGACAGGTTTATTTCTCACTGTATCAGGCTGGACCTCATCATAGCATGCTCATGCTTATCCTGACTAGTTTTATGTTAATTTGACACAAGCTAGAGTCATCAGAGAGGAGAGAGCCTCATCTGCGAAGATGCCTCCAGAAGATCGGGCTTCAGGTAAGCCTGTAGGGTATTTTACTAATTAATGACTAATATTGAAGTTCCCAGCCCATTGTAGGTGGAGACATCCCTGGGCTGGTGGTCCTGGCAGCTAAGCAAGCCATGAGATGCAAGCCAGTAAGCAGCACCCCTCCATGGCCTCTGCATCAGCTCCTGCTTTCAGGTCCCTGCCCTGTTTGAGTTCATGTTCTGACCTCTCTCAGTGATGGATATATATCTATATCCATATATATATATATATGCCAAATAATCCTTTTCCTCCCTGACTTGATTTTGTCATGGTTTTTCACTGCAGCAATAGAAACCCTAAGATACATCCTACCCTCTGACTGAGTTCTTTTCTTCTCCCAGGTAGTCCCTGTTTTTCCTTCTTGTTACATTGCTAGTTGGTTCCTGTGCTTCTAGACTGCCTGTGAGTCCTCTGGGGTTGGAAGGTGGGAAGCGACTACCCCCAGCAAAAGCAAGTATTTGTGTGTTAGGTAGGAAAATTGCTAATGACTCTTTCTCCTTTACAGCTCTTCTCAGCACTTCGATCAGAGCACACCTCTCTGGATCCTTGTCTCTGGCAGACGCTTCTTACTCCACCTCCACCCTCTCCTCCCAATAGTACCCTCCAACCTCTTTTATCTGACAGCCCCTCACTTTGAGGCAGGAAGCCTTATGGCAGTCTTTTCCAATATCCTCAAGGCCAGACCCATCACGCTGTCCTCTATTCCCTTAAGAACGCTCTGGTGGTTCCAGAGTGATACCTCACTGGTTAAGAGCACTGGCTATTCTTCCAGAGAGGCAAGATTCCATCTCCAGCACCTACCAGACAGCTTACATCCATTTGTAACTCCAGTCCCAGGGGATCCAATGCCCTCTCCTGGTCTCCGAGGTCACTGCACACACATAATGCACATATATACATACATACAGGCAGGCAAAACCCACACACAAAATAATAAAAATAAAATAACTTTTAAAAATATTCTGGCTTTTTTCCCCCAGCCCCATCAATGGAGAATATGCCATTTTCTCTCCATCAGTGTAAGCGGGTGCCATTGCTTAGACGCCAGGCAGGCATCCCCAACTATAGTCTTTGACTTTCTTGAAAGAAATGAATAATTCAAGTTTTGGGTTTAACACAGGGCAAATCCCCAGTCCCAGCTGACACACCCCCATTAAGTCTGGGGTTACTCCAAAGCGCAGAATCTTTGTTGTTTACAGTCACCCAGCTGCTTCTTCTGACACTAGGTAGACCAGGCTGCTCTTGAATTCCCAGATATCCTTCTGTTCTACCTCCCAAGTGCTGGGATTAAAGGAGTGTGCCACCATGCCCCGCTCCAAGCTTTTTTCTTTTTCTTTTCTTTTCAACAGCAAACTTTTCAATCAAAGTCACTAGTGGTTCCCAGCTTGTGGCTCTCAGCCCTTTCACGGGGGCCTAAGATCATTGGACAGGAGATATTTACATTATGATCCATAACATCAGCAAAATTACAGTTACGAAGTAGCAGCGAGCTGGAATGTTGGCTCAGTGGTTAAGAGCACTGTCTGCTCTTCCAAGGGTCTTGAGTCCAATTCCCAACAACCACATGGTGCCTCATAACTATCTATAATGAAGTAGCAGTGAAAAAAAATCTTGTGTCTGGGGGTCAGCACAACATGAGGAGCTGTACTAAAGGGTCGCAGCGTTAGGAAGACTGAGGACCAGTACCCTACACAAAGGCAACAACACATGTGCCTTTAATCCCATCACTCGGGAGGCAGATGGATCTCTGTGAGTTTGAGGCCTGACTGGTCTACAAAGAGAGTCCAGTTCAGCCAAGGTTATACAGAAGAAAACAAACAAACAAAAACAAAACAAAAAACCCTGTATTGAAAAACAAAAAAAAAATTTAAAGAAAAAAAAATCCTACCCAGGGTCCCTCAGTATTAGGTTGGGTGTGATGATACATACCAATAATTCTAGCACTTAAAAAGCTGAGGCGGGAGAAACTCAAATCCAAGGATAGCTTGGGCTATACAGTAAAACTTTGTCTTAAGTAAATAAATTAATAAACATAGCGCTTCCTTCTTTACTCCCAGAGATCACACACACATATCCACAACTGTCCTTTGGAAACCTCCACAGAAGTAGAAAGCCAGCCAGACGGTGGTGGCGCACGCAATTAACTCCGGCGATCCAGAGCAGGAGGTGGACCTCTGAGTTCAAGGCCAGCTTGTTCTACAGATGGAGTTCCAGGACAGCCAGGGCTACACAAAGAAACCCTGTCTGGAAAAAAATCAAAAAGTGAACCAGAAAAAGTTTCGAAGGGAATCTCCTGTGAGTTAGAACAGCTGCACCCCTGCGCTGGAGGAATCACGGGAACCGCTACTGCTAGCCCCACCACGACTTTGTTTCTCTGGCCCTCGGCTCCTGACCTCAGAACTGTGCCGCATGACCCAGCTAAGCTCCACAGCCTTTCTTCCTCTATGGAGTCATCCTCACTCACTTTAAGGACCACCTCTGACCACCCACTACATCAGTCCCACCTCAGAACCTCTTGCATGAGTCCACTGTCCCCAGTCCTTTCCTTGCCGGTCTGAACAACCAGTCTGTCTAGCACAGAGCAAGCTCCGTCTGACCAAGCTTTCTCATATCCCGTAACCAGCTTCTGAGCGCCAGACACAGGGAGGCTACTGCTGGCCGAATCGACAGTGGTCAAGACCTTCCCAGCAATACACGTGCGTGTACACGCACACACACGCACACCACGGCCAGGGGTGCCCCACTGAATTCTCTGGTATTTGGTTCTGTTTGCCTCCCTTCATTTTGCCTAGAACCCCAGCCATCTCTGCTGGTATCCTCCTTCATACTCAAGCAGGCCTCCGTGTGCTAGCCTGGGGTATCCCATGTCTAGCACGGGCCTGCCAGGATTGGGGCTTTAGCCGACTGTGTTTCAAGACTGTACACTCTGTAGAAAGAAATTCTCAAAACTGTTCTCCTCACCACCTGCATCCCCCCGCCCCCGTGCTCTCCCCGCCCCCATCCCTTCCACCTAAAACAATGCAGTTGCAACTGCCACCAAGGCTGAGCTCCCCATCCCCCACCCCTAATCCCAAATCGTTTCTGGGAACTACTGTTGGTGAGACCAAGCGGGAACAGGTTTCTTCACTTGTCCGATATGTTTAGCACATGAATCAACTTGACACGCTGTTCTGTCATTGTTCTCAACCGGCCTTTACTGAGTGAGCCCTGGTCATAAGAACGACGCCTAATCCTAAACAGTGTGCGAACAGATGGTAAAACAGTCGCCGTCCAACAGAAACTTATTGTTCAGATTCCGGTTTGATTAAATAATGAGGCACCACGGGCACGCTGTGTAGCTTTACTTGTTTACTAACTCAGTAAGAAAACCAAGGGCAGAGTGGGAAATCAAAGCAAGCGTCCTGATCGGCTGCGGGAGAACGCTTCCTGGGGAAGGGAGACTTGAATCAAGCCTTTCAAGGATGATGTGTAGAGTGAAGCAGGGCAGGAGCGGGCAAAGCAGGAAAAAATAATGCAGATTCCAAGCAAACTAAGACAGCGGGGCTGAGTGGAGCCACACCTGCCACTTCCAGAAGACAATGAGCCACCGTCTCAGGATTTAAAGCCATCGTGAAGCGAGAAGGAGATGCGCATGCGTAAAATTAAGACCTGTCCCAGTCTGAAGTGGAGACCAGATGAGATGCCCCACCCTCCTGCACTGGGCTGGCATTCACCGGCCTGCAGACAGGCAGCTCAGCAAAATGGGGACGGGCTGTGTAGACAGCACCAGAGCAAAGACTTAGCACACTTTGTGCGAGTGGAACTGGAAATCCGCAGGATAAAGGAAGGAAGGAAGGCTTTGTTGCTCTGATTATGAGACCCCAGGAAGATCAGCGATTTCTGAGGCCTTGATTTGCATTCCATCTCAGAGATGTATTTGCATATCAAGAGCTCTGACAATCAGACTCAAATAATCAGCTTCATCTAGTAACCTACTTGGGGCCTTGTCCTTTTTCTGAAAATTTATAATAAGGAACACCTGCTGCCTTCCAGCCCAAAGCTTCAGATTTGGAATAAGACTTTGTAGCCAAAAGATTTTACTGAATTCTTATATCCACAAATATAAATTCCCTGACAAAATCAGAACCAGCCACTCTTCTGCAAAAGTCCCATCGGACATCTGGCCAGTGATGTCTGTCTGAATTATATAAAGAACTGAAAGACTGAATGTGTAGCTCAGTTGGTCGGCCTCTTGTCAAGTAGACACAATGTCCTGGGCTCCATCCTCTGTGCTATGTAAAATATGTGCTTGTAACCCCAGCACCTGGGAGATATTATGTTCAAGGTTGTCCTCAACTACACAGCAAGATGGAAGCAAACCTGGGTCAGGTGAAAGTCTGTGTCAAAAAACAAACAATAACAACAGCAAAAAAACCCACAAGCCAGTAAATAAGTAAATACATCTCAAAATGGCCCCTAAGTCAGCATACTGCAGAAATGCCTGTGCCCCTGTGTTGATTTGAAACAGCCAAGGTAATGGATGGAGAGGGATTATGGATCTCTATAATGAGTATCCTAGAGGTGTGACTCAGAGCACCTGTACATGGCCACCAGCACCTTCAACCTAGGTGCCCACCAATCAACTAAAGGATGGATAAAGAAATGCATGCAATGGGCAGGATTTGGGGGGAATTGGAGTAGCTGACTTTAAAGCCCTGTTGCACATAGAAACAACTGCAGTGTGTTGACAGGGGCAAGAGAGAAAGGGAGTTAGGAGCTTCTGTAAGGCTCGGCCAATACTTCCGGTTTGCCAACACCTCTGCTTGAAACCCACAAGCATTCCTGCTCTTCCGCAGAGGCATAGCCTTTCTCTTTGAAGTTGTTAAAGTAACATGTTTGTCCAAAGATGTAAAATAAAATATGATAAGTATTTTTTTCTTAACGATAATGATTCTCCCCCTAGAGTCCTATTTGAGAATGAGCACTGAAGGCGTGTGACATACAGCCTGTGTTTGTTTGTTTGTTTGTTTGTTTTTTAAGTGAATTAGAATCTCAGTCTCCTTTGCATCCCACTCCATCAGTGAACACCCAGGGGCTCTTGCTGTCATTTTCTCATCCCCCATTGTCAGTAAAGGAAACATTGTTTGGGGGACCAGAATGTACTAGACATAAGCCAATCTATGCTTTGTTAAAACACAGATGATTGATCAGACACAGTCATGTATGCCTGTAATCCCAGGAGGCTGAGGAAGAGTGCCAGGAATCATGGAGTCGGCCTGCTCTGCCTTAAGGGACATGTGTCATAGGTTGTTCAGGTCGGAGTCTGTGGCTCCTGGGGCTCTGTATGCCTTTCAGAACCGAGGTGCTCCCTGGGCAATGGGGCATTCAGGCTACCTCTGTTTCTCTGTTGTGGTGGTTTGAATAGGAATGGCCTCCATGACCTCACGTGTTGAATGCTTGGCTCATAGAGAGTGGCACTATGAGGAACTGTGGCCTCGCTGGAGTAGGTGTGGCCTTGTTGGAGGAAGTGTGTCACTTTGAGGTCTCCTTAGCTCAAGCTACCCTCCGTGTGACAGGGTCTCTCCTTGCTACCTTGGATCAAGATATAGAACTCTCAGCTTCTTCTCCTTCACAATGTCTGTCTGTCTGTATGTTGCCATGTTTCCCGCCATGATGATAACCTCTGAACTGTAAGCCAGGCCCAATTAAATGTTTTCCTTTATAACAGTTGCCATGGTCACAGTGTCTCTTCATAGAAATAAAACCCTAAATAAGATATTTCTGCTCCTTAGAAGTCAATGAACAATATAGAAATTTGACAGGACAATTGGTCCTAGACATTAATCTTGTGTACCCTGAATAGCATGCAAACATCATTGTATCTTAGCAACTACCCATTGTATTCTTCCTCTCAAGTGCCATTATGTTTTGTTTCTGATAAGGGTATAAGGAGTCTGCCTCAGTCTTGCTGTGACCCCTCAACCTGTGTCTGGTCAAGATTCATTTCTCACTGGTGATACCAGGCAATGTTGGCCTGGTCAGTAAGCACTGGTGCCTACACACAAGAGTATCTTAAATTTAAGGTCATCCTGATCTGCCTAGGCTGTAAAGTGTGATTCTGCCTCAAATAAGAAAGGGGAAGGACCAGTGGTGGTGACTCATGCCTTTAATCTCAACACTGGAGGCAGAGGCAGAGAATCTCTGAATTCCAGGCCAGCCCAGTGGTTTGCAGAGCAAGTTCAGTATTACCAAGGCCACACAGAGAAAACCCTGTCTCAAAACAAAACAAAACAAAACAAAACACACACACACACAGAGACATGCACAAGAGGAAGAAGGAAGAAGAGGGCTGGGGGAGAGGAAAGGGCACGACTCCATGGTAGAGCATTTGCTTAGCTTTCATAAAGACAGCATTTGATCCCAAGTTCAGCAGAACAAGCAAGCACATGATCATTGTGGTCCAATCAGAGGGAAGCCTGAAATCACCTGATGGATGAGATGAGAGACACCTCTCTAGGTCTGGAAAAGCTGTCCTCGACTCTGTTGGCCATCATCTTACCACCATAGAGGAACTAGCTTTAGGCAGTGATGGGGACAGGAAAGGAGGAAGGAAAGATGGAATTAGCGCCAGGCGTGGTGGTGCACGCCTTTAATCTCAGCACTTGGGAGGCAGAGGCAGAGCGATCTTTGAGTTCGAGGCCAGCCTTGTCTACAAATAGAGTTCCAGGACTACACGCAGAGAAACCCTTCGAAAAACAAAACAAACAAACAAACAAAAAAAACACTGCCGTTCCAGTGTTCCAGAGATCAAGGTTTGGTTTCCAGCGCCTACGTGGCTGCTGGCAACTGTCTATAACTCTAATTCCAGGGATCCAGCTCTGCACACTCATGATATACATACATATGTGCAAACAAAACACTCGTACACTTAAGATAAAAATGAAAAACATCTAAAACAGGGGGAGGGGTGTTTTCAAGCTGGGTATGATGGCACATACCTGTAACCTGAGCATCTCAAGAAACAGAGACAGCAGAATCATGAGCTGGAAGCCAGCCTCAGCCAATAACAAGCTCTGGTCTCAAAAGAAACTGAAATAAAGAGAAACAAAAACAACTTCTGGGACTGGAGAGATGGCTCAGCAATTAAATGCCCATTCTGCTCTTGCAGAGGCCCTCTGTGAGCTGTCTCCAGATGGTTAACAAGCATAGCTAACATTTGGCACACATACTCACACATGCAAACCTTTATATGCACACATGTGAACCTTCACATACTGTGAGTGCTAAAGTTATGCTTTAAGTTTACATTCCTGTGCTTAAGAGATCGATAAAACAATGCCTCTAACCTGTAAGCCCCACTTGCCCAAGGACAGATACTTCCTGGAATGCTGGGAGCTGTTGTTCATATATGATAACAAGCCACATGTTTCCACTTCTGAAAACAAGGTTGGTTGCCCCAACTGCACAGGATGTGCTTGATCACACGTAAGTGGGAGGTACATATGCAGAAAGTATGCCAGGATGTATGCTTGCCTCCAGTTGGATGAAGGCAGGAAGTACGTAGCCTTGTGGGTTTTGCCTTTTTAAACACCTGGCTAACATAATTCTTGGTCATTCTCCGGGAATCCCAGCTATGGACCTGACAACTATCCACCTTTCTGCCAGTATTTAATAAAGCTTGCTTCATATTTGGCTCAAAAATGGCAGTAGAGGTCCTTATTCTCAGCCTGTGGGATGACAGTATAAACTAGGGCACAGAGAGACTACTGACCCAGAACTCACTGTGGGTAAAAACAAACAAACAAACAAATGAAAGGTTTATTGGGATCTAATTGTCAAGGCCTTTTATGGTGGGTGGTGGCAGGTACAGAGAAGAGTGAAATGACAGGACAGGAAGCAGATCTTTCATGACCGGCAGGGTGGAGATCTGGGCTGATACAGGCTGTCCAGATTGACTGGGAACTAGGTGCCCTGACCTGAGACAGTTGACCTTTGTGAGAAGAAGGTCTCTGTTTCCTGGCAAACAGAAATCCAGGAGACCTGTTTGCTAGGGAGCAAAAACCTACTTTCAGGATTACTTACCAATAATAATCCTTCTATTTACCTGGTCAAGGTCCTTCTGTTTAGGACAAATTGCCACCAGCTCTGCGGGAGAGGAGCTTTGGAACTAGCAGTGTAATTGGCCAATACAACTCAGACTCTCATGTTTGTTTGTTTGTGGAGTTAGATAGAGAAAAAACAATAAGTTGAGCAGGTAGGGAGGCAGGGGAGAAGTTAGGGAGTGGGAAAGAATATGATCAAAATATATAAAAATTTCAAAGAAAACATTTTTAGAAAGAAAGAAAGCAGGAAGGGAAGGAAGGGAAGAAGGAAAGAAGAAAGAAGAAAAGCCAGGAATGGTGGTACAAAGCTGTAATCCCAGCACTGGGGAGACAGAGGTGGGCGGATCTCTGTGAGTTCGAGACCAGCCTGGTCTACAAAGCGAGTCCAGGACAGCCAAGGCTACACAGAGAAACCCTGTCTCAAAAAAACAACAACAACAAAAAGAAAGTAAGTAAGAAAGAAAGAGGTGTGGGGGGTGATCAGCAGGTAAAGCCACTTGCTGCCAAGCCTGATGACGTAAATTCAACATGATAGGAGAAACAACTCCTGAAAGTTATCTTCTGACCTTCATATACACACTACAGCACACACACATACACCAGCCAATAATGTGATTTTATAAAAGAAGAAAGGTAAGGAAGGAGGAAGGGGTTGGGGGACAGAGACTGAGCTCCAGGGCTTTTGGAACTAAGCCCTCCCCAGCTTCGTTGGCTGGAACGAACATGGCTTTTTTTTTTTTTTTTTTTTTTAGCCAGTCATTGCATGAGGATGGGAGCTACCATGTTTGACCTAAAACAAAGCATCAACAACAAAAGAAACAATTAGGAACTGAGCCAAACAACTGTGGGGTTTAGTCTTCTGCACTATCTTCATTACTGTTACCAGGTTTATACTTATCAATTTCCTGATTGCTTTAAAACCAATAATTGCAAGGCTGTGAAAAGTCCTGATTAACATATATAGAGATAGAGATATGTACACACACACACATACACATATATATAGCCCTGATAACTTTACCCTCACTATATATGTAACTAAGAGACCTGATCCATTTTTAAACTTTAAACAAGGAATTCCAAGACCATAAAAAAAAAAAATTAGAAGCAAGAAAAAAGCCAGGCTCTAGCACAGCCACCAATCAAACACCAATCAAATGCTCACTTTTTCTTGGTTGCAGTGAATCAAACTTCAGAAAGACTGTTAGCTGGGCAATCCCAGGAAGCTAAGACAGAAGGAATGGCATGAGTTCAAGGCTAGCCTGGGGTATATAGTAACAAGATAATTAAGTTACGGAGTAAGATGTTATCAAGAAGAAGAAGAAAAAGGAGGAGGAGGATGAAGTGAAAAACTGACATAATGAAAAGTGTGTCTTAAGTTTTGAGTCAATCAACTGAGCATGGTGGCACACACCTTTAGTCCCACCACTCGGGAGACATAGGCTGGCAGATCTCTGGGAGTTCCATAATGAGTTCCAGGACATCCAGAACTACACAGAGAAAACTCTGTCTCTAAAAAAAAACAAAGTCAGGAGACAGCCCTCACCTCTGTAGCTTGGGAGACAAGAGTGCTCTCTCCTCTCGCCGCCAAGGGGGTGTCCCTGAAAGGACCGGTGCCCTGCCAGACTGCTGCCCACAAACCTGTCAAACGAGGAACTGGCAAGAAGAAGAACAAGGTACTGGCAAAGGTGTTCATTTAGATCTAATTCCACTCTTTGCCAGATGACCTTCAAGCTAAAAAATCAGGTCTGAGCTATATGGAATGAAGATATTTTGGAGAGGTTTCTGTCAGTCTTTGTCTCTCAGGACTCACCAAGGCCATCCAACCCCCAACACCATCAGTTTGAAGCAATCAGTAGAAAATAAGGAAGAAGAGGTTAAGGGAAAGGAGTGTAGAGCTAAGTTCAGCATATTTCTGAGCCAAGTGTGATTTATGGTTGAAGGAAATATTTCCTAGGTCCCAAGCCAAACTCCTAGATGAAGAGTCTTCAGGGGAAGGGCTTTGAAGTCCTTTTTAAAAACCTAGGTATGGTGGCAAATATCTGTTATTTATTTACTTAAATATATATATATATATTATATATATGTCATATGGGTGTTTTTCCTAGAGGTATGTTTGTGCACACATGCATGTCTGGTGTTTAGGGAAGCCAAAGAAGGCATCAGATCACTAAGAACTGGAGTTACAGATATTGGTGAGCTACCACGTGGGTGCTGGGACTCAAACCCACGTCTTCTGGAAGAGCAGCCAGGTCTCTTAAAGTCTGAGCCATCTCTGCAGCTCATCAGGAAGTCTTTTAAGAATGCCTGTGAAAGCCGGGTGTGGTGGCACATGCTTTTAATTCCAGCACTCGGGAGGCAGAAGCAGAGGCAAGAGGCAAGCCAGTCTGGTCTACAGAGCTAGTTCCAGGACAGCCAGGGCTATTACATAGAGAAACCCTGTCCCAGAAAATCTGATATTTATGCAAATAATGTTTGTGTTAATTTAAAGCACAAGAAAATGGTTCTTAAACTCCAGGATGGAAAAACTAGTTGTTGGGTATTACAGACTGCCAAACTTCATCTTCTTCTGTGGTCAAGATTATCTGACCCTACCAGAACTACCACAGGGCAAAGATGTACAAAATGTTTGGCTGAAAATCAACTAGAAGTTGGACTTACTGGCATAGCTAGCGGGCACTCCAGTACACAGCAAGCTCCCAGCAGTGAAGGAATGGGAAGATTCATAACTCAGGGTTGGGAGTATTCACACCCACATGTACCTTTGTTTGATGTCTTCCTAAAACATAGCCTTGCAAACTTTCTTTTTTCAGATTCACACGTGAATTATGTCAAATTACAACACAGTTTAATAATATACAAGTGATGACTAAAATACTTATCAGGAAACCATCTACCCACTCCCTGCCCCAGCTCTTGTCCCCATGTTCTAAACAACTTGCTAAATCCTGAAACTGCTGATACAGGTTAAAAATATGATTTTTGGATTTACATATTTTTTATGAAAAACCCCTGCCTCCAACAATTCCTCTAAAACCCTGAAAATCAATGAAATAAAATAGTCTTTCAGGCAGGCATGGTACCACACACCTTTAATCCCAGCACTAGCATTCAGGAAACAGAGGTAGGTGGATCTCTGTAGGTTTGAGATTTTCCTGGTCTACATAGTGAGTTCCAGGATAGCCAGGTCTACACAGAGAGATCTTGTCAAAAACAGAACAAAATAAAATGAAATTTGTGAAGGCTTATGGAAGCCAGGGTTACACGGACCATGCTACCTAAAGTCCAGAATTGGGTGACTTTCTTAATGTATGTAGACCATTTTCTGTTCTGCCCTTCTGGGGATTCTCCAAGAGAACCTCCAGACAATGATTAATTGTTCTCTCTTGTCATCCAACCTTGCTGTAACATCAGGAAGCCAAGGCTATTTAGCAGTATGCAATGGAGATGATTGTGCAAAGACATAAATTTAGTAGCAAAGTATAGTGAAGCCAAATGACCCAGCTTTGGTCATGTGCCAGATAATCCATTTCTACCTTCATTATGCACAAGGAATGGGAAGCAATGGAGAAGAGAGAAACTGAAGAATAGAATATGCAGAAAGCATCTTTTAAATCTCCTCCCCTCCCGTCCAAGTTATATTTGGATTGTGACACAGATGAGGAGGCAGGAAATAAAATTGCAAGACAATAGACGTGACAGGTTCCAGAGATGGTCACAGAAGTATCTTCCATTCACACCTGCTCTTCCAAAATGGGAACTAACTGTTCCAGTCATCAAAAGGTGGGAATCTGCACCCCATCTCTTGAATCTGGGGAGGCTGGTGACTGCCTCGACCAAAAGAGAGAATGCTTCTGCTGTGTTTTAGGAAAATGCTTCTGCTGCATTTTAGAACCTTGCACAGGGATCCCTGAGTACCCATATAGGCAGTCCAGTGTTCCCCTCTGGGCACCATGCTGGAGCGACCATGAATAGAAGCACCAGTTGACCCCAGCTGAGCCCCAGCTAGCAGAGAAGCAGAGTGATCCCTCCTTCAGGTCCAAGCCTTGACATCTGACTATATCCCAGTAAGACGTCTCCAGGCAGAACTAGCCAGCTGAGTCAAGTTCCTGATGCACATAAGCTATAATTAATATGTGTGAACAAAAATTAAAATTGAATCTCAAGGACTAGAGAGGTGGTTTCATGTTTAAGAGCATTGGCTGCCCTTTCAGAGGACCAGGGTCCAATTCCCAGCACCCATATGGTGTCTCACAACTGCTTATAACTCCAGCTCCAAGGGATCGAAGACCCTTTTCTGGTTTATGGGCACTGCACACATATCCACACAGTCACACACATACAGTTATTTACAAAATAATAAAAATAAATCTTTTTTAAGAATCTGAGAGCTGAGATTGGCCTTGAAATGGAAAAGGAGAAAAATTATCCATGTGTGTGTTTTACAAAGGTGGTTATTTCCTTTCCTCCTCATTAGTCTCCTCCAGAGTCTGTGAAGATATTTATCATTATATCACTAGAAATTACCTTTCTAGGGTAATCTTGACTTCATTTTTTTTAGCTTGCCAACAAATTAACATAACAATAACAAAAAAAACAGAAAATTGAAACAACCTAAGGAAATGTAAAATTAATTAAAATAATTTAATTAATCAAATATTAAATTAAGCTTTCTAGAACTAAAGAACTGGTACCTATTGGAAGGGGGCAATATGTTGGAGGGTAACCAAGAACTGATGGTCACTTGTAGCAAAAACAAATAGTATCAAGTTAGAATAAGTGTTGGCAAACTTTGAAAAGGAATAAATTATACTGAAATGGAGAATATCTAGAGGCTCATTGAAAGCATGTATATATTTAATGTGTTAAAAATCAATATATATATTGATCTTAAGGGCTCTTAACTTTATGAGGCATTTCCTTTATTTCATATTAGTTTTGTTTCCTGTTGTGGTGACAAAACACCCTGACATAAGCAGTTTTAAGGAAGAAGAGTTTTGTTTCACTTACAGTTCTGTTACAGTTCATCACTGTGGGGGAGTGGAGGGAGTAGGAACTTGAAGCAGGAACTCATATCTACTGTCTAGAGCAGAGAGCAATGAGTTGATGCACGCATGCCTGCAGTTAGCTGGACTTCTCTACTTTTATACAGTCCGAGACTCCCTGTCTAGGGAATGGTGCCACCCACTGTAGGCAGGTCTTCCTGCTTCAATTAATACAATCAAGATAATCCCTCAAAGACAAGGCTACAGGCCAACTTGGTCTAACAATCCTTCACAGAGAGTCCCTTCCCTTCACGTGGGAAAATACTCTCCTTTTGTACTATTAGTTAGCTTTTTTGTCTGAAGTAGACTACTTATACAGAAAGTGATTATTATCATCATCATCATATTCCTCTTTACTGCCAATTTAAAAAAACCAAAGCAAAACTAACAACAACAACAAAAAACAACAGCTTTTCAGCTGGGCATGGTGGGACACACCTCTAATCCCAGTACACGGGAGGCAGAGGCAGGTGTACCTCTGTGAGTTCCAGGCCAGCCCGGTCTACCAGGTGAGTCCAGGTCAGTCAAAGCTACAGAGAGAAACCCTGTCTCAAAAATAAAAAATAAATACAAAATAAAAATAAAGAAGATCAGCTTTTCAGGACATATGGTGATCTCTTTTGGAATTTTTCAGCTGTCATTTTACACAAAAATTACCATAGACAGGGGGGCTGGAGAGATGGCTCAGGGGTTAGAAGGGTTATCTGCTCTTCCAAATGGACCCAGGTTCAATTCCCAGCACCCACATGGCAGCTCACAACTGTCTGTAATGACAATTCCAAGGGATCTGACACCTTCACACTTAATGCACATAAAATTAAATAAATTATTTTAAATGACCATAAATAATACCATAGATAATATGTAAGTGAATGCATATCATACCCCATAATAGTTTATTTACCTCAAATGGGTAACAAGCTGTCTTGTTTTAAGTTTACAGGAATTTATGAATCTATCAGCCCTACATCTGCTTAGACTCACAACATGACCAGACTCATGAGAGACAGAACATGACTCAGCCTGCCTGGGCTGCTTTTTGACTCACTCTTTCCATGCTCACTCTTTGCTGGCTTTGATTCCCTTCAGACACGACAATTTGTTCAGGCATGCAGCTTCCTAACAGAGATCCCCTGTTGTGCCCTGAAGCATCGATAGCTGATTTATCCATCCTATATGGAAACACTCTGTTGCCCACACTTCATCAGCTTCCTGAACTTCACCTAGACATTGAGAAGCTGATATAGTCTAACTTCTTCAGCTGAGTGAGGGCTCCTCTTCATAGCAGCCTTTAGTAAGAACTAATGCGAATGCCCCAAAAGGCAAGCTTTCTATCGATCACTTTTATTGTTGCTGTGATAAAATGCACCACAGAAGTGACTTGAGGAAGGTGAGGATTACTCTGGCCCACGGTTTAGGATATATCACTCAGCTTGGCAGGGAACGCCGGCATCAGGAGCATGAGGTAGTTAATCACATCATGACATCAGCAGATAGGAGGCAGACAGATGAAGAATGCTAATATTGACCTCATTTTCTCCCTTTTTTTTTTTTTTTTTGGCTGGACCCCAGGTCACGAAATGGTGCCGCCCATATTTAGGGTGGATCGTCCTAGTTAACCTAAACTAGAAGATCCTCACAGGCCTGCCCAGAGGTTGTCTCCTAGGTGGTTAGAATCTCCTGTCAAGTAGACAATCGACACTAACCATCATCAAGACTAACATCTCCAAGAACCTGTAGGGAGGGTTGCTAGGGAAGAAGCCTTGAGGTGTGTTACGTAGACAAGGAAAGTAGTTAATCTTGTCCCCCTAGAGGTCTCACAAAATGCCTCAGTAAAAACATTTGTCAAGCCTGACGACCTGAGTTCAATTCCAGAGACCCAAACTATGGAGAGAACTGATTCCTGCAAGTTGTCTTCTGCCCTCCACACATGCACCATGAGTGTGTGAATACAGGTACATGCACAACACACACTCATACACACATAATTATTTTAATTTTAAAAATGTCTTTTAAAAAAACAAGCAAAAACTTAAAGGTACCTCTGAGAGGCTCTGGGTCCCTCTCTATCACACGATCACTCTTTGTCTTCCCCGTATTTATTGCTGTCAGTCATGATGTTGCCGGCTTGTCTCCATTTCTTTCTCCCTCAGCATGGACGTCACAGGGGCAGAGATCTGACTTGTAATCCCACCATTGAGAGCAGTGTCTGACTCTCAGGGGCATTCGGCAAATATATTTGAATGAATGCGAGCAAAGGATGGTGATAAAGATGGTGGTGTTGATGACGATGCCAGTGTAGATGCTGAGACTGACTGTGTGTAGCTACAGTGAGCCAGGCACCATTCCGATCTCTTTACCTGTCTGTGTTCCTTACTCCTCCCAACAGTGCAATGAGACAAATGCTATTTTCATTCTAATCTATTCAAAAAAAAAAAAAAAGAAAAAAAAACCTGAAACCAGAAATGTTAGGTAAAATGTCCCAGATCACCCAGCTAATGAATGGCACACCTTTAATCTCAGCACTTGGGAGGCAGAGGCAGGCAGATCTCTTAGTTCAAGGTCAACCTGGTCTACACAGTGAGTCTAGAACAGCCAGGGCTACAAACAGAGAAACCACTGTCTCAAAAAGAAAGAGAGAGACACAGAGAGAGACTGAGAGAGAGAAAGAGAAGAAAGGAAGAAGGAAAGAAAGAGAGAGAAAGAATGGCAGGCTGCATTGTGAATCCCAGCAAGTTAGAGCCATAGGCATTTATTACACTGTTCTGTGATGGCGGATAAACCCTGGCCCTAACAGAGACTGCAGCTGGGGCACAAGCTAGGAAGGTACAGACAAAGGGACAGATCAGTTCAGGGCCTGACGAGAGTTCTGCTGAGAGGCAGACTGAGGTCAGAGTGCCCTTGACGCTCACAGTGGACTGAGCCCTCCTACGTCAACCGCTAATCAAGAAAACGTCTCACTATTGCCTGCAGGCCGGTCTGATGGAAATATTTTCCCAGATGACTCTAGCTACTGTCAAGCTGATGAAAGAAAAAAAAAAAAAAACACCTAAGCAGCTT
Source organism: Pachyuromys duprasi (assembly GCA_028658305.1). Classification (NCBI taxonomy): domain Eukaryota; kingdom Metazoa; phylum Chordata; class Mammalia; order Rodentia; family Muridae; genus Pachyuromys; species Pachyuromys duprasi. Next base: position 62,414,397 of record CM053751.1, on the reverse strand, counting down.
TTGACTCCATTTTAAGTATAAATACAGAGACAAGCCGACTCTGCACCTTGGTGGCACACATGTGACATTATCTGTCTGTTACCACCCACCAGCCTCAGACTGATAGATAACATGCTTAAATTGAAAAGAGGACACCTTACAAACTTATCAAAAAAAAAATTTTTAATGAAGCTTACTAGGAGCATGTGGCCATAGCAAAATCATATCAGGCAAACAGACCTAAGCTTACAAGGCACACCAGACTGAAGAAAGGGTGTAACTCCCTCACCTAGACTCCATGAAGAAGAGGACAGTTAACTCTGCAAAGCCAATGGCTCCACCAGCCTGTCCCTGACCGCATAGTCAAAGGACCAGCAGGTAAGGAACTCTCAACTGTCCCAAGGGCCTTAGCTTGGCTCAGCTCACTCCCAAAGACTGTCCATTCATCTGCACGTTAATCCACCTGGACTTTACCTCAATGGTTCCCACAGTCCCACACCTCACTCCAGTAGCCAGACTCCATGCTGAAGGTCACCTCTGGTTCTGGCCTGACTCCGGAGACGCGTGTCTAACTCGTGCTCCCCAGGCTCGGTCATCTGAGCCTCCCATCCCACGCTCTTTTTGCAGACCCATCAGCTTCCAGCTTGTACCTGTCTCGGGCTTCTTCAGAGTTTCTTAAACTCTGCCATGGCTTTTGTAACATCCGTCCATACAAATACATTTACAGTGTGACGTGTGATCTGAGAACTGACTTTAGTAGTTAAGGTTGGAAGAAAAGAACCAGTGTTTATCTTGGCTGACTATCGGGGAAATCATTGGCAAACTCCTCCGGACAAAACTAATATTCCTTATGAATGTATTGTTACCCAGTGACTCCTGACACTGCGGGAAGACAAACGAACAAACAAACAAATGTGGTCGTCTGTGTCTGACTTAGTGGCTCACAACCTCTGTGATGCTGTTTTAAAGAGTCTGAGGAGAACTTAAAGGAAAACACACGACTTTCTAGTACCGGGGATGGAGTCCCTCAAGAAACAGGGTACAGAGGAGCTAACTTCTGCACTAAGGACATGAAAATGTGTTTGCCAGAGCGGCTGTTTTCCACCCGCAATTGGGAAAAGGTGATTCCCAGAGAAGTAGAGACCAGCTCAGCAAATATAGTGGGGCAACTCTTTTGGAACTTTGTCCCCAACGTGAACTTTCAATTCCCTTCATGTTGCCTGCTCCTCCTTGCTTCCCTTCCTTTGGACCTGCATTCTAGGTGTTAAAGGGGAGCCTCATCTACATTATTTCTTTAAATCACTGCTAAGTCTTTTATATTTCCAGAAGTAGCTAGGACACTTGGTGACCTTTGTTTCTTTTTCTTGTTCTGTAGTCAGGCTGGCTTTGTAACCATGGCTGTCCTTGAACTCTGGATCTTCCTGGGTTAGCATCCCCAAGCACTGAGTTTGCAGGCAGGCATGTGTCATTATGCCAGGGCTCATCTGATGACCTTCGAGAACCATCCCCACCCACTTCCTTTAGTCTTTAGTTCTATAATTTGCTCTGAGGTTTAACTTGCTAAAAAGTAATATATCTGCTTTTGAAAATGCAGAAACTAGGGGCCTTGAGAAATGGCTCCGAAGCTAAAGAAACGGAAAGACCATGCAGGGGGCCTGCATTTGCTTCTCAGACCCACATGGTCGGTAGATCACAGTGTCTGTAACTCCAGTTCCAGGGCATCCCACACCCTCTTCTAGCTTCCACAGGCACCATGCACACGGTACACAGACGTACATGCAGGCAAACAGTCATACACATAAAATAAAATAAATAGCTACATTTTAGAAAAAAGAAAGCCTGCCAGGTGCTGGTGGTGCATGCCTTTAATCCCAGCACTCAGGAGGCAGAGGAAGGTAGATCTTGATTTTGAGGCCAACCTGACCTATAGAGCTAGTTCCAGGAGAGTCAAGGCTGCACAGAGAAGCCTTGTCACACACACACACACACACACACACACACGATTAAAAAAAAAAGATAAAAAGAAAGAAAGAGAAAAAAGAGAAAGAGGGTTTTTAATTCCAGAGATTGTCTCCTTAATTAGTCTTTGGCATCTTTTGGCTGTATCTTCTTCAGGCTTCTTGGCAAAATGTATTTTCCTCAGGAACTTGGGGTTCATCCCAAGAGCCTTATAGTTTTGTGGTTGGTGTGGGTTCATGTCATTTCTGGGCCATTTTAGGACTAGTTATGCATGATGTTCTTGAACCAAGCCATGTCTTCACAGTCAACCACAGCCCCCCATGTTCCTGAGACAGGAAAGGGAAGAGCATCATTTATTTTCTCCTGAAATGGAATCTTGCTTCAAGCTCTATGCTGGCCTGAAAACTACTCTGTAGCCCAGGTCAGTCTTAAACTTGTGATCTTCCTGCCTCAGCCTCTCCAGTTCTGGGACTGGAGATGTGTGTCATCACTTCCAGCTCTGCTCGCTTGCCCTAGGTCCCAGGGAAACTTTTATACAGAGAAGCCCCACATGGCTCTAAGAAGGCACTTTTTCTTGACTCTCATATCCTGCCTAAAAATCCCACAGGGGAAAGGGGCCACAGGGAACTATGTGAACAAACCTCCATGGTTGCTTCTCTCCACAAGCAACCTTCTCCACACTGGGCACACAGTACCACAGGCCATTCCACCAGGTCTAGTTCTGCATACCATAGGTAGACTCTCCCTCCAGACGTCCAACACGCTACACTGAAAATATTCAAAGTTATGTGGTGGAAAGAACTGTCCGCAGGGGCTCAAGTATTTAAGCATTTGGCCCCAGCTGGGGAAGGTGTGGCCTTGCTTGAGGAAGTACATCACTGGGTGCAGTGGTGTTCTTGCCTCAACTGATGTAACCTCCAAGTGTCATGCTCCTACCACCGTGCATACTGCTTGCTGTCATGTCTTTCCCCAATCCAACAGGATGGACTCTTATCCCTCTAACCATAAGCACCACCACCGCCCCCCAAAACAAAACAAAACAAAAAAACTCCTTTTGGAATAGGTCGCTTTTGGTCCCCGTGTTTTATCCCAGCAACAGAAAAGTAAGTAATATAGATCAGAAGTCTCATCACAATAAGGAGAAACCAAGGGGCAAAGAGGGGAAGCGTGAGGAAAGCAGAGCTTCCCAGGGTTTCCTGGAACTGCAGGGGAAGAGGAAGCAAAGGCTGGAAAACAGGAAAAGCAGAGCACCGGTTTCCTGCAGCATTGTTAATGAAGGTCGGCAGGGGACAGGGGACCACAGCTGGCTACGGGGGGGGGGGGGAACCTCTTTAAAATAACCATCAGGTCTCATGGAGAGCTACTGCCGGGCATTGTTCTAAAAACTTTATGTGCTTTTTATGTTCCTTGATGAACATTTTGAAGAGACAGAACAGGTGTCTTTTTAGGCACTCAGCACCGTAGTCACCTCTTTCAGAGTTCCAGAGACACACAGAGTGATGTCGCCATCACCCCAGACAGACGAAGTCACTGAACTCATTATTATCGGTTAAAGTGATCCAGATCCACAGTCAGCCACTAAATGCCCTGCCTCATGCCGCCTTTAAGCTGGACTACTCCCAAATACTGGTCCTTTGGGATATTTTTGTTTCGCAGTGCTGGACCTCCTGCACACTGGACAACTTCGCTACCCCTGAACCATGTGACTGAACACTGACCCTATGAGAGAGTACCAGGCAATTATTCTGAACAATGTCAATCAATCAACTTGGGTTCGACTGACGGTACCTCAGGATGATATCTAGGTATCTAGATAGAAACAGAAATAGATAAACCATCAGATGCTATGTCACGTCGTCTTCTTTAAGGACTCTACAGAGCGCACTGGAGAGCTGGCTCAGTGGTGAAGAGCACCAGCTGCTCCTGGAGAGGACCTGGGTCTGATTCCCAGCACCCACATGATGGCTTACAACTATCTCTAAGTACAGTGAATCCAACTCCTTCTTCTGACCTCGGCAAGTACCAGGCACATACATGGTACATGTACATACTACTTACAGGCAACACATGCCTACATATAAGCATAAATAAATCTAAAATTTTTAAAGACAGCAGACAGGCAGGTCTGGGTGTTTAAAACAGGGTCTACTTACGTAGTCCTGGCTGTCCTGAAACTTACTGACTAGGCTGACCTCAAACACACAGAGACCCACCTGTCTCTGCCTTCCAAGCACTGGGATTAAAGGCGTGCACCACTACACCTCACCTAAAAAGAAATCATTGAAAGATCTGTGCAAGCAGCCTCAGCTGGATGCAGCTTGCATGAGCTCTCCAGAGTTTTTCTTTTCATCAAGATGAGTGATAAGCCAGACTTGTCAGAGCTGAAATCAGATGAATCAAAACTGAAAACCAATATGGAGAAAAAAAATTACTTTTTCTTCAAATGAAACTACAGTAGGAGAAAGAGGACTTAAATAGAAAATGAGAATCTTCTTTCTCCCAAGAGCAAATTTCAGCTGGGCCCAAGAGTCTTGTTTTTAGGGCTGTTTTTGTAAACCTGTGCATTTGTGGGGATTTTAGGCATTTACCTATACTGCCAGGGTCAGCGGTAGCCAATGTACCAATGTTCTTTAAATTGGTTTCTAAACTCCCCACTGGTGTGTGAATCCCCATTGACCATCACACTTTAGTTGGCCTTGGTGAAAGTCTTCCTTAGCTTCTTACAGAACAAGCTGATTGAGCCTAGCTGGGCACCTCAGTTGCTTCTTTATGAAGTGGATTGCTTTTGCAGCTCTTGAAAGTTTGTTCTCATCGCTGATGTCATATTAAACTCCCCTCCCTTCCAGTGCCCCCCCCCCAAAAAAAGATGTGATGAGAATTTAAATTTCGCAGAATTCAAAGAGCCTCTGGGGATTTTCGTTTGTCTGGATGTGGGTTTTGGTTTTCAGACAAGGTCCTGCTGTGTATCTCCTGGAACTTGCTATGCAGACCAGACGGGCCTCAGATTCACAGAGATCCATTTGCCTCTACCTCAAGAATGCTGAGATTTAAAGAATGTGCCACCATACTCAGCTGAGTCTTCAAGTTCTGTGACCCTCCCAATAATCTATGGTGCCTCTCAAGGACTATGGTAGCAAAGGAACACGGTTAGCTGAAGTGTGTCACCACTTGGAATCCTAGAACTCGGATGTCTGAAGCAAGATGATTATTAGTTTCAGGCTAGCTTGCACTACATAGCCAGACCCTGACTCAACGAGGGTGGAAAACAGACACCAGTGTTAGAAACTTCTACCCATGGAGTTTGTAGGCCATTCTTGCTTTAAAAAACAAAAACAAACAAACACACAAGCAAACACCACACGATCCCAGGTGGGCTAGAGATAGCCTGGTATTTAAGAGTACCTACTATCACTCTTACGGAGAACCTAAGCTGGGTTCCCAGCATCTACTACAGGAGGCTTACAACTGCTGGTAATTCCACCACCAGGGAATCTGGCACCTCCTGGCTCTGTGGGCACCTCCTCCTACATGCACAGGCAAATGCACATGCACACATACATGCACACACACACACACAAAAGTAAAAAGAGAAAAATTAAAGAAGCATAAACATATGCCTTAACAATGTGGGTGCTTCATACATTGTGTCACTCAGCTTTGCAATAACTTTGCGATGTTAAGTGTGCAACAGTCTCCACTTTGGGGCTGATGCCCAAGCCACATACACACGCGCGTTACAGAAGAGTTTGCTTATTGCTCGGGTTCGGTTGACTTAGACACCTAAGCACATGTACTCCTGGCTTCTGCCATGCTCTACTGCCTCATCATGCTTACATCATGGCCGACCACACAGTGCTAAGAGTTTCCCAGGACTGGCACTCTTCCTGCACAATGCATTGAAAGTGTGAGACCGTCTCCTGCAGGGGCCCAACCTGACAAGGCAGACTTAGAGAATCATCCAGGATCTAGAGGCTGCTGGTACCCACGGATATGTATGCATTCACTCATTTTTTTTCTTCTATTTCTTTCAAAAACCTCCTGTGACTTCTCAGAGTACAATACTTCACTAAACTTCGTTTGCAACATTAAAAGTTCTTTTTGATGCTATTGTAAATGAAACTGCACTGACGTGTCACTGAGCCCATTGCCTAGTCCCACCATTTCCGTGGATTTTCATCATTTTTCTATATATAATCATATCACCTGATATTAGGGATAATTTTACATTTCCCTTGTCAGTCTGGATGCCTTTATTGCCCTTTGTAATTTATTTTTTATTTTTTAGACAAGATCTCACTGTGTAGCTCAGGTTGTCCTGAAACTCACTATGTCGATAACAGTGGCCTCCAACTCACAGAGATCTGTTTGCCTCTGCCACCGGACACTGTGCTCGGCTTGCATCGCAATTTTTTTTTTTCATTAAAAATAGATTTAGGGCCAGGAAGTGCCTTTAATCTCAGCAGTCTGGAGGCAGAGGCAGATAGATCTCTGTGTGTTCAAGGTCAGCCTGGCACTGGTAACAGAGAAAGTTCCAGGAGAGCCAAGGTTACACAGAGAAACCCTGTCTCCAATAACCTAGAAAGAGAGAGAAGAAGTAGAAAGATTTAGGGCTGAAGAAATGGCTCAGCTGTTAAGAGCACCTGTTCTTCTTGCAGAGGACCCAGGTTCTATTCACTGCACCCAGTCCACATGACAGCTCTCAACTATCTCTGTAACTGCAATTCCAGTGCCTTCTTCTGACCACATGCCTGGTGCACAAATGTACATGCAAGCAAAAGACCCAAACATGAAATCAAGAAAATAAATTTTCAAAGGTTTCCTAGGGTAGGTGGGAGGCTGCCTAGGGAAAACAGATAGAATGAGGCCAGAATTACAAAGAGCCACAGGAAGGGTCTGAGAGTTATTTGACTGAGATGACCAGTTCCCCAAATTTACGATAAATCATACTCCTATAAACCTGCAAGATTCCAGGCTTGGGAGGTCATGGATCTTGACCTTCAAGGCTTCTTGTATACATTTTCTTTTCACTGTAATAAATGATCAACAGAAGCAACTCAAGGAAGAAACTCTTGCTTTAGCTCAAGGCTCCACAGATGCAGTCTTTGGTGGCGAAGAGGGCACAGCTGTGGAGAAGCTGCACCGGGACAGCAGCATGTGTCGCGTCCCTTTACCTCTTCTGGATCAGAAAGTAGAGCCAGTACCAGAAGCAGGGAGAGTCCTCAAAGTCTGCCCACAGCCACTCGCTTCTGCTAGCCACACCATGTGTCCCAAATGTTCCATAACAACACCGGTGGCTGGGGACAAAGTGTTCAGAGTCATGAGCCTGTGGGAGACGTCTCACACTCAACTCAAGCCTTTTAAAAACAGATGGAGCATCTGTACTTGAGACACTTGCTTGGAATTCTATTCCTTTTCTAAAAAATAAGCAAGCTCTCTTCTAGCCCAGACTGACCTTGAACTCCCCAAGGGCTAGGATCATAGATGTGAGCCACCACACCTGGCTTTGCAATCTTGACTGGCTGTCAAAAGCCTGTTTGGTACGCATGTCATCTGAATGGAACAGCCTGAGGGAGTTCTCACCACCCATTTGTTCAGCTGTCATTATCAGAGGACTGTTCCTGCCAATGTCCTCATGTAGTCATTCTTCCCAATCATCTTGATTATTAAGATGAATCTAGGAAGGCTGCAGATGTGGCTCAGTCGGGGGAGCGCACTTGCCTAGCATGCACTCAGTCCTGGGTTTCATCCCCAGAGTTGCATAAACTGGCTGTGGTGTGGTGGTATATGCCAACAAATCCCAGCACTTGGGAAGTGGAGGCAAGAAGATGAGAAGTTCAAACCCATCCTCAGCTACATAGCCGCTTCCAGGCTAACCTGAGGCACATGAGCTGCTGTCCCTCAAAAACTAAAAAAATAAATTAAAATAAAAACAAAAGCAATGACAATATAAAATAGACACGAATGTTTCATGGAAAGAAAGTGGAGAAGGAACAGAAATCCATCCATGGTGGGCAGCGTAACTGCTCCCACCCCCCAAAGAAATCTGTATCCTAATCAGGAACCTATGACTATGTGTGACCTTAAATGGCAGGAGAATCAAGGTAGCAGATGGAAGGACATTGCTAGTCAGCTGGCCTTAAAATAGATGTGTGAATTATCTATCTAGGCAGAACCAAGATAACTCCAGGGTCCATGCAAGTACAAGGGAAGGGGCTGGAAAGAGCGCTCAGCAGTAAGCCTTGTCTGCTACCAAACCTAGCTACTGCCCCCACCCCCGACCCCATAGGACGGAATGAAAACTGCATCTCAAATGTTGTCCTTTGAGTGACACACATACTGTGGCATGCAAGTGCATGCACCCAGCATCATTAAATAATACCCGTTTAAAGGAATTTATATTAAAAAGGAAGAGAGGGGGCAAACAATGGAGAGAGTAACCTGAGTACCCAAGACAGACAGAATGATGCAATGTACATGCTTCTGAAGACAGGGAAGTGGCTGCCAGCCAAAGCATGTGGGCAGCCTGCATAAACTGGTGGCTCAGCTCGAGCTGCCAGGAGGAACCCAGCCTTCAGTGTGCCAACGCTCTGAATTTTAGTCCAGTAAGGCCCATTTCGGGTTCTGACTGCCAGAACTGTAAAATCATGAATTTGTGTTGCTTTCAGCCGCTAAGTCTGTGGTAGTTTTTAGCAACCATGACAGGAAAGTACAGAACCGGTCAGGTTAGGTAAAAGAGCGCTTGTTTTGCGTATTTAACAAAACACTAAAATTCTCCCAGGGCACAAAGCATTATGTTGCCGTCTGTAAGTAACGGGTACTTCAGAAAGATGGAAAGAAGTGGTGCGCAGACAGGGACAAGGATGAGGGATTTTCAGTCCACTGTGCCCATGGGTATTGAAATTCCTCCTCTTCGCTCTACCAGCTGTTTTGTTTGTTTTTGTTTTTTGCTTAGATTCGTATGAGGGTCTAATTCGTTACTTCCTTTCTAGTCCAGAAAAAAAAAGTGGGGAGAGATTCCAACCCCCCCCCCCATCCCTGACATTTCTAGTCATTTCCTAAGGTTGCTAATGTACACAGCATTAACGAATCTCAGCCAAGGCGATTAACTTCAACCGGCCACAAGAGTGTGCCTGTGAGGAGGCCGCACATTTTTTTTTTTCCTCCCTGCCAAACCAGAATTAGCCGGTATAGGAATGAACCAACGTGGAGATCTGAAATTGCACGGATTGGAAGGAAGCTCGGGGTAGGCTCGGATCTTTCCAAACGCACCCTTTTTAAAGGCTCCGGGTCGAAAGCATCGAGCCTCCGGCTCCAGAAGGTTCACCTGGCCAGACAACGAGTGGAGGGCAGGTCCGGGAGCCCGGCACCCAGCGCACGGAGCCCGGCGAAGTGCCGAGTTCTGCAGGATGCTGGGCGACGTTACTGCTAATCCCTACGACCAGCGGCCCTGGGTTCTCCGAGTGGATCTGCAAGTTCACGGGTCGAGAACCGGAACCGAGTGAGATCGCAGTCCCTCGGGCTGCGGGCGGTGAGTAACCTGGTGCTGTGCTGAGCTGCGGCCCGGGGCTAGCTACTACAGAGTGGAAGCATCTCGGAGCCGGCGGATACTGGTGGGTACCGGTCGATACTTGAGACCCCGGCTCCTCCAGGGACCCTTGCGCGGCGAGAGCCCGGGACGGAGCAGGAGAATAGAGGCTCCTGGCCAGGGCGGCCGTGCTCCCTTGTCCTCCCCAAGCTGCGGGCGGGGATGCGCGCGGTCCAGGGTGGCGCGCGCCCCCGGGGCACCAGAGCGCGCGCCGCCCACGCTCTCGGCCTCGCGTTCGGGTGCTTTCGAGGCCCGAGTTCACGACCTGAAGTAGACAACGATGGAGCTAAAGCTCGAGACCTTCGAGGGTGCGGGTGTCCCTGTGCCGGGGTCCCCTTCGTGGGGATGGAGGCTCGGAGGGTGCGGCTTCACCCGCAGCTGGACCAGGGAGGCGGATGCTGAGCCCCCGGGAGCCGCTCTTATCCAGCATCTCCCGAGAGGAAAGGGAACAGGGAGGACCCAGCACAGCCATTAAAGGGCAGAGGCTGCCACGACCTCACAAGGTTTTATGAGCTCAACTCTGTTTAGCAATTAAGCCCTTTCTTCCTGCAGAAAAGTTGGTTCAGGCTCAGGCTCATTAGCAAGGATGCATGGGGGGGGGTGCTTTTTTTGGTATTAGAAAGATTCTCTTCCGCCTTGTCAAAAGAGAGAAGGAAAGAGGAAAAAGGGAGAAAGGGAGTGCAGAGAAGAGGTTGAGACTGACCATATGTTTGTTCATATTTGGACTTCAAGGGGGCACCCGTGAAACAACTGGCTCGCTTTCAGGGCTGGGGATGTACCCCCTTTGGTAGGGTGCCTGCCTAGCTTGGGTGAGGCTCTGGGTTCAATTCCCCCAGCACTGCCTAAATCCAGCACTGTAATACAACCCCCATCCTCAGGGCCAGGGGTGGGAGGATGATTTCGAGGTCATCCCCTAAGCCGGAGGCCAGCACAGATTAGGTGAGACCCTGTCAAACACGCATACAAACAGATGACTCAGTTGCCTTAGCTGTCGTTTAAGACCCTCGTACCAACTGGCCAGGACCATCGTGGCAAAAGCCATCCAGCACTGACCCATTGGAGGTATGACTCTATCCCTCCTCCACCCCCAACCCAACATGAAGCCAGCTGGAGTTCACTGCCCTGTAGCCTACCCTTGGCTGTCCTCCTCTTCGGCCCCTCGAGCACACCCTCTACCGACGTGAAATATCCTGTGGTCAACTAGTTTAGAGCAGGGTTGAAGGCCTGCGCCTCTGACTGCTTTGTGAAGAGATTGCAATTTCAGTTTGAACTTGTCACACAACCCCCTTCGCTTCTCATTAGAGCGAATGAGACATAGTTAAATTCAAAAGCTCAATTAAAGAGGAATAACTTGCTTGTAAACATTCCTCCCGTGACAGAAGTGTAAAAATGTTAATTGTATTTTAATCTATAATACACTCCAGGAAAAACTCCATTTTCATTTCTCCGTCACACCGCCATGCAGCCTACACTTCAACAGTTGTCACTTCAGTGCTACCTCTTTCCTCATTTATGGCTTTTATTTTTTTATTTACTCTTAAAAACTTTTCTAAAGATCTTTCACGGTTTTCAAGCGTGGTGTATGTGTAAGCACCTGCTTGTGTGTGTGTGCACCACGTTCCTCCGATGCCATAAGTCATCATGTCCTGTGGAACTACAGATAGTTGTGAGCCACCCTATGTGGGTGTTGGGAAGGAAACACCAGTCCTCTGCGAAAGGAACAAGTGCTTGTAACCGCTGAGCCATCTCCCCAGCCTTAAATGTATGTGCATGTGTCTGAGTGTGTGTGTGTGTGTTTTACCCACATGAATGTGTGTGCCCTGTGTACATGCAGTGCTGGGGAGACTAGAAAAGGGCATCGGGATAAATATTGAGTCGTACCCATCCCATCTTTATCGGGTACCCATTCCCAAGACAACTAGCCCATGCTGGGAACAGTGGCCTCAATCCATTCCTGAAGTTGGGCCTTTTTAGCATAGAACTTCCAGAGGCTCCACCTGTTACTATGGTTACAGTGGCAATTAGGTTTCAGTATGCACTTTGAACGAAATAATCAAATCATATCAAAGTAAACACTTGTTTTTCTGTAGATGTCTGCTTTGGCCTAGTTGGACAATGAATTGTGAAGTCAAGGAATGGTTGCTTTTAGAAAGATATAAGTATCAAATGCAAATGTTTGTTTTTATTTGTTTTTTGGGTTTTGTTGTTCTCTGTGTGTGTGTGTTCATGAAGAGAGGTCTCTTGAGGCCTTTGCTGTCCTCAAACTTGCTATATAGCTAGGGCTGGCCTTGAACTCCTGATCCTCTGCTTCCACCTCCACATGCCAGCACTACAGGCATGCACCATAATACTGCTTTGTTTCCCTGTTTTTGTTTGTTTTAAGATAGGGTTTTTCTGCATAGTCCTGCCTGGACCACTGGATACTCACTGTGTATCCAGGTTGGTCTCAGAGTCCCAGCAATCCACCTGTTTCAGCCTGCCGTTTTCTGTAAATACAGGCATGCTCCACGATACCTCCTCATCCACTCTTTCAGGGAGATTGGACAAGACCCCTGAGGGTCTCAGCAGGCTACCACACCTGCATTCTGAGTCATCTTCAAGCTATGCTGTCTTCTGCATCCATATTTGGGCCTCTTGCATGAAATTGCCCATCACATGTTAATCACTCATCTTTATTTATGATCAAGTAAACTGGAAATGCCCAGAGAAGTTCAATGGCAACAACATCTTTTAACCCATGAAATAAATAATTCAGTAAGACTATAAAGCTCTTAGCATTGCCACAGAAAAGTACTTAATATTTCAAGCACTTTCCCGTGGATTGGAGAACTATCATTTTATTTTGTGTATGTACATGTCTGTGTGTGTAGGTGTGTGTGCTTTTGGTCATGGAGATCAAAAATCTATGTCTGGTGTCTTCCACCTTTTTTCTTACTTGTTATGTTTTTAGTTTTGTTTTAATTAAAAAAGAAAACATTTATTGTGTATGTGTATTATGTGTGGGTCCGAATGTCTGCATGCACCACACACATGTGTATATGCTGTACCCACAGAGGTCAGAGGAAGACACTAGACCCCCTGGAGTTACAGGCAGTTGTGAGCCTCATGATGTGGGTCCTGGGAACTGAACCTCTGGAAGAACAACCAGTGCTCCTAACCACTGAGCCATCTGTCCAGTCCCTGGTTTTCCTTCTTATATTTGGTTTTTGTGGTGCTGGAGGTCAAAGCTTCGCTCACCCTAGTTCGGTGCACTTCCACAGAGCCACATCCCTTCTTCTTTCCAAAATAAGTTGGTTTCAGTTTCAACGGTAATAGTCAAAGTGATTGAAACATTCATATATATATGAAATGAAAATCCACTCTCCAAACCACCCTTTAACCTCAAAGCCTTGTTCTCCTTTTGCTATTTTTTGTTTTTGTTTTTCAAGACAGGGTTTCTCAGCCAAGTGGCAGTGGTTCACGCCTGTAATCCCAGCACTCTCAGAGGCAGAGGCAGGCAGATCTCTGTGAGTTAGAGGCTATCCTGGTCTACAAAGTGAGTCCAGGGTAGCCAAGGCTACCCAGAGAAAGCCTGTTTCTAAAACAAACAAACAAACAACAACAACAAAAAGACAGGGTTTCTCTGTGTAGCCTTGGCTGTCCTGGAACTCACTTTGTAGATCAGGCTGGCATCTAACTCACAGAGATCTATCTTCCTCTGCCTCCTGAGTGCTGAAATTAAAGGCGTGTACCACTATACCTACAGTCTTTTAAATTTTTACAGAAATAAAGTCTCCTCACAGACAGGTAGGGTAACAGGTGATGTGCCATCACTATGGTCCTTTGTCTCAACAACAGACATACTGGTACTGCTCACCTCAAGAGCTCTCAGGCTACAGCTGCAGGACATTCTGAGGTGGGCTCCCATAGTGCAAACTTTTTTTTTTTTTTAAGATTTATTTATTTATTATGCATACAATGTTGTGTCTGCATTTATGCCTGCAGGCCAGAAGAGGGCACCAGATCTCATTATAAATGGTTACGAGCCATTATGTGGTTGCTGGGAATTGAACTTTGAACCTCTGGAAGAGCAGCCAGTGTTCTTAACCTCTGAGCCATCCCTCCAGCCCTGGCTCAAACTCTTAACAGCTTACTCTTGCTGGGAAGTGAGGAAGGTAGAGCTGTCCGAAGAAGAGGGAGGTGTTTTTTTTGTTTCCACGTGTGATGAAATTCTTTACTGTGTGTTTCAGAAAATCCTTAGAAAAATGTATGCAAGTCACGAAGATATCGGGTATGACCTTGAAGACAACCCCAAGGCTAAGAAGGCCCTGAAGCCCCACCCGGACGTTGACGGTGGGTGGGCCTGGATGGTGGTCCTTGCTTCCTTTTTCGTGCACATCCTCATCATGGGCTCCCAGATGGCCCTCGGCATCCTCAACGTGGAGTGGCTTGAGGAGTTCCACCAGAGCCGAGGCCTGACCGCCTGGGTCAGCTCGCTGAGCATGGGCATCACCTTGATTGTGGGTACGTCCTCTGAGCTAAGACTGGGTGGCTGCAAAAGGACAGGTCTCTGTGGTGGGTAATGCATCACGTTCCTGAAACATGTCTGCTGTCCTTAGCGTCACCACCAACTTCTAAACGTAAAATTTGCCATTTGAGTATGTATGTATGTGTGTGTGAGTGTGTGTGATCAGAGGACAGCTTGCAGCTGATTCTCTCCTTCCACCATCTCTGTCCTGGGATGTACCTCAGGTTGCCAGACTTGTCACCGAAAGCCTTTTTTTACCTGCTGAGCAACCTCTGTGTCCCCAGCCCTGACTCTGTAACTGATGATTCATCACTTCTGCTCTTTTAACACTTTCTTTGGGATTGGGCCTTAGGCTCAGTGGTTCCTTGGAGACCACATTTCTGTTGTTTTGAGACAAGGTTTCATGTAGCCCAGGCTGGCCTTAAACTCAGTACCGAGCCAAGGAGGGCCTGAATTTCAGATACCCCTGTTTGCTTTCCTCACGCTGGGATTATAGGCAGGAGCCCCCTCACCCAGTTTGTTGAACATTTGTGAATGGCTTTTGGCACTGTTGGGAATCAGATCCAGGCCCCACACATGCTAGGCAAGCAGTCCAGCACTGCACGGCCTCTCCTGCCCATCATGATAAAAGATGAACCAGGATTGGCTACATTTCTGTTGATGTACTAGGACTCGACGACCAAGACTAACTTGTGGAAGAAAGCTTACAGTTCCAGGGGGATAAGAGTCCTTCACGGCAGGGAGGGGTGGCAGGATCCAGTGGGTACGGGGGCAGGAAGAGGAAGCTGGGCGACCACATCTCTGCACATGCAAGAAGCAAGGTGAACAAACTGGAAGTGCCTGGAAGCTATACACCCTCAAAGCCCACCTCAGTGACGTACTTCCTCCTAAAGCTTCCATAACCTCCCAAAGGGCACCACCAACCAGGGACAAAGTGCACAGATACGAGAGCCTAAGGGGGGCAGTTCCTACTCCAGCCACCAGTTTAAGAAGTTAAACAGGAGGATTAAGGGTTCAAAGCCAGCCTCAGCTGCACTGTGAGTTCCAGAACAGCCTGAGTACCTGAGACCCAAGGGGGCAAATATGCATGTGAAAAGAGTTTTGGTAAATGTCTAATTGGCTCCTTCAGTTCTTTGTTGGTCTTCTTAAAACTAGGACTGGGCTGGAGAGGTGGCTCAATGGTTAGTACACTTGCTTTTCCAGAGGATCACAGTTCAGCTCCCAGCACCTACATGGCAGCTTGCAACCATTTCTTCCCAAACAAGAGTCATAGGCAAAGGAGCGGACCTGGATTGTATTGCTCTTTTTGTGCTGTTCTGGAACTCTCTGTGCAGCTGAGGCTGGCTTTGAACTCCTAAGTGGTGCTTTGAGTGTTCTTTATTTGTGCATGTGTGTCTATATAAGAGAGAGAACGCCTGAGGGAGAGAGAGAGGCTGAGAGAGACTTGTGGACATCAGTTCTTTTCACTTTGCCAAAATGGCAGTTAACTCATGGCAGTACTTGCTGGTCATCTATGAATAACTCTTAGGAAACAAAACTAAGCCAGAAAGTTTGGATTGGAGTTCCTACCCCCCACACCTTAAACATTTCATAAGCTTGCATAGCAGAAAAGCTTGTCGCTGAATCTTTTCTGTTGCATGGCCTGCTGGCCTTTCACATCTCAGAGGGCTGTCAGTAGTAAAGCCATAAATCATACATGTTCTGTGGTGGGTCGCTTGGTCACCCAACTATGGCATGGTTAAGTGAGTGTGAATATATAAAAATTAAAACGTGGGGCTAGAGAGATGCCTCAATTGAGTGTTCTTTCATAGGCCCATATTTGATTTTATTCTTTAATGTATATAAAGAAATATCTTCAAACTTTTGGTATATCAGTTTCAGTTACTCCCAAGATTTCTCTCAGATGGTCATACCAATGGTCTGATGTTATATGTTATTCATATAATATACACATTTAATATGTAACACACACTATATAGAAATATATTTAGTATGTAGTAAGTCTGTTATAAGAAGTTAATTGAACTGTTGTCCTTAATGTCAGAACTTATTAAATAAGTCTTTACATTCATGTTTTAGATTATGCACTTTTAAAAACACTGGATGAGGGGCTGGAGAGATGACTCCATGGTTAAGCACATTTGCTGCTTCTGCAGAGGATCTGGGTTCAATTCCCAGCACCTGTCTAAGGTGGTTCACAATGGCCGGAAGTCCAGATCCAGGAATATCACTCTCCTGGCCTTCACAGCACCTGCAGTCACATGCATAGAGGCATACACATAATTCAAAACAAATCAATGAAGCTGGAGTGATGTCAGTGGTTAAGAGCAGTGGCTGCTCTTACAGAGGACCTGGGTTCAGTTTCCAGCACCCACAAGTACCTCATACTCTACAATTCCAGTTCCAGGGCATCTGACACCCTCTGCTGAACTCTGTAGTCAACAGGCATGCAATGGGGTACACATACATGCTTGCAGGCAAAACACTCATACACATAAAATAAATACATTTTTAAGCCAATAAAATGAATCTTGCTAGCTGTCTTAGTGCACACCTTTAATCCCAGAACTTGGGAAGCAGAGGCAGGTGGATGTTTGTGAGTTCCAGGCCAGCTGGGGCTACATGATGAATAAATTAATATGACGAACAAAGCAGGCCAGGCCGGGCTGGTGCTGAATGGCAGAACACCTGCCCGGTAGAATTCACAGTCTTCACTGTCAGTGTGACAGATTTAGTCACTAGGAGATGTGTTTCTGATGGAGTTTCTGGGGTGGTTTGAGTGAGGAGGTGAGACCCACACTGAATGTGGGGCAGCACCATTTCTGGGTTTGGAGGAAGCTGGCTGAGTTGTCTCTCTGCTTCCTGCCGACAGACACATATGACCAGGCACCGTAATGGAAGCCCATGACCTCGATGAACTCTGCCCTTTAACCCAACCCCAAACAAACCTTCCCCTAAGTTGTTTTTATCAGGTTGGTCAGCGAGAGAAAAGTAACTGAATTGCCTGGCGTGTGGGAGGCACCGGTTCTTTCTCCCACACAGGAAAAAGAGACCTCACAGGGAAATTTTATTTTGGTTTGGGCTGAGCAGAGAAACTCTTTTGAGAGCTCAATATTTTCATTTATTATTGAGTGTGGATGCATCACAAGTATACCTGTGACTATGCGTATGAGTGTGGGCACATGTGCCTGCCCATGTGTAAGGGTCAGAGGACAACTTTCAGGAATTGGCTCTGTCCTCCCACTGCTAAGTTCTAGGAACTGAACTCAGGTCATCAAGCTTGCATAGCAAGTTTTTTTTAACCCACTGAACCATCTCCCCAGTCCTAAATTAGTTTTTAGGTTGAAAAGCCCCACCCAAGTGTAATACTCCATGACTATATAAAGTGTGATCTCTCCACAGAGTCAAAAATGCACACCCTGGGGGATGCAGTTCAACTGTAGTGTGCCTACCTAGCATGCACGGAGCTCTGGGGTCCACGCCCCAGCATGTAGAAGAGTCCCAGCATTTGGGAGGTGGAGGCAGGAGGGTCAGAAGTTCAAGGTCATCCTTGGTTACATGGGCAATTTGAGGCCAGCCTGGGCTGCATGAGACCAAAAAACTGCAGCCTAATGGTCTCAGGAGGACTGGGAGAGAAAGGGGGTCCTGAGTGCACTGAAGAGAACAAGTCCTCTAAAGTGTTGTTTGCATTGGGTGCTCTTCCCCAGTGTTTCCTTTAGAACTGGAATCAAAACCTCTGATGTGGGTCAGGGAGACCGGTCAGTGGGCGCCTGCTACCAAGCCTGACAGCCTGAGTCGCACCCCAACCCCATGTGGTAGAAGGAGAGAATCCTCTCCCTAAGCTGCCCTCCCGCCTCCGCCTGAGCACGGTGGCACATTCACCGCGCGCGCACGCACACAGTGCATAAGTAAATGTAATGAGCGAGATTTAACCTAGTCTGCGTAAAGAAGCTAGGAGGCCAGGAAGAAGACAAGAGGCAAGGGTGGAAAGTGCCACCATGACAGGGTGTGACCAAGCGGGGGGGGGGGGGGGGCAGCCATCATGTGACCCAGCCACCAGCCTGACAGGGTGTGACCAAGCCAGGGGCCAGCCACCATGTGACCCAGCCAGTCCGACAGAGGTGGGAAACAGGTCTGTGTCGCTACTGGATTTGTATGTGTGTGTGAGATTTCTGATTTTTTTTTTTTTTTTTTTTTTAGTTTTCCTGGAACTCACTCTATAGGACAGACAGGCTGGCTTCAGACTCAGAGATCCACCTGCCTCTGCCTCCTGAGTGTTGGGATTACAGGTGTGCACCACCGTTGCCAGGCTGGTTTCTCTTTTTTAAGTGTTTATATATTCCATACATTATCTTTTAAAAAAAAAAGATGCATTTATTTATTATGTATACAGTGTTCTGTACAAATATACCTGCATGCCAGAAGATGGAACCAGATCTCATTATAGAGGGTTGTGAGCTACCATGTGGTTGCTGGGAATTGAACTCAGGACCTTTAGGAAGAACAGCCAGTGTCCTTAACATCTGAGCCATCTCTCCAGCCCTGTTCCATACATTTTAAAACTTTGTGTAAGGTCGAGAAAATGCATGCCAGGCTGAATCCTGTGAGACCACTAGCCAAGGGCTTCTGTGGTAGACTGAATGAGCCTGACTGCTTGTTTCCAGTCTAGAATTGGGTATTCTCTGATGGGATGGTGTACTTCTGGAAGGTTTTTAGGGGCACAAAGGTCCTTGTGCCCTCGGATTTTAGGGAAATCGGAATGTTAATCACTCAGGAGTGTCTCCTGATGTTTTGGGTTTGCCTACTTTATTAAAAATTTTATATATTTTTTAATTGGGAGGGAAGGGTCCATGTGTGAAGGTAAACAACCTGTAGGAGTCTGTAGGAGTCTGACAGCCTACCCAATCTACCGCGTGGGTTCTGGGGCTTGAACTCAGGTTGGCAGCTTTGGCTACAAGCCCCTTTTCTGCTGAGCCATCTCACTAGCCTTGGTTTGGTCTTCTCTAAGAAGCTCTGGTGATGCTTTATTTTTTAACTTTTTGTATGGGAACACTAAGACAACAAGGAGCCTCTAGTTAGTGCCTTTTCCACTGCTCTGTGGCAGGACCTTTCATCGGCTTGTTCATTAACACCTGCGGGTGCCGCCAGACAGCAATCATTGGAGGGCTGGTGAACTCCCTCGGCTGGGTGTTGAGTGCTTATGCAGCCAACGTGCAGTCTCTCTTTATTACCTTTGGAGTGGCAGCTGGTAAGCATGCTTTAAAATTTTTCATTTCAGTGTTTTGTGCATCAAGATGATGAATTTAACTGTGGGGAAAAGAGAGCCATTAAGGCATCCTGTTGATGGTCTAGAGAGACTGCTCTGGAGTTAAGAGCACTTGTTCCTCTGGAGGACCTGGGCTCCATTTCCAGCACCCACATGGTAGTTCATGGCCAACTGTAACTCCATTTCCAAAGGATCTGGGTACCCTCTCCTGACCTCTATGGGTACTACACACACATACGGTTTACATATATGCATGCAGGCAAAACACACAAATAAAATCAAATAAACAGGTGGCCCATGTCTGTAATCCCAGCACTTAGGGAGGCAGAGGCAGCAGATCTCTGTGAGTTCAAGGCCAGCCTGGTCTACAAAGTGAGTCCAGGATAGCCAGGGCTACACAGAGAAACTGTTTCAAAAAAAATTTTTTTAAACAAATTTTTTAAAAGACATTCCATTTTTGTCTTAGAAGTTGTGTGTGTGTGTGATTGCCATCCTATCATCCTCTGCCTTAAACACAGGATCTCTCCCTGACTCTGGACCTAAGCTAGCAGCCAGCGAGATACCCTCCTTGTCTGTGCCCAGCTGCACTAGTGCTACACAAAGCCACAAGTAGCTTTTTACTTAGATGTTGTGGATTCAAACTCAGAGTCTGGTGTTTGCACAGCAAGCCTTCTTACCCACCGAGCCATCTCTCAGACCCAAGAATCACTTTAGTAGATGTTAAGTGTCCTATATCACTAGAACTGTATTCGACTTCCCGAATACAACCAACACTAAACTTTCAAGCCAGCTCCTGAATGCTAGGGTATTCCTTTCCCCCTTTGAAGAATGGGAAAGGGGGATAGTGACACAAACTGAACAGAGTAAACAAAAATGCTAGGGAAATAAGTGGCATTCTCTCAGTGAGTGTAGGACTGGTTGGGAATAGTCATTTGCTCTCCCAGCTCTAAATGAATTAGCACAAACCACAGGCAGGGCCCGAGTCTCAGAAGCTAATCTAGTACACAGGCAGGGGATGGATTAAAACTGAACACCATGCAGAGCGGTTTTCATTCTGTAAAATCTATTTCTAGCCGTAATTTCCTTAACCCACAGGTTGTGGGGTTCACACAGGGAGCAGCTACTTCCCCACACGCCTGCCTTCTGGTGAGGCTGATTCTGCCTGAATCTGTGGGACCAGAACTCTCATCCTCCTCAAAAATGAATTGCTGAAAGCTATTTTGTTCAGGAAAACCATGGGTGTAGTGGCACATGGCACGCACAGCATTTGAGAGTCAGAGGCAGGCTGGTAAGATGGTTCAGCAGTTAGTGCACTGGCTGCTCTTCCTAGACCTGGGTTCGATTCCCAGCACCCACAACTCTAGTTCCAGGGAATCTCTGACACCCTCACACAGACATGAATGCAGGCAAAACCATGCACATAAGATAAAAATTAAAAAAAAAAAAGCCATGCTTGGTGGTGCACACCTTTAATCCCAGCACTCAGGAGGCAGAGCCAGGCAGATCTTTGTGAGTTTGAGGATCGCCTGGCCTATAAATCGAGTCCAGGACAACCAGGGCTTGTTACACAGAGAAACCCTGTCTCAAAAAACAAAAAGAGAGAGAGAGAGAGGCAGGGGCATTAGCAAAAGTTTGAGGTCAGTTTGCGCTACATAGAGGATTTCAGACCAGCCTCTAGGCCATAAAGTGAGAGACTTTCTCAAAAAAATAAATAAATAAAATCCCAGTGCTTTGGAAACAGAGGCAGAAGGATCTCTGTTAGTTAAAAGCTAGAATGGGTGGCTGGAGAGATGGCTCAGTGGTTAAGAGCACTAACTGTTCTTCCAAAGGACCTGGGTTCAACTCCTAGTACCCATGTGGCAGCTTGCAACTGTCTGTAACTCCAAGATCTGACACTTTCACACAGACATACTTGCAGGCTAAACACCAATGTACATAAAATATAAATAAATAAATAAATAAATAAATAAATAAATAAGCAAGCAAGCTAGCATGGTCTACAGAATGGTTCCAGGCCCTCCAAGGATACACAGTAAGACCCTGTGTAAAAAAAAAAAAAATCACAAAATGTCCAGATGTACATAACTATCATCCTAGCTCTCAGAAGATGAGGGCAGAATGCAAGGCCATCCTCAGCTATGTACATAATGAGTTCAAGACCAGCCTGAGCTACACAAGCAACTAAAAGTTATTTTGTTTGGGATGTGCTGGTGTATAGCATGTTTGTAATCCTAACACTTAAGAGCTTGAAACAAGATGGTTAAAACTAGCCATGAGAATGATGGTGCACACCTTTAATCCCAGCCCTTGGGAACCTCTGTGAGTTCGAGGCCAGCCTGGTCTACAAAGTGAGTCCTGGACAGCCAGGGCTCTGTTAAAAACAGAAACCCTGTCTTGAAAAACAAAACAAAAAGATTTTTGTCTTTTTATTCACTTATTTCTGTTTTGAGACAGGTCCTATGTATTCCCAGGCTGGCCTTGAGTTTCCCGTGTAGCAAAGAAGGACCTTGTCCCTTTGATGCACCTGCCTCCACCTTCCTGAGTATTGGGATTGTAGCACTGTGCCTCCAGGCCTGGCTTATTAAGTGCTTCATTCATGCTGGGCAAACAGCCTCCCATCTACTGTTCTCCTTTTTCAACCACTTAGTATCTGTGTGACGTGACGTTAGACACATTAGACTTATCACTGAGTCTCCTTATGCCTCAGTTTCCTTATGCGCAAACTGGGGGCAAATAAGAGTACCAGAGTACCACACTGAAATGACTGAAGTAATTCCCTTAAAGTACTGAGCACGATGGTACATACTAAAGGGCTTGGTGAATGGTAGCTGTCACAGAAACATGGTAGCATATGTGTAGCATAAATATGACATTATAAACTCAAGACTATCCCTTAAGACAAGAGGAATCAAACACGAAAGCCTGGTGTCAAGACTCTGGCAAGATGTCTC
Source organism: Pachyuromys duprasi (assembly GCA_028658305.1). Lineage (NCBI taxonomy): Eukaryota > Metazoa > Chordata > Mammalia > Rodentia > Muridae > Pachyuromys > Pachyuromys duprasi. The sequence continues at coordinate 62,392,150 of CM053751.1, read as the reverse complement.
ACAGGCAAAGGTACTTGCCTATGACAGGACTGGACTGTGTGAGTGGTTCTCAGATCCCCGGGTGGAAGAGCCGAAGCCCCTCAACCTTCCTAATACTGCCACCCCTAACGCTGCACCCTCATGTTGTGACCCCCAATTATAAAATTATTTCCATTGCTATTTTATAACTCTAACTTTTTTACTGTTATTAATTGTAATGTAAATATCTGATATTCCACCCCTGTAAAAGGGTCATTCAGAACCCACCGAGGGGTTGCAATCCACAGGGGTTGAGAACCAATGTCTTTTGACTTCCACATGCATGCCATAGTGTGTGTGTGTGTGTGTGTGTGTGTGTGTGGGCACACACGCATCATATATACACAATAATAATAATAATAATAATAATAAATTTTTAGAAGACATTAGAAAAAAATTGTTTTGGCTTTTCAAGTCAGGGTTTCTCTGTGTAGCCCTGGCTGTCCTGAAACTTGCTCTGTAGACCAGACTGGCCTTGGCCTGCCTTTGCCTCCATGGTGCTGGGATTAAAAGTGTGTGCCACCCACCACCTAGCTAGGATCAGAATTTCAAGGCCATCCTTAGCTACAAATTCCAGGCCAGTCTGGTCTATAAGAGACCCTGTGTAAAATAAGTAAGTTAATTTTGTTATATCATCAAAATCCACAGTATGCAATTCTACAGAACCATTCACCCAGGGCCTGCAACAAATAAATTGCAAAAGGCATTTGGGGTTGGGGGCCTGAAGTCTTTAAAATAGACATCAACAAACAGCAATCCTTGTTGGATTGTGTCTTAAACATACAAGTTTGGGGAGGTTGTTTTGTAAAGAACAGTCATTTATAAGACATTTGGAAATTGGAGCACCTTCTGGATATTTAGTGGTATCAAGAGATTATTTTTTCCAATGGGATGAAGATATGAGAACTATGCTATTTAAATGATTCCTACATTTGGAAATTTGTACTAAAATCTGCACACATGAGATAATATATTCTCGATTTGCTTCAAAATAATATGTGGTATTTACAAAATTGGCCATGAGTTGAGATTTGTTGAAGCTGAGTGATGGCATGAAGAGTCATTAAACTGTTCTGTTTTTAAAAGCTTCCCTTTAATTTGATTTAAACTGTTCCGGTAGAAGCTGGAAAGATGGCTCAGCAGTTAAGAGTGCTTGCTGCTCTTCCAAAGGACTGGATTTCAGTCCCCACCACCCACTTTGGACAGTCCACAACCTCCTCTAACACTTGCTCAGTGACCCCAATGCCTCTTTTGGCCTCTAAGGGCACCTGCACACCAGCACACACATAAACACTCAAAATGAATCTTAAGATCATATTACCCCGTTGATGAAGTCATCCTAGATTTTGGGGATTGTTTTTGTTTTTTGAGACAGACTCTCCTATATAGCACAGGCTTAAATTCTAATCTAGTCAAGAATGACCTTGATACTCATGTCTTGCCTCTGAGCTCTGAGATTCTGGTGTGTCTCACAACACCTGGTTTATGTGGTGGTGGGGATGGATCCCAAGGTCTCCTGCATGCTGGGCAAGCACTTTTTTTATGAGTATGATATTTGATACTCAGACAACACAACTCCCTCGTGATGCATTTTTCACGCGCATCCCTGTGGTTCATCCACACAGGGCTTTTTTTTTTTTTTTTTTTTAAGAATAACTATATAGATACACTCATGAAAGAGGCTTTTCTTTTTAAGAGACTTTATCTTTGCTGGGTGGTGGCACATGCCTTTAATCCCAGCACTTGGGAGGCTCAGGCAGGAGGACCTTTGAGTTCAAGGCCAGCTTGGTCTATAAGAGTTCCAGGATGACCAGGGCTACGTGGAGAAACCCTGTCTCTGAAAAACAAAACAAAAACTTTATCTTTAGAGATGCAAAATTAATCTCTTTTTTAAAAGATTTGTTTCTGGTACGTGAGATGTCAAAGCAAACAGATGTATTTAACTCCAGCCTGACACCCTGGGACCCACATGATAGGAGAGGGGCGGTACCTGTGGTCCAGGTGGCATGGCTGAGGTCAAATGGGCTGGCAGCTGAGGGCATGAGTGCAGGGTCTGTCTGATGGTGAGATTGTGTAGCTAGCTTCTGAAGGGACAATGTCTCAAAAGTCCACACTAGCCACAGAAATCGATGCGAGTTTCTCATTTCTTGAAGGATGAAGCTAGGGTTTTATATAAAGATACACAGTCATTTAGATTAACAGTAGGCAGATGCCAATTGACTCATGAGGGTGTGGCCCTGGTGATGGGCCATGGAATGATGTCTTTTTAATTTTTTAGTTATTTTTTTAAGATTTATTTATTTTTATCTTATGTTTATGAGAACTTTGCCAGCTTGTGTATCTGTACCATGTGGGTGCTGAGAACCAAACTTGTGTCCTCTGCAAGAGTAGTAAGTGCTCTTAACCACTGAGCTATCTCTCCAGCCCCTAGATTTCTAAAACTTATTTTATGTGTATGGGTGATTTGCCCTGCATGTGCCTATATTAACTACAAGTATATGTGGTGACCACAGAGGTCAGAAGCTCAAGCTGCAGAGGTGAGTGGGTGGGTGTGTCAGACCCTCTGGAAATGGGTAGAGCTGCCTCGTGGGTACCAGGAACCAACCCAGGTCTTTTGCAGTAACAACAAATGCTCCCACCCACTGAGCCATGTTCCCAGTTCCCATTTGTGTGTGTGTTGTGTACCACAGTTTGGATGTCAGAGAACAACTTACAGGATTCAGTCCTTTCCTTCCACCCTGTGCACCGTCTCATGCAATAGCTGTCTTTATTCAGAGCATCAGACAATTATATTCTCAAGGCATTCTGAGGGTTAGGCAAAAGCATATGAGCAAAGTTCACCTGAATCCAAGCTGTTTACAACTACAAGGACAGAGTAACATGAGTTTAGGCAGATGGATCACTAGGAGTCTACAAAGTGAGTCCAAGACAGCCAAGGCTACACAGAGAAACCCCACCTCCTGTCTCGAAAAACCAAAACCAACCAACCAACCAACCAAACAAACAAACATGGTCCTTGTGCATCCCATATTGGCCTCAAACTCACTATGTGGCTGGGAATGACCTGGAAGTTCTGGTCCTCCTCCGCTTTCTAAGTGCTAGTGTTATGTACATGTGGTGTCACTGTGACCGGTTCTACGTGGTGCTGGGTATTTGTGCGTGCTAGGGCAAGCACTGTGCCAACAGCTAGATCTCTAGTCCTCTCTTCCTCTTTTCCCTTACTTCCTAGCAGCCATGAGTTTTGCTCTGCCATGCCATGCCCAAAAGCATCAGAAACTTACCAAAATAAGTGTTTCTTCTTTTGAGTTGACTGCCTCAGGTGTTTTGCTATAATCTGGAAAACTGCCTGCCACAGCAGGTGATCTTTACATCCTGTGAATTCTGATGGTGCCTCAGTGCTTCCTTCCCTCTCTTTTGCAGGCCTGGGCAGTGGGATGGTCTACTTGCCCGCAGTGGTCATGGTGGGAAGGTATTTTCAGAAGAGACGAGCCCTGGCCCAGGGCCTCAGCACCACAGGGACAGGATTTGGGACATTCCTGATGACCGTGTTGCTGAAATACCTATGTGCAGAGTATGGCTGGCGAAACGCCATGTTCATTCAAGGTGCTGTGTCCTTGAACCTGTGTGTTTGCGGAGCACTCATGAGGCCTCTCTCTCCTGGAAGGGTAGAAAGCTGCTCAGGACAGGAGGAGCCGAGTGCCCTCCCAACTCACTCCACTGAATCTGTGAAGTCAGGAGGACCACTGGGTGTGACTGAAGAACAGGACAGAAGGCTTGGGAATGAGGAGACGGTCTGTGACCTTCAAACACAGGAGAGTCAAGGTCAAACCCGTCCCAGGAAGAACATGTGTGCCTTCCGGGTTCTGAAGACAGTGAGCCAACTTACTGTGCGGGTCCAGAGGGGCTTCAGGGATTGGTACTCGGGCTACTTTGGGACAGCCTCACTGTTTACCAATCGCACATTTGTAGCCTTTATTTTCTGGGCTCTGTTCGCATACAGCAGCTTTGTCATCCCCTTCATCCACCTGCCGGAAATCGTCAGTTTGTATAACTTGTCGGAGCAAAACAATGTGTTCCCTCTGACCTCGATCATAGCAATACTTCACATCTTGGGGAAGGTGATGCTGGGGGCCGTGGCTGACCTCCCCTGTATCAGCGTCTGGAACGTCTTCCTCATTGCTAACTTCACCCTCGTCCTCAGCATATTCCTGCTGCCATTGATGCATACTTATGCGAGCCTGGCTGTCATCTGCGCCCTGATTGGGTTTTCTAGTGGGTATTTCTCCCTCATGCCCGTGGTGACGGAGGACCTGGTTGGCACTGAGCACTTGGCCAATGCCTATGGCATCATCATCTGTGCCAATGGCATCTCAGCCTTACTGGGACCACCATTTGCAGGTGAGTGTCCCAAGGTGCCCAGAGCTTAGCATTACATGCAGGAGGGCAGGATGCGTGGTGGTCCAAACCCCACCACACAATATTCAGTGCCAGAGCTGGCCATAGTGACAGGTGCTGCCGATGTCAGCACTTGGGAAATTTAAGTGGGAAGAACACTGCTAGTTAGAAGTCAGCCTACATTGCCTCAAAAAACAAAAAAGGCTAGTAGTGGTAGTATATACCTATAATGCCAGCAGTAAGGGTAGAGGCAGGAGGATTGTTATATATTTCAGGCCAGCTCTAGCTACATAATGAGACCCTCTCTCAATGGGTCTGTGAAATCACTGCTGGTAAAGGTGCTTGCCACCTGGCCTAATGAACTGATGGTGAGTCCAGTTCTCAGCCATATGGTGGAAGGAAAGAACAGAATCTTGCATATTGTCCTCTGACCCCCACATTCATACTATGGCACCAACCCATATACACTCTCGATGAAAGTTTTTAAAAAGAAGGAACCTAAAACAGGGCAGAGGATGAGTTGCAGTTGGTAGGGTCTTTGCCTGGCATGCACAATGCCTGGCATTCTACACCCAGCACTTCATGCACTGAGTATGCCGGTGCATGCCTATAGTCCCAGCACTGGAGAGTCAAAGGCAGAGATCAGGAGTCCAAGGTGATCCTTAGCCACATGAGACCCTGTCTCAAAAGACAAAGCAAAACAAAGAAGGCATCCATGCTTGAGTCTAGACTTAGGTTTGTTGCCTGTTGCTGCTATAATAGGCTGCCATTAACATTATCTTACTGGACTTATGACAGTCAGAGGTGTAGGCAAGGAAACTTGTGCCTCAAGTGCAGAGAGAAACCCTGCCTGGAAGGAACAGATGGAGAGAAACAGGCAAACACCCAGCATTGTCTTTCGACCTCCAAGTACTCAGAACACACATACGTACACGGGTGCACGTGCACACACACACACACACACAGCCACACATATGGGCATATGTTCACACAAACACACATACGTCTTTCACATATACTTATGAAAATATACAGTTTTGAGAGACCTTTCAGGCAGGACACGTTGAGTTGATGCAAGCCTGTAAGCCTTGGTGGGTGGGGGGAGGGGTAGAGGTGGGAGCATCAGGAATTTAAAGCTAGCCTGGGCTACATATGATCCCATCTCAAAAAACAAACAAAAAAACCTGCTACCACAACAGAAATAGTCAAAGAGAGAAGTTTGTGTGGGTGCCTACCCTCGCTACTTTGGGGGCGCCAGGCCAGTGTCCAGATGTTGTAGGTGTAAAGGGCCTTTCCTCCTTTTGTTTGTTGCTTCCTCTCCTCCCATTTGTACACTACGGGTGGAGGACATTCACTGGATGCCTGCATAATGTTCAGTTGACTCTCCAAGCCAAGAAACTAAAGTCATAATGAGATGCGGGCCCAGCGCTCAGGCACTGTGGGGTCAGGGTGCCTAGCAATGCGAGCAACTAAATAAGCACATTCAATTCTTGCTAGACATCCCAAATGGCCTCAAATGCTGCTTAATGTGCTGGAAAAAAAAATTACTTCTCCAGTTGCCTTTTTTTTCATGGGTGTGGGGGAAAAGTTTCAGAAGCAAACATGTTTCTGATTTTTTCAGCAAGATTTCTAGTCCCATTTAAAAACCTGGTACAATTTAGTGCCACATTGGACATTTGTGTGATTCCATTTAGGGAAGACATACAATTCAAACCATTACACAGACATTTCAGCTGTGGCATTAGACAACACCAACTTCAGTCCAGTCTATTTAGAACATTGCTGGGTGTTCACATCAACTTAAAAGATACCATAGCAAGTAGGTGATTCTTCTAGATGTTTCCAGAATACTTTCTAGCAAAACCCAGCCAACCAGATTTGGCTGGCTGAGTATCACCATGGTTCACTCTCATCTTTTTGTTTGTTTTTTGAGACAGGGTTTCTCTGTGTAGCCTTGGCTGTCCTAGGCTTGCCTGGTAGACTAGGCTGGCCTTGAACTCACAGAGATCTACCTGCCTCTGTCTTCCTGAGTGCTGGGATTGCAGGCGTGCACCACCTCACCCAGTTGCTTAAATCTAGCACCCTAACAGGCATTGTCAATGTTGTCCAAGAGCTGGGAGCAATTTAATTGATGAGAAAGACACCTAGCCTTCTCCTGGGGCATACTCAGATGAAAAGGGAGGGCAACAGAATAGGAAACCAGGTTTTACTTTGAAGCAAATGCTTTGAGTTAATGGATGAAGGGATTACAAAGGTCCCAGGATCCAAATCAAAGAACAGAGATCACAACCAGGTGAGGTGGTGCGTGCCTGGTTGGGAGATCACTAGCTCGTGAGTTCACACAGCTGAGGATATGGCACAGCAGAAGAGCACTTGCCTGACAAGTATGAGGTCATTGATTCAGTCTGAAGTGTGGCAGCCGGAGGCTGGGGGCTTGGCTCAGTGATTAAGAGCTGTATGCTGCTCTTCCAGAGCCTTGGTTCTCAGCACCCACATCAGAAGGCTTACAACCGCTCCAGGCTCCAGAGAATGCACAGCTTCACACACACACACACACACACACACACACACACACACACACACACACACACACACACATCAAGACAGCTCTGTGTTGAGACTAAGAGCTGTAGTTTTGGCTCTTAACAGCTTGGCCACTTTAAGACTGAAGATTTAACTGTTAAAAAGGGACTGAGCCAGCTTCTGCTGGAGCTGAGCCAAACAGGAGAACCTCATTTATAGTGTTCCATTTTGCTGTGCTTTGGGTGGTGTTGGGTGTTGAACCCAGGGCCTCTTCCCATGATAAGGAAATAAGTGATCACCACTGGGCTTTATCACCAGTCCTTTTTATTTTTTTCCTCTTGGGGACAGGGTCTCACTGTGTGGCTCTGTCTTGCCAGGAATGCACTACGCAGACCAGCTTAGTCTCAAACCCACAGAGATCTGCCTTGCTTCTGCCTTCCAAGCGCTGGGGGGCTAGAGGGAGGGGATTGGAGATGCCTGTCAGGCTTGGCTCCTTTTCATGTTGAGACAGGGTCTCATTAGATTGCCCAGGCTGACCCTCTGAGAATACTCTGTAGCCCTAACGGGCCTTTCCTTCATTTTCTTCCCGAGGCTGGCATGACAGACCTGTGCCCCCAGGTCCTGCCCTGATCTTCTTTCAGATTATGGGCCTTCATCTGCTCTGTGTACAGGTGGATACCCACCACTCTGCAGCATCTTCACTTTGCCCTCATCCACAGGAGTCCTTTGTAAGCAGCTCGAATCACTGAGCAAAAGTCGGGGGCGGAGTGCCCAGATATCAATGTCAGTGTTGCTTTCAGACTCTGAAGTTGAAATCATTGTTTTTGGATTATGCGTTTGATCTTGATTTAGATTCCGGATGGAGATAAGGGCAGAGCATTTGCCTAAGCCACGGCTAAAGAATATGACCTTTAGCCAGGGCCTGGAGCACGCCTTTAATTCCTTCCGCACTCAGGAGGCAGATGCAGCAGATCTGATCTACAGGACTAGTTCTAGGATAGCCAGAGCTATATACACACATACACACAAAAACCCTTGTCTTGGAAAATCAAAATAGGAGGAAAAAAAAAGACCTTTGGGTTTGTTTGGGGTTTTGTTTTTGTCTTTGTTTTGTTTTGTTTTGAGGCAGATTCTCTAGGGTAACTCCATTTGGTATTGTTATGACCAGGCCCAGGCTGGCCTCAAACTCACAGAGATCAGCTGCCGCTGCCACACCTGCCTTCTCTTTTTAAATCAAATAACACATTTAACAGGACTGATAAGATGGGCCAGGGGATAACTTGTTTGACAAGTCTGACATGGCTGAACGACCTGAGTTCAATCCCTGGAACCCTACAGAACAGTAGGAGAAGAGCACTTACTCCAAAGAGTTGTCCTGTGACCTCCACACAAGAACGTGGTATGTGAGTGCCACGCACAAAGGTACGCTTACACAGAGATAAATAAAACCAAATAGCAGCACCCAGGCATGGTGGCTCACTCTATAACGGGAAGGAGGATTTCCGTGAGTTCTGGGCCAACCTGGTTTATGTAGTGTGCTCCAGGGCTACATAGTGAGGCCCTGCCTCAAGAACAATCAGAAGGTAGGAATTAAAGAACAGTTAACCCAGCCAGGGTTGGTGGCGCACGCCTGTAATCCCAGCACTCAGGGACACAGAGGCAGGCAGGTCTCTCTGAGTTTGAGGCCAGCCTGGTCTAGAAATCGAGTCTCAAAAAACCAAAAGAGAGAGAGAAAGAATAACTCAGTGAGTTAGAGGCCAGCCTTGAATATGTGAGATCTTTTATCAAAAAAACAAAACAAAAACAAAAAACCCGAAAAAGTCCTGAATGAGGCCCATCTCCGTGGCCAGGGCAGCCACATGTGCAGCGCTCCCGGTTCCGTCCCTAGTGGCACAGAGAAAAGTTAATAAATTTCTTTGGCGAGGTGGTGCTGAGGACTGAACCTGGGCTCTGATGTGTGCTAGGCAAGTGTTCTACCACTGAGCTACATCCCTAGAGCAAAGGCTTATGACAAAAAGAAAAAAAAAAATTGAAGTACCAATAAATGCCTGCTTTGTATCTTTGAGTTTTGTCTTAAACTGTGTTATACTGAATATATATGTATTTTTTGTTTTCATAGGGTGGATCTTCGACATCACACAAAAATACGACTTTTCCTTTTATGTATGTGGTTTGCTTTACATGGTAGGAATACTCTTTTTGCTCATTCAGCCATGTATTCAGAGGATAGAACAGTCCAGAAGAAAGTACACAGAAGATGCACATGCTTAGTGTCGTGGAACTTTTCGTGGATTCCCTCCTCGGGCCTACCTCGCCTGGCTGCCAGAGGGACGCTCTGTGTGGTAACTGGCGGTGTATGTCCCTTGTGAATGCCATTGTCATCACTTCGTCTGTCAGCATGGCCTCTCTGCAGAGGTGGCAGAGTGCTTTAGAGATGATGGTGTCTAGAGCTTATGAAATAGTTGATACAGATGCCCTTAGGAAAACTTTTCAAGCATGGTGGCAAGTGCCTATGATCCCAGCTCTAGGTGGCAGTAAGAGGATCAGAGGCTCAAGGTTAGCCTCTCTTACCTAGTGAGTTCCCGGCCAGCCTGGGCTACATTAGACCCTGTTTTTAAAAAAAAGATCCCTCCTTCTCTTTTTCTTCCTCCTACTTTCTCTGTCCCCTCCCTCCCTTCCTCTATCTCTCTCCCTTCCTGTTCCCGCTTCCTCTCTCCTTCTTTCCCGCTTGTCATCCACTGGGACTAAGGTTTTACATACATAGACTGGAAATAAAGGCTTTGTAACTCAACCACTTCTTCATAAAGTAAAACCCAAGTGTCTATATTTCCACAAAGGGTCCAGATAAATGGGCTTTGAGCATGAGAATGTGACTGGGTTTCGTAAATTAGCTATCATGCAAAGGCACGCTATCATTTCAAAAGCAATGTAATCTGTGGGCTGGAGAGATGGTGAAGAGGTGCTTGCTGTCCCTACAGAGGACTGCAGTTCATCTCTCAGCACCTATGTTTTGGGTCCCAACCACTTATAACTCCAGTCCCAGGGGATCAGATGCTTCCCTCTTCTGGTCTCTTGTAGCCACTGCACTCATGTGCTGCACATATATGCACTCAGACAAAACATACATACACATTGAAATATAAAAAAAAAAATTTAAAAAAAAGGAAATACAAATTAGCACAATTAAAAAAACAGTTTAAAAGCTGGGCATGGTGGCACATACCTGTAATCCCAGCATTTGGGAGGCAGAGGCAGGTGGATCGCTCTGATTTCCAGGTCAGCCTGCTCTACAAAGTGACTCCAGGACTGCCAAGGTTACACAGAGAAACCCTCTCTTGAAAAACAAAATCAAACAAAAAAAACACACAGTTTTTATTTTTGTGAAAGAATTCTGTAGCTAAGAAGTACAGTTTCTAACTCTTCCTTTAATAAGTGAAACTGGCCATCCTTTCTAACTCAGTCATCATATCATTGAAGATGAGGTCAGCCATATACGGAACTCAACACAAATCCTTCCCATGTGTTCTATGGATGATGTCCTTAGCGGCAGGTGTGTTTCTTACTGCACTTGACTATCGAATTAAGGGCTACGAATCTGACGCTTTGATTCATACCACTGCCTTAGATTGAACCATCTTTTTTTTTTAGAGCCTGGTGTGGCGTTGCATGCCATTAATCCCAGCACTTGAGAGGCAGATCACTGAGTTCTGTCTCAGGTAACGGGGGGGGGGGGGGGGGAGAGGTAAAAACCCACCATCTTTCTGGATTTTTTCTTGCCCAGTAAATATACTGGAAAGCTAGTTGTTGCCTGGGATTAGCCACCCTCTTCTGAACTCACATTTGCATAACACCCCCCCACCCACCCACACATTCAAAACACCATTTTTTAACCGAGTCAAGCTGTGATGATCATAGCTGGATTGCCTT
>CM053751.1:62338775-62381187 GCA_028658305.1 Pachyuromys duprasi | reverse complement strand
TTATAGGCTTCATACATAAAGACGTCCAATCTGGGCCATCATAAAAACAAATACTCTTCCTTAGCTGAGATCTCTATTTTTCTAAAGCTAAAACCTTTTCAGACTACAGACTCAAATGCTCCACCCAGGATCATTTTGAGATTTCTGACTGCCTTACTTGTATATACAGCCCTTTAAGTGACTTGCTGATATGGGGTTGTAGCTCAGCAATAAGAGCTCTTGCCTAACCCGTTCAAGACCCTGGGATCCACCTCCACACCATAAAGCAAGGAACTTCTACTCACAATTTGCTCCTCCAACAAAATTGCCAGTGTCTTGGGTCAAATTTACCTAAAGTGAATCCACCCCATTCTCAATTATCTTTGGTAATTAGAGGCAGAATGCTAGCAACTGGAATTGCCGGACACTCCCAAGGTCTAACTTGCAGGCAGAATTCAAGGAGCATTTCCCAGATGTTAACAGGTAATTAAATGAACACTTTCCTTCTGCTTAGTCTCCATTGTCTCCTGCCCTAAGGACTAGTTGCTCTGTGAAACTACCCAGATAACACCAATACTAAGCAAGCTGGCTAACAGAAAGGAGCCCCGAAGGCCCTCACTAATGCACACACCTGCTATTACCTCTAATGACTACAGCATTGCCTGGAAAGTAGATAATAATTTGCATGTCTGGTTCCATTTGGCTTAGCATGTTTGGGTTTTATTTTGTTTTGTTTTGAGACAGGGTCTCACTATGTAGACCAGGCTGGCTTTGAAATCATAGAGACCTGCCTTTCTCTGCCTGCCTCTGCCTCCACCCCTGGCCAAAGACTTATTATCATATCTATAGCACAACTTGATGTTTTAATTAAGGTAATATCAGCCAGAAATGGTGGTGCATACTTTTAATCCCAGCACTTGGGAGTCAGAGGCAAGCAGATCTCAGGGAGTTCGAGGTCAGCCTGCTCCACGTAGTGAATTCCAGATCAGTTGGAGCTCCATACTGAGAATCTGTCCCAAAAATAAATAAATTATAAGGGTAACCTTTAAAGCTGAAGCTGTGGTAACTGTTTTCATTTTAAACAGATACATACAAGTAGAAACCAGTAAACAACAAGTTGGGTATTTTGAAAACTTCATTCCTTTCATTGTCTGCAACATCAGTTACCAGGAGGCGGTGTCAAGTGTGTTCCATGGTGCTATGGCCTGTGATCGGGGATGCTTGTCTTGCTGGCTACGCATCAGAAATACGAATTCTCCACCTACTGACCCAGCTGGAACTGCATCCAGGTTAGACTGCTCGTGTTTTTCATTGTGGACTTAGTATACCTGAGGGTACAGTGGCTTCTCCTGAATCAGAGGTCCCTGCAGGACTGAAGCAAGACCTGGCTTGCAAAGAACGGCTCCTATTCATACCTGCCGTGTTCTGAAGAGACTCTCAAGGCTTAAATTGTGTGGTCATACCACATGCTTTATAGTTTGTTGTTTGTGTAAATGTGCTTTTTTTTTATTTACCTGCAACTAAATAAATGTTGTCGTCTTAGGTGGTCAATGAGTTTTTGTATAAAACCGATATCGCTTTTTTTTTTTTTAACATGTAACAGTGCTGAGATTACAGGCAGGCACCAATTGTTTTATACAGAACTACTGGAGAACTTCTCTCTGTGTATTTTTTTTCCTCTCTCTGTGTATTTAAGGACAAAACATTTCAATCAGTTTTAGATATTTGTCTTTACTTGGTCATGTTCCTTCCATTTATTTGTTTTGTTTTGTTTAAATTAAATTTTTATTATTTTTTATATTAATTACAGTTTATTTACTTTGTATCCCAGCTGTAGCCCGCTCCCTCATTCCCTCAAAATCCCACTCTCCCTCCCTCATCTCCTTCCTGTCCTCTCTAAGTCCACTGATAGGGGAGGTCCTCCTCCCCTTTCATCTGATCCTAGCGTATCAGGTCTCTTTAGGACTGGCTACAATGTCCTCCTCTGTGGCCTAGCAAGGGTGCTCCTCCCTGGGGATGCGGGGGAGGTCAAAGAGCCAGCCGTTGAGTTCATGTCAGAGACAGTCCCTGTTGCCCTAACTAGGGAACCCACTTGGATACTGAGCTTTGATGGGCTACATCTGGGCAGGGGTTCTAGGTTATATCCATTCATAGTCCTTAGATGGAGAAAAAGTCTCAGAAAAGACCCCTGGGCCCAGATATATTTGTGTGTGTGGAGGGGGGGTGAGGTCAAAGAGCCAGCCTTTGAGTTCATGTCTTACCCAGGGTCCTCTTTCTTGTTTAACATTTATTTGTTTGATTGATTGACTGACTGAGACAATTTCATTATGTAGCCCTCAGGTGGCCTTGAACTTCATCTCTACCTGCCTCTGCTTCCCCAGTTCTGTGCCTACCTATTAACATCATACTGCATTCTGGTCAGGTACTATCTACAGAGCACTTGGGGATGCTGCTTTGATTCTTTCAGCTGACTCTTCTTTTCCAATCAACAAGTGTGATCTGGACTTCTGTGGGCATGCTCAGGGAATTTTCCTTGTAGCCTTTTCAAATGGAAACTATAATCAACAATATACAACATGGGAAGACTTTTTAAATGATACCAAGTGCTGGAGAGATGGCACAGCAGTTAAGAACACTGGTTGCTCTTCCGGAGGTCGTGGGTGCCGTTCCCAGCACCCAAATGATGGCTCACAACAGTCTGCAACTCCAGCTTTAAGGGATCAGACATTCTCTTCAGGTTTCTGTGGGCACCAGGCATTTGAGTGGTTCACGGATTTACATGTAGGCAAAACACCCATACACATGCTATGAAAAGAAATCTGTATAAAAACAAAAGTTCTGAGCTACTAGTTGAGAATTTTTTTCTGACTGCTTGTCAACTGAAAGATGTGGATAGAAGTTCTGGGTGTCCGGTTCTCTCTTGGACCTCAAGTACACTGAGTAACAACAGTGCCATGAAGTCATCTCTCCAGCCTCCCTGCCACTTTTTATCCCCCCCTCCCCTTTTTTTGGAGACAGGGTTTCTCTGTGTAGCCCTGGCTGTCCTGGAACTTACTTTATAGACCAGGCTGGCCTGGAACTCAAAGATCCACCTGCCTCTGCCTCTTGAGTGCTGGGATTAAAGGTGTGTACCACCACCACCAGGCCAGGCCCCCTACCTCTTTATAAAGACAAGGTCTCTAACCTGTTGCGTGGCAGAGGAGGAGCATTCCTGGGCTATGTGAACTGTTTGCACTGGTCACCCACAGTCTCTGCTCTTCAAATCCCTGCTGCAAAGTGCTGGCTGTCTGCATTCCCTTCAGAAAGCAGCGCTTTCCCTCTAAGAACTGGCAGTTTGTTAAACAGTGGCACCCATCCTCTAAGTAAGGCCTAAACTCCAGTGCTGTCAGGCGATGTTTGTGTAGTAGATGACACCCTGGGCCCACAAGGACAGTGAATGGATAAAAACTCTGCTAGACTGAAGTGAGGAGGCAGCTGTGCTCTCCTGGGGTGCCTCCCTTGGCACCTGCACCTCCAAGTGTTGGGTGGAGATTCCCAGACACCCGCTCCACAGAGAGATGCAGGTAAGACAACATCAGGGGAAAAAAAAAAAATCACAAGTCAAGCGGCCATTTTGAATGCCTAAATAGAACAGACCTTTAACCCAGTCATGTGTTGGGGGGAGGGGTGTCCTATGGATACAGTGCTCACATGGCACGCAGGTCAGCACCTTATGAACTGGGCATGGTGGTCAATGCCTGGAATCCCAGCAGCGCAGAGGTGGAAGCAAGCGGGCTCAAAATCATCCTCAAAGTCCAGCTTGGGATCCAAACAAAAACACAAGCCAGCTGGTATCTCTTTATTGCTAGTTCATCCACAACAGATGCCTCTTTCCTTAGAGGGAACAGAGGATGGGGAAGGTGGTGGCCTGAGCCTCCTGTCCCATAGCCCTTAGTACTCAGGCCATGGGGTTGGCCTGAGCAGGACAGAAGAGGTTGCTCAAGCAAGGTACCTGGTGGACTTGCATGTGTGTGCAAAATTTGCAAGTGATTCCTGGAATCGCTTAATATCAAAACCTGTTGTTCAATAGACAGAATGAGAGGTGGACATGAGAGAAACACCACTGTGGCCCCTGCCGGTGGGAAGAGCTGGTCCCTAAATACCCTTCTGCTTGTCCTTCTGCTTTCCCTGCCTTTGCTTCTGCCTCTTCCGGCAGATCTGCCTCTGCAGCTGGATCTTGTTGGTGAAGAACATCTGTCTCCAGCCCACGTCCTTCGCCAGGGCCCTCATGTCGGGGGTGATGGTGTCACAGGCCGTCTGAACTATCTGCTCCCACAGTGGGTCGGACTTGCACAGCTGCAGGGTGGAAGAGCCAGGGGTGGGGTAAGACACGCCATCCACCAGCTCATGCTACCACTATGAAACAAACTGCCTGCTATCTGGGAGGTGCGGTGTGACTTCGGGTGCCATGGAGGTTTGGCCTTCAGAAATTGCTCTAGTCAGAGAAGAGGCAAATGCAGCAGGATCTACAGACACCCAGAGAAGCAGTAGAGAAAAGCAAATCCTACACTCAATTAAGATGTGAGGCGTGGGGCTGGAGAGATGGCTCAGTGGGTCAGAGGACCAGAGTTCAAGCCCCAGCATGCCCACATGGCAGCTCACAACTGTCTGTAATTCCAGTTCGAGGGGATCTACAGCCTCACACAGACACATGCAAGTGAAACACCAGTGTACATAAAATCCACAACTAAATTATATGTATATAAAAACAACCTGACACCAGGGGCTCAGCTGGTAGAGTACTAGAGCTTGCCTGCCATTCGTGAGGCAGAGGGTTCAGGCCCCCGAACTACCTTAACTCGGTGAGGAGGAGCTTGGGAGGGGGAGATGGGAGGCACGGAGATGAAGGGTAGCCTCTGCTGGCTGGTGAGGTGGAGTGCAGTGCTGAGTGAAGGACCTGGGAATGGAGGCCAACCTGGACTACCCGCGCCTGGTCCCCAGATCCCCATAAACAGCCACCGAGACAGCCATTACAAGTCACACAACACACACTAAGCACTGACTCTGAATCATGTGCTTCATCCTGAAATATTTCTGGGGGTTTTGTTTGTTTTTAAATAATCTCACTATGTAGCCCCAGCTAGCATAGAACTCACTATTAGACCAGGCTGGCCTTGAACTTACAGAGATCTGCCTGCCCCTGCTCCTGAGTGCTGTGATTAAAAATATGTGCCGCAATCCTGCCTTTTTTGTTTTGTGTTTTATTGTTTTGTTTTTCAAGAAAGAGTTCTCTGTGTAGCCATGGCTATCCTGAAGCTCAATCTGCAGACCAGGCTGGCCTCACAAAGATCTGCCTGCCTCTGCCTCTCAAGTGCTGGGGCTAAATGGTTGGGTTTTTTTTTTTTTTTCCCTGTTGAGCATCCCAAACTTTGGGGCTCAGTTGCCTGGTGGCGAGAGCTAATCATAGGATTAGCACCCCCTGGTGGTGCTAATCTAGAATTCCTGTACGAAGCTGACACAGAAAATCTAGAAAAGGCTTGAGCAGATTCAAACTAAAACCTGTGCTTGTTTCTACAAACTGGGAAACGGTGCTTAGAAAGGACAAGGAAGAATGTTTGCGTCAGGATAGGGAGGAGCTAGAACAAGGCCCAGTTCTCTGGCCTTGCGCTTGTTTAAATGCGCCCCGCTGCTGTGCGAACATCTATCTCCAATTTCCACCTGGAGCCCAGGATGCCGGTGGCTGAGCTGGAGCCTAGCAGGCGCGGGCGCAGGCACTAAGCACAAGCTCCACCACTGAGCTCCACCCCCAGAGCAGAACAGTATGACATGGATCTTGCACTGGGCGAAGTGGCACTCACTTTTATTCCCAGCACTTGGGAAGCAGAAGCACGTGGATCTCTGCAAGTTCAAGGCCAGCCTGGTCTACATAGTGAATTCCAGGATAGTCAGGGTTACATAGTAATACCCTGACTCAAGATAATGACACAGACAGTAAAACACACACTACCCACGCATACTCTAGGTCCACTCAGCACCCTCAAAGCCACATAGGGAGAGACCTGACAACCGTGTGTTCACCTGCTCTACTTGTCTGGAGTTGGTGATCCCCTTCAAAGGGAATTTGTGAACTCAAGGAAAATAAATGTCCCTGTGGGCTGGTGACGTGGCTCAGCAGTGAAAATTCCTTCTCTAAAAAGTCCAAGGGCCAGCCGGGCGCTGTGGTACATGCCTGTAATCCCAGCATTTAGGAAGGAAGAGGCAGGTGGGTCGCTATGAGTTCAAGGCCAGCCTGGTCTACAAAGTGAGTCCAGGACAGCTCACTGTGTAGACTCGGCTGAGAAAGCCTGTCTCTAAACACACACACACACTCACACAAAGTCCAAAGAACCCTGGAATTCCGGACCTTTATATGCACGCTATAGAACACCTGCTCACATACATACCACACACACACACACACACACACACACTTAAAAATAAATTAAATCTGCTTCCTCAGCTAAAATGTAACAGTGGAGTGTTTTGTTTTGGTGGTGTTTGTGACATTGTTTCACTATTAGCATCGTTTGTCCTAGAACTCACAGAGACCCTTCTGCCTCTGTCTTCCAGGTATGAGACACCACCCCAGCCATTTTGTTACGTTGTTTCTGAGGCAGATCTCACATGCAAGAAAGCTTAGTGCCCTCAGTTTGTTCGTTCTTTCTTTTCTTTTTCTTTCTTTCTTTTTCAAGTCAGGGTTTCTCTGTGTAGCCTTGGATGTCCTGGACTTTGAAGACCAGGCTGGCTTTGAACTCACAGAAATCCACCTGCCTGTTCCTTCTAGAGTGCTGGGATTACAGGTGCCCCGCTTACCTCAGTTATTTCTAAGCCACAAGAAAGGCAGTCACCGTCTCATCCCAGCCTGAGTATCTGGCCTCTCTAAGTGCACTGGAGGTTTCTTTGGGTTGTTTCTGGTGCCTTGGCAGGGAAGGTGGTCAGGGGAGAGGATAGAATGGAAGCAGGCACCCGTGGAAGGCGGCTATGTGGCTGCACATCTCGGTGAACTTTCTTCAATTCAGGGCTGACCTTCCACCTGAGAGGTGTGAACTCTGCCTGCCCAGCATACAAGCCACCTGCACGGTTGCTCTCTTGTGAATCAAGCTCTGAAGAGGCTTCTTGTTCACACAGAAAAACAATGCCACGGAGCCCACCGGATCTTTAGTCGCCGCTGTGACTAAAGGTGTGCTAGCACCACCTGTGTGCATATACTACTTGCGTGAAGGCTCCTCAGAGGGCAGAAGGTGTTGTGTCTCCTGGAGCTGGAATAGCTTAGAAGTAGTTGTGATCCACCTGACATGGACACTGGGAACCAAATTCAAGTCTTCTAGAAGAACAGCAAGCCCTCTTAATCCCTGAGAAATCTTCATATCCTTGGGGCTAACCTAAGCTAGGTACTCTGCCAAGGTAGACATACCAACTTAAGTGACAGGAGTCTTCAGCCGGACAGGAATAAAAGTCAAGGGAGGTAGGACATGCTAGCACATGTGACACCTGGGGTCTCACCATGTAGCTCTAACTGGTCAAAGCTCACTGTGTAGACTTGGCTGACCTCCAGCTCATAGGATCCTCTTGCCTCAGCCTCTCAAAGGCTGAAACAGCAGGTGTGATCACCATACCCGGCATCAGTGTGCACGTCTGGTATATATGAAGCCCTGGCTTCAGCCCCTAGTGAACACGGATGAACATGCACAAGTCTTTTAAATGGGGGTGGGGGGTACAATACTTAAAAATCCGAGGGGCTGACAAAATGGCTTGGTAGGTGAAGGCAATTGCTACCAAGCCTGATATCTTAAGTTTGATTCCCCTGAACCCACAAAGTAGAAGAAAAGAATCAATTTTCAGAGGTCGTCCACTGACCTCTACACAAATACTGTGGCACAAAATTGTGCGTGAACATACATACACACACAAAGATAGATAGATAGATAGATAGATAGATAGATAGATAGATAGATGTAATTTAAAAAATCTGAGGTGAGCATGTAGTGCATATCTTTAATCCTAGTACTCAGGAAAAAGATGCACACAGATTTCTGTGACTTTGAGGTTAGCCTGTCTACATAGCAAGTACCAGACCAACCAAAGTTCCATAGTATGACTGTCTCAAAAAAAAAAAAAAAACAACAATGCTGAGGCTGTGGCTCAGGTAGTGGAGTGTTTATACACATTAGGTCCCAGTTGCAATCCCAGCACCACATAAACTGGGTATGGTGGCACATGCCTGTAATCCCAGAACTTTGAGAGTCAGAAATTCAAGGTCATCCACGGTCACATAGCAACTTTTAAAAAGGGTTCAGGAGGGCTGGAGAGCTGGCTCAGAGGTTAAGAGCACTGGCTGTTCTTCCAGAGTCCTGAGTTCAATTCCCAGCAACCACACGATGGCTCATAACCATCTGTATTAAGATCTGGAGCCTTCTTCTGGCCCGTAGGCACACATGCAAGCAGAACACTGCATACGTAATATCTGAGAGAGAGAATAAAGGATTGAAGAGATGGTGAAGTAGGTAAAGGGACTTGCTATGCAAGCTTGGCAACCCAAGTTCAACCCCCGGAACCCACATAAAGATGGAAGGTGAGAACTAACTCCACAATGTTGTCCTCTGTCTCCATACATGTACCACGACATGTGTACCCATGCACACACACACCAACCATACGGACAGCCGGGCTGCAGGGCACTGGGAATGCAATGCAGGCTGGGCTGCAACAATGGCAGAACAGAGCGAATGGGGGAAACGGAGTGGACCTGAGAATTTGAAGGGAAGCAGATGCCCGGCGGGAGGACAGATACCCCACACGCTGCCAGGTCCTGCCAAGCCCTTGCAATGGCACAAGACAACAAATTTGGGTTCTGGCAGATGCTTTCACTAGGGCCCTATCCGTGGATTCTGATCACTTCCGCGTCTTCTTTAAAGGATGAATACCTGGATTGGGCTTGGTGGTGCACACCTTTAATCCTAGCACTTGGGAAGCAGAGGCAGGGAGATCTCTATGAGTTCCAAGCCAGCCAAGGCTACATAATAAGACCTTATCGAAATAAATAAACAAATTAATTAGTTCATATGAAAAATAAGCTGGGCACTTGGTAGTACATGTCTTTAATCATAGCACTTCGGAGGCAGAAGCAGGCAGATCTCTGGGAGTTCGAGGCCAGCCTGGTCTACAGAGCTAGTTCCAGGACAGCCAAGGCTACACAGAAACAGTCTTGAAAATACCCTCCCCCAAAAAATAATAAAATATTTTCAAAAGATGTATGGAAACAATAATTACTCATAGTACTTATTTCTGGTTCTTCACATTTAGAAAATAAAAGTCAACTCTAAAAATGTACACTAGACGTGATGACACACACCTGTAAGCCCAGCACTCGGGGTACTAAGGCAAGAGGACCATGCCTGTTCCACTGCAACTTAATTTATAATGGGATCTGGTCTCAAAAATAAAGAGAGGGGCAGAGAGATGGCTCAGTGGTTAAGAGCACCACCTCTGGAAGAAGAATTCAGTTCCTGTCACCAACATGGCAGTTCACAACTGTCTGTAACTCCAGTTCCAGGGGACCCAACACCCTTATACAGAATTACATGAAGGCAAAATACCAATGCATGAAAGGTAAATAAATAGAAATAAATGAAGATTCTGCATACTAATAAATTATAATACTAAAATAAATCCTGATCATAAAGACAGCTTTACTGTATTATTGTGGGAAGAAAATGTTGACTCTGGTCGGGCGGGATGGCTCACACCTGTAGTCCCAGCACTCAGGGAGGCAGAGGCAGGCATATCGATGTTTGAGGCCAGCCTGGTCTACAAAGTGAGTCCAGGACAGCCAAGGCTACACAGAGAAACCCTAAAAACAGATCAAGTTACCCACTTCTAAGAAGCAAAGCACAGGAAACCACTTGGCACACCGTCCTTGTGCCTTGCATGAATGTTTCTATTCAAACCTATCACATACTGTAGTCAACAGAATCTGTTTAGCTTTCTAATATATGATAGCATATTCCTTGGGGGTGGGAATAATGTCATCTTGGTTGCTTGGGTGCCTAGGACAGTGCATGTCATAGAGGCAGGACTCAAAATGGCTATGGAGATTAAACACAAATAAGCCAGGTGTGATGGTTCACATCTATAATCCCAGAATTTGGAAGGCTGAGGCAGTAGAATTTCCATGAGTTCAAGGCCAGCCTGTACTACAGAGACAGTATCAACTGTCTCAATGGAAAAATAAGTTGGCCACGGTGGCACAGGCCTAAAATTCTAGTGCATAGGAGGTAGAAACAAAAAGGTTAGAAATTCAAGGCTAAAGAAAGCATGGTGACACACATCCTAAATTCCAGAACTCAGGAGGCAGCAGCAGGCAAAGCTCGGAGGCTACCTTAGTCTACAACATAAGTCACAGGACAATCTGGGCTACACAGAGAAACCTTGTCTTGAAAAACAAAAAAGAAAGCTAGGCATGGTGATACATGCCTTTAATCCCAGCATTCAGGGAGGTAGAGGCAGGCAGATCTCTGTGAGTTTGAGGCCAGCCTGGTCTACAAAGTGAGTCCAGGACAGCCAAGGCTACACAGAGAAACCATCTCGAAAAATTAAAAACAAACAATAACAACAACAAAAAGAAATTGCAGTAGTAGTTGTTGTTCAAAGCTAACATGTACTATATAAATCCTTATCTTGATTGATAGATAGATAATTAAAACAAACAAACAAACAAACAGAGTGCCTGGAGAGGTGGCTTGGGAGTTAAGAGCACTGGCTGCTCTTGCACAGCACCTAGGTTTGGTTCCCAGCACCCACATAGCATGGTAACTCATAACTGCCTATAGTTTTAGTTTCAGAGGATTAGATGCCCTCTTCTGATCTCCAGGAGCACTGCATGCACATAGCGCACATACATACATACATACATACATACATGCAGGCCAAACACCCACTTATGATAGAAAGATAGAAAGAAAGAAAGAGAGAGAGAAAGGAAGAAAGAAAAGAAAGAAAGAAAAAAAGGAAGAAAGACCAAAAACCTAAATACTCAGTGGGAGGGCTCCTGGTGCAGCCGACATGGCAACAGGGACTGTTACCTTTGCAAACCTGGTTGATGTCTGAGAGAGCCTGGAGATATCTTCCATGTCAAGATAGAAGATGATCTTCAGCAGCAGTTTGTCAGAGAGCCGCTCCAGGTAGTCAAGTTTACCTTCGCACAGGTTGAAGACATAGTCTAATATCTTTGCACCAAATATTAAGGCGACTTGAACTGTAAGCCAAACCACAAACCAACAGGTACCACATTCAGTAACACAAACACCATCATCAGTAGGAAACAAGCTGTGGGACATTATCATAGACCCAGCTGTTCTCTCTCTCACCAAGCTGCTTGTGGCACTAAGGGAGAGGAGAGGGGCTTTTTTGGAGGCATTTGTTATCCTGTTGATAGGGTTGGCTTTCTGTCCTGGTGAAAAGGTCAGCTGGTGGGGGCTGGAGAGCTGGCTCAGAGGTTAAGAGCACTGGCTGTTCTTCCAAAGGTCCGGGAGTTCAATTCCCAGCAGCCACATGGTGGCTCATAATCATCTATAATGAAATCTGATGCAGTCTTCTGGCCTGCTGGCTCACATGCAGGCAGAATACTGAATAATGGATAAATAAATAAATTTTTTTTTTAAAAAAAAGGTAAGTTGGTCATGAATACGTGAGAACAAAGAGAACGTGATCTAATTATTGGCTGCAGCACCCTCCCCCCAGTGGCTAGACAAGCAACATCTTGAGGTTGGCATGATTGGTGATGCTCACCCAGGCTAACAGCTAACAAAGAGACAGCTAGAGACAGGCGAGGGAGGGTCTGTCACCTACCCATAACTGGGTGGACAGCGCAGAAAAAGAGCATGACCACCTCCCTGGTTGTCCAGGGAAATTGGGGGGGGAGGGAGGATCGTGCATAAAAGGTAAAGGCCTTCCAAGGGCTCTGTCCTTAAGCCTGGACTTTACGGTTAAAAGGAAAAGAGCCTGGCTGGGTGCTTATAATCTCAGCACTCAGGAGGCAAAGGTGGGTGAGCCTCTTTAAGTTCAAAGCCAGTTTGGTCTACACAGTGAGTTCCAGGCAAGCCAGCAGTGGAGACTGAGATCATGTCTCAAAAAGAAAAACAAAAAGAAATGAGATGGCCTAATAGGCCAAGGGTGCCAAGGACAAGAACTGGAGTTGGATCCCCAGGACCCATATATTTTGGAATCAAGAACTAACTTCTGAGAATTATCCTCTGACTCCCATGCTGTGACAGACACACAAATAACAGATGTTCATTCATTCATACATACATACACACACACGATGTTTAAGCAAGAGATTGGAAACATTAGGGATGAGAAATAAAAAGGGTTTGCAACTGCGTAGAAGCTAGAGCCAGTGTCGGCAGGCTGGCTGGCTCGCCCAAACTCTCTTCCCTAAAAACTCTATACAAGGTACTGCTGCCCTTTAGGGTTATTGGATCCAAATTTGGCTATTGCCTCTATCAAAGGCCTGAGAGACAAGGAGCTTGGACAAGCAAACAAGCTTTCTTGTAAGACTGGCCATCCAACAGATCCTTCTGCTCCCACCAACCCATGGTTATTGTTAGAGCCATGTTTTCCCCAAGCCCATCATCACATGGAGAAGCAAAGCGTGGGTCTTGCTGAAGTTTGTCCCCACATTTCCACATAGGTTGTATGTTGAAAGAATGGTAACAGGAACATCTCTATGCAGAGAATTCAACATTAAAAAGAGCAAAGGCCTGGGTCTAAGAGGCTCACACCTGCAACTCTAGAACTAAAAGACTCAGCAGCCAGAGGATCATGAGTTCTAGGCCAGCCTGGGTGCTACATAGGAAATTCCAAGTAAGTGTCAGCCACACAGGTAGGCCATCCTGATCTATCTCAAACACACAGCTGGGCCATCTCAATCTAACTCAGACACACAGCTAGGCCATCTCAAAGGGAAAAAATAAAGTAAGACCCAAGCATGACAGCACAAGCTTAAATTCTAGTCCTTGGAACAGGGAAGTCTGTGGTGATATGAATGACACCCATAGGCTTGTATGTTTCAGTGTCTGAGCCTCAGTTAGTGGAACTTTGAGGTTCCAGGCAGGCTATCTCCCTGCTTTCAACTTCTGGGTCAAATGTTAAGTTCTCAGTCACTGCTCCAGCACCATGCCTGCCTGCTGCTGCCATAGTAGCCATGGGCTCATTCCTGGAACTATAATGAAGTCCTCAATTAAATGTTTTCTTCTACAAGTTTCCTTGGTTGTGGTGCCTCTTCGCAGCATTAGAAAATAACTCAGCCACTGAACAATCAGATTGATCAAGAACTCAAGGCTATTCTCAGCTTATGTTCAAGACTAGTCTGGCTACAAAGACCCTATCTCAAAAGAAAGAAACAAAAGTATCCAAGAAGACTAACATAAAGTGAACAAATCATCATTAGCATATATAAAGATCTCTTCCAATTGCATGGAATATGGAAGTGCCTTGCCCATTACCCTACACATAGTTTTGTATCACAAGTCCACATTTGTCCTATGAAAATGATTGCTGCTAAGAACGCTAGACCTTTGCCAACAAGTGCTTCCTCACTAGGGATTACTGGTAGCCCCGTGCTTAACAGAAGCTCTGACGAAGGGAGAATATTTTCCCATGTCTCAGGCTGATCTACCATTCTATTATGAGCCACTGGGGAATATTTGTGTCTTTTAATGAAAGCAAATCTTCTTGAGTGTCCTGTATCAAATGTCCCTTCATCCAGCCACTTGCCTATAGTAGGGTCACATACAACAGTACCCCTGAGAAGCTAGACAATGGCTGTGGCTCACACATCCACCAAGCAACCTTTTGCTGCTTGTTTGCTGCTTGGAACACCCTGCTGCATCAAGCTGAACACAGCATTCCTGTCATAATAATGAGCAGCCTTGGAGCCGGAGAGATGACTCAGAGGTTAAGAACACTGGTTGCTCTTCCAGAGGTCCTCAGTTCAAACCCCAGCAACCACATGGTGGCTCATACCCATCTATAGGGAGATCTGATGTGCACGCAGAATGCTGTATAAATAATAAACAAATCTTTTAAAAAAAATAATGAGCAGCCTTCTCTAAGCCCCCCAAAACAAATCTCCAGTAATACTCAACCTCAATCAGATCCCCACCATTAAGAGCCCAGAGGGCTCTTCATGGGGGATGACCACATTTGTAGGGTCCCTGCTGGATCTTTCCAATGGAGGCAGCTGGCTTCTGGTGAGCCTTGTGAACCAGCAGCAGCTTTTCTCTGCACATTGCCCTAAGTGTGGCAAAGACTGAAGCAATCTCATCATCCTCTGGGGATCACCCTTGTATGAAGGGTAGTGATTGTTTGTTTATTTATTTATTGGTTTTTCAAGACAGGGTTTCTCTGTGTAACAGAGCCCTGGCTGTCCTGGACCCACTTTGTAGACCAGGCTGACCTCGAACTCACAGAGATCTGCCTGCCTCTGCCTCCGGAGTGCTGGGGTTAAAGGCATTGCTAACACACCTGGCTGGATGTTTTTTTAAAGCTGTTAAATCTCTGGTAAAAAAATAAAAATAAAAATAAAATGGGATATATATAAAGTACTGCCAATTGCCACCTATTTGGTCTCAATGGGTCCCACTTTGTCGCTCTTCCCATTACCCCCAGGCCAAACTGGGTCACTATGGGGTATTTTAGTGATGTGCGTACTGAGGATGTGGGTATACAGGCGTGGGGGGAGGGTACAAACTGCTCTGACGAGGGGGTGCAGAAAAGGCATCAATGCTGGCTCCTCCTCTAGCCAGAAGGGGCACACACTATTTTTATGAGGGAATGGACTTCCTCGCAGAAATAAGCAAGTCACTGCTGTGCGCATTTTCTGCGTATGGTACCAATCTTGGCCCCAATTGGGGAAACGGTGATAGGACCAAACCTGAGCTCTGGGCTCTTCTCCATCTGGACTGCAGAGCAGCAGGGAGAGGGTGCAGCTCGCTCAGCTCGTGCCTAGAATGCTCAGCGTCAGAAACCAGTGGGTTCGCAGTCTAGCACTGAAGGAAAAATTTTCAAAAGGAAGAAAGAAAAAGAGGAAAGAAAAGAGGTGGAAGGAATAAGAGGCCCGGACACACAACTGTGGTTCATACCCCTGGGCTGAGAAAAAGAAAATGGTAACGTACGGTGAAAGGAGTTTTAAAAAGATTTCCCTATTGAATTTGTTTTTGTTCAGTGTGAGGTTCAAAAGCATACTTGTTTAAAAGATTCTTCATGTATATGTATGTATTTTATTGTAAGATGAAACAATTTTAAGAAGAATAAAGGCAAAGTTTGCAGTTCTGGAAGTTAAAAATTAAAAAAAAAAAAATTTCCCCTGTCATACAAATACTGTCCTTGCCTGCAATTAGAAGCTGTGAGGGCTAATCATCTAACAAAGGGATTTCTCACCCTCTGGATCTCAGCAGCACCAAACTCTGATTTGTCTGGACTATAGACTTTTTTAAGTTTATTTATTTTTTTGTTTATTATGTATACAGTGTTCTGCCTGCAGTATGTATATGTGTTCCTCAGGCCAGAAGAGAGCACTAGACCTCCTTATAGATGGTTATGAACTACCATGTGGTTGCTGGGAATTGAACTCAGGACCTTTGGAAGAGCAGCCAGTGCTCTTAACCGCTGAGCCATTTTGCCAGCCCTGGACCACTGATTTTAACACCCTTCTCTCAGCCCATCCCCTGTGCAGTGCCTGTGATAGGGACAAGAAGACGGTCTATATTATTCATGGTATAACAGCACATTTGTACTTCATTCTCTAAGAAGGAATCTGCATGGATACATTGCCAGTGATTTTTTTTTTAGCTCTGAGTTAATCCTTCCCATGCTACATATTGTCAACACAAACAACACAGCTCTCATTCTAAAGGGGTAAGAGTTTATTTGGGAGCCATATCTGAGTGACCATGGCCTAGAAACACAGGTTTAGGTTAACCCAAATTCCTTTTCCAGTGTGGGAGCAGTTTCTTTAAGTTTTATAGTTTTATAGAACAAAGAAAGTCATCAATCTAGGCAAGTTTAAAATATATTGATGAGTACATCAGAGGTGATTACAGCAAGATGGAGGAAGCTTTTGTGTAGGCCTTAGATGTTATCTGATGACATTCATAGCTTTTGAGCTGGTGGAACCTAAATTGGCTAAACGACAGATTCCAAACTAGTTTTATCTATTAGTCACAGGCTATAGGAATAGCTCATAGAGCAAAAGCTAGTCTAAAATAAGATTAACTGGCCTGGATCTGTAACATTCCCACCTCTCCACACCACTGTAGTTCTAATCAATCAGTTCTTTAGATACAGTTTGTTTGTTTTTTTCCAGGAATTTCCCTTGACAGCAAAAAGAAAGGATTGTGAAGGGATGCAAGATTCAGTGGCCTTAAAAATCTGCAAACCCTCCCCCCTGCTACACACACACACATACATACACACAGACACACACACATACACACCACACACACACACAGACACACACACATACACACACCACACACACACACACATACATACACACACACACATACACACACCACACACACACACACACAGACACACACACATACACACACACACACACACATACACACACACATACACCACACACACACACACACATACACACACACACACACACACGATAAATTTTTTTTGTAAAAAAATAAAAATTAGAGAAGAAATGAAGGCTGTAGAGATGGTGCAGCAGTTAAGATAATTTGCTGCTTTTCCAGAAGACCTGAGTTCAGTCCCCAGGACCAACATTCAGCTTGTGACTCCAACTCCAAGGGATCCAATGCTCTCTTCTGACCTCCTCTGTCACCCCCACACATGTAGCTTTTGTACACATAGACAGACAAATGGGCATACACATAAATAAAATAATAAAAATAAATATTTACTTGCTTGTGGTGGCACAGGCCTTTAACTCAGGGGGAGGCAGAGGCAGATGGATCTTTATGAGTTTGAGGTCAGCTCAGTCTACACACTAAGCTCCAGATCAGTCAACGCTTCATAAAGAGAACTTGTTTCCAAAAAATAATAAAAAAATAAATAAGTACTGTAATGTTATGGGACAAATTAAATAAAGACGACTAGGCATACGACAGATCTTCTATATGAAAAAGGTTTATTAGGCGAATATGGAGAGAGAGAGAGGAGAGCAGAACATGATGGGGAGAGAGAGAGAGGGGAGAAAAAGGGGGAGCCCCAGCAGAGAAAGGGGAGAAGGCCAAGAGGCCAAGAGAGAAAAGGCCAAGAGCAAGAGAGCAAGAGAAAGCAAGAGAGAGATCACGTGTCAGCCGGTCCCTTAAAGAGGGAAGGTAACCACGCCTTCCAGGTGTGGCCACCTGGCCAGCGACACATGATGACATCATAGGCTACTAGGCAACCCAGAAACAGGTTTGGTTCCAAAACCCTAACAAGTACATCTTAAAAAAAATAATTTTAGGGCTGGAGTGATGGCTCAGAGGTTAAGAGCACTGGCTTTTCTTCCTAAAGGTTCCAAGTTCAATTCCCAGCAACTACATGGTGACTCACAACCATCTATAATGAGATCTGGTGCTCTCTTCTGTCCTGCAAGCACACATGCAGGCAGAATACTGTATAAATAATATATAAATAAATCTTTTTAATAATAATAATTTAAAAGGAGAAATGCAAGACTCTAGCTTTGATGTCCCCAAACTCCCCAGCTATGCCGAGACTGGCAGAAAGACAAGGGGGAGAGGACCTCAGAGACCAAAGCCACCTGGCCAGAAGGCTAAGCCAGACCCTTGAACTGATGTCTTGGTTCTTCTCTATAAAAATGCTAATGGGGAAAGGATTGAGGAGGCTGTCCACTGGGGCTCTCCAGCCTGAGGGCTTTATGAATACGGTATCTTCAAGATTAAATTCTTGGGTTTGCCTCTGTGATGGGCAGCATGGTCTTTGTACACTCCTCTCCTGCCCCAAAATGCTCTGAAACACAGTATCCTGAGTTCAATTGACTATTATTTTACTTCTTCTTATTAAAATTCCTTCCTCTCCACCTTCTTTCCTCCTCATCTTTACATAATTTAATAAATTAGGAGGTGAAGATGAAAGCATAAAGATGATTATTTTGTAAAAACCTTTATAGCTTTGCTCTGTATACTTACTTTTTTTTTTAATGGGGTTTGGGGTTGAAACAGGATCTCTTTATGTCACTTTGGCGGGCCTGAAACTACCTATGTAGATCAGACTGTCTAACTCACTGAGATCCACCTGCTCTGCTTCCCCAGGGCTGACATGACAGCATGGGCCACCATTCCCAGCTCTGCCTTGTAATTTTAGACATTTTAGTTACTTGCAAGGGAGACAGTAGCTCACAAACAACAGACTAATGCCATGCTTGACATAAACAGACTTGATGTAGAGCAAAACAGATGGGTCAGCTGTGGGGTGGGGGGTGGGGGGGCTGAGTAAGGAAGCTGCCAGCAGGATGGCTCCCGTAAGGGGAAGGTGTTTATTGTGGTTAAGAGAAAAAAGACCCAGAGGCATCCGGAGGAGTCCAGAACTGAGGGAAAAGCAGACTGGGCCTGGTCAGGGCTAGAGAAGCAAGAGATGGAATGTCGTGTGAGAGATGAGAAATCAAGAAACAGCTGGAAGTAGCAAGTGAGTGAACTCAACAGAGTGAGGGGCAGACAAATCATTCCGAGTACAAGGCGTAGCTGGAGGAGGGGACTTTGGACCTGACACCAGCAAGACCTTGAAGCAGAAAAAAGTGATGCTCAGTTCAGTCCCTAGGACACACATAATGAAAAGTGCCTCCCAGCACTCAGGAGGCAGCAACAGAGAGATCTCTGTGAGTTCAAGGCCAGCCTGGTCTACGGAGGGAGTTCCAGGACAGCCAGAGCTAAAACAGAGAAACCCTGTCTCAAAAAAAAAAAAAAAAAAAAAAAGGAAAGAAAAGAGCCAGTTCCCACAAACTGCCCTTTGACCTCCAGACTTGTGCTATGACTGTGCTGTAGATACACTCACACACTCACATGCACGTATACACACACATGTATGCACATACAACATGCATACACATGTACACACATACACACACAATGTGAATAAAATTTTTTAAATAAAAAAATAAGATCCCTCTCACTTTTCAGTTCCCTGAATAATCAAGGCATGGAAATGAGGTTTGGTTTGATTGTTTTGTTGTTGTTTTGATTTGTTTTTTTGTGACAGGGTCTCTTTGTGTAGACCTGGCTGACCTAAAATTCACTATGTCGACTCAGCTGGCCTCAAACTCACAGGTCTTTTGCGTTGGCCTTCAAAGTACTGATATTAAAGGCTTGAACCACCATCCTACCTATCCTGTTCTAACAACTCACTCCTTCTCTTGCTCCATACACTCAGCCCTCTCCAAACAATGCACCTAGCATCCAGCCCACCTGTATCTGGCTGCATGGACTCCCCTCTGAACAACGGGACAACCAAACTGTCTGTGGTCCACAGTATGCCCAATACTTGCTTGTCCCAGAAGGGCCAGTCCAGCCAGAGCTGGTTTTGGATACCTGATCCATAAGGCAAAACTGTGTCCTCAGGTAAACTTTCAGGGAGAATCCATTATTTACCACCTTATGCCTATGCAAAATTAAAATTATGAAATGCACATAATTCAAATGAGAGAAATTCTCCATAGAGAGGTGATCACATGGCCTAATCTGTCAAACCAGAGAACCACCTGCTATTAATCAAACTCATCCTTCTTTTGACCCCCAAAGAGAAGACCCAAGCCGGGCACAGTGGCACATGCCTTTAATCCCAGCACTTGGGGAAGCAGATGCTGGCAGATCACTGAGTTTAAGGCCAGCCTGGTCTACAAAGCATGACTACACAGGACAGCCATGGCTACACAGAGAGAGCCTGGCTCAGAAGAGAGAGAGAGACAAAAAGAGAGAAAGACCCAAAATAACTGCGGCCCCTGCCAGGCGTGGTGGTGCATGCCTTTATTCCCAGCATTCCAGAGGCAGAGACAGGCGGCTCTCTGTGAGTCTGAGGCCAGCCTGGTCTACAAACTGAGTTCCAGGACAGCCAGAGTTACACAGAGAAACCATGTCTCAAAAAAGCAAAATCATCATTTTCATCATCATCATCATCATCTTATGGTCCTTGAGTACCTTTAGGATCAATCTTGACAACAGGTTTCTGATTTTTTTTAAAGGCTTCTTTTTTTTGTTTATGTGCATCAGTATTTACATGCCCATTTATGTGTGTGCCACATGCCTGTCTGGTGCCCACAGAGTGCAGAAGAAGGCAGATCCCCTGAAACTGCAAGTAAGGAAGCCTGTGCCACTTTGTGAATGCTGTACCATTTCTTCAGCCCTGTGTTTATGATCTTTCCTATTGCTTTGCTACATATGTGTGAGCATGCCATGTATGGAGTACCGGAAGAGGGTTAGTTCCCATGGAGCTCAAGCTGAAGATGGTTGGAACTCAGAGGCATACTTCCCCCCTTTTCTCCTTTCTGTTTCTTCTTTGGATAATAAGCATGTCTGCCGACCTCCACTGCCAAAGCTGGTTGCCTGCCTGCCTCTCTGTCTCTCTCCCTTTCTTCCTTTTCTTTTCTTTCTTTAATTTTTTATTTTTATTTATTTATTTATTATTTTGGGTTTTTAAGACAGGGTTTCTTTGTGTAGCCTTGGCTGTCCTGGACTCACTTTGTAGACCAGGTGGCCTCAAACTCACAGAGGTCTGCCTGCCTCTCCTCCCAGAGTACTGAGATTACAGGTGTTTTTCTTTCTTTTTCAAGACAGGGTTTCTCTGTAAAGCCCTGGCTATCCTGGAACTCGCTTTGCAGCCCATGCTATGAAGATCTAACTGCTTCTGCCTCCTGAATGCTGAACTTAAAGACATATGCCATCAAGCACTGCTCTCTCCTATCTTTCCTTTTTTAAAATTTTATTTACGAATATCTCTGTACCTGTGCACATAGTACTTAAAGAAGCCAGCAGGTGGCATCAGGTCCCCTGGAACTGGAGTTACAGTGGGTTATGAATGGTTTTGTGGGTGCTGGGAATCAAACCTGAGTTCTCTGGAAGAGTAGCCAGTGCTTTAACAGCTGAGCTAACTCCTCAGCCCCGGCCATCTGTGTTCTTGAATCCTAACTCAAACCCTGTTTTCTTCATCTCCCTCCTGGCCATTGCCAGTATTTAGAGCTCACCTACCCTCTGACTTTTCTTTCAACCCTAATAAAATTGTCCTTGAGTTTCCTTCAGAGTCCAGTTTTAAAATTCTTTTATCAATGAGAGTAAGCCTGCCAATGAGAACTCCGATTCTCTAGTAACACACTCCTAGCTATATTCTTCTCAGGACGACGGGACAGAGTTGCCAAGATCCCCTTCAGTAACACCTGTTAATGCAAAACCATAACTGCAACCTCAAAGGATACCACTGTTTATTCTGAAGTCAAATATTGAGGGAGGACAGGTCCAGGTCATTCCAGATTTTATGTTCTTTATTTTGCCTACATTTATGTCTGCACCATGTGTGTGCGGTGCCCACGGAAGCCAGAAGAGGGCAGTGGATCCTCTGAAACTAGATCTAGAGGCAGTTATGAGCTGTCATGTGGGTGCTGTGAATTGAACCTGGGTCCTCTGGAAGAGCAGCCAGTGCTCTTAACCCCTGAGACTTCTCTGCAGCCCCTCAAATTCAGTGTTCTAACATAACATTTTCATTAAGGTTTTAGACTAACAGGACAAAGGAAGTCATATATCAAGGTTTTTTTTCAAATACACTGGTAGAACATCATTCCTGTGGGTGACAGCAAGGGGGGGGGGAGGGTAGAAAGGCAAGGAAATTCTGTTACACATCTCAAAAACTATCTTAGGCCATTCCCAGTAAGTTGTTGAAGAGTGCTGGTCTCTTAAGTTAATATATTCCAAAAGGTTTCACAGGCAGCTCACATGCAGCCATGTATATAACCAAAGCGCCAGGCGACCCGAGGGCCTATTTTGAACTTTGGAACTTGTGGAACTTGTACTCACACATGCACAAACCCACATGTAAACACACACATATAATTAAAAATAAAATACTTTAAAAAAATGAAATAGTGGGGGAGGTGGGCTGGAAAGATAGCTCAGCAGTTATGAGCACTGACTGCTCCTCCAGAGGTCCTGAGTTCAATTCCTAGCCACCACATGGTGGCTCACAATCATTTGTAATGGAATTTGATTCCCTCTTCTGGTGTGCATGAAAACAGTGTTCATATACATAAAAAAATAAATAAATCTTAAGGTAAAATAATGATGTCTAAAAAATTAACTAAGTCAGGAATATTCTTGAACATCTTTAACCCAAGCATTTATGAGCCAGAGGCAGGTAAATCTCTATTTAGCAAGTTTCAGGACCATGAAGACTACATACAGAGACCCTGCCAAAAAAAAAAAAAAAAGAAAGAATTCTCTTAAATAATTCATAAGGTATATATTTACTGAGTTGAACCAGCCATCGTGCTAAGTGGCACCAAAGACCCATCAACAAGTAACGTTCCTACCACAATAAAGTAACAAGAAACAAACAGCTGGATGCACAGTGCCTGCTTTGACAAGAAGCATGTGGGAGTCAGCTGGTATCCAGAGAAGGGCTGTGATTTCCTGTCTAGTGGTTCAAGGGAACTAATAAAGCAAAGTCAGCACAGACTAAATAACGGGCAAGCCAATGGAGACAATGTCCCTTTTGTGTTTATTTTTAAAACGGGGTCTCTTGAGGTTGGGACTGTGTCACTGTGTCATCTAAGGTCTTGAAAGAGCTGGAAGATCTATCTTTGGGTGCTGGAGAGATGGCTCAGAGGTTAAGATCACTGGCTATTCTTCCAAAGGTCCTGAGTTCATATTCCCAGCAACCACAGGTGGCTCTTAATGAAAACCGGTGCCCTCTTCTGGTCTGCAGGCACAAATACAGGCAGAATACTGTATATATAATAAATAAATAAATCTTTTTAAAAAATTAAAGTTGGGAAGATGGCTCAGTAGTTAAGAGCACTGTCCTAAGTTCAATTCCCTTCTCTATTGGGATCTGATACCTTCTTCTGGCATGCAGATAGAGCATCCATATGTAAAATGAAAGGAAGGAAGGAAGCAAGCTAGCTTGCTTGGTCCTGGCTGGGTGGTGGTGGTGGCAGTGTGCACTTTAATCGCGCACTTGGGAGGCAGGGATTGGCATATCTCTGAATTCAAGGCCAGCCTGGTCTACAAACCAAGTTCCAGGACAACCAGGGCTACACAGAGAAACAAACGCTGTTTCAAAAAACAAAGAAACAGCTCCTAGGTCAAGCAGTTTTGGAGAGCCCTTACCTTCTCACAGGTGGGCCTGTCTTCTGGTATCCTGAAGCCATTGCATTGGCTACCCTGGAAAACCAGATGAAAGAGACAGAGGGAGAAGAGAACACCAGGAGAAAAGGATCGTATTCCTTCTAACTAAATCTTGAAAGTGGAGATGCGCCACGGCTTCGGTAGCAACCGGCTCTACTCAGCTGCTTGAGCGGCGCCAGCACCTTCCCTAGGAGCTCGCAGCAGCCGGCTGGCCCCTGCTCCACGGTAACCATGTGCGACCAGAAGGCGGTGATCAAAAATGCAGACATGTCGGAAGAGATGCAACAGGACTCGGTGGAGTGCGCTACCCAAGCGTTGGAGAAGTACAACATAGAAAAGGACATTGCGGCCCACATCAAGAAGGAGTTTGACAAGAAGTACAATCCCACCTGGCACTGCATCGTGGGGCGGAACTTCGGTAGTTATGTGACACATGAAACCAAGCACTTCATTTACTTCTACCTGGGTCAGGTGGCCATTCTTCTGTTCAAATCCGGTTAGAAGCACAGCTGTGCCAAACACCCAGTGAGCCATCCAAACACAAGGACTGCATCCTAGATCCAAATACCAGAGACTGAATCTTCAGCCTTGCTAAGGGAACACCTCGTTTGAATCTGTTGTGTTTTGCACAGGGCACCATCCTCTGTACCTTTGTGGTTATAAACTAATTAGCAAAACAGCAAAAATAAATAAATAAATAAATAAATAAATAAATAAATCTTGAAAGTGACATACTGTTGGGTACTCTGAATCCTACTGGTCCATTGGATCAGCCTATGGGCAAGTGTGTGCTTGAATCACTCAAGGGTCCTCCTTATAGGTCATCTTGAAACCTGCCTATCACTTTGCAGATTATAGAATTAGGGGTGGGTGGGGCCCAATACATGACAGAAAGAAAGATAAAGAATAACTTCAGGATTTGTGACTTGTGGTCATACCCCACCCACCCATCACCCAATGGAAGGTAAAATTTGAAGAATTCTAAATTATATGTATATAATTTAATGTATATAACATTATATAATATATTGCCTAATAATACATTATATGTAAATCAAAATACATATAATAGTATGTGTATGTATGTAGGCCACAGGACAACTTAGAGGAGTCAGTTCCCTCCTTCTACCATGTGGAATTCAAGTCATCAAGACTGGTGGCCAGCACCTTTGCCCAATGAATCCTCCGCTGGAAGGTATATTTGGATATTGGATACACTGGTGAACAGACACTCAGGGCACAATTATATGACTACTATTTAGAGTAGTTCAGATGAGAGATACTTACTTAGGACTTAGCCTCTTTTAAGATTTATTTATTATACATACAATGTTCTTTCTGCATGTACATCTGCACACCAGAAGAGGGCACCAGATTTCATTATAGATGGTTGTGAGCCACCAAGGTGGCTGGGAATTGAACTCATGACCTCTGGAAGAGTAGCCAGTGCTCTTAACCTCTGAGCCATCTCTCCAGCCCAGGACTTGAGCCTCTAGAAGGATCATTTTTAAATGTTTATTTCTTATTTTTAGTGTGTGTGTATACATATCATGTATGTGCCTGTTCATGTAGGCCAGAAAGAGGAATTGGATCCCTTGTAATGAGAGTTGCAGGAAATTGAGAGCTGGGAACTGAACTTGGGCAAGGGCAAAAAGTGCTCCTCACCACTCAGCCATCTCTCCAGCCCTATGAACGAATGGCACTGAAAGCCAGAGATCAAACCAGGCAGCGGTGGATCATAACTTTAGTCCCAGCACTGGGGGGCTTCAAAGGCAGGAATAGGTGATCTCTAGGTTCAAGACCAGGCTGGTCTACAGAGCAAGTTCCAAGACAGCCAGGGCCACACACAGAAACCCTGTCTTAAAAAACAACAAGAAAAAAAGGAGGGAAGGAAGGAAGAAGGAAGAAAGAAAGAAAGAAAAAAGGAAGAAGGAAGGAAGGGAGGGAGGGAGAGAGAGGGAGAAAGGAAGGAAGGAAGGAAGGAAGGAAGGAAGGAAGGAAGGAAGGAAGGAAGGAAGGAAGGAAGAAAAGGAAAGAAAGGGAAAACTGGAGATTGAACCAAAATCCCCCAGGGCATAATTACAGACAGTGGAAGGGCACAAACAGGTTTGAACTCCTGGACCCATCATCTTGATTTGAAGACTAAGAAGCCAGTAAGGGAGAGGAATAAGGTCAAAGGACAGAAACTACCACGTCCTTGCTAAGTACTGCTGAGAAGTCCAGGCAGCAAGAGTGATTTACTCAGATTCTCTGCCAGGATGCCTGCATGAGGAAATCTTGTAGAGAGAAGACCAAGAGGAGACCAAAAAAAAAAAAAAAAAAAAAAGTTCAGTCAAACACTGTCTGCCGAAAAATACAGCAAACAATAATTAAGAACTGATTATATATAATGCCAAGCAAGTCATTGAAGGCTCAAGATGACTGAATAAAGTAACCATGATTACCCCCAGCCCAGCACAAGGAAACTGACTCACAAAGGGGCTGAGCTGTCGCTGTGCTCACATCGCTGGCTAGCGGCGGCATGAGGCTCCCCCTGGCTGAGTGACACCGTGACACCGGGGCCCCTGCTAGGTGGAGCTATGAGCTCCCCCTCTCTCCCCCTTCCTCTTCCACCCTCTCCCCTCCCCTCCCCCGGAGAAGGCTTTCTGCGGGGGGGGGGGGGGGAGGGTCTCCGAGAGGGGAGGGTGGAGATGAGCAAAATGAGGATGGTTGCTGCCTGCAAGTTGTATGGGAACACAGCTTTGGTGCGTCATCAGCCGCTCCGGCTGGGCTCTTCAGTGACACGGCTACTTCTGAGTCACCCACATGCCGGTGACTAACCCCAGTACACTCACTGTACTTGGCTGGACTCACACCTTCGGTCTATTATTGTTTTCCTATTTGGTATAAACAGCCATTTGTTCACACTTCCCCCAGAAAATAGCACAGCACTAGTATGCATGAGACCCTATCTCAAAAAAAAAAAGTTAATCTTAAAAGATTTATTTTATTTTGAATTATGTGGGTGTTGGTGTGTGCTCTTGCCCACAGAGACCAGGAGAGGTCCCTGGTCCCCATGGAGCTGGAGTTAGCAGGCAGTTGTGAAGCCCTCCTCCACAGGCGCTGGGAACTGAACCCTGTAAGAGCAGTACATACTCTTAACCACTAAGCCATCTCTCCAGAACTCACAGGTAAAACTCAGATCCAACGTTCTATTATTCCTAAGAACACAACTGCGCAAGTATGAGTGCGTGGCACCGCTCTTTCACATGCGCTGGGGTGTGACCTCCTCACCTTGCAGAGTAGAGTTTTCTAAGAAGTCTCCGTGGGTTTCCTTTGTCTCTCCAGGTTTTGCTGCCCGAAACTCACTTCTTAGAGAAATCTTCCACCATCTAAAGATGAGCTGCAATTAAACAAGGATTAGTGGAAGTTAAAATTTTTACTCTTAATTCTGGCAGTTAAGTTTAGGATGTTTTATTTCGTTGAGACAGGGTCTCATGTTAGCCCAGGCTAGGCTTGAACTCACCACATAGCTGTGGGTACTTGATTCTCCTGTCTCTGTGTACCAAGTGCTAGCAGGAACGATCTATCGTGCCTACCTTAAACTTTGGGTACCTGTGGCATACACATTGGACTATCAGCAATAATAGCAATAACTTTATACGGTGAAGTAAGTTCTGGGCATCAGTGAACATTTCCTTTAGAGATTAGTGTTAATAAAAATTGTAGTTGGAAGGAGCTTTAAGATCTATCAGGCCGCTGGGGCTGGAGAGGTGTGCCAGTGGTTAAGTGCACTGGTTACTCTCCCTTAGGACCCAGGTTTGATTCCTAACATCCACGCAGCTGCTAACAACCATCTCAAATTCCAGTCCTAGGACACTGCATGCATGTGGTGCAGCCGTGCAGGCAGAACACACAGGACTACACAGGGCGGCTATCACAGGCAGTTCCTTCATCTCCCCACCTCCACTGGGCTCTCACTGGGTTCCCAGTCTTGTTTTGCTCTTTGACCTCCCCAGCTCTAGGCTGAACTTTACTTTCCTCAGGGTTTCTAGACCAGATTCCACGATGACCTACTTTCTGGCTTAAAAAAACATGTTCCTTTGGTTAGTTTCAATGCCTTTCATCTCTATAGGCTTATGCCTTACAGAAACCCTATCTCTGTCACTGTACTGGTGGTGCTGACGGGAAGGTTCTGGAAGTAAGCTATTTAAAATGCTACAGACTCTGTGCCATTCTCTTTTAAATATTTTTTTTTAATTTTGTTTTTGTTACTCTTATGTGTGAGAATGCTTTGCGTGTGGCCTGTGTGTCACTTGCATGCTCAGGCCAGCGGGGCCAGAAGGGGTTCAAGCCTTGGAACTGCAGCTACAGAAAGTTGTGAGCTGCCAAGCGGGTCCTGGGAACTGAACCATACCCATAAATCCAGCCCTCATGACGTAGAGGCAGGAGGATCAAAATTCAAAGTCATCTTCAGCTTTGTAGAGTGTGAAGCCACCTGTGCCTTCTGGGAAGAAATAAATCTCAAGTATACAACACTTTAAGGCTATAAAATACCAAAAATAAAATGATGTAAAGGAGCTGGGCACAGTGGCACATGTCTGTAAACCCAGCCTCAATAAACAAACAAACAAATAAGTAAATCCCCAACAACAACAATAATAATAATGTAAAGAATGTAAAATTTATTTTATTTGAAACAGGGTCTCAAAAAATATATATATATATATATATATTTTTAGTGTTTTGAGACAGGGTTTTTCTGTGCAGCCCTGGCTATCCTAAAACTCACTTTGAAGACCAGGCTGGCTTCGAACTCACAGAGATCTACCTGCCTCTGCCTCCCGAGTGCTGGGATTAAAAGAGCATACCACCACTGCCTGGCTTACCCTCAAAACTGTAGCTGAGGGTGACCTGGAACATCTGGTCCCCACCTTCATCTCACAGATGCTGGGGGTTGCAGACCTGCACCATTCCACTAATGCCATTTTTTTTTTTCTTTTTCCTTTTTCTACCCCGAGACAAGGCTGCAGCACTATATGGCCCTAGCTGGCCTGGAACTTGTTATATAGACCAGGCTGGTCTCACACTCACAGAGCCAACCTGCCTGCTTCTGCCTACCTGGTGCTGGGATTAGAAATTTATGCTACCTCACCTGTTTTTTTCCTGGGGCTTGTTTTGTAGACCAGGTTGGCCTTAAATTCACAGAGATCTGCCTGTCTCTGCCTCCCCACTGCTGAGAGCTAGGATTAAAAGTGTTTGCCACCACACCTGGCTTTCTACCTCTGGCTTTTAAAAAACTTTTCCTTTTTTTTTTTTTTTTTTTTGACTTCTTGATACAAGGTCTCACATAGTCCAGGGTGGCCTCGAACTAGCTATGTAGCTGTAGATTGCCTTGACTCCTTGTTATTCCAACTCCTGATTTTCTAGCCCCCATCTCCCTAGGGCTGGTCTGACAGGTGTACATAATAAATACTAGGTGTTTCTTGAGACTGTGTCTAGCCTCGAAGGCCTTACTGGCCTGGAACTCACTGTGTAGATCTCCTGGCTTCAAACTCACAAAGATCTGACTGCCATGGCCCCTGGAGTGCTGGGATTCAATGTGTGTGCCCTTATGCCTGGGTAAGTTTATATTTTTGAAACAAAGGATATAAAGCCCAAGGGAGCCCAGAACCCAGAATGTAATGTAAGCTGGCCTCAAACTGAGAGCAATCCTCCTGCCTCTGCCTCTTAAATGCTGGTATTTCAAGAAGAAATCACTATGCTCAACTTGCTCCAAACTTATTAATGGACCTAAAGTCTGCACCTGAACAAACAGAAATGCTTCACAGATTTGAAACCCACATTTCATTAAAAGAAAAGCACTCCTTCCCAAATTAATAGAAGTAGAATACCAATGAATATTGTCTATTTTGTTTGTTTTTGTTTTTTGAGACAGGGTTTCTCTGTGTAGCCTTGGCTGTTCTGGACTTGCTTTGTAGACCAGGCTGGCCTCCAACTCACAGTGATCTGCCTGCCTCTGTCTCCCTGAGTGCTAGAATTAACGGTGTGCACTACCACACACAGCTTGTCTGTTTTTTTTTTTTTTTTATGAATTGCCAAATTATTGCCAATTCATAAGATAAAATAAATGGATGGAAGTACTGGGATAGCCAAAGAGCTAGAGAATTGGTAGACAAGGAAATTTCTCCAAAAGGGCAGCCCAAATTTTCAAATGCTATTGGGGAGGGGGTTTACTCTTGTCTTTGGGAGGCTGGAGGAATTCCAGCCTGGATTACTGAGTTAAATTATTTAGTTGGACTACTGTCTTTAACCTACACACACACACACACACACACAATCCCAAACGCCTCAGAGCCTAACACTGCACCAAGGAGTTCTTCAGTTGCTCAACTACTTAGCTAAATGTTAACTAGAAGGGGCTAGAGGGAGCGCAGAGTGCTTGAACCCTCCCAGAGGACTGAGTCAGGTTCCCAGAACCCACAGGGGAAACCTACAGTCGCCTGTAACGCCAGGAGAGCCAGGCTATCTAATGCCCCCCTGGCCTCCAGGCACTCTCGGGCATGCATCCTCACACAGACACACAAATCAAATAAAAATAATTTTAGTTATTTCTGTTTTTTTTCAAGACAGGGTTTCTCTGAGCAGTCTTGGCTGTCCTGTAGAACAGGCTGGCTTCGAACTCACAAAAATCCACCTGCCTCTGCCATCCAAGTGCTGGGATTAAAGGCGTGTGCCACTACTGTCTCGATATAAAAATAAACCTTAAATTTAAAATAAAAATAAATCTTAAATTAAAAAAAATTAAGTGAGCCAGGTATTCACATTTTATTATACATGCCTGTAATCCCAGGACTCCTAGAGGCAGAGGCAGGAGGCAGCTCTCTGTTCCAGACCAGTGTGGTCTACAAAACAAGTCCAGGACAGCCAAAGCTACACAGAGAAATCCTGTCTTGAAAAACAAACAAATAAAAATTATCAGTGATTTTAATTGTATTTCTCTTCCTTTTTGAAGAGAGCCCACCATGTGGCCCTGGCTGACCTGGCTAGCCTCAAGTTCACAGAGATCTACTTCCCTTTGCCTCCTCAGTGTTGGATTATAGGCATGAGCCACTATGCCTTGCCTGAATGTTTATTTATTTGAGAACTAAATCTTTAACTAAAACACACACACACACACACACACAAATGAAGAAGAGCCAGACATGGTAGCACAAGCCTGTAAAGTCAACATTTGTGGCAATATTGATAGGATGACTAGGAGCTCAAAATTACCCTCAACTCGACAAACAATTGGCAACTGTTTTTTGTTTGGTTTGGTTTTGGTGTTTCATTTTCCAAGACAATGTTTTTCTGAGTAGTATTAGCTGTCCTGGAACTCTGCAGACCAGATTGGATTTGAACTCAGAGATCTGCCTGCCTCTGTCTCCCAAATGCTGGGATTAAAAATATGCATCACCACCTCCTGGAAGAGGCACATAATTGAAGTTCAGTACTTGGCAGAGGCAGGTGGGTCTCTGTGAGTTAGAAGCTATCCTGGTGTATATACAGCAAGTTCCTAAATAAGAAAGGAGTCCTAAACAGATCACAAATGGATAAGAGTGAATTCAATTAGCTATGCTCCTACCTCAAAGCTAAAAACAACAACAAAAATAAAAAACAAACTAACTAACTAACTAAAAATTAAATTTGTGGTAATAAATGTGGTTAATAACATGGTGGCATATCCTGGTAATTCTAGCACTCAAGAAGCTAAGGCAGGAAGATAGCTGTGAGTTTGCTATCAGCCTATGCTACAGTCTCAAAAAACAAAACGAAAAATAAACACAGGGAGCTAGCATGTACGCTCTCACATTCCTTTGCACACTTGTTCCCCCGACCCCCAGATTTTATCTTAAACTCAGAGATCCACCTGCCTCTGCCTCGTGAGTGCTGGGATTAAAGGCATGTAGCACCTCAGTCCAGCTTCACACACTAATTCTTTTTTATTTTTATTTTTTTAATTTATTGCAGTTTATTCACTTTGCATCCCAACTGTATTCCCTCCTTCGGCCACTCCCAATCCCACCCTCTCCTACACATTAGTTCTTAAGGCTGTGCTTCCCATAGCCAGCTCCTCCCATTTTCTTGAACCTTCTAGTTCTTCTGTGTAGAAGTCTGCTCACACTACGTTCAAGAATTAGAGGCCCAGCCTCCTGTTGATTGACTCTGCTAGGCAGCTAGACAGGGAACTAGCAGGCCTGGAAGCCACTGATGATGGCCTTTGTCTGGTTCCCTCCCTCTGGGTCACTTTTTTCTTCCTAGTTTACCTCAGAGGGCAGGAATTAGGAGCCCTGAGGGCTCATACCCATGTAGCCAAGCCTCCTGCTCTTCTCCCAAATAGTGGCAATTACCTGCTGATAAGACCTAATTACCCCATTCCTTGATTCCCCAGTACCAGCCAAAGCAGACTGTAGAAGACAGCAGCCCCATCTCAGATGGACAAAGACCACTGACCACCCGACCTCCACCTCTGGAGATAAGATTCTGCTTCAAGTGATGCAAGAGAGAATGGGAGGCCTGTGTGTGCTACCTGGTGCTTCACTAGACACTCAGCAGCAGCCTGTCCGTGTATCATAGCCCACTTCTCCTTACTTTAGAGAGCTTTCTGAAGGCATAGGGTACACATCCATAATCCAGGGGAGATGAAACAAAAATCATAAATTTTGAAGAGGGCTGGAAAGATGGCTCAGCACTTAAGAGCACTGTCTGCTCTTCCAGTGGGCCTTGAGTTAATTCTCAGCATGCACAAGGTGGCTCGTGACCATCTCTAATGGGATCAGATTCTTTCTACTGTGCTTGAAGACAGAGCCCTCATATACATAAAATACATGAATAATCTTAAAAAAAAATTTTTTTTGAGGACTCAGCTGGGTGGTGGTAGTGCAGGCCTGTAATCCCAGCACTCAAGAGAGGCAGAGACAGGGGGAACATTGTGAGTTTGAGGCCAGCCTGGTCTACAAACCAAGTCCAGGATAGCTAAGGCTACACAGAGAAGCCCTTTCTCGAAAAACCAAGGAAACAAACAAACAAAAATTAATAACAACAACAATAATAGAAGACTGCACCACTTCAGCCATTTTATTATAGTATGAAAGTCTGTAAAAGCTTTTGGTCACCACTCCAGTGTCCTGGTGAGTTAACGTTCCCTATTCTTTCTGAGTAAAAAAAAAAGTTGGGCTGGAGATGGCTCTAGCTGCCCTTTGATACCCCCCCCCCCCACACACACACCTGTGGCATGTGTGCTTCTCCTCTCCAGAGGTGGTTCTATAACTTTCTTGGCAGGAAGTTTGTCTCTGTGTGTGTTTAAGATGTTTTAAAAATTATATGTACGTAATTATGCCTGTACTCGGGAATACACACTCATTGGCTGGTTCCTGTGGAGGCAGAAGAGGGTGGGTGTCCGATGTCCCTTGCTGGAGTTGCAGATCGTTGAAAGGGGCTGAAGGGAATGTTGGGAACCGAGCTCCAGCCCTCTGAAAGGACAGCCAGTGAGCCACCTTTCCTGCCGCCCACCCCACCCTCATGACCCCAGCGAAAGACATTTTAAAGAAACACTTGTGTCCCCTTCTTATGGCTACCAGACAACTGAAACAACGGAATCTTAAGAAACTGGAAATTCCCAGCAATCTCTTGGCGGAAGGAAATGGCTGTGGCTAGGACCTGTCAAGGGAGAAAAAGACTTGTTTCTCAGAAGACCTGGATGGAGACTCTGGAGCAGACCTACGTGGTGACTAACAGACCCAAACGACTTAGTTGTGCATTCTTCTTACTTTCTACTTAAACTTAACTCTCATGTAAACACCCTGAAGACAAACGGGGGGGGGGGTAGAGGTGGGGGTGTCACTGGATCTTTTTTTTTTCCCCAGTGTTTGCTTTTCACTACTACTTGCTGACTTAGTTAATGGCCAGCACTGGCTCTGACCTTGACTCCAGTAACAAGGGCAGAGTCCACTCAGCTCTACCTAAAGAGATTACTGACTTACTCAACGCCACTCTTAAACTAGTTTAAAAGAGAAATCACAGAGGACGTTCCCCAGCACCCAGGAGAAACTCAGCTTCACCCCCCCCCCACACACACACACATAAAAGCCATTCGTGGTGGCGCACTCCTGTAATCCCAGCACTCTGAGAGGCAGAGGCAGTGGATCACTATGAGCCTACAAAATGAGTCCAGGACAGCCAAGGCTACACAAAGAAACCCTGTCTCAAAAAAAAAAGAAAAAAGGAAGAAAGAAAGGAAAGAAAAAGCTCTCTTTCTCTCATCAGACTCTAGGTTCTC
Source organism: Pachyuromys duprasi (assembly GCA_028658305.1). Taxonomy (NCBI): domain Eukaryota; kingdom Metazoa; phylum Chordata; class Mammalia; order Rodentia; family Muridae; genus Pachyuromys; species Pachyuromys duprasi. The sequence goes on along the minus strand of CM053751.1, from coordinate 62,347,518 downwards.
CCCAGAAGTCCCCAAAATTGATGATTCAGAGATTAGGGAGGCTCCTCGCATCTTTTAGCCAATCTACGTTTTTTCTGAAGACCCCACCGTTTACCAATAGTTTGGTTTTAAATATTTAAAGTTACTAGGCTTCTAGATGTCAAGTGGTGGGTGAGGAAATTTCCCCAAGGCAGGACTGAGAGACCAGAGCATATATGGGTGGGGAAAGAAGACAAGAAACTGAGAGGACAAGGGCGGAAGCGAGCCTAACTGTTAGCCAGGACTGAGGATACCAGCTACGATGGAGACCGAGGGGGGGGGGGGGGGCGTGTTAGATCCCAAGAAGCTCCTTTTCTCATAATAGTCTGGCATTTAGACAAAAGCAAGCATTCCCTCCGGGACTTAAGATAGTCCCCACTTGCTAAAAGAGTCATTCTCCTTATCTCTGGCAAAGGGATTTAGGTGCCTGTTTAACAAATCAAAGCTGAGGCTGGCAGCTGGTCTCAGCAGCATCAATATCCAGCACTTCTCATCATGCTCCACTCTGACTCTTTCCAGCTTCCCTTCCCTCACTCCAGCTTCTCCAACCCCTTTATAACCTCAGTCATTTTGGCTACTGGTTTCTTGGCCTCTTGCCTTCTTGGCTTCTGGCTGGCTCTGCTCCTGGAATTCTCTTGGCCTGAGGTTCCTCTCTTGGTCTCCTGGTGCTCTCTTAGCTTCTGCTCCGTCCCGCTTCCTCTCTCATCCCCTCTTCCCTGGTGGCCTGGTTTAGTCTGAACCCTTCCTGGTGCCTCTAACCACAGGCAACAGAGAAAACCGGAGAAACCACCGGAGAAAGCAACCGTTTTCCCCCATGTCTACCATAAACCTTGTCCTCCACCATCTGGGGCAGCCCTCATGTCCTCATTTTTTTTTTTCATTCATATTACAATTGTAAGGTGTGACTGGACAATTTAGTGAGGCCATCTCAAAAAGAAAAATACAGAAAGGAGCCTGGCAAGGTGGTGCAAGCCGGTAATCCCTGCACTTGGGAGGCGGAGGTAGGTGGATCTCAGTGAGTCTCGAGGCCAGCCTGGTCTACAAAGCGAGTCCGCGACTGCCTAGGCTACACAGGGAAAGCCTGTCTCAAAGAACAAAACAAAGAATCGTGGTAAATTCCTAGCTCCACAATTTTAAGAAATAAATAACAAGGCCTGGGGGTGGCCTTTAATCCCAACAACTGTTTCGCTCACAGGTTGCATCACTGGCTACAGTGTCGGATTTGGCAGGCGATAACCTTTTGTCGGCATCTAGGAGGATCCAGTTTCAAGTTCGGCTGGCCAAAAATTCCCCGGCCTTTCTGATTAGGTTAAATTGGAATTGTTGTGTGAACACTGGTAAATCATGTATTTTAGAGCAGTTTTTGGTCACCTCACCTGCTCATATTCCCCTCCCTCTGCTGACTGCTCTGAGATTTCCTTAGGGAGCAGGTAAGCAATGACTAAACCCTCCTTCTATGGTCCCAGTTGTTTGGGTAGAATAGGGTTGGGCGGGGACCTCAAAGGCAAACATCCTCAGTTCTCTGTGCAGGAATGCCAGATGGGAGCTCTGGTTTCTTCTAAATGAGTGCCTAGAGGCTGCCCCTGAGGGTGGGGACTTAGACTCCTCTGTGACTGGCTTTGGGACTGGACCTTTTGATTTGCATGGTGAAAATTACATCTTATTGCCCAGCTTCGTCCTATCTCGTAAATGACCTCCAGTCGGGGGAATGATACAATAAAGAATGGAATCTTTCTCTGAGACACGCCGGAGGAGGTGTAGAGTAGGGAGTGGGAGGAGCTACGCCTAGGAAGGGGGCTCACTAGGCCATGCTAAAGAGATAGGCAGGCCCTCTTTACTGAGATAATGCGCCTTTCCGTCCCAGAATTCTAGCCCCGCCTAGTGCCGTCCTTACAGACCTCTACGAGGTGAGGTTGGATCCGTTCAGCTCTAAGCCCAGGTTCAGACACAAGTTAATTCTCTTCTTTGTGAAGCTGGCCAGAGCTTACGGTTGCTGTTTCCTGGCGTTTTCCTGGTTTCTGTATCCTTTCTTTAAAGTTCCCTTCCCTTCTTTGTGCTTTGTCTGTCCTGTGGTGAAGGCTTGACTCAAACAACATGGCTTTCCCCTCTTCTCTTCTCCATTCCCCTTCTCTGGCAGCAGCTGAGATGCAGATTGCTGGAATTGGGGATTTTCTTTTAAACTCTGCTAAAATTGGCCTCTTCATAAGCTTTAGCTTTGCTTGACCCTCAAACTTTTCAGCAGCAGCAAGTATGACTCTGACAACACTCAACCTAGGGAACTAATGAGTTTACTGGGCTTACTTATAGAACATGGGTGAGGAGTTGCCCACAGGAGTGTCGGTGACTACAAGGATGGAAAGTCCACTGCTTGAAGAATGATCACTTTCCTCTTCCCTATAATGGAGTGTCCTGTTTCCATTACCCCGCCTATATACAACAGCACCTCCCAAGAGCTCTCCCCAAGGCCTTGTATAATTAGTGCCGGATTGCATACAAATAGCTGGGAGGGACAGCTGGAATCCCAGGTGAGCTTCCAATGCTCTTCCCCATCACCTTCTTTTCTGAGGTCTCCAGCAAGCCTCCGCTGGGGATCTGACGGTCTAATGATGATGGCTTTGCCTGGAAGACTGTTCTCTAACATTGGGTCCTCCCTTGGGTTTTCAGACTATATTTTAGTGCAAGCTCTTAGTCCCTCTGCTTTTGTCAGCTTCCCAGGGTGGCACTTGGCAGCGTTAAAACTACACGTAAGAATTCATTTCTCCTGAGGCCAGTAGATGTAAAATTTCCTCCAGTTGCCTACTGCCAATATGTTTTTCAGACAGGTTCTTCAGTGTTCCCTGAAAGGTATCTTGAATTCCACCTATTCCTCACAATATTCAACCCACTGCACCTGGCTATAAATACTAGTTTTTCAAATGCTACTTTATTTGGGGCTTCCTTAAAGCTTGTACCTCCCTTTTAGCCCCCCAACCCCAATAGGAGAAAAAGAAGGTTGGAAGGGAAAGGGACATAGTCCTCTTTACTTCTTCTGGCTGGGTAGGGTCATAGGATTCTTTTTTTTTGGCAATACCAATCTCAGTCTTCAGGATATCCAGAAGTCTAGGTAACCAGCAATGCAGCAAGCAATCCTCTGTCTGCCTATCCAAGCCGCTGCACCTTCTTCCTCTGAGCTATCATATTTACACCCCTCAAAGGCCTCAGAATTCAACTAACACCAGCTGGCAAAGACCACAACACCTCCCCCCCCAAACTAGGCAATTATTGGGTGTGGACAAACTAAATTCCCATACTTGGGATTATAACAAAAACATGTCTACATAACATAACTGAGTTTTTAAAGGAAACCAAAACTTCTATTACACCTGGCTCCACATGTCCTTCATGGGTACCTACTGACTGGTTATGTGAATAATGATCTCTTCAGTAATTTAATGGAAAACCAGTTATTTCATTGACCAGATCTGGTGACACTGGTAGACCATTAGAGCTACTAGGGAGGCTGAGGCAGTCAGATCCTAAAATCAAGGCCAGCCTGAGTACAGACATACATACAGACATACAGACATACATACATACATGAGTCGGGGCATGGAGGCACACACCTGTGATCCCAGCACTCTGGGAGGCAGAGGCAGGCAAATCTCTGTGAGTTTGAGGCCGGCCTGGTCTACAAAGCCAGTCCAGGACAGCCAGGGCTACATGGAAAAACCTTGCCTAGAAAAACCAGAAAGCCAAAAATCAATCAATCAAACAAACAAACAAACAAATGAAACAGGACTAGAGATTTAGCTCAGTGAAAGAGTACTTGCCTAGCACATGTGCAGCCTGGGCAGAATCTCCTGGACCACAGGAAGAAAGAGAGTGTTGATGTTAACTCAGTGTCTAGGAGTGGGCATTAGAGCATACCTGTATTCCCAGCACTCCAGAAGCTAAAGTAGGACCTCCTTGGCTATAAGACAAGACCCTGCCTCAAATAAGAATGAAAAAATTCTTGAGTTTCAGCCAGTGTCATACAGCGTTGGGTTTCAGGGATACAAGCAGAGCACAAACTGATTAAAATTTCCTTTCCTGCTCTGCATGATGACACACCTCTTTAATCCCAGGACATGGGATGCAGCACAGGCAGATCACTATGTATTGAAGGCCAAGCCATCTAAGGGCTTTATGATGAGTGTCTTGTCTCAAATAAGAGCATACATAAATAAACAAATAAACAAACCACGGGGTGATTGCACACACACACACACACACACACACAAAATTAATGAAATAAAATAAATAAATAAATAAATAAACCAAGGGGTGGTGATGTTAGCCTTTAGTCCCAGCACTCAGGAGGCAGAGGCAAGCAAATCTCTTGGAGTTCGAGGACAGTCTGGAATACAGAGTGAGTTCCAGAACAGCCAGGGCTACACAGAAAAACCCTTTCTTAAAAAACCAAAAATTAAACAAATGATAAATAGAAATCCCTGTCTCAGTGAAGCTTCCATCAGTGAAGGAAGAAAGATACATAGCTTTCTTTCTTTTTGGAGGGTGGGGAAGAAATTATTAGGCATGATCTCTTGTATCCCAGTTGGTCTTGAACTTAGTATCTGTCAAAGGCTGTCCTTGAACTCCTGAACCTCCTGCATCTAACCTCCCCAGTGCTGGTATTACAAGTGTGTAGTGTATGCCATCATTACAATGCCAGGAACCGAACCCAGGGCTTTGAGGACTCTACCAACTGAGCTACACCCCCAACCCTTCTATTTCCTTGTTTCAGGGCTAGCACAATCCCAGTCTCCAGAGGCAGAAATCTGGAAGACTCTTGTTCATCTTTGACCTTCATTCAGCCAGCTGGAAAGACCAGCGCCTCTCTAATCCACTCTACAGCTCAGGCTGGTGAGCTCCCTGCCTCAGCCTTCCCAAGTGCTGGGATTACAGGTGCATACAGAGCTTTGTTTGCCATCCACTCTCATTTCGCTCCTAACTGCGCTAGGCAAATTCCTAAGGAGGCTAGAGTACAGTGTAGCCTAGTGAGCAAGTTCTTGGCTGGCAGGTGAGCAGCCCTGGGTCCCATCCCCACCACTGAGGAAAAATCAACAATCTGCCTAACACTCAGATTTCCCCATCCCTCTTGTTCACCCTGCCCGTGTCCTACCTCAGGTATTTTTGCCTGCATACTAGCACTTGTGTTTGCCTGCCACTGCTCCTGCCGGGAACATTTGGCTGTCTCCCAGTCCTACACTATTAGGCAGGGTGTCAGGAGTTCTTTTCAAGCTCAGGCTGGTCTGCATGTCTCAGAGGGCTCTGCACATAAATCTCTCAGAGCTCTTAGGCCAGTGCACCCAAACTGGCTTTCTTGTCATATTCCCAGCCAACCTGCTCAGGACTTTGACCTTCAGTCTGATCCTGGCGAGGGGTAAGGCCCTCTCAGTTCTAGCTGTGCCTCTCCAGCACGATGTTAACTACCCCTCAGCCTCTTCTCTCCTGTATGCCTACGACTCACAATTTCTATCTCAGCCCACATCTCTTGGCTTATGAACATGTCTACCTGGCTGTGCTACCCTAATTTTTAAACCAGAAATCAATATATTTTCCTCCAAGTCTCAGTCTCTTCTAACAGGGTTTCTAGGAGCTGGCAAACTCCAGCCAACAGAATATATAAATGTATATTAATATGCATTACCCTATTACCAAAGAACAGGTTTTGCTGTTATTATTCTTTTTATGTTTTTAGATGCTGTCCTGCAAACTTCCAAGGATTCCCTTTTCTCTGCCTTGCATCTCACTGTAGGAACACTGGGCGTACAGATACATGCTACCATGTCCTTTTACATAGTTTTTGGGAATCTGATCTCGGGTCTTCATGCTTGTTTGGCAAGTGCTTTCCCCAGTGAACCATTTCCCCAGCCCCAGGTTCCTAAAGACTTAAAGAGGAAAACTGTGAAAACAAAACAAAGAGGAACATGTAACGCAAACTGTAGGTGATCCACAAACTCAAGATATTTCCTCTCTGGCTTCATATGAACAGTCTGCAAGTTCCAGGGCAGCCAGGACTACACAGAGAGACCCCAACTCAAGCAGCAGCAGTGGGAACAAGAGTCTGTAAGTATCTAGACAGTACATGGGAACCAGAACTAGGACTAAATCACAGCAGCACTGGAGAGGTGGAAGCAGGAAGATCAGAAGTTAAAGGTCACCCTCAGCTACTCAGTGAGTTCAAGGCCAGCCTGAGATACATGAAACACAGTTTCAATGCAAAAAAAAAAAAAAAAAAGAAAGAAAGGAACACAATAACTTGTTTAGCCCTGTGGCATAATGGCATAACAGGAGGTAAAAGCCAGAGAAGGTACCAGCACTCTCTAATTCCAGAACCTATGATGGAAGGAAAGAACTGACCTCTAAAAGTTGTCCTCTGACCTCCACAGGCACGATATTTTTTCTATTTCACTTTCAAATGAAACCAGAACTGTGAGAATGTTTTTGTCAGTGCCAAGAGAAAGTTCTACCAGGCTGCCATGGGGCCTTACCAGGGAAGACTCAGACACAGAGAGATCTGTAGTTGAAGGCTGTCATCAGGAACTTGGGCCTGTCTATTGTTCTGCTTTTCCTGGCTCGGGCAATGTGGGCTTCAAGTAAAGGCTGGTTACTGTATAGTCATAGGTTGGCAGGGGTTGCTGTGGTTACCTATGTTCTCACTAATATCTGAGAGAGAAACTTAGGACAGCCCCTCCCCCAGACTAGAAGGAAATCCTGTCCTGTACCACTAATTAATCAGGGCACGCAGCCATCCAGTTTTTATTGAACAGCTTTCTCTTTTAACCTAAGTGTAAACAGTAACCAAGTATCAAAATATCTTTTTAAAATCAGGTTGGAGAGATTGCTCAGAGCTTAAAAAGCACTTGCTGCTGCTACACAGGACCAGGTTCTGGTTCCTCCCACCCACATGAAGCTGCTCACAATGCCCTGTAACTGAGGGAGCCAAGACCTTCTGGCTTCTTCAGGTACTGCATACATGTGGTAAACGGATACACAGGCAAACACATAAGCATTTAAGAAACCTTAGCCAGATGTGGTGGCACAGACCTCTAATAACATCATTTTAGATAGACTTTTGCTATGTCATGTAGCCCACACTAGCCTTGGCATGGATGTGAAGGGTAGGTTGGTCTTGAATTCAGATTTTCTGGTCTCAGATCCCTGTGTGCTGGGTTTAACACCACACTCAGCAAATGATTCTAACTATATCTGGGGAAGGAACAATGCGTGTGTGTGTGGGGGGCATTATGGTGATACAGGATATAGGGAGAAAAGGCTAGGGAAACATGAGGCTGAAAGTTGAACTGCCTTTGCTGCAGAGAAAGGCTGGAGTCTTTGGACTCTACGGAGAGGGACCCAAAGCCACAGAGACCATCTATGTTTCCCCAAAGGCATCATCAAAAGCAATAAACACATTGCTCTCACAATGGATCAGATGGTGCTGTTTCTAGAGACACCTCAATCAAGGATGTCAAAGATGATAATTAGGCCGCATTTACTTAGAGCTAAAATGATACATTACCTTAGGTTTCGAGCACTCTCCTCTCTTCCCTAAACCTAAATAGCACCCTTCATAAATCCTCTTTACAACCTGTTTACTGAGAAAATTTCCTTAGCTTTTAACTTTGTTATAAATTACATTCTTTAGACAATGCTAGAGAGAAGGGGGAGTCCTTAGTAACCTTTAGAGGTATAATTCAGAAAGCCACAAGAATACATAGCCTCATTGTAAAACCACTTAAAGGCCTCCCTCAGAGAGGCTCACACTTGAGCTGTCCAGTCTGTCCCCTCCCTCCCCCATAAATCCAACCTTGCTTCATTTTTGGCTCGCCCTAGAATTAATTTCTTGATGTATGCCACAAATCCCTGGTTTGCTTGACTGGCGGTGTCCAAGAACCCAGGCAGCTGCGGATGTAGTGAGGAGCTGTGTCCCTGTGAACAGTGACAGACGGGCCTAATACAAAAATGCATGCACTGTAACACATCCCTCCTGCTCTGTCTGCCCCTGCTTCCATTAACTCCTTTCGCTCAGCCTTTAAACATCCTCACAATATAGCTCAGCAGTTGAGAGTATGTATTCTTCTGGCAGAGGACTGGGTCTGATTCCTAGCACCCACATGGTAGCCCACAATAATCTGTAACTCTAGTTCCAGGAAATTCCATGCCATCTTCTGACTTCCATGGGTTCCAGACACACATGTACTTCACTTTCACACAGGCAAAATACCCATACACATAAAATAAAAACAAATGAAAATAATCCTCACACTTTTCTAACTACAGAGGCTGGAGAGACAGCTTAGAAGTTTAGAGTACTTGCTGCTCTTCTGGAGGACCCAGGTTCAGTCCCCAGTAACCATATGGTGGCTCCGGCTTCCAACCAGCTATAACTCAAGTTCTAGTATTTGATACCGTAGGCCTCAAACGGGGAACTCACTGACTCGGCTCTATGCCCTGCTGCTGATGTAATCTACTCAACTTCCTACCGGTCTACTTGTCTTCCTATCTGCACCTGAACCTGATCTGTAATTTCCTGTTTCTAAAGCCATTTATTTATTTATTTATTTATTTATTAGATTCACTAAATTTATTTTAAAAATCATAAAACGTTTCTTACAAAAGAGCATACATTCTGCACACTGCTCTGAACAAATGCCAGGGACATGTGGACTATTACTTTCCTCCCTGGGGGGGGGGGGGGGGC
>CM053751.1:62303376-62338675 GCA_028658305.1 Pachyuromys duprasi | reverse complement strand
TAAACCACCAACAATGAACAAAAAATAAAATTCACTCACTCTGCTGCTGTTTCAAAATTTCAATGTCAGTTTTTGCATGCCCTCCCCCCAACCCTGTTGTAAGGAACTAAAACATTACATCTGGTGAACAGCAAAGATTTCACTACACCTCAAATGCAGAACACCTATGAAGCAGAGGAATGTTGGCTTTTTAAACAGAAGCAGATAAAAAAAAAAGATGCAGGACTCCTTCAGTTCTTCACTAGTCTTAGAAAAACTTTCCAGAATACTGCTTCACACTATAAAAAAGAAAAAATATCTTGCATTAGAATCCTTCAACATCTGCATACTGCTTCACACTGTTCTGCAGCAAATACTGTGCGTTCTGTATCTGGTCCTGTGTTCCTGTAATGGTAATGATCCGATCTTCGGATCCTTCTAAAGGTTCATCAATTTTGATCGATGCTCCCGACTCATGACGAATTTGCTTAATACGCTGACCACCTTTGCCAATAATAGATCCAGCCAAATCTTTGGGAATAGTTACTTGTGTGGTAATAATGGGTCCACCAAGATCACCGTATGAGCCACGACCCCCTGCATAGGAATAATCATATCCAGAACCACCCTGTGGTTCATATGCCATTTGCCATTCTGATGGGCTCCATGTGTCAATTGCAGAGTCCCAAGTTTCATCAGCACTGAACCCAACCATGCCATCATAGCGGTCTCCAGGCCTTCCTCTTCTGTCGTAAGCCATTAGGTCTCCCCCTCTGGTGGTGGAGGAGGAAGAGGAAGATTCCGAGCTCTGCTGCCACCCCGGCCACCTCGACCAGGAGGAGGTGGAGGAGGTCCTCGACGAGGGCTCATATCATCATAATCTCTTCTAGAAGGAGGCATGGGACGCCCACCCCGACCAGGCATTCTGTCAAAACCACCTCTTCCCTGCATGGGGAATCCCACAGGCCGTCCACGGCGGTCATCAAACATCATTGTAAAACCACCATAATCATAGGTTTCATCATAAAAGTTGGGATCATATGGTTGTGCACGTCCTTTGATGGGAGACTCAGATATAAGGTCAAGGATGATCTTGATGCACTCTACAACTCTATCAGGTTTTCCTCCAATAAGAACAACTCTGTCAGTAGAATGAGGGCAGCACTCCTGGAAAAGCTTGATTGTTGTCTGAGTGTTTTCTCGAAGTTCTTTGATTTTAGCACCTTTAACACCAATAATTCCTCCTGCCAGACTTTGATGAATCAACAGTCTCAACTCGCAGTCAAAGTCACTTCCTTTATAATGCTGGTAATTTAAGCATTCCACAGCCTCAGATTCGAGCGGGAGCTGGCTGGTTGCAGTGGGTGATGGCAACTGCAGGCCCTCCTCCAAGGTAGGGATGATTTTCTTCAGAATTTCTCCAATTGTTTCAATATCAGCACTGATACTCAGTATGCGCTCGGGGCCACTGCTGTCTGGGACTGAAACACTGCCATTGTAGTCTGTGCGAAGAGCCTTAATAGTCTTGCCTCCTTTCCCAATCACTGCTCCAGCATTCTTGCTCTGAAGCAAAATGCGCAATTCAACCATCTCATCAGTATTTCTAGATCTTTTAAAGGCTTGTTCCTCTTCCATATCTTCTGCAGGGCGTTTACCAAATTCACCATTGGTTTCAGTGTTGGGGAAGGTTTCTTCCGGCTGTTCGGTCTCCATTTTCTTGAGTTAAATGGATGCACCAATAGGCAGTAATCGAGCGGGAGGCGAGCACAACGGCGACGTCCGTGCAGCGGAGAAACAGAGGATCTTATTTATTTATTTAACCTTAAGTTTATGTGCATTGGTGTTTTGCCAGCATGGCTGTCTATGTGAGAATATCAGATCTTTGAGTTACAGACAGTTGTGAGCTGCCATGTAGGTGCTGGGATTTGAACCTGGGTCCTCTGGAAGAGCAGTCAGTGCTCTTAACCACTGTGACAGCTCTCCAAACCCACTACGGCCTTTTAACTGGAGGCTGAGCTCTGCAGCCTCGCTCACAAGCCTGACTCCAGTCAGCTCTGTTGTCAGCCCTTTCCTGGCGCTTGACTCTGGCTCAGCCCACTTCTAATTCTCTTGAACGCTGCTGCAGCCTCCTTAGCTTGTATTCATTCTGTAACCCATACATATATGTATATATACAGAAAGATATACTGACTGTGTGCTATGTGATGTGTGATATGAAGAGATAGTATCATTAATCCAGACTGGATAAAGAATTTGTATTTGCCTTGGCCAGGCTACTCAGGGAGGCAGATTTTATGACAAATTCCTGTTTTTGGATCCCTTAAACCTTGTAAATTTAGTATTCAATAATATTCTGACACCGGGGGAAGACAAACATGTTTTCCCATGTTTATGGCATGGTTTGTACGTGACCATTTGCTGTTTTAAGACTGGTCTCATTCTGTAGCTCAGGTTGGCTTCAAGATTTGTATCGATACTTCCTCGTTACCCTCCTGACTACCTGGGTCTGACAACAGGCAGGGGCCACTACTCCAGGCTTTATACCAAAGAGTCTCTGAAGTCTTTGATCATATTTTCCCTACAAGCTGAAACTTCTATTTGTTCTTTGAGAAGCAAGTATTTTTTTTAAGTTGTTTTCAAAAATATTTCTTTATTTTCATGTGTCTAAGCATTTGTCTGCATGTATGTATGCCACATCCTCCTGGAATCCTGCTAGGGGAGGTGAGGGAATGAAGAAAAGACAGAAGCTGGGCTCAGGTGGGGTTCTGTTACTGCTACTGCCTTAGCCTGGAACACCAGCATGTTTATTAGGTATAACATGGGGATTGGGGTTGTGTGGGGATTAGGTAGTCTCAGTAGGAGGTCTCCACAGGCAAGCCTCTCAGGTTGTAAACAAACAGGAGCAGGCAGCCACAGTTGCTAGTCTTCGCACACACTGATCCACAAACACTCATACTCCAGCTCCTGAGAAAATTGGCCATTTCTCTGGAGCCTGAAACATATGGGCAAAATGGTTTTGCCCACTTCTAATGGGCTGGTTGGTCTTGGAGTCCTCCACAGGCCCCAGCCCCAACAAAATACACATTTACTCAGCACTTAATCAGAGCTTTCTCTGCTATATACATACATACATACACATCAGATGTGAGTCTAATACCCTTAGAAATCAGAAAAAGGTATTGGATCCCTTGGAACTGGAGTTACAGATGGTTGTGAGCCCCTGTGTGGGTACTGAGAAGTGAATCTGCAAGAGCATGAGCTCTTAACCACTAAGCTTAATGAGCGGGTTTCCTATAATTATCTAACACCCTCCTTCTTCCAGTCACCCTTCCTTTGCAAACCAGGATCTTCCCACCTTTCTTTCCATTCAGTATTGTAGGATGACCTTCAACTCTGATCCTTCTGCTTTCCTTTGCTGAGTGCTATGAAGACAGGCTTGTGCCACCACACCTGGTTTTCTTTAGTTCCGTGAACGACCCATAGGGCTCCACATGTTAGACAAGCCCTCTACCCACAGAACAATGGTCCTTGATGTTTTTTTCACTGCTTTGCATCATCTGACCGCCTACATGCTCTTCTTTTCTTTGTTTTCTCAGGTTATCAAGGGTAATTTCTCAGGGATTCTTTGCCTCCTAATTTCTCCTCACCTGTGTGTAAGACAGACAGCCTAGAATAACTTTTCCAAATCACAGTACAACATTTTAGCAGCCTAAGCTGCATTAAGCTCCTCGGTTTATACTGGAGAGTTCTGCAGTGGGCAAGTAGCCCAGAGAGCTGTTTATATTTTGGGCCCCATTACAAGACTCTAAAGCATCCCATTCTTAAAGCTTACTTTCATTATCTGCAGAGTCTAGTGTGGTGAAGGTCGCACAGTCAACAAGTGATTCTGCCCTGAGTTCTTGAATTAATTAAGTCACTGATTTATCTGATGGCACACAGCCATAAATGGAAGAAATCAAATCAAGAAAAGTCAGAGACTTTTCCATTAGACTATGGTGATCAAAATGACAGTAAGGTTTCTAAGTAGCCTCATCAATATGAGGGCAGACATTACAGTTCAAATAAGTTAATTTTATTTATGTATAAAATTGGTATTTTAATTGTGTAGGTATAGGTTTATGTTCATATACATTTAGAATTATTTAATATTAATGTATTTCTGCTTTAGGGAGTCTTTTTGTTTGTTTATTTGTTTGTTTGGTTTTGTTTGTTTGTTTGTTTGTTTGTTTTGAGACAGGGAGACAGGGTTTCTCTGTGTAGCCTTGGTTATCCTGGACTCAATTAGTAGACCAGACTAGCCTTGAACTCACAGAGATATCGGCCTGACTCTGCCTCCCTGAGTGCTGGGATTAAAGGCGTGTACCACCATGCCCAGCTTTGTTTGTTTTTTTGACAGAGGTTTTCCTCTTCTAGTAACCCAGGCTGGCTCCAAACTTTTTTTTTTTCTCCCAAGACAGGGTTTCTCTGTGTAGTTCTTGGATGCCCAGAACTAGTTCTGTAGACCAGGCTGGCCTCAAACTCACAGTGGCTCTAAATTCTTGATCTTCTTATCCCTTTCTTCTAAACTCTGGGTTACAGGTGTTCCCCACCATGCCCAGCTTATGTTAATATATTAATAGTCACATACTCATTTGGACTGAATGTGTAGCTCAGTGATAGGACAAATGCCCAGCAACATGCAGGAGGTCCTGGGTTCAGTCCACAGCCCTACGTGGCAAAGTGGGGGACAGAAACAAGTAAACATATTTATTTCTTACTATAGTTCACGTAGTTAATTATCTTAAAATTAAAAAAAGAATAAATCAGAAATTCTGAGCAATCTTAAGAGTGGAGAAAATCTGGTGCATGCCTGTAATCCCAGCACTTGGGGAGGCAGAGGCAGGCAGATCTCTGTGAGTTCGAAACCAGACTGGTCTACAAAATGAGTCCAGAATAGCCAAGGCTACACAGAGAAACCCTTTTTCAAAAAAAACAAATCCAAACCAAAACAAAACAAAAAAAGAGTGGTGAAAGGAGAGGTAACAACACAGGCTTGGAAGGGAAGCTCGTGACTTTCAGGGCTCTTGTCTTAAAAACAAAAGAACAACAGACACCATTACATTGGCACAAAGTACTTTTTTGTCTGTGAATGATTAAAAGACTATTTTAAGTGAATGTAGTAGTTTAATCATATTAAATAGATCCATAACTCAGCTATGTCTCCTGCTTTCTAGCAGGCTATATTAAAAGGCCAGAGCATCCTTGCCAGCAGCTTTTCTGCTTTTGGGAAATGCTAAGAGCAGGAAGGGAAGAGGCTGGGAAAGCCAGTGTGACTAGAGTGAAGAAGGGATTCTCTTAAGTGGCAATGAAAGAGAAGGATTAAATTCCACAAAAAGAGTAAAAAATGTCCTCAGCTGGGCTTCTAATCAAACTCACAGGGAGTCCCTCAAATAAAGTAGGGATCACTTATTGTTGTACAGTATCACTTAAAATACTTAACAGTGCTGGGAATCAAATCCACATTGTTATACAAGTCTAAATTTGGTAAGTACTGAGATAAACAGGCCTATAGTAGTAGATTTATTTACTTAAAATCTTACGATGTGATTTTTATTTTATTGCAATTAATTATACAAACATCTTTCTTTTTTGTTTTTTCTCTTTTTTTCTTTTTGGTTTTTTGAGGCAGGGTTTCTCTGTTTAGCCATGGCTGTTCTGGAACTCACTCAGTAGACCAAGCTGGTCTGAAACTCACAGAGATCCACCTACCTCTGCCTCTTGAGTGCTGGGATTAAGGGCCACCACTGCCCGGACTTTTCTTTCTTTTCATACAAGTTGTCTCACTATGTAGCCTTAGCTGATCTGGAACTCACAATGTAGATGAAGCAACCTCTAATTTCTAGAGATCCACCTGTCTCTATCTCCTGGGTGCTGGGATTAAAGCGTTCTAGGACAAACCAGGGTTACACAGAGCAACCATGTCTCCAAAAATCTAAACAAAAATAAAAATATACACTCGCCCAAAAGGGCTATGGTAGAGAAGGACTGGAGAGATGGTTCAGGGGTTAAGAGTGCTTACTGAGGTCCACTGAGATGGTTCAGTAGGTGAACTCTAAACTCAGTGCTCGGGATCCATAAGGTAGGAATGATCAGACTCCCACAAATTGTCCTATGACCTCACATGCATGCTGTGGTATAATCCATCCCTCATCCAGGCACATAGATTAACAATATAATAAAATATATTTTTCAAAAACAGTTCGATAGGTAAGCATGAAGACCAGAGTTGGACCCTAGCACCCAGATATCAGGTAAAGTATGGCCACTCATGCTTGTAACCCAAGGGCTATAGGGTGAAATTCGGACATCCCTGGGGCTCCTTTTTATCCCCTGGTTAAAACTTGGCTATGTAGCTACATGTATCTACAGGGTAGGGGTTAGAAATGTTGCTTTTTCTTTTTCTTTCTGAAGTCCCTTTGTTCAGCTACAAATCAGGTAGCTTTCATTATTAAAAAGAAAAAATAGTTACTGGGGACAATTAATGGTTTCTGTCACATGCAGAATGTCCCAGAATGTATCCAGTCACATTCCTGTGGACTTCTTACAAAAGAAACCTTTATTTCCCATGTTTTAACCAAGATTGTTTTATCACATAGTTCCTGCTACAGATACATTTTATCATTTATTTGGGGGAAGACTGCACTCTAACCAATCTTTATACAACTTGAATAGGGTATGACATTAGTATCAGTTCAGCGACTCCCCAGCCCAACAAGGACGTCCAAATGTGGATACTGAAGTCTCTCTCTGCCTTGATGTGTTTGTACTTGTCTCACACATGCCAGACAAACACTTTACTATTGAGCTGCCTCCTGGTCCTGCCTTGCTCTTCAGCTGGAGAGTTCTATCTTTATCTGCTTTCCATGCTTTGGTAATGTCATCCAGGACTTTCACACTGCTGAGTCAAAGTCTAGGCTTTTATTTGTTCTGGTCTTTTCTTAAAAAAAAAAAAAGATGTATTATTTATTTATGTACATTGGTGTTTTGCCTGCATATATGTCTGTGTGAGGGTGTCAGATTACTTGGAACTGGAGTTATAGAAGTTGTGAGCTGCCATGTGGGTGTTGGGAATTGAACCTGGGTCCTTTGAAAGAGCAGCCAATACTCTTAACCATTGAACCATCTCTTCAGCCCTGTTTCACTTATGTGTTTCTATTTATCCATCCATCCATCCATCCATCCATCCATCCATCCATCCATCCATCCATTTCTCTGTGACAAAGTTTCTTTGTATATTCCTGGCTGTCCTAAACTTACTCTGTAGACCAGGTTGGCCTTGAACTCAGAGATCTGCCTGCCTCTGCCTCCTGAGTGCTGGGACTAAAGGTATATGCCATCATTGCCCAGTTTATGGTTTCATTCTCCTTCCTGCCCCACCTAGCCCCCCTCAGGAGGGTTTCTCTGTAACAGCTGTGGCTGTCCTGGAATCACTTTGTAGACCTGGCTGGCCTTGAACTCACAGAGATCCACCTGCCTCTGCCTCCCAAGTGCTGGAATCAAAGGCATCTACCACCACCACCTGGTTTGGCTCTTCATTCTTAGTCTCTGGAATCCTTGTACACCACCAGCTGCTTTAGGCATATACCTACCTGTGTAATCCACAGGCATTTTAGGTTCAACCCTAAGAACAGAAACAGACCTCTCCCTCTTCCTGCATTCCTTATGTTGGTGGCACTGGCTGAGTCATTCTAGATGCTCTCACTCCCTGTCATCCCATAATATCAGGTTCATGATCAAATTCATCAGTTTCACATCTTTTCATGTTACTTGCCATTCCTTTCTTCTCCATGGTACCCCGGAGAAAAGGGTCCAAACCTCAGGAGACTGACCCCTCAATGGTGGTGAGCCAATCCATCCTTACATAGCCCAAAGCCTCTTCCAGAAATTCCAGTGTGAATGAGATCTTTATTTGCTCCTCCCAAGGCCAATACCCTGGCATGGTATGCAAGGCCCTGCAGAGATCCCTGCCCATCTTTCCTCAGCAGTCCCGAAGACTACTTCCTTCCCCCTCATCGAGCATCCTCAGAAGTGTCACACCTATAACCACAATTCAGTGACAGCTGAAATGGATCCCTGCTTCCTAGAGTTAGTCCTGCTCCATACTTCTGACTCTGGAAAATATGGAGCAGCTCTACACTGGGTGATTCAGACCCTGCTGTTACACCCTTGTATAAAATACTTCTGCACCCACTTGCTTTGTGCTGTTTCTGTAGCAGGGTTACAAGGCCAATGAGATGCATCAGTAGGTACAAGGTGTTTGTTGCCAAGCCTGATGACCCCGGTTTGATTCTTGGACCCAAATGGTGGAAAGAGAGAAGCAATTTTTTCCCTTTTTTTTCTTTTTCTCTCTCTCTCTTTCGTTTGTTTTCTTGGGATAGGGTTTTTCTGGGAAGCCTTGGTTGTCCTGGACTTGATTTGTAGATCACGCTGGCCTTGAACTCACAGAGATCTGCCCGCTGAAGAAAAGGAAGAAGAAGAAGAAGAAGAAGAAGAAGAAGAAGAAGAAGAAGAAGAAGAAGAAGAAGAAGAAGAAGAAGAAGAAGAAGAAGAAACATGTATCAAGTCAACAACTATTAACTGAATTCACACTATACTCACACTATAAGAGCTGCTAGACGACTGATCCCAGCGGAACATTGACCACTGTACACTCTTACAGCCTTTATTCTATGCAGCTTTTTAAAAGGCCAATGCTCATCCATCATTTGCTACGAAGGAAATCTTCTGCCCGTATTTGTCTCACTGATATGCCAAGAAATGGATGTTGCCTGCTGCTGATCCTGTCAAGATGGATTTGCTGCCATGTCTTGTCATGTATCCAAATGTTCATTTGCTCCCCCTCTCATGACCCTGTGTGTGCTGCCTTCATTCGGGAGTCTCCTGGATGGTTAGGATGGAAATATTGCAGCTAATCTTTATTTGTATACTTATTTGCTAAGCTTTCTCCTCACACTCTTCCTTGAGAAAGGTCCATATAAGGGGTTCCCTGGCAGAAATGGGCTCATCTGAATCTGAGAACTGGATGGATAGCTAAGAAAGATGAGAGAGAGGGTATTCCCAGTAGAAGAGTGGCCCAAGTGAAGGCAGAGGTTCTGTGAATTCAAGAGACAGTAGTTATGTGGGGAAAGAACCTGTTGATTTTTATTAAATAAGTAATTAGTTAATTAATTAATGAGTGAATGTATGTATAGCTGTGTGTGCAGGATGACAGGTTTGTTAAGTGATGAGCTAAGAATACTGCTCTAGAGCTGAGCATGGTGGTATACTCCTATAATCTCAGTGAAGCAGAAACAGATGGATCTCTGTGAGTTCGAGTTCAGCCTGGTCTACAAAGTGAGTCCAGAACAACCAAGACTACTCAGAGAAGTCCTGTCTTGAAAAACCAAAACCCAACAAAACAAAAACAAAAAAAGGACACTGGTTCTCATAACTGTGGTAGCAAGTGCTTCTATCTGCTGAGACCTCTCTCCAACCTTTGAAATTGCATTCTATCTATCTATCTGTCTGTCTATCTATCTACTTACCTACCTGTCATCTATCTACATGCATTGGGATTTTGCCTGCATGTATGTCTGTGTGAGGGTGTCAGATTCTGGAGTTACAGACAGCTGTGAGCTCCCGTGTGGGTGCTGGGAATTGAACCCGGGTCCTCTGGAAGCACAGCCAGTGCCCTTAACTGCTGAGACAACTCTACAGCCCCTGAAATTGCCTTATTTAAAGACTTTATATTTAAATCATGTATACGCATGATCTGTGTATGCCACATGTGTACTGGTATCTTTGGAGGCCAGAGGGGTCAGATCCCTTGGGACTGCATTTAACAGGCAGTTGTAAATCAATGTGGGTGTTAGGAACTGCCTTGGACCCTCTAAAAGGGCAGTATGGGCTCTTAACCATGAGCCATCAATCCAGTCCCAAAGTATTTAATGTAGACTTTAAAAAAGAGGGTTAAGAAAAGCAAAGAGGCACGCAGAAAGGCAGATTGGAAAAAAAAATGGATTGGGCCTAGTAGAGCATGCCTTTAATCCCAGTACTCTGAAGGCAGAGGCAGGCAGATCTCTGGGAGTTGGAGGCCAATCCGGCCTACACAGACAATTCCAGGCCATCTAAGAGTTCACAGAAACACTCTGTCTCAAAATAACTATTTTTGTTTCACTTTGTTTAGTTTTTGAAGATAGGGTTTTCTGTATAATAGCCCTGGCTGCTCAGTACTGGCTTTGTAGATCAGGCTAGCTTTGAGCTCTGCCTGTCTCTTCTTCCAGAGTGTTGGGATCAAAAAGGCATGTGCCACCACGCCCAGCTTCAAAATATTTTTTTTTTGTTGTTGAACAATAATTATGTTTGTGTCTGTGTATGGGTATGTACATGTGACTGCTGGTACCCCAGGAGGTAAGAGGTTTTCAATACTCACAAGATTCACCTGCCTCTGCCTCATCGAGTGCTGGGATTATAGGAGTGTGCCACCATGCCTGGCTCTAGGAGCAGTATTCTTAGCCTACCACTTAACAAGCCTGTCATCCTGCACACCCAGCTACACATACATTCACTCACAAATGAATGAATTAATAAAAAAATCAACAGTGAAAAGCAACTGTTAGCCGTTTAGCCTAATGTAGATAGTAGAAACTGAACTCAGCTCAAGTGCTCTTATACCCTGAGCTATCTTTCCATCATATAGAAAGAAAGATATGCTCAAGAAAATGGGTGTAGGTTTCTCTTGAGAATCACCAGTTTTATTTTATGATGAGACAGGGCATCAATTATGTCACTGTGGCTGGCCTGGAACTTTCTATGTAGACCAGGCTGGCTGAGGTAAGCTCACAGAGATACACCTTCCTGTGCTTCCTGAGTGCTGGGAATATTTATTATTTATATATGGGTATGTGTGCATGTACCTGAGTCCAGAGGTCTGTGGAGGCCAGAGTCATTGTATCCCCTGAGCGTAGAGTTATGCAGAGTTGTGAGCTATCTGACATGAGTGCTGGGAACTGAACTTAGGTCTTCTGGAAGAGCACTCCTAATCACTGAGTTATCTCTTCAGTCCCTCCTGTGTGTATCATGTGCAATCCCAGTGTTTGCTGAGGCCAGAGGAGGCCATTGGATCTCCTGGAACTGGAGTCACAGCTGCCTGAGAGCTGCCATGTGGGTGCTAGGAACTGAACCCCGGTCCTCTGGAAATGCAGCCAGTGCTTTTATTCACTGAAGCCACTTCTCCTGCCCTGATGCTTGGCTTTAAAAAAAAAAAAAAAAGGTTTATTGAGGTAAGGTCTTGCTCTGTAGCACTAGCTGGCCTTCAACTCACTGTGTAAAGTAATCTGTACTCAGCCCTGCAATCCTTTTGAATGCTGACAAGACCTTTTTTTTTTTTTTTGGCTTTAAACACTCTTCAATCAATCAATCAATCAATCAATCAATCAATTAATGTATATGAGCCGGGTGTGGTGGTACATGCCAATCTCAGCACTCCCAGAGACAGGCAGATCTCTGAGTTCTAGGCCAGCCTGGTCTACAAACTGAGTCCAGAACAGCCACGGCTACACAGAAAAACCCTGCCTTGAAAAAAAACAAATAAATAAGTAAATAATTTATGTGCATGTACATATGAGGTCATGCAGATGTGGAGGTCAAAGGGCAACTTGTAGGAGCACATTCTCTCATCACATGGGTTCCGAGGAATCTTACTCAGGTTGACAGACATGGTGACAAGGACCTTTACTTGTTGAGCCATCTTGCTGCCCCAAGACCTTCTGTCTGTGGCAACCCTCAATGCACCTGGATGCTGCATGCCCCAGGGCTCCACTTATCTGCTCCGCTTCTCATTCCCAGGCTAGGGCTATGCTGCACCATTTTTGTTCCTGTGCTACTTTCTGTTCATCTTGTCAAAACAGAAATGACCACACATTTGATCTTAGCTGAAAAGTTCATAAAGTCGCAGAAGAGTTATCGTGAATGGAAATATATAAAATATCTTAGGAAATAAACACACTGGAATCCAAACACACTAAATTTTTAACAAAATCAGGGACAAATAGGGTTTACATTATAGCTACAGTGCCTTTGAGACAGCACAAAAGCCTGGGTGCATTAACTTAGAGCCATTGGCCTAAAGAGAGAAACTCAATCCCATATCGTTTAAGGGTTTAAGGGAGCATTCTTGTCCCATTTTAACTAGAGAAGTCAGTGCTGTGGCTGCCTTCAGGCACTCCAGGACCCAGAGGTAACATCCGATAACATCTGAAAATCAGCCTTTCTAATTTGTTGTCCTCTGTTGCAGGCCTCCTTATCTCTGACTGCAGAGCCTAAGCCTTGAGGAGCACTACAGACAATGAAACTGAGGAGGCTGGGAAGGTAGCAAAGTACTCGCCTAGCAAGGTGAGTGAGGTCTTTCAGGGTGGGGGTGGGGGGGTTGAAGGTGGTGTTTAATCTCCATCACTACACAAACAGCAACTGAGGTTGAAAGGTTGACCATATTGGTTCAGTCCAAACTAACAATGCAGTTTCTTGGAGGCCTTGGGTCATGTGCCCATCCTTGTGATTTTTATCACAGTGGTATGTAGGTAGACTGGAGGTAGAAAAGGGCAGTGAGTGGAATGCATTCTGGACAGAACAACAACAAAATGCGTAGTTAGAACAGAGACTTTGTAGACTATTAGACCAATGCTCCGTGAGAGGTGGGACCAGATGGGGCCAGTGACCTCAGAAGTAAAACTGAGCACGAGGTCCCCCAGAAGCATGCGCTTGGTCAGCATGCTCTCATTGCTCACGGCAGTTACTCTACTAAGGGACTGCAGGTACCGAATTAGCAAATTTCCACCCCCCCCCCCCCGATCCAGGGAAGTGCAGACTAGGTCTCAACAAGCCTCTGCCTTGTTTCATGTTTGCATCTATGTAGACACCACATAGAATACATACTGTGACTCAATGGTCATTTATGCAGGTCCTGGTGGCACAGAGCCATGCCAGCACTTGGGTAGCGGAGGTGGGAGAGTTCACGGACATCTGCTAGACCAGTATGGAGCTACAGCAGAACTCTGCCTCACAAACGGATCACTTACAGAGCATCAGAAAAATTCAAACAAAACCCAACCCGATTGTAGTAGCCAGCCACTACAATTCATACCCAAAGCCGCTTTCATGTAACACGTGTAATTATACCTAGGGCATACTACAAGCTTCTTGTGCTTGGGAAACTGGACATAACTCAGGGCTAATTTGAGGGTCTTGCTAAATAGCCAGATTATCAACAGCCACAAAGCGCAAGATGTGCCACTGAACAGAGCATGATGAAGGTGTTGATTTAGCATCTGAGAGTTGAAGCAAGCAGCAGCAGCACCAAGGCTCCTTGTTGGACCTCAGCGGGGAAAACAATCTGTATGTGATCCTTTCTGCAATGATTGGGAAAGCCCTGTTGTGATTTGGGGTTACAAATACATCTTAGTACGTGGGCAACTTGAGGACTGTAGACTCTAAGTAGGACTGAATGCATAGCCCCCTTAATAGTTTTGTTTTTGACATAAGCTCATGTCCCCAGCCTGCCCTGAACACCTGGTCTTCTCCCTCCACTCCCTAGGGGCTACAGGCATGTACCATTATGCCTGGTTTCACATAGTTCCGGGGGTTGAACCTGGGGCTTTCTGCATGCTGGTTTAGCATTCTGCCAATTGAGCTAATGTAATGCATATTATATATAATAGCTGAATATAAAGACCTTCTGTTCTAGGCTCTTTATATTTTGAGCCTATTTCTTTTGTAATGTCTATGAAGCAATGACTTTTTTTCTTTTTTAACTTTCAATTTTTTTTGTGTGTGTGTTGGTGGATTGGTCCCAGGACCTTAGCAAGGGCTCTACCATTGTACTTCTTCCCAATCAGCCTTTTTCTTTCCAAGTGGGTATGTGCAGGTGTACAGGCATGTAAGGCCAGAAAGTGATCTTGACCATCTTTTTCTTCTTTCTTTCTTTCTTTCTTTCTTTCTTTCTTTCTTTCTTTCTTTCTTTCTTTCTTTCTTCCTTCCTTCCTTCTTTCCTTCCTTCCTTTCTTTTTTTTTGTGGGGGTACAGAGTTTCTCACAGAGCTCTGCCTGCCTCTGCCTCCTGAGAACTAGGATTAAAGACATGTACCACCAGTGTCCGGCTCAAATGCAAGTATATTATCAGGAATTCTTTTTTGTAGTTGTGGGTATCCTGGAACTCACTATATAGACCATTGTGGCCTGTAACTCAGAGATCCATTTGTCTCTGCCTTTCAAGTGCTGGGATTAAAGGTTTGTGCCACCATGTCCAGCATATGCAAGTATTTTAATGTGGAAGGTAAACTTGGTGAACTGTCTACATAAATACTTCTGCTTCGTTGCTTTTAGAATTCATTTCACTTTCATTCTCAAATGCTGCTCCTTTTAAAAGTTGACGAATCTCCAAAGAATGTGATAAGCACCTGGGGTAGGTAGGTAGATGGGTCTGATCTCATCCAGATTTATCCTGCCCAGTATGGGCTGCTAATCAAGGCATGTTGCTGCGTTCAAGGTTTGATGACTGGATCTTGGGCGCTGCCTCTTTCAGGAGTACAGTATGTGAAGGTTCAAGTCCAGGTATGGCCACAGTGCTTGCAGTAAGGCATCAAAAGCGTCGACGGGGAATACCCTCCCGGAAGGGGCGGTGGTTTGAATGAGAATGGACCCCCATGAGCTTTAGCGGAACTGCTATGGCAGTGACTCTCAACTGTAGGGCACGACTTCTTCGGGGTTTGAAGGACCCTTTCATATGGTCATGTATCAGATATCCTGCGTATCAGATATTTACATTATGAGTCATAATGTAGCAAAATTACAACTATGAAGAAGCAATGAAAATAAGGGTTGAGGGTCACCACATGAGGAACTGTATTAAAA
Organism: Pachyuromys duprasi; assembly: GCA_028658305.1. Classification (NCBI taxonomy): domain Eukaryota; kingdom Metazoa; phylum Chordata; class Mammalia; order Rodentia; family Muridae; genus Pachyuromys; species Pachyuromys duprasi. Next base: position 62,323,772 of record CM053751.1, on the reverse strand, counting down.
GGTCTCAGCGTTAGGAAGGTTGAGAACCACTGGGGAAAGATTAAGAGGTGTGGCCTAGTTGGAGGAGGTGTGTCACTGGGGCGGGCTTTGAGCTTTCAAAAGACCTGAGCCATTCCCACTAGCGCTTGCTCTCTGCCTAAGTAGTGTCTGCAGTTCCAGATGTGAACTCGGCTCCTCACTCCGCCCTGCCATCAGACCTCTGGAACTGTAAGTCAAATTAACTGCTTTCTTTTATAAGTTGCCTTGGTCACGGTTTATCACAGCAACAGAAAAATAACTAATACAGAAGGTTTTCAAAGTTTTTATTTATTTCACTTTGGGGGAGTAGGTATCTAGTGCGTCTCAGGACCACACCCATTGTGACTTACTTTTTCAATCTTGTCTTGCTTGTCCTTTTTATATCCCCAAAATGTTGAACTTCAAATGGCTTATTTCCAGGCACCTATTCTTAGATTTTGGGGAAATATATATATATATATGAAAAAAACCACAGCTGCTAAACATTTAAAAAAATTAACGTGTTTTTTAGATAGGATTTCTCTGTGTAACAACTCTGGCTGTCTTGGAACTTGCTGTGTAGACCAACCTGACCCAGGCAGCCATCCTAGTTTTTCAGATGAGTTGGGTTCCTCTGCCTCTGCGAGGGATAGTTGGTTTGGTGCTCCAGCAATGGCTGATCAGAAGAGGGTAGCCATTTACTTTTCCTTTCTTTTTTCCTCCTCCCAGACAGGGATTTTCCATGTAACCTTGGCTGTCCTGGATTTGCTTTGTATACCAGGCTGGCCTTGAACTCACAGAGATATGGCCCCCTCTGCCTCCCTGAGTGCTGGGATTAAAGGCGTGAGCCACCAAACATTTTCTTTTTGTTTAAGACAAGATTTTTCTGTGTATCCCTGGCTGTCTTGAGATCTGCCTGCCTCTGTCTCCTGAGTGCTGGGATTAAAAGTGTGTGCTACTACTGTCTGCGTATTTTTGTTTTTGTTTTCCTGACAGGGCCTCACTATATAGGTTGGCTCAGATTCAAAGCATTTCTCCCATCTCAGCCTCGAAATGCTAAGATCTATTGGCATGTGTCACCATGCCTAGCTTCAGGTTGGCCATTTAACCTAAACTTTATGAAAGTTAGGAAGCTTTGTTGTGATTGAAAACCCTCTCAACCTTGTTTAAGGGAAAAAAAAAATCTAACTGGCTTGTTTACAACCTAGCTGGTTCTGGAATCTCAAAAGATAACAGAGACCCCACCTTTTTTCTTGTTGATCCTCATGGTGACAGGAAGCCACTAACAGATTACTCCTGGCTCCCATCACTCCTGGTGGTGGGCTTTGAGGTTATATAGACTCACCCTATTTCCGGGTTACTCCCTCTGGGTCATGCTTGTGGCTGAAGATGTGAGATCTTGGCTTTCTGGTCCTACTGTTACATGTGCCTGTGGCCATCCTATCCTGCCATGATGGATTTATTTATTTATTTTTGTGTGTGTGTGGGGGGAGTTGAGACAGGGTTCCTCTGCGTAGCCTTGGCTGTCCTGGACTTGCTTTGTGACCAGGCTGGCTTTGAACTCAAAGAGATCTGTCTGCTTCTGTCTCTCCAAGTACTGGGACTAAAGGTATGCACCACCTCGCCTGGATTAGAATCTACTTCTGATTCTTGACACCTCTGGATCTGTTCCTCGGGGCTTCATATTCCAGCGACCTCTGATCTTCCTTCTGTCTTTCAGTTTAGTTTTTCATTTAGGATTTCAGGTCTGCCATTTGTTTTTTCAAGCTGCCAGCCTGTCTTAGTAAGTCCTCCTTATCACACTGTCTACTCAGGAGTCCTGGTTGATGTCTTTGCTGCATAGAGCACCCTGCTGTGTCTGTCTATCCAATGGACTGCAAGCTTCCTGAGGGGAAGGAGCTTTGGACCGATGACATGGACCTAGACTTTGGAGGCAGTAAGCATGCAGGAAACTCTTGTCTTTTCTCAACACGGAGTGTCTCAGTCTCTATTTATTCTTCCACTTATTTTTTTCCATTCTCTTTCCCAACTGTTTCCTTTCCTTTTTTTGTTTTTAAGACAGGTTCTCCTATACCTGGGTTGGTTTTGAATTTGCTATGTAGCTGAGGATGACTTTGAAATCCGGTCCTCATCTCTATCTCCAGAGTACTGGACTACAGGCATGTGCCATTATGCCTACCTTTGGAAGGTGCTGGGCATTGAACTAGGCAAACATTCTATCAATTTAGCTATTACGCCCCTCTCCCAACTGCTTCCTTTTTTCCTGTTCTTTCCTTCTCTCTGAGATGTAGTCCTGCTGTGTTGCCCAGGCTGGTCTCAAACTCCCGAGCACCTGCTTCAGTCTCCTATATAATACTGTCTTTCTTATATGCCTGGTTCAGGCTCAATTTTTGCCCCAGTGAAAAAACATTATCCTGTAGTTTTATTATTATTGGTTTCTCTGTGTAACAGCTCTGGCAGAGATCTACCTGCCTCTGCCTCCTGAGTGCTGGGATCACCACCTGGTGTGGTGTGCGCCACCACCTGGTGGCTTTATTATTACTGTTGTTTCTAAGGCATGGTTATGCGACTTAGCTCAGGTAGCCTGGTGCATGCTCAGCTCAATCCTGTCTCAGCCTCCTAAATGATGGATTATAGCTGTGTGCCACCCCTCCTGGTTGGTTTGTGTGTGGGCCAGAGAGCCTAATGTTCCTTCTTTTACCTCCCTAGTGCTGGCTTTTGAGGCTTGTGCCAATATGCCTACCACCAACTCTGGCTGATTTAGTTTTGAAATAATAAGGTCAAGGCTGTAAGTTGGCCCAAAGGCAAAGTGCTTACTAAGAAAGATGACAATGTGAATTGGATCCCTCAAACTATGTAAAGAAAGGAGAGAAAAAAACTCAAAAAAGAAGTCTCCCAGTACTCTGGGAGGCAGAAGCAGGCAGAGCTCTGAGTTTGAGGTCAGCCTGGTTGACAGAATGAGTTCTATGACAGCTAGGTCTACAGACCCTATCTCAAAAACAAAACAAAACAAACAAAACATTGTTCTTTGGCCTCCAAGTAGGTGTCCTGGAATATGTGCACCACTCCCTGCACAAACACATGATCATGCACATACACCATATGGACTCACACAGAGATTATGAAAAATAAAGGGAAAGGGAGGTGGAGAGATGGCTTGGCAGGCATCTAGTAAAATTGTATACCTGGAAATTTGACAAAGGAAGGTTAATATTAACAAGATAGCAGTTCATTAAATTCACCCTTACACTCATGCAACATCAATAAAGACATCACTTGGTATTTTTGTGGAGGCATGAGCTGACTGTGAAAACAAATGAGGAAGAGAAAATCACTGCAGATGACTGAGGAGTTATTCTAGTTCTTTTCATGGAAAAGGTGATGTTGGTTCCTTGGGTATTTCCTGCTTTATTCCAAACAGCAGTTCAGAGACTCTAACTCCTGAAGAGCCTCAGGGAAGGAGATTCCAGGGTCACATGACTGGGGGAGAAAAGCTTCAGTTTCAGTCTCCCCTTGGAGATTCATGACACACAACAGGGTTTTGTTCTGTTTTTATTAGCATATATCATTATGCAAAGCAATAGGTTTCATTGTGTCCTCTTCATGCATGCATGTTAACAACTTGCATGGAATTTACCTCTTACATTATCATCCTCTTTTACAAGCCAAATTATTCCTTTTTACACGGTAAGATTTTATAGTTTGAGAAATCCCAGAACGAAGCAAATATTTTGTTTCACGCAGGATTCCCTAATCTTGACCACGAGAAACTCGTCATTGAGAAACACTGGCCCTGAGTGCTTTTTCCATATGATTTGGTTCTTTGTCCTGTAAAGCAGCCGGGGCAGAACTGCTCATTTCACAAACGAAAAACGATGGAACATTAGGTAGGTGAAGGAGGCCACACAACTACCAACACAAAGTCTTTGCCAATTCAGTTATTCTAAAGGGGGGGAAAATGAGTGCTTTCTCCAGGATTGAACACGGCTGCCATAGGAAAGAACATTTTAGCTATGAACTCAACCTTCCTGGTATTTTAAATCTACTGACCTTAGTATGCTGATGAAGCAACTGGGGCCCAGATAAATTAAGAGCTTTGCCCCAGGTCAAGAGCTTGCACGGTAGCACGGCTCAAAAGGATCCGTGACTCAATGACTCCCAATTAAGTGCTCTACTGCCCCACATAATTACACAGCTGATCTGTGGCAACATGGGCTGAGACCAGATTGAGTAGGTGTCTACAGGTGCTAAGTGAACGACTCACCTGCAGGAGATGCTGGGGAGGTCTGGGCAGGGGTTATGGGAGCCTGGAGTGAGGACGGAGGAGCCTCTGGGTGACTGGAACACTTCACTTCCAAGAGTTTAATTGCTTCGGTTGAACCATGTCATCCCTCTTCCTCCCCAAAGTGCCCTATGCCACTTAAAAGGAATTTAAAATTTCTGATTAAAAGCCATTTCACAACTCTAATTAGGCACATCCTGAAGTGTCACAGGGTTGGGAACCATTTTTCTAAACTGTGTCAGGCATGAGGAATAGAAAAATAATGCAGTTTATTATTATAAACACCTGACCCAACCTGTGGGGTAGGAAAGGGTGCATTTATTGCAGCTGTTGCTGTTGGGAAGAGCAGGTGAAGACGTGAATGACTCCAGTGGGTAAAATCAAAACACAGTCCATGAGGGATGGAACAGAGCTGGGCTGAGCACTGTTCTCAGCTATAGGGGAGAAGGTGAAAGGGCTAAGAGGGTCACACAGAAAGCAGAAGATAGGTGCTGGGCCAGTTACAGACAGCAGTTTGAGTTTGGACAGCAGTTTGCAGGAGGGGACATTTGGGCTGTGGCTGGTATCCAGTGGGTAAAATGGACATTGGAGCTGGGACATAAGCAGACTTCTTACAGGGATAAGGGCAAAAGTACACACAAGCAAACAGCCGATACACCTCCTTGCTCTCCTCCATATGGATAGTGTGTGAGGGTGGGGACTAGAAGAGCATGATTCTCAGACTCCTGGGGTCATCTCCCCCACAAAATGTGCAATCTTTTACTATGACTTCAATTTACCAGAGAAATCCCTTTATTTGGGGCCAAACTGAGCTAGTCAGCGGATTACTTTTTGTGTTTTTTTTCCCGTTAGTGAAGGACACTGCCATTAAGCCACACCCCCAGCTTCTATCTTATTTTGTACTTGACTCACATTCAACAAAGCAGAAATAACCTTTTAGTCTTTTTTTTTTTTTTTTTTTAGGCCTGGGTGTTGAAACAGTGTCTCATGTAGCTTAGGCTGGCCTAAAACTATGTTGCCAAGATGACCCTGAACTTTTGATCCTCCAGCCTTCATCTCCTTTGGTGTATACCACTAAGCCCACTATTTGCAGTGTTACGGATCAAACCCTGGGCTTTGTGCAAGCTGGGTAATCACGCTATCAACTGAACCATTCCCCCAGATCTTCAGGGCTTTGTAGTTTTGGATAGGACTTAGTAAAACAATAAATAAGACTACTTCCTGGATAACTCCTTCTTTTATCTGTTGGAGTGACCATTACATGTTGGTACTCCTAAGAACTCTCTTACATTACTAGCAGCATCTGCTACCTCTCATTTCCTTAGGTCATGGTTATTGTTTCTAAAAGTTTCTACATTAAGTCTAAGTCATTGCCACTTTAAGCAACACTTCCATTTGAGAATAAATAAAATATGCTCTGTAGACCAGGCTGTCCTTGAACTCAGAGATCCTCCTGCCTCTGCCTCCTGAGTGCTATGATTAAAAGTGTATACCACCACTGCCAGGCTTTCACATTTCTTTCTCTCTCTCTCTCTCTCTTTTTCTTTTCCCTGGCTATCCTGGACTCCCTTTGTAAACCAGACTGGCCTTGAATTCACAGAGATCCACCTGCTTCTGCCTCCCAAGTGCTGGAATTAAAGGCATGTACCACCAAACCCCGCTACATTTCTTTTTTTAATGGGCTCAGTGGCTAATAATGCTTGTTGCTTTTCTAGAGGACCTGAGTTTGATTCCCAGGACCCATGGAAGTGGCTCATAACCACCAGTAATTCCAGGGACCATACCCAAACACTACTATACTTACTATACATAATTAATAAAATAAATGGCTGGATGTGGTGGCACCTGCCTTTAATCCAAGTTCCAGAGATTAAAGTGAGTTCCAGGACAGTCAGGGCTACACATACACTACAGAGACGCTGCCCCACCCCCCTTCCCACTTTTATATTTGTATGTATGAATGTTTTGCCCACATGCATATGTACCATGGGTGTGCTTGCTTGAAGAGGTCACAAGAAGGCATCAGATCCCATAAAATCGGAGTTACAGACAGTTGTCAGATACAATGTGGGTGGGGAATAGAACCCTGGTCCTCTGCAAGGACAAAACCATTTTTCTAGGTCCCCTTGTGGGGTGGTCAGGAAGCTTTTAGAAAACAAAAACAAAACGATAAAAATAGAATTTTTGTATGCATTTGAATGTTGGTGATGATGAGCTACACCTTTAGTTCCAGAAGACAAAATATTTGTCACAATATTAGCCTCAACCATATAAAATGATTTTCTAGGCTTTTATTTTTATTATTATTTTTTTATTTACAGTCACAGAGACAGGGTTTCCGTGTATAGGGTTGGCTGGACTGGACTGGCTTTGTAGACCAGGCTGGACTCAAACTCACAGAGATCAGCCTGCCTCTGCTTCCCTAAGTGCTGGGATTAAGGCATGGGCCACTGTGCCTGGCTTGTAGTCACAGATTTTAAAGTATCTATACTGTTAACTGAATGATGTATCCACTGAGCACTATACTAACTAGGACAAGGGCTCCTGCTTGTAACTCCACCTCTCAGGAGTCTGGAGCAGGAAGATCTTCAGTTTAAGGGCAGCCTGGGCTAATTAGTGAGGCCCATGGTTTTTGTTTCTTAAGGGAAAAAAAAAAGGTAAGTTGATAACAATAACTTTATTGTTCCTAGGAGACTGAATGTTTCATGAGAGGAAGTGGTTGTCACTAATATTTCCCTAGTTTCTATATACTGGACATATATAATGTATTGGATGGGTGGGACATTCTTTGGAGGCAGGAAACTTGTATTTTGTTTTGTCCCTATAAGTAAACGCTAAGTTGTTGATTAAGGAAAAATCCCTATATTTAGAAAAACAATTATGATTTTCTTAGATGCCACATATAAAAATACTTGTGGTTTAAGTAATATCTAAGATGTTTTTCTAGCCTGACAATACTATAAATCTACTAGAATAATGTTATGTGAACATTAGATACTCTAATGTTGTCATAAAATTACACAGGGGCTGTTCTTCCAGAGGACCCAAGTTCAATTCCCAGCACCCACAGAGTAGCTCACAACTGTAACTCCAGTTCCAGGGGATCTGAAACCTCACATGGACACACATGCAGGTAAAACACTAATGCACATAAAATAAAATAAGTCATTAAGAATTTAGTATATATATATATATATATATATATATATATATATATTAAAACTAGAGTGAGAATAAATTGATGAATCTTTCATTTAAAAAACAGTATCTTGGCCATGTGTAGCGGTAGTGGCCCATGCCTTTAATCCTAGCCCTCAGAGGTAGAGGTAGGTGGATTTCTGTGAATTCAAAGCTACTTAGTCTATCATAGTCAGTTCTAGACCAGCATGGACTACATAGACTCTACTTCTGTGTCCCAACCCCTCAAAAGAGAAATATGTTTATTTTTCTAAGCCTTAGAATTATCATAATAAAGGCAAGATTGGAGAATAGAACTACATTGTCCTCAAGCTGTGTTGTGAAAGTTTTATATTTATTGCAAATTTAAAATTGACTTGTGTGAATTTATGTGTGTGTATTATAGTATATATGTAAAAGTCAGAAAATAACTTCTCTTCAGGGAGTGGGTTCTCTCCTTCAACCATGTGGGTCCTGGGAGTGGAACTCAGGTCATCAGGTTTAGCATCACTGATCCATCTTGCTGCCCCCATTTTTGTTTAGATGGTCTTGATATATAGGCTAAGTTGGCCTCAAACTTCCTATGAAGCCCTCAAAGCCTTTATACTTGAAATCTTCCTGCCTCAGCTCCTGAGTGCTGGTATTACAGGAATTTTTTTGGTGGGGGAGGGGAGTGTTTCCAGACATGGTTTCTCTGTGTAGTCCTGGAACTCTGGCCAGTCTTGGAGATTCATGTGCCTCTGCCTCCCAAGTCCTAGAATTAAAGGTGAGCACCACCACACCCAGCAACAGGAATATGCTTTAAATTATCAAGTTATTCATTGAGAATGCCTTTGTAAGAATAAAAGTATTAGCCAGGTACAGTTAGTGAATACTCGCAATTCCCATACTAAAACATACAAGTTGGAAACCAGTTTGAATTCCAGGATTTTGAAAACAGGATATGGCTAGGCATAGTGGTGGTTGTATAAAGGATACTTAGTCTGTTATAGCAAGTGTGTGTGTGTGTGTGTGTGTGTTAGAGTGGTCAGGAGCACACAGCATGCACTTAAAGGTCAGAGAACAGCTTACGGTAGTCCATTCTCTCCATCATGTGGATTCTAGGAATCAAACTCAGGTCATTAGGTTTGGTGACAAGTGCCTTACCTCCTAAAGAATCTTGCCAGCACAAAAAGTTTTTTTTTTTTAATTACTTTTTGGCTAGCCTTGAACTTTCAATGATTTTACTTCTGTATACCAGGTACTGGTATTACACAATGTGTGTGCCACTATAGCTGGCAAGAAAAAAGTTGTAATGTGGGTTAAACTGGTCATCAACAGAGAATATACACTTCAAGAGTAGTCCATTCCATAGAGTGGGTTTGGCTTTTTCCAGAAAGAATGCTCTATAGAATACAGATTTTAGTTTCTTTCTTAAAAAATAATTTATTTATTTTTTCAATAAATACTGGTGTTCTGCCTACATGTATGTCTGAGATGGTGTCATATCCCCTGGAACTATAATTATAGACAGTTATGAGCTGCCATGTGGGTGCTGGGAATTGAACCCTGGTCTTCTGGAAGAACAGCCGGTGTTCTTAACTGATGAGCCATCTCTGCAGCCCTACTTTCTTTTCTTTTTCTTTTTCTTTTTTTTTCTTTGAGACAGGGTTTCTCTTTGTAGCTTTTGGCTGCTCTGGACTCATTTTGTAGACCAGGCTGGCCTTGAACTCACAGAGATCCGCCTGCCTCTGCTTCCTAGAGTGCTGGGATTACAGGAGTGTGCCATCATGCCTGGCTTGGATTCCAGGGAGGCTGGAAACATTAAACAGGGGGTTGCAGGGGGAGAGAAGCCTGCTTGTGATACCTTCAAGGAAAAAATGGCTCAAAAGAACAAGTTTAAAGATACAGTAAAAACCATTAACATTTGAATTTACAGGCAGAGTGTGGTATTGCGTACCTTTAATCCCAGCACTCAGGAGGGAGGAGGCAGGAGGATCTCTGTGAGTTCCAGGCCAAGGCTACACTGAGAAACCCGTTTCAAAAAACCAAAACCAACCAACCAACCAACCAAAATACAAAACAAAACCAATAAAAAACAAAACAACAAAAAAGCACAACACCACCAACAAAAAACCCACAAACAAAACATTTGAACTTACTTGCAATAGATGAAAATGGAAAAACAGAATAAAAACTTTTGTCTTAAGTCAGTCATACAAAGAGTGAAGAATTATTAGGATCACAGTACTTAGCTAATAGGGGTGTTTGTGTGTGGGTCTTGTTGGGTGCTAAAATTGTCTAACAAGTAGAAGGCCCTGAGTTCCACCCCTCACAGAGCCAAAGAGAAAACGAAAAACAAAACAAAACAAAAACACCAAAACCAAACCAAACCGAAACAAAAAAAACAAACCCAAAATAAAACAACCTAAAACAAAACAAAACCCTCACCTCCCTAGTTGGGTATAATGCCTAACTCCGGAGGATTCAGGAACAACTTGGTCTATTTACCGAGTTCCAGGCCACCCAGGGCTACATCGTGAGGCTCTTAACTCAAAACAAAAACAACACAATCAATGAAACAAAACCAAACCAAAACCCACTCCACAAACCAAACCAAACCTTCAAAATCCTAATTGTCAAATTCTTATAAAGGAGTTTAAAAAATTAACAAGCTGACAGGCTATTATATTTACGGAATTTTTGGGTCTTACATAGAAAGTAATGCACATATTGTTTTACAGGTAAAAGAAACGTTAATCCATTACTCTTTTGTTTGAGAGCTCCTGGAAAAACAGATGGGATAGTCAATGCCTAGATCCAAACAAACGCAAGGTTTTCAACTTAATTTTATAGGAATATGGCCTCTTAAAACTATGGGGTGCACGAACAGCTTAATGACCAGGATAAGCTCCGCCAGGAATCTGGGGCGGACGCCCAGCTCCAGCAGAGCATTTCATGGGCACGATACTGTATCCAAAGCCCATCCCTGACAACCAAAACACTTGGAAAAAAAAAAAAAAGAGGCCCCAGGGTTGCTTTACTCTAGCGATAACATAATCCTGCTTCTTATTGTTGTGAAGCAGATGTCATTATGGGTGGGGCTGATGAGGAGAGCAGCTGAAACATTTTTGTACACCCCCCGCACACTTTCAATGGGATAGAAGGGGCTCCAACAAGGTAAGAGAAAAACCTTTCAGTCAGCCATTCATTCTGGACAGAGGACTTCTGGTGTGGCAATTGTTAAGGCCGCCGCGAGGTTCTCAAACCACCCAGGATTAAGTCCTACCCTGGAAGAGACCGTCCCTTTCTCCCCCTGCGGGCTCCTCCTTGGGACACTTGGCTGAGTCTTTCTTTCCCTCCTTCCCACTCTGAGGTGAGGCGGCACGCTGGCGGGGACGCCTGTTTTTCTCCGGCGCGCGGAGGGAACGCAGCGGGTAGGCAGCCGGGAGGCAGGAAGGGGAGCGGACGGCATTGTGGGGAAGCAAGGAAGGCTCGCCTGGGACGAGCCGGCCTTGGGGAGAAAACCGACTCGGGCCGCCGAGCAGAGGTGACGAGGGGAGATCTGTCGGTGGTAGCTGAGACGCGGCGCTTCCGGCAGGCCACGGTGGCTGTTTGCCTGGAGCGGCCCGCATCGGGAGGCCCGGGCGGGCGGGGAAGGGGTCAGGAGAGACAGGAAGCCGTGGTTCGCACTTGCCTGAGACTGGGTGATCAACAACTGGTAATAGTCTTTGCTCGGCGCTGGGCCTTGTCCTACAATCTCAAACAGCGTCTCTGGCAGCCACGACGCCATCTTGGGACGCCACCGCCGTCGCTAGGACAACCAGGAAGGGGCGGGGCTTGATCAGGGTCAGGGGGCCGCAGCCCCACTTTAGAGCGAAGTCCGTTTTTTGAGTTGGCAGTGGTGGTTTTCACCTGGGGTGATGGTTTCCTTTACCAGGGGCCACGAGGAACCCTGCCTTGTGAGATTTCTACAGTCCGGTCCTGGGTGACCCGAAGTGGAATTTAGTTCCTGCTACCGCGGAGGGGCGGGGGTGACCCCAGCGGAGGGATACCAAGTGGAGAGCCACAGTCCCCTTCCTGGTCCCTTGACGGGATCGGAAGGAGACTGGAGGCTGCTCGTCGTCTGGAGTTGAGCGCTGGGGAGGGAGGGGCGATGTGACGGGCTGTAAATAGGTGGCGGGGCTGGTCCTGCGGAGGATCCCGCAGGCCTGAGCCTCAGGGCAAAGTAGTCCCCGGCTGGAGTGGAGCGGGCGGGGAGGGAGGCGGCGCGGGCGGAGGCGCACGGCGGCGCGGTGCTGCGGCTCAGCTGATAATTGAAGGGACGACTAGCCGCCGCCGCCGCCGCCGCTGGGGGGGGTGGGGGGGAGCCAGTGGAAGTTGCCTTCGCGCCGCCGAGTCCAGACCGGAGACTTTGGGGCCTAACTAGGTAACTGGGACGCCGTTCCGAGCGGCGGGGTCGGGCCTTGGGGGAAGGGGGTGCTGACGAGGACTGGGAAGCCTGAGCCGAAAAGTCGGGGAGCCCCGCTCGTGTCATCGTGGCGACAGTGCTCCGAGCTCGACTCGCCTGGCGGCGGCGGGGCCGCGGAAGGACCAGCCCGAGGCTGACGGGTGAGGCGCTCGAGCGAGCCCGCGGCCTGAGGCGCCGGAGCCGACCGGCTTGGGAGTGGGAGGGGGGGCGCTCTGGGTCCCCGCTGCGGCCTCCCGCGATGAGGAAGGCCCTAGGCGGAACCTAGGTAGGGCGTGCGGGTCTGGGGGAGCCCAGCGGGGGCCGGGAGGGGACCGGAAGTGGTCTTTGGAGCCAGGAGGGCATCTAGGAAGAGAGAAAGTGGGGGGCCGGAAGTGCAGGTGGGGGGCGTGAAGACGGCAAGGGTTCCCCGGAAATGGGACGGGGGGCCCGGAAACAGGGAAAGGGAGGCTGTGAGCTGTGGACGGCCCGGAAATGGAAACTAGGAGCAGCTCGAGTGACAACTGTTGTGAGGCGAGGGTCTGAGGAGGGAGAAGCGGGAGTGAATTTGGACCGCGGTAAGGGTCTTCCTGCGGAGGGGGGACGGGTGGGGGCAAGGCGAGCCTGGCCGAGCCGGCGCGGGGCGGCTTTTCCAGCCGGGAAGTCAAGGCTGAGGGAGGACGACGACGAGCTGGGCTGGCGGGGGCCGCGGTAAGAGGCCGAGAAACTTGGCTGAGGGAAGCAGCATCCTCTTAAGACCAGCAGGGGAATAGAACAGGACGGAGAGGTTAAGTGGGGCTTGGGTGAAAGAGGTGGGCCAATTGTCACCCCAATCGTATTAACATTCAAAGCGAGTCAGGCGATTAATATATGCGGATTACATAAAACCTATTACTCCGTTCGTCCCTCAGTTCAACTCTTCCTTGTGCCAAACGAGTGGGTTTCTTGAAGGGAAACAAGTGAACATGGCTATTCAGAAAACGAACGAAGGTTTTAACACCCAGCCTCTGTCCTTCACTTCCTCGGAATAGCAGAAAATCCTAATTAGTTAGAACGCAGAAACATTTCTAGAATTTAAAAAAAATGCAGGTGGTGGTGGCTAAATTACACCTTGTAACTACTCTCGGTAGACGGGAGGGGGGTGTTGATTCCCTCTGGGGTGAAAGGAAAACGGGAGCGGCTTCCTACCCCTCCAGCAGATTTGTTTCTGTTAACGCGTTTTTTTTTTCCCCTCTGGTAGAGGCTTTGGCTTTAGCTTTTTGCTCGGGTGCTTGCTCGCTCCGTTAATTGGGGGCGGGGATGTTACTAGGTAAACGGGGGTGGGGTGGGGGTGGGGTGGGGGTGGGGGGCGGTTGATAGCGCAGTGACTCTGTTCCGAGTGGTCTAACCGCTCTCCTGTCTCCCTAGTCTGAGCTCGCGATCTGGCCTGGGCTGCCAAATCACCCGATCTCCAGGCTTTCTTCGGTTTGTAGGCCCTGTAGTGGTGTCTTTTAACTTTTTCTTGCTCTCGAATCTTATTAATTATGGCGTTTCATTTTTTTTAAAGACTTGGCGAGTTGACGCTTAGAATCTCATCTCTAGAAACAAAGAAAAAATACGTGGTAGAAAGTTGAATGAGCTATTATTGAGTAGGGTAAAATGATGGTGGGAACAAAGGTCTTAGTTGTGTTAGGAAAAAAGGCAAGAGGCCTGTATATGAGGCCTTTTGTGTGTCGCATTTGAAGTCATTACAAGTTTATGGATAATAAATTGTGGCGAGCATTATGAGGAGTCTTATTTTCTTATGCGTATGTGGTTAACTTCAGGATTAAGTCTTAAAAGACTATTTTAATTTACTCCTTGTTCCATGTTTAGTTCTAGAACTGGTGTGTTTTTCTCCATTGTAGCATGTTTGCTGGTAGGCTTTGTATATGACTGCTTTTCTACTAGTGTACTAGTGTAAGAATTGCAGAACTCTAAAGATTGTTTCCATCTGTTCCACCATGTTTCAGGATTGTGAGTAGTGTTTTAAGTCTGCTCAGCTGACATTTAGAATTTCTCTGATCAGGCGCTGGTTTTAGCTTTTCATATACTTTGTAGAAGTTTGAGAACTCTTGGCAGTCCCATAAAGTGCTATTGTAAAATTAGCAAATATTAAAAATGTGTGAGAGTCTAAGGTAAAATCTGCTTTAACTGAGGGATGTAAATTTTTTTAACGTAGTAAAAAATACTTGAAAGATATTTCATTCAAGTTCTGAAAACAAATGAGTTATTTTGGTTTTGGATTCTTGAAATAAAGCCAAATTAAATTACGAAAACATGACTTATATTTAGTGAGAGCTTAAATCAGTGCATACATTCCAACCAAACTTCTGTCCCATGCAGTGCCTGACAGATTTTAAGGGTTTACTAGCCTTTTGCTTTGCTTCCTTTTTTCTCAGTCTTTCTCTCACTTTGTCTTCAGTCTTTTTTTCTGCCTCTGGTCCATCCACACTAGAAACTATGATATTCTAGAAGAGTTTTTTGTTTGTTTGTTTCTCTTAATCTCAGCCTCCATTTTCATGTCACCATGAAAAATCCATCATGACTTTGTTTTCTCTGGCAGCATTTGGGTACCACCACAGTTGCTATCTCCTTAACCTCTTTCTTTCTTTCTTTCTTTTTTTTTTTGAGATAGGGTGTCTTTGTAGCCTTGGCTGTTCTGGACTTACTTTGTAAACCAGGCTTGTTGGAACTCACAGAGGTCTGCCTGTGTCTGCCTCCCAGAGTGCTGGAATTATAGGTGTGCCCACTGGCTCTAAAAATCTTTCTTAAAGCATCACTCTCCTTTTAAGACTACTTTTAAGTGTGTTTCGTTTCTTTCAGGCATTTTCTTTTTTCTCTTTTCAGCATGAATTCCTATTCTCTGGAAGAGCAGCCAGTGCTGTGAATCGCTGAGCCATCTCTCTAACCATTTATTCTATTTTAAAGAGACATCTCTATAGAGAAGACACATCACTGATTTTTTTCAGTTAGTAGTGGTATGACCTTGAACTAGTCCCTTAATCTCCCTGGTCTTCATTTTGTCCCTATAATGTTGAATTGGCAATATTTTTCATTGGTTGGTTTTTGAAACCCAGCAGATAAATTGGTAGTGGAAAAAATATTCCCAGCCACTAAAGAATGTTTGTATTAGAAAATTATGGTAGAGGTTAGTGGTCTTTGTCTTCAAGGAAGAGTTGATATAAAGTGTAATTCTTTATAACTAGAATTTTCTACTTAACTACTAGTAGAACTTAGACCCAAATTCAGTGTTAAAAAAAAAAAGTTTGCATCAACATTGCAGTTACTTCTTGATGTCCTTACAGACAAATTTGCTAATCCTCTTTAGAGAAACCTCAGTCTTTTTTTTTGGTAAGATTTATTTTTAAATTTTGTGTGTGTGTTTGTATACATGTCATGCGTGCCTAGTTCCTGCAGAGTTCAGAAGGCGGCTTTGGATCCCTTCAGACTGGAGTTACATAGAGCTATGTGCTACCGTGTGGATGCTAGGAGTTGAACCTGGGTCCTCTGCAGGAACAAGTTCTCTTAACCACTGAGCCATCTCTCCAGGGCACCCTGAGTTCATATTTTTATTGCTGATAGAATTTGTACCTATTCTAGTGTGACTCTCACATAATGTACTTTTTTTCTTTTTCATCATTTCTTTCCTCCTTTTATTGTTTTTTGAGACAGGGTTTCTCTTTGTAATAGTTCTAGGACAACCAGGCCTGTAGATGAGGCTGGCCTCAAACTCACAGAGATCCGCCTGCCTCTGCCTCCTTAGTGCTGTGATCTAGGGTGTGCACTTTTCTTTTTTTGGGACTGTGTTTCCTTTAGCTCAGGCTGACCTGGAACTCTCTGTATTGACAGTGACTTTGAGCTGCTGGTCTCTGGTGTCCACCTCAGGTGCTGGGATTACCAGTTGACTTTTTAGTGCCAGTTTACAGCATAAGATTTTGTTTTTTAAATTAAACTCACAGTTTATTGAAATGACATGAGACACCTAATATTTTAATATGAATGTTTTACCTGTCATAGATCAGGGTGGTTTTTGTTGTTGTCGATGTTATTGTTTTGAGACAGGGTTTCTGTGTGTAACAGACGTGGCTGCTAGTGTCCCTAGTGCTGGGATCAAAGGTGTGCACCACCATTCCTATTTTGAGATGTGTTTCTGATTCTTGGTTTTTATAGAATCTTTTATAGGAGCTTTTATTATTCCCAAGTGGATGATTAAGGCAATGATGAGCAAATATGATCATTTTATTTATTATTATTTGCACAGGTGATTAAATTTTGAGATAGGGTTTCATGTAACCAGGAAGATGTAAGTCATGATGTCCCTATTCCCATCACCTAAAGTTCTGGGATTATAGACATGTTCTGCCACACTGGCTTTTCAGAGGTAATTGATGACTCTAGTTTGTTTCAGATACCAACCTGGCTTGTACTTTCTCTTCATTCAAACTCAGTGAGCACATAGTAGCCAGAGCATGTAGCAAACTTAACTTTATCCCTTCAACTCACTTAAAAAATATTTTTGTTTTATTTTTTAAAAATATATTTTTAACTTATATTTACTTTACATCCTGATCTTAGCCCCCTTCCTTTTCTCCTCTTGGTTCCTTTCACCCTCTTCACCGTAGCTCTCCTCCCCTTGTCCTCAGAAAAGAGGTGTTCATGCTCCCCCCCCCCCCCAGTCCAGCACATCAAGTCGCATCAGGACTCAACTCACTTTTTAAACTACCTTCTGCTCTTTTTCTTTCTTGATTATCTGTATGTGGTTCACTTTGGGGATCTAGAAGAGTACTTGCTGATGTGTTGCTTTTATTTTTCCCCACTAGATTCTAGGCTTGCTGAGGGTAAGAATTAATTTAGAGGAACAGAGATGGCTCACTGGTTAAGAACACTGACTGCTCTTTCAGAGGACTGGAGTTCAATTCCCAGCATCCACATGGCAGCTCACAACTGTCTGTAACTCCAGTTCTAGGGCATCCAACAACCTCACACACATACATACGTACAAGTAACACACTGGTGCACATAAAACAAAGCAAAACCAACCAACCAAACAAAAAGAATTATTTTAGATCATTATGGTGTGCATGAAGAATAGTAATGGTGGCTTGGTCTTGTCAAATAGGCCACCAATCTTTTGCTTGGAAGGATTCTTTGCTCCAATAGATTTTTATTTATTGCTCTACATGTGGTTAGAGGTCAGTTTTGGAATTGGTTAATTCCATTTACCTTTATTTGGGTCCTGTGGATCAAAGTCAGGTATTCTGGCTTGTGTAACAAGCACCCTTACCTGCATCATTAGACCCAATAGGTTTTTGAGAATGCTTTTTGGTTTGATAGTGGTTTTGGCCTCTTTCTATCTCCCTTAACTGCTTTTCCACTAAGGTGCTGGTTTAGATGTGTCACCTCTGTGGTTCAATATGAAGCCAATAGATCAATATTATTTTTTTTTTTTTTTGAGATGGTTTCTCTGTAGCTTTGGCTGTTCTGGACTCACTTTGTAGACCAGGCTGGCCTTGAACTCAACAGAGATTTGCTTGCCTCTGTCTCCCAAGTACTGAGACTGCAGGCGTGTGCCAACACCGCTTGGCAGATATATATATATATATATATATATATATATATATATATATTTTTTTTTTTTTGCTTCTTTGTTTATGGCTTTAATTATTTTGAGCCAGGGTCTAGAGATACCCCTGTATAGCCAGGTTGGTGTTGAACTCTTACTATCCTTTCTTGCTTTAGTTCCCAGAGTGCTAGGATTATAGGCCACTACAGCCAGTTGCCTCTTATAGTCTAAACTGCAGTTAACAAGACTAGGCTTGAAAGGGAGTTTAGGTCATAAGGAAGAAAGGTCTAGTATACTAAGTCTCATTTGTAGATTGTATAATTTTAGTGTGTGTAGTTCTTAACAGGTGATGTAAGGTTTGTGAACTGGTGGTTCTTTACATTATCTACCTGTGTTCCAGGTGAAACTTTGTTCATAGTGTATGCTTGCTCTTTATTGGTGGTAAATAGATAAGTATATTTGTGGTGGACCATTTTTTAAAATTAAATTTTAATTTGACTAATGTATTAAAGGCTTGTGCCACTCTGCCCAGCTAAAAAGTGTAATTCTTTAAGCCTAATGTCACTGATAATTTCAGATTAGCTAAAAAGGTTACTTCTTAGATTGAAATAAGTCTTTCCCTGAGTTCATTTCAATTTTGAATTTCGTGGTGGTTCCTTTAGTTTAATTGCCCAGAAGAAAAAGGAATTTATGATTCAGACTTTCCTGCTTTGCTTTGAGTGTGGGGAATCTGTTAGTGATAGTTTCCTGGTTTTGCTTGATTTAAGAAGGTATTCAAACGTTGGGCATAGTGATGCATGCTTTAGTCCCAGGAAGAGGCAGGAGGAACTTTGTAAGTTTCAGCCTGGCAGAGACCCTGTTTTTACCTCCTGCCCTTCCCCTCCCCCTCCAAAAAAAGGCATCCCAGCTGGGCCTGGTTGTCTCATGCCTATAATCCCAGCACCTGGGAGGCCTTTGATTCCAGGAGGTCAAGGTTATTAATCTGGGCTATGTGATCAAACACTGCTTTGGGAAAAATCATTCTAGCTGCCTGCTGCTGTTCCTAGTTTTTAGGTGTGAGCAGGATTCTTTTGTTTTTTGAGATAGTGGTTTCTCTATGTTGCCTTGGCTATCCTGGATTGGAACCCAGAGATCCACCTTCATTTGATTATAAGAGAAAAGGCTTGGGTACTAGTCTTAGGTGTTTTGTTTTTGGTTTTATTTTTTTCCTTTCCTTTTCTTTCTCTCTTTCTTGAGACAGGGTTTCTCTGTGTAGCCTTGGCTGTCCTGGACTCACTTTGCAGACTAGGCTGGCCTTTAATAAAGTCAGAGATCCTCCTGCTTCTTCCACATGCTGGGATTAAAGGCATGCATCACCATTTTGGCAATAATAATTTTTTTAATTAAATTTATTTTTCTTGAGACAGGGTGCCATGTGGTTGCTGGGATTGTACTCAGAATCTCTGGAGGAAGAGCCAGTGCTCTTAACTGCTGAGCCATCTTGCCAGCCCCATAACAGATACTTTAAAAATGTTTCTTGAAGGCTAGGCTTGGTGGTACATACTTGAGTTCTAGCACTGGGGAAGTAAAGGTAGGCAGATCCCTGACTTCAAGGCCATCTGGTAAGTTCCAAGGCCATAAGTAAGTTCCAGGTCTTCAAAGGCCTGTCTCAGAAAAGTTAAAAAGTATTGAAGGAAATAAATCTTGTAGGAACAAAATACTGTAAGTATGCATTGTTAATGAAACACTTCTCTTAGGTCTTATAATAATAGCCTAGATAACCATCAGTCTCAAACTGTCCAAGTTCTTGCTTCCCAAAGTACTGAGATTATTGTTCCCTTGTAGCCTGCTGATTAGTGTGCATTTAGAGACTGTAAGTTAACTTGAAATCGTAAGTAGTAAAAAAATTCTGAGAAGTAACGTATTCTTTGATTGTCCATTACTTGCATATAGTAGTTGGCTTTTTAATTTTTGCAATAATGGTTTTGCCATGTAGCATCCACTTGTGTAGCAAGCATATACAGTTGTGGTATAAATGGAAGTATCTGTAAACAAGCCTTCCAGACTTGAAGTTAGAGAATTTCAGTGTGGTCCTTAACTCTTTGGCTGTCATAACTAGTGAGTTCTACCCTGACTTAAATTCCTGCTCTATTGCACTTTGGGCAATAATTCTGAATAAATAAGATGTACCATGGGGCTAGAAAGATGGTTCAGCCATTAAGAGAACGGCTGGCTGCTCTTCTAGAGGTCCTAAATTCAATTCCCAGCAACCACTTGGTACCTCACAACCGTCTATTTATGTGATCTGATGCCCCCTTCTGGCATGCAGGTGTACATGCAGATAGAGCACTCACATATATAAATCTTAAAAAAAGAAAAAGATGAGCCCAATTTGACAAGGCCTTATGATGGTAAACATCTGATGTCTGGAAATCCAAAGTAAGTTTTCATAACTTGTTAAAAACTCACTGTTGTTGGAACTTAGGCTGCATTGTGTTCTTGGAAGGTTGAGGAAGATCATGTGGAGCACCTTCCTCTTTACATTTTTCCTCCCAAAGTAAGTGTTTGTAGTTTTCTTGTAACTAGAAATGTACACATATGCTAATTTCTGATTTCAGTGTTACACAGGTGTTTTTGTTATTTGTGCTCTTGTAAGCATCCTCGCTCCCGCTTTTGTTTTGTCCACCATCATGTATCCTTTTTTTTCTCTCCTCTCCAGACAGGGTTTCTTTCTGTAGCCTTGCTTTTGTAGACCAGGCTGGCCTTGAACTCACAGAGACCTACCTGCCTCTTCCTCCCGGAGTGCTGGGATCACATATGTGTGCCACCTTGCCTGGCTTATCATGTTTTCCCTCCCCCCCCCCCCCCCCAGTGCTTGGGAACAGAACTTTTGCAAGTAACTGCTCTGCTCTACCACTCAGTAAAATTCCTAAGCCTTTACCCTCAATTTC
>CM053751.1:62147273-62303276 GCA_028658305.1 Pachyuromys duprasi | reverse complement strand
GTACTGAGTGCTGGAATTAAAGGTGCACCCCACCATGCCTCTAAACTTCCAAACTGTGTCTTTGATTGTAGTGGATGGATCCTTCCTTCTCCCCAGTCTTCTTCCTTCTTACCTTACAATTTGTTGTTGGTTGTTATTTCTTTAATGATCCTCTCATATAATCTAATTCAAGATGGCCACAAACTCTGATCTTCCTGCTTGGCCTTCCTCAATATTGTTTCTATAAATCTATGGCCTCTCTCTAAATTTAGGGCCTCACTAGGCAGGGGCTCTACCACTGAGTTAGTTACAGCCCAACCTTTGACTTCGTAATTTATGCTTGCATGACTGGAGCATATGTGAGCCTGGTGCCTGTGGAGACCAGAAGATAGTTCTAGTGTTCCCAAGAACTGGAGTTCTGAGCAGACATGTAGGGGCCTGAATCTAACCCACTCTTAACTGCTGAGCCATTTCTCCATACACAATCTTTTATTTTATTTTTTAAAATCTTTTACTTGAAGAGTAGACATTTTGTTTCATTTTTATAGTGTCTGGCATAAGAGTTATGTGAGTATAACACAGTATCAGCTACAGTTTTCTTTGATGTGATGGTTCTTTATGAAATAGTAGAATTTTTGTTATTTTTTTATTTTGAGACAGGGTCTGTCTGTCTAGGCGAGGCTGACTCCAAATTCACAAAGATACTCTTCCCTCTGCTTCTTGGTGCTGGGATTAAAAGTGTGGGGTTAATTAAAGGATTAATCCCAGTACTCAGGGAGGCAAGAGGCAGGCAGAAAGATCCCTGTGAGTTCGAGGGCAGCCTGGTCTACAAAGCTAGTCCAGGACAGCCAAAGCTACAGAGAAACACTGTGTAAAAAACAAAATTTGTATATGAATGTTTTGTTTTCATGTATGTATGTGCACCATGTTTATGCCTAGTACTCATGAAATCAGAAGGTGTTAGAACTGAAGTTTTGGAAGGTTGTGAGCCATCATGCTGGTGTTGAGAACTGAACCTAGGTCCTCTGCAAGAGCAAGTGTTCTTGACCACTGAGCCATCTCTCTAGCCCCAAATCAGGTACTTGCAAGATTCATTCATTCACTCACTCACTCACCCATCACTTATTTATTTGATAGGGAAGACCTTCTGATTCTCCTGCCTCTACTTCCCCCAATGTTAGTAAGGATTCTAAGTGTGAGTCACCATGTTTTATTTGGTGCTGGGTATTGAGTTCTCAGGAGTTTGTGCATGCTAGGTTAAGTACTTTACCAACTGAACTACATTCCTAGCCTATGTTAAGGAATTGTTAAGGCATAAGACAACTTTGATTAAATTGATCCAAATTTAGTATTTGTAGTTTGTATTTTTTACTAGGCGATAGTTTACTAATAAATACTTATCCATTGCTTTCTGTTTGCCCACACTGCTGGGAGGACTATAAAAGACACCTGTTCTTGGAGTATTATTTTGTTTCATATAGTTGACACAAGTTGTTTGTTTATGTCTGGCAGAATAGTGTATGTGAAGGTCTAGGTGTAATTGCCAGCACTCAAACCCTTTTCCAAATGAAAAAAAACAAAACAGAATTATATAGCAATATAGTATTCATCACAGAGCATCATTCTATAGTTAATCTGAAGGCTTTTTTTTTTTTTTTTTGGCAGTTAGAAATCTTGACATAAGTATTTAACAAGTGGTTTATGCAGTAATGCCAGCATTTGCAGAAGTTGTTGTAAGTTCAGGGTTAGTCTGGGGTATAATCAGTTTGAGGGCAGCTTGTGATAAAAGGAGAGACCCTGTCTTCTTTTTTAAAAACTTAATATGTATGTGTGTATGTTTTGTTTGGTGTCCTTGGAATTGTAGATCTACAATTGTGAGCTGCCATGTGGCTGCTAGGAATCAAACTTTGTGCTCTGGAAGGGAAGCAGTGCTTTTAATCTCTGAACTCTCTATCCCAAAACTCTGCCTTAAGCAAACAAATAAGATGAAATCTGCTGTACATATAATCACTTTATGAAGATGGAAGGGTAGGCTGGGGGTGCAGCTCAGTAGGTCCTTGGTTCTGTTCCTGTGCTCAGCCTTGAAAGACTAATGGAAAGTTAAAAAAAAGAGTTTGTGAGTGGCTGGAGAGATACTTGAGAGCTCTGTTCTTTCAGAGGACCTGATTTGAGTTCCTAGCACCTAGGTTGAGTGCCTCATGCCAGTAGCTCCAGCTTCAGGGCTTTCGGAAACCATTCCCTCCCCCCACCCCCACCCCCACCCCCACCCCCACAGGGTTTCTCTGTGTAGTCCTGGCTGTTTTAGAAGTTGCTCTGTAGACTAGGCTACTTGAGGTCATCTAAACAACCTTCCTGGGTTATCTGCTCTCAAGTGTGCATGCCCAGACAGATATACACATGCATATAATTAAAACATAATAATCTTTAACATAAAATACCTGTGTCATCAACTAGAATGCTAGGCAGATACTTTAAAAATTTAATATTAAACTGGGTTGAATTAATTTGTATTCTAAGGTATAATATTTTAAAGATTTATTTTAATTTTATGTATATTGGATATATCTGTGTCACATGTTTGTGGGTTATTGTGGAGGCCAGAAGAGGTTATTGGATTCCCTGGAACTGGAGTTATACTATAGGCAGTTGTGAGTCACCTGATACTGGTATCAGGAACTAAAAAGCAGCAAGTGTTCCTGACTACTGAGACTTTTGTTTAACTCTAGAAAAGCATAATATTTATTTATTTATTTATTTATTTATTTATTTATTTATTTATTTGTTTGTTTGTTTGTTTTTTTAGGGAATGGAACCCAGACCCTTATGCCAGATATGTCTTACTATCTTAAGTGATTTGCCTTCACTTAGCCCCTTGAGTATTTTTTAAAACTTTTTAAAACTGCCTAACAAAAGTTTTTTTCTATAATAATTAAAAAATTACTGAGTGAACAACACAAATCAAGCATTAGGTTTCAAGCAGTATTCAGAACTAAGAACAAAACTGAATAAATGGTAATTGAATGTGCTAAGACAGCTTTCAATAAAGGAAGATACATGTGACTGAAAAAAGAGCATTGGAGTTAAATGGTTAAACAAGCTTATTTACAAAATATTTAAAGCTTTTTGTACCCAGAAAGTGAACAAGAAATGTTATGTTTTCAGGGCTCCACTCCCCCCACCCCTGTTGAAATGGTTCTTCCTATGTTGCCCTGTCTAGTCTCATTTGTAATGTGAAGGGATCCTCCTACCTCAGGCTCCAGAATAGCTGGGGCTAAAGATAGGCACCACCTGTCCCAGATACACCTTCATTTTATTTATCTTTGCCAAAATTTAGCTTCTTAGTAAGTGAAGCACTTTCATAAAAATAAGCAGTTTTCCTTTCAGTTCATTAAAAATTGCTTAGGATTTATTTATTTTATGTGTATGAGTGTTTTGCTTCCATGTATATATGCACTCCATGTGCATGCCTAGTGCCCACAGAAGTTAGAAGAGGGTGTCAGATCCCATGGAACTGGAGTTACAGATAGTTGTGAGCTGGGAATGGAACTGTGGTCACCTGGAAGAGCAGCCAGTGCTCTTCACCAATGAACCATTTCTCTGGTTCCCTCCCACCTTTTCAGTTTATTTATAAATTAATATTTACATGTTTCTTATTCAGAGATTAATGATAATTTAACAGTTTATGTGTTCAAGATAATTTTAAAAAGATTTGTTTACATGTGTGTCTTTGTGTGTCTACACACACATAGCGCTTACAGAGGTTAGAGTGTGGGATGCCCTGGTTCTGGAGTTACAGGTAGTTAGGAGCTGCCCAGTGTGTTAGGATGAACTCTGCAAGAGCAGCAAAATGCCCTGAGCCGATTCTCTATAGTGTATCAAATTTATTTATCTCCCACTGAAGAATAACAGTGAAGACTCTGATATATATTAGTCTATACCTTTGCCGCAGCACCGAGGAGACTGAAGGAGGAGGATTGTGGGTTTGAGCAAGTCTGGATAATACAGTTTTTGTCTCAAAAATAAATACTGGAATGTCAACCCAGGTTTCCTTACCATTAAGCTAACCACTGTAGCATAGTCACAATTAGACCCATTAAACTTGCCATTCTTCTGTACCTACTCTCAAGTCCCTGCAGGAAGTCTTAAATAACTTTAGTGCAAGTCTGAGTCTCATGCCACTTTATTTTCATACTTAAATATTCTGCAGTGTTTTCATAAATTTGAAGTCTAAATAAGGTACACTTTGAGTAAGTTCTTACCTTCCTTTACTGAGAGGATTTTGTTGTTTTTTCTGTGTCCTCAGGTATGGTGATAGGCAAGCTTTCTACCACTGTGTCACACCCTACGCCTGCAGATATACTTATTCATTAGTTGCACCTGTGATACTATATTGAAGGTGCTTCCACAAATTTTATTAAACACAAAACTCAGGCCCGCACTTTTCTTATCTGTATTGTTTAGAGCATACTGGAACAATGTAAAAATCCTACAAGATTTTTAAACTGAAAAATGGCTTAAATTGTGCCTCATAAAACTGAAGCGAAAGCATGTGATAGTAACCAGTGCCTTTAATCTTAGCACTGCGGAAGCAGAGGTGGAAGAATCACTCTGAACTCCTGAGGTTGGCTAGTGTCATCTGTGTAATAGTGAGTTCTAGGGGTGTGTGTATGTGTTTTGAGAGAAAGTCTCAAGTAGCTCAGACTGCTGACATCAAAACTTGATCCTCTTGTCTCAGCTTCCTGAGTTCTAGAATATTTTTGATTTTGATGACGACGTCTTACTATATATTCCAGCCTGGCCTTGAACCCACACCATCCTTTTCTTTAAGGTTGTTGAGTGCATGGTCTCTTCTGTATTCTTGTAGGCTCTGTTGATTGTAGGTTGGTGTAATTTGTTCTTTGTGGTTTGTTTTATTTTTTGTTTGTTTTGACACAGTCTCATTTTGTAGCTTTAGCTGGCCAGCAACTCACTATGTATATGTAGATCAAGCCTGCTTCAAAGTCCTAGAAATCTGTTTGTCTATTCCTCCTGGGTTCAAGGTGTGAGTCAACACACTGGGCTTAATTTGGGTTGAAATAGCAATGATGCCGTCAATGTAATTTCATAATTTAGCGTCATACCTTTGTTTTTTTCTGAGACAGTTTCTCTGTGTAACTCTGGCTGTCCTGGAACTCAGAGATCTGCCTCTACCTGTAGAGATCTGGGATTAAAGGTATGCTCTACCAATGCCTGCTGGCCTTCAACATCACACCATAACACTTTGTGGAGTTAGGAAGGCTGCATAGTACAACATTTATTGGGATAAAAATGTGTGAAGTGTGTATTTTACTAATCTAAGAATCAGGAGTCTCTTTGCAAAATGAATATGTAGTTTCAGGTTTTACCTGTGTGAAGTATTTCCTTTTTTTTTTTTTAAGATTTATTTATTATTTATTTATTATGTACACAATGTTCTGCCTGCGTGTATGCCTGCACTCCAGAAGAGGGCACCAGATCTCAGTATAGATGGTTATGAGTCACCATGTGGGTGTGGGAAATTGAATTGTGATCCTCTGGAAGAGTAGCCCAGTGCTCTTAATCTTCGAGCCATCTCTCCAGCCTCTTATTTCCATTCTTTTACCTACAGAATTTCTCCATGATCCATCCTTCTCAGTACCACATTCAAATGCATTTGTGACTTCTCCTCAGTAGATGGCAATAATTCAGTTGAATTTTGAGAAGACTGAGTATCTTTAACTTACTAATTTAAACAGGCCAGCTTGCTAATTGTCAGTTACCATTGGAACACAGTTGGTTTAAAAATACTTTTTAGAAAAATAGAGTGTTAAATGTGGTGCGTATAACCATGCTGTTTTGCTGTTCTTTGCCTTGCCTTTTTAATTTTGTCTTCCAGTTGCTGCTATGAGGTAAGACTTGGGGAATTTCAGCTTTGGCTGTGCACTGTAAGATAATCTGCTCTAGCTTCTTTTAACCAGCTAATGTTACCTTTCAGCTGCCTGTACTTTAGGTTGCACTACTTGCTTCTTGATCTCTACACATTTATCAGAAATTAGAAGTAAAAGGAATTAATGAAAGTATACTAGCCCATCATTGGAGTATCTTAAACTAGCTAAGAAATTGAAGTTTAGCTTAGCTTGCTTGCTTTGTTTTTGACAGTGCTGGAGATATTTTATTTCACTAATCTCTTACAGTCTTGACCAACCCAGAGCCTTTTTAGGACTACATTGTATATATTGACAGTAAAACAGGTATAGGAGAGACTTGAAATAGTAATGTCAACAACAGCAACTACATTCTTTTCAGTCCTTCCCTTTGGTTTTATGCTTTGAGCATGGTAGTAGAATACACAGGTTGCAGTCTTGGGAGGCTAATGTATGTCTCATTGATAAAGGAATTTGAGAAGTGGTTAAGACCCAAGGCTAGAAATCAGTTTAAATCCTGGCTCCTAAACTACTAGCTGCATAACTGGGTGAATCACTTTTGTGATGGCTTCAATTCCCCCCCCCCTTTTTTCTTTTATTTTTATTAATTACAGTTTATTCACTTTGTATCCCCCCTGTAGCTCCCTCCCTTCTCCCCTCCCAATCCCACCCTAATTTCCCCTTTTTAAAAAATGAAATAGTAACACTTAAACCTATGACTGTTACAAGGATTAATGTATGAAAAATAGAATAATGCCTGAATAGTTAGCTATCACGGCTAGCTAGTAACCATTCTTACTGAAAAGAATTTAAAAAAAAAATACAGTTTGAGAAATTGGATTTCTCTTATACTCCCCCCCCCCCTTTTATTTATGCAGTGTTCTGTCTGCATTATGTGCCTGCACACCAGAAGAGGTCAGCAGATCTCGGTTGCAGCGAATTGAACTCAGGACTTTTAGAAAAACAGCCAGTGTGCTTAACCTCTGAACCATCTCTCCAGCTCCAAGATTAGTTTTTTTTTTCCTTCCCCTTTTTAAATTTTTGTATAAGTGTTTGGCTACATGTATGTATGTGTGCCACCTCCATGCCTGGTGTCCTTAGGGGTCAGAAGAAAATGTCAGATCCTTGAAACTGGAGTTATAAAATATTGTGAGCCACCATATGGATTCTGGGAACTGAATCTTTGTCTTTTGCAAAAGTAGTAACTGCTTTTACCATGATATCTGAGTTATCTATCACTCTAACCTCCATGGCTAGTAATTAAAATTTTTTCCATTTTTATTTATATGTATGTTTTGTGACTATATGGCACATGAGTGTGGTTGCCAGAAAAGGGTGTTACATCCCTTGAAGTTAGTCACCTTGTTTATTTATCTGTTTATTTCTTTTAAAGGATGTATGTATGTATATATGTATGTATATATGCGTATGAGTGCTCTTATCTGCGTGTATGCCTGCATGACAGAAGAGGGCATCAGATCCCTTTGTAAATGGTTGTGAGACACCATGTGGGCACCAGGAATTGAACTCAGGACCTTTGAAAGAATATCCAGTGCTCTTACCCTCTGAGCCATCTCTCCCGCCCTAGAGATATTTTCAAATTCATAAAATAAGGTATAAATCTTGAGAAACCAAATATATCAAACATTAACATCGCTAGCTCTCAGACTTTTTATCTTTTACTGTAGTTTTTTGTAGTTTTCCTAGAATTTTTAATAGCATGGTCTAGGACAGTGGTTCTCAGCCTGTGCTGCCACCCTTGAGTACAGTTTCTCATGTTGTGGTGATCCCAACTGTAAAATTGTTTTTGTTGCTACTTTATAACTATAATTTTTTTTACTGCTAGGATGTTTAATTATCTGATATTTCTTATGGTCTTATTAAGGCCACCCTTATGAAAGGGTTGAGATCTGCTGGTCTAGCAGCTTTTCAAAGCAATGAGAATAAATGTGCCTTTGAGGTGTCTGCAGCCGATGTGATATTCTAATATCTGATTCTCTTGGTGCAAGGTTGAAAGTACTGCCAGTGTTGCTGTGGCTTGCTATTAATGAATTCCAGCAAGAAATGATAAATTTTAGTTAGAGCAGTGGTTCTCAGCCTCTTGTTTGGGATCCCATTGGGGTTGTCAAATGACCCTTTTTTAGGAGTTGTATACCAGAAATCCTGCATATCAGATATTACATGTGAAGTTGCTGAAATAGTGTCCTCGAGGATTTTGTTCCAACTATAAGGCAGAATTTCTTCACCTTCCAGATTTTGCCCCTTTCCTCCTATTGTTTTTAAAGGAATGAATCTAGATTGCCTAGGCTGTCAAGAACTGTCTTGAGAATATCTGAGAGTGTATAGGCTGATAAGCTTGTGTCATATTTTTTTCAGCCTGGATAGGGTGATGGTGGTAGTCTAGAGGGTAAAGAGGTAGAATTTGAGTAGGGAACGTTGTCTAAAGCCTTCTTTTGTCTATGACCTTCTCCTTTATTCTTGCCTTTGAACATGCAATTTCTTGACAGTACTTCCTGATATTTGCTGTTAGTCTTCTGCCCCAGTAGAATGTATGTTTTCTCTCTCTAGGGGCAAGTCTGTTTTGTTTATTCCTTTTTGTAGAGGCTAGAGATCTATCCAGCTTGTAAGCTCTTTCTTGCTGATGTTGGTCCCCAGCTAGTTCTCTGTCTTTCTCTCTGTCTCTGTCTCTCTGTCTCTCTCTCTCTCTCTCTCTCTCTCTGTGTGTGTGTGTGTGTGTGTGTACATTAAGAGATCTATGTCCCTCTTTGTTTGGGAGGTTTTCAGTGCAGTGATAAATGCACTAAAAGGCAGCTTAATGTTTTTGAGAAAGGGTTTCCTGTATCCTATCCTGGCCTGGAACTCATAGCCAGAGCATAGATAACCTTGAACTTCAGATCCTTCTGTTTCTCTGACAAATGCTGATAATTAGAGGTTGTACTAGCACAGTCAATTATGTGGAGATGGAGCTCTAACTCAGAGCTTTCTGCATGGTAGACCCAAGGCTTGGATGCATTGAGCCTGAAACATGTGGGATTAAAGACATGCACCACTGTACCCAACTAGTTTTCACTCTTCTTTTTTGCTGTTGTTGTTGTTGAAATTAAAAAAAATTATTTATTATTAATTATAGTTTATTCACTTTGTATCCCAACTGTAGCCCCCTCCCACATCCCCTCCCAATCCCATCCTCCCTCCCTCTTCTCTACCCATGCCCCTCCCCCAGTCCACTGTTAGGGGAGGTCCTCCTCCTCTTCCATTTGATCCTAGTCTATCAAGTCTCATCAGGACTGGCTGTATTGTCTTCCTCTGTGGCCTGGTAAGGCTTCTCTCTGCTCAGGGGGAGGTGATCAAAGAGCCACCCATAGTTTTTCATTCTTATAGGTGATTATTTGACATGTTAATTGAGAAGCAAGATTAAGTGGTAAATTGAGAAGTTGGTAATTTTGGAAGTGGAAGAAGGACAGCAAATTGGAGGTCAACTTGGACTAATAAGACTGTCTTATCTCAACAAAAGTCTGGGACTGGTGATACATAGTTCTATGGTTCTGTACTTGTCTAGAATTTGTATAGTACTTTCTTAATTTGATTTCTTGTCATCACAAAGTAAATGTCAGTTGGTTTATGGTACTTTCCAGTACTTGAGGAAAGGTTTGGCATATCTGTTGACATGATTGAAGATTTAGAATAGATTTGTCAGGTGAGATGTATAAAGTTCTCTTATCTACAAATAAATACAATAAGACATCTAAGATTTTCCTATTAATGAAGTGTAGTACTTTGGAAAACAGAAACAATTTCAAAGTAAAATACCCACATTTAAACATCGATTAATTTTGTATTTGTTTGCATGTGGGGGTGTGGGGGTCAGGCAAGGATGGGTTTTTATCTTACCTTCACCATGTGGTTTCTAGGCATTGAACTTAGATGATCAGCTTTGGCAGCAATTGTTCTTTACACACTGAACCATCTTTGCTGGCTCTAAAATACCATTTTAAAAACATCATTGAGATTTAATTCATATGCTAGAAGGCTTATCCATTTACGAGTAGTATTTTCATACAGCTTAAATTGTACTACCACACCATCATCACTTTCTAATTTTATTTTACTAAAACCATTAAAAAATTTTTATTAATTGCACTTTATTCACTTTGTGTCCTTCCCTCCTCCCCTCCCTAACCCTCCCTTCCTCCCCCTTCTCCACATATGCTTCTCCCCAAGTCTACTGATGGGGGGGGGGGTCTTCTTTTCCTTTCTTCTGATCCTAGTCTATTAGGTCTCATCAGGACTGGCTGCATTGTCTTCCTCTGTGGCCTGGTAAGGCTGCTCCCCCTCAGGGGAAGGTGATCAAAAAGCCGGCCAATCAATTCATGACAGGAACAGTCTCTGTTCCCATTACTGTGGAACCCACTTGGAGGTTGAACTGCCATGGGTTACATCTGTGCAGGGGTTCTGAGTTATCTCCATGCATGCTACTTGGTTGGAGTATCAGTCTCAGGGAAGACCCCTGTGCTCAGAATTTTTGGTTTTGTTGCTCTCCTTGTGGAGCTTTTGTCCTCTCCAGATCTTACTATTTCCCACTTCTTTCATAAGATTCCCTGCATTCTGCCCAAAGGTTGGCCATAAGTCTCAGCATCTGCTTTGATAGTCTGCAGGGCAGAGCCTTTCAGAGTCCCTCTGTGGCAGGCTTGTTCCCTGTTTTCTCCTTCTTCTGATGTCCATCCTCTTTGCCTTTCTGGATGGGGATTGAGCATTTTAGCCAGAGTCCTCCCTCTTGATTAGTTTCTTTAGAAGTACAGATTTTAGTAGGTTTATTCTACGTTATATGTCTATATGAGAGAGTATATACCATGTGTGTCTTTCTGCTTCTGGAGTAGCAGACAAAAGGGCTGAGAAAGAAATTAGGGAAACAACACTCTTCACAATAGCCACAAAAGACATAAAGTACCTTGGTGTGACTCTAAAACAATTTTTTTAGAGGTGGTGTCTCACTTTGTATACCAGGTCTCAGAGATTTTCCTGCCTCTGCTTCCCTAGGATTGAGATTAAAGGCCACTATCTAATTAAAAATTTTTTTTAAAGCTATTAAAACAAACAAACCTGTACTCATATTTGATTATAAAAATGATGGTTCTGTTGTGATAGTTCACATTTTACAACCGAAGTTTCTGGTGGTAGAGGCAAGATGGGGGGGATGGTTGTGAGTTTGGAGGAAGCCTGTACTGTTTAGGTCAATGGTGGTAGGATTGGTGAGGCCTAGGAATGAAGCTCAGGTTCAGGTGGTTAAGTTTCAACAAGGTATACACAAACCCCTTTTTTGATATCCTTACCACATAGACTGGAGAAAACCTTGCATGCCTGGTATATAGGAGACCCCTACCTTAAAAAGTCCCTGAGGCTGGAAAGGTGTCATAGTGGTTAAGAACACTGGCTGCTCTTCCAGAGGACCCAAGTTCAAATCCCAGCACCCACATGGCAGTTCACAACTGTGGATAACTCCAGTTTCAGAGGAGCTGACACCCTTGCACATACATGGAGGCAAAACACAAATGTAAATAAAATAATATAAAAATATAAATAAAATATATAATAAAAATAAAAATATGTAATAAAAATAATTTAAAAAATCCCCAAACTTAAAAAAAATTAGTGTTATATGTACCTTCTATCAATATGAACTGCCTGTTCTTGGATTTTTCCTAAGAAAAGGATTTATTACTTGTACTTAAGTCCCCTAACAAATGTGCTGCTTTGTTGTCATGACAGTAGTTTTTTTCAAGAGGCTGGGTAAACACTTAGGGAAGATAGCAGATTTTACTGCAGAACTGAACTTTGAGACTGGAGCATTTAAAATATTGTTTTAATATTCCAGGGTTGTGAATGTCATAACTTTGAAGAGGTAAAAAATTATTTTTTGGGGGGGGGCCGAACCTAGATGTTAAATAGCACTTATTCTACCATTGAACTACCTTTAGCTGTTTTGTTTTAGCATTTAAGGACTGAGCCCTCTTCCCAACGTTCCCCCCCTCCCCAAAGTAAGAATTAGCAAGCACTTCATTTTGTGTTGGGGTGTGAGTTGCTAGTGATTGAACCCAGATTCTAAGACATGCTAGACAAGTACTCTGCCACTTAGCTATAGCACCAGCTCAATTGGCTCTTAAGTAAGGTCTTGTAACTCTTCATATTTTCGGGTTTATATGGGGTATTGTGACTTTTAAAAAGACTGCAACTTCTTTGAAGGAGTGTTTCTTGTATAACTGATGTGTTGTCCTCTAGTGTTAAAAGAATTTTCACGATTTCTTCTAAGTGCACTCATCTGTTCCTATTCATTTATTTAGGTCTTTCTGAAATTGTTCCTATCTAGTACAACTACTTTGTCTCATATTTTAGACCCCTCCACCTTTTTTCTCCTGGGAAACTCATAAAAATATTTACTCATAAGAATATTTATATTCGGGGCTGGAGAGATGGCTCAGAGGTTAACAGCACTGGTTGCTCTTCCAGAGGTCCTGAGTTCAATTCCCAGCAACCACATGGTGGCTCACGACCATCTAAAATGAGATCTGGTACTCTCTTCTGGTGTGCAGGTCTACATGCAGACAGATCATTGTATACATAATAAATAAATAAATCTTTAAAAAAAAAGAATATTTATATTATTTCCCAGGCAGTTGTATTGCCTTGCTCAGGTCTTGCACTACTGTTCGGTTGTATGACTCTTTATGTTCTGGGTATTATGTTTTACATTAGTCTTAAGTGGCTTTTAATTTTTAAAAATTTGTTTTTATGTACATTTTATGTTTATATAATCTGTGTGAGGGTCAGATACACTGGAATTTGAGGTATAGACCAAATAGTTGTGAGCTGTCATGTGGGTACTGGGAATTGAACCAGAGTCCTCTGGAAGAGCAGCCAGTGCTCTTAATCGCGGAGTCATCTACAGTCCCCTTTCCCCCTTTTAATTTAAGGCTCACATACAAGTAATGCATTTGATGTCATCATCATATTTGTGAGTACTTTGTTCTTTTTCATTTTCCTTGCTATTGTCCTCCCTCATGCCTCTTACCTTATTTTCTTCTAGTTAGTCCCTTTTGCTTACCTATGCATGTATTCCATTACTGTTTTCCTTCTATGGCTTACAGACATACACCTATTTTAATTTTGCTTTTGTTTATGAAAGAAAACCTGGTTTTTGTCTTTACCGAGTGTGCTGTAATTATTTCAGAATATATTCCTGTATATGTTACTTCATTTTTAAAAAATGAATGTATAAAATTCCATTTGGCTTGTGTATCATACTTTGTTTATGCATTCACTGTTGTCAGACACACCTGGGCTGGCTATATTTCCATGCTTTAGTTATGTTCTCTGGAGTGGGACAGCTGAGTCAGATGACATTCTGTTTTCAGTTCTTTGGGGCGTCTCTATACTTATTTCCATAGTGGCTATACAATTTACATTTCTCTAAAGCAGTTTTCTCCCTCCTGCATTCTTAACAGCAGTGTGTGTGTGCGTGCGTGTGTGTGTGTGTGTGTGTGTGTGTGTGTGTGTTAGGAGGATGGGGGTTGAGACACAGGGTCTCATGGTATAGCCTTGGCTGGCCTGGAATTATCAGTGTAGACCAGGTTGGCCTGGAATTTATATATCTGCCTGTATCTATTCCTGAGTGCTGTGATTAAAGGCATGTACAGCAATGTCCAGCCTTTCCTGTACTAGGCTCTCTCTTAACTCTGGTGATTTTTATAAAGGTTACTGTGGAGTTTGAAAGGCCCTCTTGTGAATCTCCCTCCTGAAGAGTCTAAAGTCAGTCATGGTCTTCCCATCTCACTTTCAGTTGTCTTAAAAGATGGCTTATGCCTTATGTCTCTATAAAGTACAAGGGTGAATCTTCTATCACTTCAAATTCATTCCTGTTGGTTTTTTATTACCCAGCCCCACCTCTAGGAGAGACTTAATTGTCCTGGCTTTTTGTTTTTAATTTTACCTTTTGGAGGTGTGGAAGTGACTTATTTTGTCTCTGCTTCCCGTTATATAGAACTATTTTTATATTTATTGTAGAGAAGAAATGACTTATCAGCCTATTTTTCCAATTTTTCAGATTTTACAGTATTCCTAATTTGCTACATAGTGAGAAAAGAGGATGCTGATAACATTAGTTTTTTGAGGGGAAAGTCGAGGGAAAGGTTGGAAGTGTCTCAGCTAAGGCTTGCCTGGAATTCTACTTAATTTTACTGCCTCTTTTAGAGAAAAATGTTACCCTCATAATACAGTACAATATGATTACTTCTCACCTATGACTGTATATGGCATAGAAGGGAAGCTCCAAGATGGATTTGAATAAGGGTTTATGCTTTAAAGATATGTGTAAGCATGAAGTGTTGATAGCTCACACCTCTAATTCTAACACTGAATAGGTTGAAACAGGATAGCTAAGAGTTTGGGGCCACCCTAGGCTACAGTGTTATATACTTTGTTAGATACAATGTAGATACTTCTGAGTGTGGATGAGCTGTCATCTGTTAAGTGAGTAATACTTGTTCTTAAGCATCTGGGATTGTTAGGGTTAGATAATAAGTAGGAAGGCTGTTATAACTTATCCTGTACACCAGGGCTTTATAGTTGTAGCAAGCCACAGTGTACAGGATAGTAGTATTTACAGTATAGTTGATAGTCTTTGTTCTTGGAAGAAATGCTGAGAAAGGATGAGTCAGGCTTAGGAGAGTGTCTGTCTTGCTATGGAGGGACACACAAAAAGTTTAAAAAGGGGGGTGAGTTTACTAGAGTTATTTTCTGAGTGATGGTACCTACAAACAAATGTTAGGAACAGTTAACTAAAATAATTATTCCATGTAAGGACATGTTTTGAAGGGTCTGAAGTTTGTAAAATGCCATGGTACACTTCAGAGTTGTACTTTGTAAAATATTGAGGAATTTAATGTAAGGTGTTTTATTATTATTATTAATTTTTTGTTTTCTTTTTGTCTTACTACTAAGGGGTAAGAGTGTTTTAAAACCTACTTTGGATCCCCCTCCCCCATTTTTGGAGACAGGATTTCTCCATTTAGCCCCGGCTGTCCTAGAACTCTCTGTAGACCAGCCTGGCCTTGAACTCCTAGATCTGCCTGCCTCTGCCTACTGAGTGTTGGGATTAAAGGTCCCCCCTAGGCCTTGTTATTTATTTCTTAAAATTGTGGTGCTAGAAATCTACCCCAATACTTTTTTGGTTTTCTGGGACAGGGTTTTTCTGTGTAGCCTTGGCTGTTCTCGACTTGCTTTGTAGACCAGGCTGTCCTCGATTTTACAACTCACAGATCTGCCTGCCTCTGCCTCCCCAAGTGCTGGGATTACAGGCATGAACCATTGCACTCAGCTACCCTGATTCTTGTACCTGTTGTTAAGAGCTCTTCCACTGAACTCTAACCCCCTTCCCTGAGGAAGGGAGGGACGGAGGGAGTGTGAGCATGCACGCATGCATATTTTGTCCTGAGTTTTGTCGCCTGTATATTCTCTCCTTTCTTGTCAGTCCAAAGCACAGAGGTATTACAAGTTCAAGGCCAGTTTTGACAGTTCAGCTAAATCTCAAGGTAAAGCTTTAGACGGGTGAATGGATTTAATGGCAGAGTTCTTACTTTGCACTTTCTTGAGGCCCTGGCTTCAACACGTTGGATTTTGAAACAAATTATTTTTTGTTTGCTTGCTTGTTTTTGTCCTCCTTCCCCCCCCCCCCCCCTTGCAGGTTTTCTCTGCATAATAGTTCTGGTTTTCCTACATTCAGTTTGTAAATCAGGCTGGCCTAGAACTCAGGGATCCACCTGCCTCTGCCTCCCAGTGTTGGGATTAAATGCCTGTGCCAGGCTGTGATTATATGTAAGTTGTTAATAATACTTTTTTAAATTAGAGACTCTCACTATGTAGTCCTGTTTGTCCCAAGCTGTCTTAGAACTCAGAGATCACTTGCTTCTATCTCCTGAGTGCAG
Organism: Pachyuromys duprasi; assembly: GCA_028658305.1. Taxonomy (NCBI): domain Eukaryota; kingdom Metazoa; phylum Chordata; class Mammalia; order Rodentia; family Muridae; genus Pachyuromys; species Pachyuromys duprasi. The sequence goes on along the minus strand of CM053751.1, from coordinate 62,287,399 downwards.
AGATTAAAGCCATGTGCCAATAATCCTGGCTTTGTTCATAAATTCTTGAAGTAATTCCTTCACTTGTGAAAGTAGCCTCTGAAAGTGTATCTCAGATAGTCCCCCTCCCTTTGGGAGGTTTCACTTAGTATTCCTAAATTGACCTAAGTTAGCAGTTCTCCTGCCTCAGACTTAAATGCAGGGCTTTCAGGTGTGTGTGTAAGTGGCAACTAATGCCTTGGTCTTATTATGATTTTTAAAACTACTTCTTTAAAAAGAAATTAATACTTTGCTTCTTGATGATTTCACACTCTATTGCTCATTCTGGCTTCAAAATTCCAGGTTCTTGTACCTCAGTTTCTGGCATGCTTTGATTTAGGCATATACTTTTTGCTGTTGTTGTTTTTGTTTGTTTGTTTTGGGACAAAGTTTCTCTGTATAACAGAGCCCTGGCTGTCCTAGACTGGCTTTGTAGACCACACTGGCCACAAACTCACAGAGAACACCCTTCTGAGAGCTACTTCTGCCTGGCACACTTGCTGGCTCTTGCAGAGGACCAGGGTTTTATTTTTAGTACTCACATGATGGCTCCTAACTCTAGTTCCAGGGGGTTCAACATTCTTTTCTGCACTTTATGAACAGTAGGTATGAATATGGTACATGTACATATACACAGACAAAACAATTACACACATGAAATAATGAAAGCTTACATTTTAATTTTAGAGCAAATTTAGTTCATAGAACGATTAAAGTTGAATGTATAGAAGTTTTCTAAGTAGTTTGGTCATCTCAGATATGCAGACCCACAAGCTGCCCTGGTTTTATTTAGTACATTCATTATTTTCCAGAGTCCATAGTTCACATTAGGGCTTTCTTGTATATTTTGTAGCATTGGCATAATTTAAAGTGATATTTAGCCACCCCTACATCAACACTTTATATTCTTTTACTGCCTTTGCTATTTTAAAGAAGCTGTAAAATATCTTTTTTGAAGGTGATACTGCCTTACTAGCTTTGTTTAGTATTTGCATATTTTCCATCTTCTTTCAGTATACTTGTTCTTTTGATTTGTCTCAGAACATCTTATGACTAGACAATTTTAACCATGTTTTTCTTTATGGTTTATTGACTTTTTTGGAATTCATTATTATTATTTTGTTTTGTTTTTGCTTTTTTTTTTTTCAAGACAGGGTTTCTTTGCATATCTCTGGCTGTCCTGGACTCGCTTTGTAGACCAGGCTGGCCTCAAACTCACAGTTCCACCTGCCTCTGCCTCCTTGAGTGCTGGGATCACAGAGGTTGGCCATTGCACCCATCTGAAATTTATTATTTTTTAATAGAGGCAAATCTAGTGTTTGTCTACTTCTTTAGAAACTAAAATAGAACTATAAAAGATCATCTTGAGTGAGGTAACCCAGAAACAAAAAGACACACAAGGTATATACTCACAAGTGGTTATTAGACATATAATACAGGATAAACATACTAAAATCTTATACTCCTAAAGAAGCTAAACAACAAGGAACACCCTAGGGAAGATGCCCAATCCTCATTCAGAAGGGCAAACATGAAGCAGAAGACAGGGAACAGGACAGGGGCCTACCACAGAGGCCTCTTAAAGACTGATCGAGGTATGTATGGAAGCAGAGGCTGAAACTCATAGCCAAACTTTCTGCAGAGTGCATGGAATTTTATGAAAGAAGGGGGAGATAGAAAGACCCAGAGGAGACAGGAACTCCACAAGAAGACAAACAGCCAAAAAATCGGGACCCACAGGTCCTGCAGAGACATACTCCAACCAAGGACCATGCATGGAGATTGCTCAGATGTAGCCCACAGGCAGCTCAGTCTCCTGAGTGGGTTCCCTAGTAATGGGAGCAGGAGCTCTCTCTGTCATGAACTCAGTGGCAGGCTCTCTAATCACATCCCCCTGGGAGTTGCAGCCTTGCCAGGCCAGAGAGAATGCAGACAGACTATGCAACCAGTCCTGATGAGATTTGATAGGCTAGGATTAGATAGAAGGGGACAAGGACCTCCCCTATCAGTGGACTAGAGGAGGGGCATAGGGGAAGAAGAGGGAGGGAGGATGGGATTGGGAAGAGAGGAGGGAGGGAGCCACAGCTGGGATACATATTGAATAAGTTGTCATAAATGATAATAAAAGACATCAATAAAAGAAGAAACTAAAATAGTAGGAGTAAAAAATGGCTATATGTTTACATTTACTTAAAACAGGGTTTTGCTGTGTAATCTAGGTAAGCTTGAAACTTTGTAGATCTGGCTGGCCTCAGATATCTGCTTCTGCTACCAGAGAATTAGGATCATAGAGTCACTATTCTGGCAAGTGTGTATTTTCACTTTTTATAGAAAATATAGAGAATTTACCAACTTCAGTAAAAATATTTTAATTTTTATGTGTTTGCCTGTATGTATGTATTGTAGTACCATGTGTATGCCTAGTGCCTCAGGAAGCCGGAGGAGGGCATATCCCTTGGAGTTTACAATTTGCCATGTGAATGCCAGGAAGTGAACCTGCGTCCTCCAAAAGAGCAAGGAAGTGCTCTTAAGGGCTGAGTGATCTCTCTAGCCCCCTGATGTATAATTCTTGATTAACATTCAACTTTACACTGCTGAGGAAAATACAACTTTGCAACCTTCTGGCTTCATTGTTGCTATTGAGAAATCAATTTGTCAGAAAACATAAACCTTACAACTTAATTTCCTCTCTGTTTCTGCTATGCTGTATTAATAATCTAAAGTGCAATTTCCTTTTTCTGTCTCTCTTTGGTTTTGAGTCTTTTTGGTGTTTTTGTAGTCTTGGCTGGCTTGGGACTTGCTATGCAGACCAGACCATCTTGCACCTAGTAAGTGTGAGTTTTATTATCATATGTGTCTTTTCAACAGGCTAAAGTGTTTAAAGTAGAAAATGCCTGAGGCACAGATTAGGATGGCCTGGAATTCACAGAGATCCACCTGCATCTGCCTCCCTGAGCACTGGGAATCAAAGGCTTGCTCCACTGAAGTACGCAACTTAAAAGCTGAAATGAAGCCAGACCAAAATGAAGCTGGGCACGGTGTTGCATATCTGTAACCCCAGCACTTAGGGAGGCACAGGCAGATATATCTCTTGTTAGTTCTCTGTTAGCTACACAGAGAAACCCTATCTTGAAAAACAAGCTGAAATGAATTTTAGAGCGCTATAAACTGTGAGGCTTAGTTGAATTCTAGAGACTGTAGTTTGATACCATCTCTTGTCTACCTGTTTAAGCATAGTGCCTTTTTAAGTATGTACTAACAGTGACAGCCAGAAGCTTACCCATCCCTAGTGACTGGCTAATGTGGTAGCCAACAAGATCACAAATCTATTAATATTAGCTCTAAGAGGCCCTACCCACTCCTTTTTGGCCACATGGGTTAAATGTTGACTATTTTAATCTTTGAGACCCTAAGGCAATATTAATACAGCTAGTATTCTGGAGCTTATACAAAGGATGTGGTCTAAGATAGGATTTTTATTAGGGAATTTTCCTCTTCTGTGTTGAAGTAGTTCTCCAATGTTTGTTGTTGAGAAACTGGTCATTTTATATATTAATTTTTTTGAAACAGAAAGTAATGTAGCTCAGGCTGGCCTGGGATTTGAAATTCTTACTTTTGCTTCTGAGTGTGAAGATACAGGCATTCAGTATTCTGCCCTTCCTCATTAATGTTATAGTTGTCTATTAGAACTTCCTGTTAGAAGGCGCCTTTGTTAAACACAGGTAAAATATGACATGATATCCATTTCCTTCCTTATAGTTGTGTCTCTGAGTCTTGTGTCGTCTCCCCTCCCTCCCCCCAGCTTCTGCCTCCCAAGTGTTGGGAGTAAAGGTGTGCCCCACCACTGCCTGGTTTATGTATGTATTTATGAGTCTGTAACTCATTGTTGAACCTCAGGTAAGCCTGAAACTCACTATATTGTGTAGCCAGTTTGACTTTCACTTCAGCATAGTTCTTTTACCTTAACCTGCTAAGTACTTGGGATTATAGCCCTGAGTTACCATCCCCTGCTTCCTTGTAAAATCTTATTAATAGACAGCCTATTTCCATTCCCCTCTTTTGAGTTATGCATGTTTGTATGTGCTCATGGGTTCGTGTGTGAAAACCAAATGTTGGCATTGGGAATATTCTTAAATCATTCATCTTATGTACCAGAGTGTCCCATCGAGCCTGGAGCTCACTGATTTAATTAGACTGGCTGGCAAACAAGCTCCAGGGGTACTCCTCTGTCCATTCCACCAGCTTGTAGATTTCAGATGTCTGTCACCCAACTTTTCATGGGTGCTGGGTCATACTTGCATGGTAATCTGTTCAGTCATCCTAAACCCCTTCTTACAGCTGTTTTGTCACTTGGTTTAGGATTCTATAGTTACAAAACTCAATTTTTGCATTTTAAATGTGCTCTGTTTTTAAAGAGCAGCCAAGAAGGCTGTTCCTGCCTATAACCTAGGGTGGGACGTCATGAGGGTGCCTAGAAGTCCTCCCCTGTTGGTGGAATTGGAGGGGGCGGGGAAGAGGGAGATGAGGGAGGGAGTGGGAGGGTAGGAGGGAATGGGGGAGGGGGGAGGGGGCTAAGCCTGGGATTCAAAGTACCTAACCTGTGATTGAGATAAAAATAAATAAATTTAAAAAAAAAAGGAAGTTTAAAGGCTGTGTATTGCTATTTGGAAGAAAGGCTTATTTCAAGGTTTGACACTCTTAAGCAAGAGTGACATCTCGAGTGAGGTAGCTGTTTATTTGTACTATACTTTATGTGTTACTGTAGTTTTTTTTTTTTCTTATAGAACTTTATTTTGCTTGATGTGTGTATGTCTCAAAAACAAAACCCAAAATGGAGATGAGGATATGGCTCAGTTGGTGGAGTGTTTGCTAAGTATGCACAAAGTCTTTACTTCAATCTCTAGTGCCACATTGACTGAGCACAGTAGTATAATTCCAGTACTTAGAGGCAGGGGGGTGAAAAGTTCAAGGCTGTGCTTCACATAATAATGATTTGAATGAGACCCTGTCTCAAAAAAGCAAAACACAATAATGAAACAGGGGAAGATGTGGGACAAGTAAGATCTCATTAAATGTCAATTTCATAATGAAAGCCTCCTGTAGACATTATATGGCATATAGTAGCTTGTTCTCCTTTTCTTTGTTTTTGTTTTTAAATGTTTATTGTAAAAATAATTCAGCTTTCCTTCAGTTTCAAAAGTTACCTCAAATAGGTGGTAGTGATTTTTTGAGTTAATAAAAACTGGCTTTGGGGGCTGCTCAAGACTGTTGTGGGTTTCTAAATTACAGGCTTGTCCCCTGGTTAATCAAATATCATTTCTGTATATAAATATTAGTATTCTTTTGCTCTTTTTTTATGCTTTTGACTATTTGACTAGGTCATCCTAACAATTTTCTCCTGTACCTAAGAGAGGACCAAAATTCTTTATAATATTCCTCTTCCCCCAAGTTGTAACTTACCTTTTGTAATGTTAAGAAGTTAGAAGAAAGCAAAGCCTGGGGCTGGAAAGATAATGGTTCAGAGGTTAAGAGCACTGACTGCTTTTCCAGAGGTCCTGAGTTCAATTCCCAGCAGCCATATGGTGGCTCATAATTATCTATAATGAGATCTGGTGCCCTCTTCTGGCCTGCAGGCACAAATGCAAGCAGAATACTGTATGTATGTATAGATGGATAGATAGGTAGGTAGATAGATAGAAAGAATACTGTATATATAAATAGCTAGCTAGCTAGCTAGGTAGATAGGTAGATAGATAGATAGATAGATTGATTCTTTAAAAAGAGGGAAAGGAAGCAAAGCCTGATGATACATTCCTATGATCTCATCATGTAGACATTAAGGCAAGAAGGTGGAAAAGTTTGAGGCAAGTTTGGGTCATTAGAGTGGGACCTTTCTTAAAAAAAGAACAAACAAAAACTCAGGAGTTAAAATTTTCCCTGAAGGGCCAGCCTATATTAAACTTTTGTTCTTTTGAAGTGTTGGGAATTGAACCCAGTGCCTCTGTAGTAAGTATATGTTCTGTAAGTGTTCTGTGACTAAGATACATTCCTAGCCTTCCTGGTAGAAAGAAATCAATTTTAAATCAATCTTAAAATATTTTAAAAGATATTTAAAAATTCTATATGTGTGAATGTTTTGAAAATGGTATTTATATGCACTTAATGCATGCCCGGTACTCTGAGAGGTCAGAATGCAGCTAGTCCCTGGGACCAGAATCTAGGTTCTCTTCTAGAGCAGTCAGTTCTCTTACCAATGAGCCATCTTTCCAGCCCTTATTAAGTTATTTTTAAGGTACATTGATTGTGTGTGTGTTTTATTTTTTTCTCCTCTGAGACAGGGTTTCATTGTGTAGCTCTGGCTGTCCTGGAGCTCAGCTCTGTAGACTAGGCTGGCCTTGAACTCAAATCTGTAGGGGGACAAATATAATCATATGCCGATTACAACAGATTTTATATGAAAATGGTTAATTAGATTGAGGTGAAGAGAGGGAGAGATAGGAGAGCAGGACATGATGGGGGGAAAGAGAGAGAGGGGGTACCCCAATAGAGAAAGGGGAGAGGGCCAAGAGAGGCCAAGAGAAGGGGAGCAAGAGAGAAGGGTCCAAGAGAGGAGAGACCAAGAGAGACCTAATGGCCAGCTGGTCCCTTGAAGGGGGAAGGGTAACCCCACCTTCCAGGTGTGGCCACCTGGCCATTAACATGATGACATAAGTTGCTAGGCAACCCAGGAGCAGGTTTACTTCCAAAATCCTAGTAAGATCTGCCTGCTTCTTTTCATGACCACTGAGATTAAAGGCACACACTGCCACCATCGCCCAGCTGTCTTTGTTTTTTTTATCTATTTATTTAACTTTATTTTATGTGCATTAGCCTGAAGGTGTCAGATCCCTTGGAATGGGCATTACAGACAGTTGTAAGCTGCCATGTGGGTGGTGGGAATTGAACCTGGGTCCTTTTGGAAGAACAGACAGTGCTCTTAGCCACTGAGCCATCTCTCCAGCCCGTTTTATTATTCTTTTTTAATCTTAAAATGATACATAGCTGGCATAAGTAATTGGTTAGGATAGAACAAAATCTTGATCCACTAAGTACGTGGATTTACAGAGCTGGCTACCACTCCTGCTTCAGCTCTTTCTAAGATCAGGTTCTTTACATTCATTTGAAACATTGAAACAATTTACGTGCAAGGTAATCTTATTTGTTGGTGTTGGAATGCTCTGCAGTTGGAATATTCCTGATAAAGCAGTTTGCCCTGTGAATTTAGGAAAATGATTATTTCCCACTTTAAGTTTTCTTTCTCAAAAGCAGTCAACAAAAATATTTTATGAATCTTTTGGTTAATTTTTAAAGTATTGGCCAAAAACAAAAAATAAAAAATAGAAAAAAATGTATATACAAATGTGGCTTCCTACTTACTGTTTTTTTCTCTAATAAAATCTTGGAAATATCTGAAAGTCTTTTTACAGTGTTTGTCAATTTAACTTTTATTTTCTCCCTCTCCTTTTAGTGTTTGCATGTTTCTTTTTAAATTGATAACATTCATATTCTTATTTTGAATTTTTTTCTTTTTTGAACCCTTTTTTTTTTTTTTCCCTCTCTGAGATAGGGTTTCTCTGTGTATAGCCCTGACTGATCTGGAACTCATTTTGTAGACCAGGCTAGCTTTGAGCTCACAGAGCTCTGCCTCCATCTACCTTCCAGGTGCTGGGATTAAAGGTGTGCACCACCATGTCCAGCTGTATAGTTATTAACTAAGTAGCCCAGGCTGGCCTGAAGTCACTATATAACCCAGAGACTGAATTTGAACGTAATGCTTGTTACTACCTCAGCCTCTTGAGTTCTGGGATTGAGCTATCATGCTTGGGGAGTAATTTGACCTTTTTGATAGTTTGCTAAGAATAAGGATAAACAGTTCTTTTGTGTGGAATTGGGTCAAATTATAACTCAGCCACTTTTATTCCTACGAAAGTTAACAGATTTAGTTGTGATCCGGCACTACCCACGGTGTGGTGGCATTAACTTCTATAAAGTCAGAGATCATTTGTTTCCCTTGTATATAGATTGCAAATTTATTTGGAGACTTAAAAAAAAAATTGGACTTTGTGAGGTGGTTCATTCTTGTAGTCATAGTACTATGTTAGTGGAAACAGGATTCCAGCTTAGAGGCCTAGCTGCATGTATATATAGCAAATCTGTCTGAGAAACAACAAAAAATGAAAGATTTGGTATATGATTTATTTTTTGATTTAGGTTCTCACTATGTAGTTTTGGCTGGCCTGGAACACAGTATATAATGTAGTCCTCAAACTCACAGAGATCTGTCCTTTAATTCTCTATGTCCCCCCCCCCAAAAAAAAATTAATATGTGGGCCACCATACCTGACTTGGATTTATTTAAACAAACTGTTACTCTTTGATTAAAGTGTAGGCTTAAAATTCATATGTAGTTGTGTATCTATCTGTATGTGATTATGTGCAAGTGAGTGAAGGTGCTTTTGGAGGCCGAGGTAGTTGGATTCACTGGACAGTTGTGAACTGCCTGACATTTGTTGGGAGCCAAATTCTGATCTATGAGAGGAGCATTAACTGGTCTACAGTGAACAGCTTGTTTTGGGAAACATATCTTCTGTATCAGCCTTTTTTTTTTTTTTTTTTTAGTTTTTTTATTCCATAATTACAACTTTGTAAATTTGATTTCCTAGCAAGACGATCAAGAAGATCTGCTACAACTTCAGGATATCTGGGACTGTTGCTTCATTTAGTATAATGAATGGCTCTCACATTGCTATTAAGATACTGCAATTTTAGTTTCCATTGTTACTGTTACGGCAGAACCATAAAGTTTATTACTCTTAAAATTTTTTTTTTGTGTGTGTCTGTGTGCCCATATGAATGAGGGCAGAGGGCAGCTGCTAATTCTATTGGTTGGGCCTAGGGATCAAAGTCAGGCTTGGCAGCAGGTACTTTGAGTTGGTGAGCCATTGTTTTTGCCCCTGAAGTTTCTATTCATTATATATGCTCGCACCTAAGGAGGCTAAATGAAGGCATTGGATCCACTGAGCTGGAGTTAAGTGATTGTAAGCTGCCTAATGTGGGTACTGGAAACAAAACTCAGGTCCATTAGATGAGCAACAAGTGCTCCTAACCATGAAGCCATCACTCTAGCCCCAAATCTCTTGATACTCACTGTCAAGTTACAAAATGTAATAAGGCAATAGCTTTTCCACATTTCTGTTGTCTTGTGTCTAATTAGACTTTTCTTCCTCCTTTTCCTTTCAGTGAATGGTAGTGTCTAGAAAGGGTATGTCCCTTCAAGAGAGAGGTGCCAATGTCCAACCGGCCTAATAACAATCCAGGGGGGTCACTGCGACGTTCACAGAGGAACACTGCCGGGGCCCAACCACAAGACGACTCAACAGGAGGAAGGTATGTATGGCATGGTAATCTGAAAAGGAGCTGGGAATAAAATAAAAAACAAAACGCAAAATGAACAAGACCAAATTAAAAAAAACTTCATTCTGAGGACTAAAACATTGCCTTTGGGTTATTTCCCTAATTCTGAGCACAGTAGCACAGAACTGGAACATAAAAGTGATTCTTAAATCTTTCCCCAAATAAGTTAGGCCCCTTCAAACTCAGTTCCCGGTCACTGACATGAAGCCCTTCTTTAAGGTTGTTAGCATATGTATATCATGTTTTTGTTTGTCCTTTATATTTGTTTAACACATGTTGCAAAGTGTCTTTAAACCATTTGTGACCCTTAAGTGTACACCTTGACTTAATGATTTTTATTGAAAGTTTTATTTTAAGCACTTAGGGTTTGACACCCAGCTTGAAGATGGTGGTGGAATGGTAGGACTAAACTAGTCTTCCTTGTGGGTTCCATATGAACACTGAACTAGGAGGGTGTGAGATGCTTTGTTTCCATGCCAGCTCTCTGGTTTTGTGTTCCGCTGTTGATCTTTTTAATTGGAATTGTTTTATATAAGGTAATATGAAGAGTAACATATACTTTCTTGAAAGTGAAATTCTGTGTCTGATTTGGACATGGACTGTCATTGTTTATAAAGTACTCAGAAATAGTGAAACATAGTTCTCTAATCTAGTGATATCAGTGATTAGCTTGAAATGGGTCAGTGAATTCTAGTTTTTTTGGAATGGTTACCTAAATTAACAATTTGAGGCAGCCGTGTACATTGGAAAATCATTAAAAGAAATTGAAATGTCAAATGTAAATAATGAATAATTTGTCCTGTTGCCCATAAGTAGTTAATGGGAATGGTCGTTGAACTAGGACAGCTTTGTGTGTTGGTTATGCCTCTGCCATAAAATTTGCAATTCTTTGGGTTAGGGTTACAGGGAACTCTAGTTACTTGGTCCTCTTAAGTGGGTTTGTCTGTTTCTTCTAGTTGCTGGTTACCTTTAAGTACTGTAATGTCAAACTTAATGTTATACTTAGTAGAGAGTTCTTGTTTTTTACACCCAGCATCAGAAACAGCCATATTTAACCTTTATGCTGATGGTTAAAAAATAGCGCCTTTCATTAATTTGAATAACTTTACTTTAACTTTCTGAGAATTTAATGCATATATTGATGTGTCATTTCTTTTTCTTTGTTTTGTTTTGTTTTTTGAGACAAGGTTTTTCTCTGTATCTCTGGCTGTCCTGGACTCGCTTTGTAGGGCAGGCTGGTCTTTGAACTCAGAGATCCTCCTGCTACTGCCTCCCTGAGTGCTGGGATCACAGGCATGTGCCACCACGCTAGCATTAAATTCTCAGAAATCCCTCCTGCCTCTTTGAGTGCTGGGATTAAAGGCACGTGCCTCCACTACCCAGTTCATTTCACACATTATTAAAAATAGAAAATTTCAAAGTTTTCAGCATTCAACAACACTGGAATTTAGGTCCTAACAAAATAACATAAGTCCCCATGCCCAGTTTTAAGATATGGATAAATGTAATTATGATCAGACAGGGAATATACAAAAGCAAAAGAAAAAAATTCTACAATCCACTTAAAATGCTTGGCATTTTATTGACCTTGGCATATTGTCAATCTTTTTAAAATTGCAAGTACGTGTGTTTATATGTTCATACAAGTATGTTATATGAACAACTGTAGTTATACATTTTTAGTACATGAACTGTCAGGATTTTGAGTTAATACAAGAGCATTGCTTCTAATACCTGGAGCAGTATTTTGTCTGTTTGGTACATCAGTGTTCCATACAGTTTGTTACAGTACCATGTTTATAACGGATTGGTTTGAATATGGTCTTATTTCCTGTATTCTCAGTACTATAGAGGGAGGACAGGGAAAACATCCAAATTTGATCCCTTCTTGGGCTATACAGCAAGTTCAGGGGCAGCCTGGGCTATGTACTTAGACCTTATCTCACATTCTCCCAAAAGTAACAAATGAAGTCATTAAATCCTGCAAGTAGAATTGTGTTGGTTTAAGTAATCTTATAAAGATGTAATAATTGGAATTCCACTAATTGTGGAATGGCAAATTTCTAATTTAAACAATGGCAAATTTCTAATTTAAAACATTAAGAAAATAGTTGATTATTGTGTGTATGTGGATGATCTGTGTGTCTGGGTGCACATGCTATGCTGTGTGTGTGGGTGTGTTCATGAGAGGACAACTTTGTGACATCCTTTCTCTCCACCTTGACATGTGTTACAGGAATCAAACTCGGGTTTCTAGATTTGAGTGTGTCAAGTAGTTTTACCTGACACCATCTCCCTGGCCCCATTTGTTTTTAAGGCAATCCTTTTATTTGTTTTATTATTATTTAGTTACTTTTTATTCTTTTTAAATTAAGTGCTTATGTATGTGTCTGCATAGGAGTTTATGTAGGTGCCCTTGGAGTTCAGAAGTGGGTGTCCAGTTTATAGATGGTTGTAAATTTTGTGATGTGCATAGTAGAAATTATCCCTTGTTCTTGGTGCTGGAAACTCTCCTTAAGAGCAGCAAATGCTTTTAACACTCTAGCCCTAAGGGAATGTGTCCTATGTTCCCTTTTGAAGAAAAATAATAAAAATTTAAGTCTTTGAAAATGATGGGAAACATGCAAAGATTTTTTTTTTGTAGCTTTGCTGTAATATTTATTTAAATTTTTGTAAAAGTAATTTAAGTTTTTCTATGGACTTCTTCTCCCCCCCCCCACCCCCCCAAAAGACAGGATTTCTCTGCATAGCCTTGGCTGTCCTGGACTGGCTTTGGTAGACCAGGCTGGCCTTGAACTTACAGCCTCATAGCCATCTGTGTGCTTTTGTCTCCCTTCTTGGTAGGATTAAATGTGTGCCGCCACACCCTGATTTCTGTGGATGTTTTTATCTGCATGTCTAGCTGTACACTACATGTATGCCTGATGCCCATGGAAGCCAGAAGAGGGTATCAGGTACTTTGGAACTATACTTGGAGATTGTTGTGAGCTACTTTTGGGTGCTGATTATCTGAAAGTACAGCCATTGTTTTTAATGACCAAGCTATTTTTCCAGCTGATGCTCTCACAATTTTTAACCTTTAACATGCCTGTTAAGTTTCTTGTGAAGCTTTGTTTTGTTCCAGAACTGTGTATGCATAATGCTTGTCTAGCCTTGGTTTGGATTCCCCAGAACCATGTGAACTAGACAAGCTGTGTATCTTATAATCCTAGTACATAAAGGTATGGAAGTTTGGGATCATCATCTTCACATAACAAATTCATGACATCCTATTTCCAAAGAAAAATTTCTTCACAGAAGTTAATAAACAAAAGAGGTCCTATTTACTTATCTAAGATTAGTATCATATTCGTCATTTCTTATGTTATTACATCTAGTTTTAAGCATATCTGTGTTCAGTTGTAGTATATTGAGTTAGTACTGAAACAGGATTTATTTTCTAGTTTTTAATATGTATAAATATAAACATTATCAAAGAAACAGCATTAGGCCAAAAGGAACTTTTTTTTTTAAATGAAAACTGACTTGTCGCTTTCCCCACCTTGATTCTTTTGCTGGTAGTAGAATCTCAGCTGGAAAGAAATTGAGAGTGTTTTCATCACATCCCAGAACAATTTTTGGAGCTATACTCTCGTTAACAATTATCTAATGTTGAGAATATTTCCCCAGTGGTTTTTGTGTGGGAGAGGATTTACCTTAATTGGGACAGAACAATTGCAGTTGTAGTTTGAAGATATTTATTTGAGTGTAAACGCACTAATGGAGGAGGGCAGAGGAGGGTGTTGGGTCTTCTGGAGTTGCAGTCTTACAGGTAGTTGTGAACTGCTGAAGTGGACTTCCACTCAGGTCTTGTGCTCTCTCACTCTATTTTCTTTTTTTTTTTTTGAGATGGTGTTTCTCTGTGTAGGCTGTCCTGGAACTCTGTAGACCAGGATGGTCTTGAACTCACAAAAGATCTGCTTGCCTCTGCCTCCCAAGTGCTAGGATTGTGATATGCTCTTAACTTTGAGTCATCTCTCCAGCCCAGGAGCAGTGGATTTGTAAATATGTGTTGATAAAGATCTAAGGAGTGAAGTGATGCTAACAATTAATAGTACTCATAGCAGTACTAAAATGGCGCGTTTTACACTTAAAACCTTTTTCTTTTTAGTTGAGACTCAGGGAAACTCTGGACAGGTAGGAAATCCCTGTTAAATGTGGAAGGCAGCTCAATCTGATACAGCTAGTTTGTCGTCAAGACGTGATTATTTAGATTGCTTGATTTTACAGTCAACCTGTTTTAACTGCAGAGACCCCTTGGTCCCAATGATGAAAGACTTAGAGGAGGCTATTGAATACTTACGATCAAAGAATATTCTCATTCAGGTTAGCACCTAACTGGTAGGTTTTTCTCCTTGGGTTGTTTTTTTTTTTTGGGGGGGGGTGTTGTTTGTTTGTTTTTTTGAGATAGGGTTTCTCTGTGTGCCTTGGCTGTCCTGGAACTGTCTGTAGACCTGGCTGGCCTCATACTCACAGAGATCCACCTGTCTCTGCTTCTGCCTTCCTGAGTTCTGGGATTAAAGGCCTGTACTACCACTACCTGACTATCTCTTAGAGTTTTAAAATTTAGGTTTCAGTTTGCTGTTTTCTTTTATATAGGATTAACCTGCCACTGTTGTGTAGTCTCCTTTTAGTTTACCTGCCCTCCTCCCAAGACTACTGTTCAAGCTGCGGCTCTATCTCATTATTTACCTTTTCACTTGATCAACACGACTTCTTTATTTAGTACAGGCTGATACCATTTTGAATCCCTTTGCCTTAGCTTCCTGAATGCTGGGATTATAGGCATGTGTCACCAGGCTCTGGTTAGTAACTTACTTAACCTTTTCTTTTTATTTTAAGGTTCATTTTTATTTTGTGTCTTTTTTTGTTTTGTTTTATTTTGCTAGCATGTATGTATGTGTTGCACATATATGCCTTTCAGAGGCCAGAAGAGGGTGTCAGAACCCCTGGAACTAGAGTTATAGGTGGTTGTGATCTTCCATATGGTGCTCGGAAAATGACTCCTGGGTCCTAATCAAGAACCAGCAATTGCTCTTAACTGGGCCATCACTTCAGTCCCTTTTACCCTTTTAAAAGAATAATAATTTGCACTCATTCCTAAGATAAAGGAAAATAGTGTCTTCTGATCATTTACTTTTATTCTCACATCTTTCATTGCTGTCTGTAATAAACTAGACATCTTACTCTTACTATTTTTCTTTTTCTCTTTTCTTTGAGTTTTTGGATGATAGCTGATGTGTTCCTCTTTTTTCTGTTCTCTTTTTCTTCCTTGGGGGAAGGGGGGAAACTTCCTTCCACTGCTTCTCTGTTGGCTTGCTCTCAGGGATACTTGTAGCATTTTCCACTTCTAGCACAGGTATTTGTAGGCTATCCCTTCCCTCTTGGCCATGCAGTATCATTTTAATTGTACTGTGTGTTTTCACCTGTTTTCTCAAAGGGCAGTGGTGGGATTAGATGAACTTTTATAGCAACTTTGCTTTAAGATTGTGTCAGTGTTAATTTTCTCTATCGTTTTTACGGTAAAAATATGTATGGAGACTACAAAATGGGAAGATACAGGAAAATAAGATCATTTTAGTTTTAGCACTGAGGTAACCATGGTTGTAGTTTTTTCCATGTCTTTTTACTGCCTTTTTTATATCTGAACTTTTAGCATAAAGTAGTACAGTCGGAGTATAGACTTACCCCTGACCAGTTACTCTCACTGGGGTCTGTACTTTCCAGGAATCTATAATATTCTTCCACATGAGAATTTGAAATGTCAACATGATTTTTCTATGATTTGAAATCCCATGATTGGAGATTCTAGTGCCCCTCCCCACCTCCTAAAGGCTTTTTATTGACATTTAAGTGATGTTATATTTTTATTTCTGAAAATGCATTTATAAATTCTAAGGATATGAATATTTTGGTGACTTTCACAGATTGTTAAATTGAAAGATTGGTTTAGTTTATAACCCTATTTGTGCACACCCATTGGGTTTCATGTAGTTGAGGTGTTCTTGGTATTGATTAGCAGAATATTTGATTATGCAGTGCTGGGGACTGAACTTTGGGCCTTGTGAACGCTGAGAAAGCATTCCGTTACCTTAACAACAAGCTCCATTCCCAAGCATTGCAGAAAAAAGAGGCGCATTGGCAAAAGGTAGCCTTTTTGAGAGTTGTGAGTTGGAGCATCTTGCTATATATTGGCCAGATTTATATCATTGTTTGTCTTAATTTCTTTTTGAGATTTATTTATTAATATTCATGCAATATTGTGTCTGCTTGTAAGCCAGCAGGCCAGAAGAGGGTTCCAGATCTCATTATAGATGGTTAGCCACCATGTAGTTGCTGGAACTTGAACTTAGAGGAACTTTAGCAGAACAACCAGTGCTTAAGTCAACCTCTGGACTTGTCTTGCTGGAATAATGAAACTGACACCCAAATGTTGTCTTCTGATCTCCACATTTGCATCATGGCATAGGCATGCCTGCATACATACTCAAAAATATATGCATACTCAAAAATACATGTAAAAGTTTTAAGGAAAGATTTTTAAAAATCAGTGTTTGTTATGTAGAAACAACATTGGCTTACATTTGGATTTTTGTTTTAGAATATAGCTATTTGCATCTGTGTATCCAGTATTCTGTCTTGATGTTTTTATCCTTTGTTAATTTAAATATTTGCCCCTGTTTTTGCAATTTGTTTACTGATGATCACACACTCCACAGAATTTAAGTTTTCTTCCAGGATTGGACAGATTGTATCAATGGACAGATTTTGCGTGTTCTGTAATGTTTGTGTCTCAAATTTTTTTTAGAGCTTCATAGAATCGAAAGTTCATGATATAAAAGCTTATAACTTTTATTTTGTGGCATTAGGAATTGAAATTAGAGTATTGGCACAGACTACTAGGTAAGTACTGTGCCACTGATTGACATCTGTGGGCCTAAAAGAATAAAAATTAGTTCAGATGGGCAGGCAAAACGAAAATTAAAACAAAACTTGTGCCTGCTGTGGTGGTACATGCCTAAAATCCTAGCACTTGGAGGGCAGAGAGGCAGGCACCTCACTGTTAGATTGACGCCAGCCTACTCTACAGAGTAAGTCTAGAACAGCCAAGGCTACTCAGAAAATCCCTGTCCCGAAAAACAAACAAACAAAAAAACCCAAAACAAATAAAAAAGAGTGTGCTTATATTAAAATTTTGACGTGTTTCAACCTGTTTTGTGTTAGTTTTTTCAATTTACATTTTAATTAAGAAAAGTAACTTTAATCGTTCTTTTCATGTCTCAAAGTGATGATGGTTAATCTTCATTGTTAGTTTGCTAGACTAGAGTCATCTAGGAGATATGGCAAGGCACACTTGTTAATGAGGAAAGATCTGCTGCAACCCCCAAAGAAAGCACCATCTTGTGTGCTGGGGTCCTCAAAAAATAAAGGGGAAATGGAAGAAAGCTAGTCTAGTGCTGACATTCTTTTTTCTCTACTTACTGTCTTGAGTGCCACATGATTCCTCTTCTGTGGTATATGCCTGTTCACGTCCAGTTGGCCCAGTGACTGTGGACTGAGTGCTCTGCAATACTAAGCCAGTTTAAATTTTTCCTTGTTTATGGATTTCTTTCAGTTACTTGATCAGAACAAGCATTCTGTTTTTGCATATTTTGTTTCCTTCTGTATTTCTAGACTTTCTAAAATGGATCTTTAATTTGCTTAACTGACATTTAAAAAATTATTACACAAAAATTAAATCCTAGTCCTTTCTTGGAGAGGAATAAGGCAGTTTTAAGTATTTGGCAAGATAGGATTTGCACAGTAGATAAATGAGATACAACCTAGTAGGAAATCGAGACTTGAGCTTGCTTAAGTCTTGCAACTTTATGGATATTAAGTAAAGTATAGACGGTGTTGACTTAGTCCTTATAAAATGAGGTGGTTTTTTTTTTTTTAAATAAGAGGACATTAGCTTAGCTTTTGACTGGTTCTTTTTTTTTTTTTTTAAAGAGGATATTACACGATAGTATGTCTTGTTAATTTTCACTAGCTGTATGAGACGTGTGAGCATGCTATAGATTGCAAAATCTATAGCTGCCAACACAGTGGCTTCATTTAAATGCCATTACACTTTTCCATTATAAGAATGTACCTACCAATTAATTATTCCTTTAAAATACATTTATTTCTGTGCGTCTTATAGTCTATTGAGGGTAAATCAGAGGAAAACTTTCTGAAGTTGTTTCTCCCTGAATCTCAAACATGTGGCAGGTGCCTTTACTCACTGAGCCGTTTTACAACCCCCAGATTTTCATTTTAATGTAGTATATTCTCTCTTCCAGTGTCAAATTCTGCAGAAACCTCAGAGCACATTGAGTTTCTCCTTACACTTTTATTACAGTAGCATGTTGGGGGTCCGTAGGATCTGCAGGCAAACTCATTATCTGTTTGTCCTTTTCTGTTTGTTCATTTGTCATTATTTTCCTGATACTCTCTATCAAGATATTCTAAGCAAGCAACTGAGTGTTAACTATACATTCACTTCTTTTCCTGTGACCTTTTGTAGGCTTAGCATTGTTCTTAAACAGACCAGGTTCTCTTTGCTTTAAAGTTTTTAAAAACATAATGCCACTAGGCATGTATCATATACCTGTAATTCAAATAACTTCAGAAAGCTGAGACAGGAGGATGATGAATAATGGCCTTACTGGGCTATGTAGTAGGAGTCTAGTTGGAAAAACAAGGTAGGCTGAGATGGTGCACACCCTTAATCCTAGCACTTGGGGAGGCAGAGACAGGTGGATTTTCATGAGTTAGTTAAGGCCAGCCTGGTACATAGAGCAAGTTCCAGGAGAAACCCTGTATTGAAAAAACAAACAAACAGAAAATAATTGGACCGTTTTTACAGACTCTACATGTATAACTGTGGTGGTTTTGTTTTATCAAACATCTCTTATCACAGCATCTCTTCTCCATTCAACGGTTTCTCATTCATCTTGAGTGGTTGTTACTGTTACTTCTTTTCTGTTAACTAGATTCCTTCTAATTTTAGCTGACCATTGCTTAGCCTTTGGTCAAAATTGAGACAAAGTACAAGACTTTATGCTCACATGGGCATCTGAACTAAATTGTAAAAAACTATTTTTTAATTTAATTTTTTGCTTCTTTTGTTTTGATGGCAAAGGTATGAAAAAGTGTTTGTAAAGTTACCACCTGTTGTATTGATTGTTTTTTGTGGTCAGACAGAAAAGCAGAGTTAAACTGTATAGGTCTTGACAAGTTTCACTTTGGCAGGGCTCTTGATCAATGGTGACTTCTTGCTTTCTTCTGTTCACCTTTCTACACATGAAATATAACCCATCAGTGTAGTATGATATCTTGATTCCTAATGAACATTAATGTCTTCCAAATTTTACATTCTCTGCTTTTTTTCCCCCCCTAAAAGATTCCTCTTCTCTCTCTCCGTGTGTGTGTCTGCCTGCCTGTCTGACTGTCTGACTGACTATCCCCATTGAGGGCCCAGAAGAAGACTGTCAGATCCCTTGGTGCTGGGAAATATCTGTGGTTGAGATGTGGATGGATTCTAGGAAGGAATGAACCTTTTGATGACTGAGTCATCTCTAGCTATATCAAGCTCTTTTTTCATTCAATTTTTTGCTCAGTTTGTTTGAAGCCACAACTTTCATCATATTTGGGCAGAGGGAAATTTTTTGAGGACATTTCAGTGCTTTCTTTTTTATTGTTGATAATTTTTTAAAAAATTTAAATATTAATCACAGGTTATGTACTTTGTAACCCAGCCATAGGCCCCTCCCTCATTCCCTCCCAATCCTCCCATCCCTCCCTCATCTCCTCACTGCCCCTTTCCAAGTCCACTGATAGGGGACAGTGCTTTCTTTTTGAAACAGGATTTTTTTTTTTTTTTTAAAAGCAATGATCCACGGGGTAGTGATGGTACACACCTTTTTTTTAATATTTATTTTTTATTATTCATACAGTAACATTCTGCCTGCACACCAGATCTTACTATAGATGGTTGTGAGCCACCATGTGGTTGCTGGGAATTGAACTCAGGACCTTTGGAAGAACAGCAAGTGTTCTTAACCTCTGAGCCATCTCTCCAGCCCCTTGAAACAGGATTTTTATTGTAGCCTATATTGGTCAAAAGTTGCTTTGTGTTGAAAATGACCGTGAATTTCTGATTCTTCTTGTTCCTGGCTTGAGCAACTTTTAAAAGCAGTTATGCCAGTGTTGGCTTAGTAGATTTAGTCTGTAGAAGTAAGTTTGACTGCTAAAATTACCCAACTTAGCTTGGAGTTTTACATGAGTTTACACCTTCAAAAGTAAATTGATAGCAGTGAGAGGAATAATCTTTCTTGTTGTGGGGCTGAGAAGCAAGATTTATGTTTGCCTTGGTTACTGCCAGAAAGAAGCCACTATTCTCCAGCTGGAAATGCAAATATTTGGTAGCCCCACCTTTACCTCAACCCTATTCTGCTGGATATTGAACCCAGTGCTTTCAGTATATTAGGAAAGTAGTGTAATATTGAGTAACGTTCTTAACTCAAAAACAACTTCAAAAATTTATGTGCATGGGTGTTTTGCCTGCATGTATATCTGAGTGAGTGTTGGATCCCCTGAAACTGGAATTATAGACAGTTCTGAGCTGCATTTTGTTGGGAATTGATCCTAGGTCCTCTGGAAAAGCAGCCAGTGCTTTTAACTGCTGAGCCCTCTTTCCAGTCCCAACCATTTGATTCTTTTTTTTTTTTTTAAAGATTTATTTATTTTATGTATTCATATGTGTTCTATCTGCATTTACACCTGCCAGAAGAGGGAATCATTTCACATTATAGATGGTTTTGAGCCACCATGTGGTTGCTGGGAATTGAACTCATGACCTTTGGAAGAGCAGACAGTGCTCTTAACCACTGAGCCATCTCTCCAGCCCCACCATTTGATTCTTAATGGTATTATTATAAAGTTTTTATGGGATACAAAAAGATTATCTGTATATTTCTTAGTTAAATATTTCTTGGTAAAATTGAGTTCAAAAGCCATATCATTAACATATTGAGAAACTTCAGATAAATTTCCATCCTTTATTGAGGAAGTACTTTGATCATTTCTCATTTTTTTTTTCCCCCCAAGACAGTGTTTCTCTGTATAGCCCTGGCTGTCCTGTAGACCAGGCTGGCCTTGAACTCAGAGACCTCTGCCTCCCAAATGCTGGGATTAAAGGCGAGTCACCACCCGCATTCATCTCGCTCTCTCTCTGTCTCTGTCTCTGTCTCTCTTGTTTCTCTGAGGCAAGGTTTTTCTGTGTAGCCCTGGCCATCCTGGAACTCAACTTCATAGACCAGGCTGGCCTATGAACTCACGGAGATAGATCCATCTGTCTCCTCTGCCTCCCAAGTCATGGGATTAAAGTTGTGGGCTATCACGCCCAGCCATTTCTCATTCTTAACAATGGTCCATATTCAAAATTCCATCTCATGTAAGGTTCAGTGTGATTGAATTGGTGTTTCTTCTGTTTTTCTTGCATCTCCCTTTTAATGTACAGGTAAGGATCGAGTACTAGAATTGTTAGGAACAATTTAATAGAGATGCAGGCCCTTCATTTTGATCAGTGTCTCCTTTTGAAAATTTTTGGAAATCAAATAATCGGGCACCTTTTTTACCCAGAGGCCTCTCATCTTACTTAAGACAATCGGAACCTAGCCTCCTTGTTTGAAGATTAGGGTTAGGTTAGATAATATATTTACCCAGGCTGTATAACAATCAGTAATTCATGAGGTAGTGAGCTCTGTCAGCACCAAATAGTAGTCAGTTTTCATTGTTACGGTGTGTCTCCCCTTTCCCCTTGGACTATGAAAACTAAGTGGGAGTTTAACTGAGGGAGGGAAACTAAGGATAGCTATAAGGTCCCAGCATCTTAGAGACTTTCTTCTCCTGTTATTTGCTAAGCAGCATGTAGACTTTTGTAAATTCTTGCCTCTGCTTTTGGCTGTTGACTGAATTCCTCATTGATTGCTGTTCGTTCTTTAAAGGCAGGCTCGAAGCTGGATATTTTGCAAAGCCTGTATTTTCTTGCTAGAGGTAACTTGCATGTTTTGTGGGGGGGGGGGGACTTCAATATAGAACACCAAATAGATTGAATGTTTTATGAGACTGGCCTTTTTGAGGACAAAGACCAGACTTATTACCATATTTGTCCTGTCATGAATTGCACATAAATTGGTAGTGAGTAAACCCAGTATACTTGTTGAACTAGGTTAGTATAGTTAATTCTCAACTCTACCAGATTAGTGTATTTCCTAGGCTCTGCCTTTATTATGCTTTAATGCTTCCCCCACTCACAGACAGGGTCTCACTATGTAGCCCTAGCTGGTTTCTAACTCAGACATCTACCTTACCTGCTTGTGAGTGCTAGGATTAAAGGCATGCACCACCATATCCTTTTCCTTTAGTGTGTTAAAATGAGTTATTTATATAAAATACTTATCTACTGTTTTAAAACACTAATATATCATGCATTAGCATTTTAAAGAAATAAAAATAAGCAGAAAGAAAACCATTGCCAAGTAACATTTAAATACGTAAATGTTTGGCTGTTGATGTTATATTAGTTTATTCATGTGTTGGCATCTGTGAGGATTGTAGCAGTACAAACATAGATTTCAGTGCCTTAAGTAGGGCTGTAGTAAACAGAAAGTAAGTTCTGTTGCTTCATTTCCATTTTTGGAAATTTATAAATTGTATAAAAACTGTAAAACACTATTTTCCATGTATTTTATTGCCACATGTTTAGAGTACTTTGTTTTTTTTAGTTCATTTATTTAATTGTACCTTTATATATTTACTAGTGAGACTGTTACATATTGATCAGGGAATGGTTCTTTGTTTTTCTTTTAGTTTTGCAGTACTGTGGATGGTCATCATGGCCTTCATATGCTTGGCAAGCACTTCATTGTTGACCACACTCAGCCCTGAGACACTGATTTTCTGTATTGTGTGTTAACTTCTCCTTCTAGCCTACACTTGTAAGATGACAATAGGATCACTATTATCCAGTGGATATCTCTAGGGACAGTATTACTGCTATCTAGAAAACATTTCTTCTTTGTCTGCTTTGGCTTGTGTATTTATTGTGCATTATGTGTATACCTGTGTGTTCTTTGCTTTTCTTTCTGTGTGTGTGTGTGTGTGTGTGTGTGTGTGTGAGATAGAGAGTGAGTGAGTGAGTATGAGGGGGGAAGTCCAAGAGAGAGAGCACGCAAGAGAGTGTTCTTTTCTCTGTGTGGGTCAGGGTAGCCTCAAATTATGACCTAAGTGCTGGGATGATAGGTATGTGTCACCATATCTGAATGAATTAAAACTTTAAAAAATTTATAACATAAGGAACTATATAAATGTTAACTAGTCACTTAAGTTCAGTGTGCTTGTTGACATGAAGTTTAGATATTTTTGTAATCTTCTTTGGGTTATGAATTGTTATGTATGTATGGCTGGGGGTTGAACCCAGGCCCTTATGTGTACTAAACTATATGATTCACCAGTGATTTAATTACCGGGCCCTACAGATCATAGTTAATCCTTTACCTACCAAAGTTCGGACTAAATAGCATTAATTGTGATTTAAAGCATCTAGGAAGTGACGGTAAAAACTCTTATTCTAAAAGGCACAGGTTTGAGACTTGGTTTGAAGATCATTTTGAAAGTATATAATCTAGAGTTGACTATAGTCTTCTCCCTCCTCCTTTTCCTCTTCCTTCATTAGCATCTTCATTATTATTACTGGGTTTTCAAGACAGGTTTCCCTGTGTAGCTCTGGTTGGTTGTCCTGGAACTCACTCAGGGTCTACTGCATAATCACCCCAAATTTTACACTAAGCTCTAGTCAAGTGTTACTTCTAGAAAAGTAATTGTCTTGACTATTAATTACACTGTGCTCTCATTTCTTATTAGCATATACTTTTTAAAGGAACATGGGTGCCAATTGCTTTTATTAATACTGTTTTTGTTGTTTTTCCAAGACAGGGTTTTTTTGTGAAGTCTTGACTGTCCTGGACTAGCTAGCTTTGAAGACCAGGCTGGCCTCGAACTCACAGAGATCCACGTGCCCCTGCCTCCCAGAGTGCTGGGATTACAGGCGTGTGGCACCACGCTGGCCTAATATCAGTTTTTGATAAATGTTTATGTGCCTTTTTATTGAATATGTAAATATCATATAGACCCTGACTGACTTTACACATTTCTTCAAACTTGCTTTTAGGACGATGCTGTCATTGATATTAAAGTTTGTTGTAAAAAAACAAAGTGTAGGTATATCACCGGAGTCTTTTGGATGTATACTAATGTTTTGTGCTAATTGTCAACTATCTTCAGGATAATGTATGTGTATATGTGCACACGTATACTTGTTGATTAATGCTGTCTTGATTTCATTTTGTTTTATTTGCTGTACGATGACTACATTGATTTTTCTCTGTAAAACCAACTTGAAAATGGGTTCATCTGATTCTATATTTATGTTATCTGAATTTTAATGTACACATTAGAAACCATCATTTTGTGAATCATAATTATGTTTTTCCTACAAAGATTTCCCTTTCTCTCTGTCTCCTTCCTTTCCCTCCCTCCCTCTCTCCTCTTCCTCTCTTCCTCCTCCTCTCTTCCTCTTTCCCTCTTCCTTCCTTCCTTCCTTCCTTCCTTCCTTCCTTCCTTCCTTCCTTCCTTCCTTCCTTCCTTCCTTCCTTCCTTCCTTTCTTTCGTTCTTCCTTCCTTCTTTCTCTCTTTCTCCCTACCTCCTTTTCTTTCTCTCTCTCTTTTTCTTTCTTTCACAACAACAAAAATAGGTTCTTTCCCTACCCTCTCTGCTGGAGATTGCAACCAATGTCTTATGCATAATAGCTAGGCACACACTTTACCACTCAAAGTTTTTTTGGTTTTGCAGATTTTCCCCCCATATATTCTGTGCTGGAGATTGAAACTGAGATTTTGTGCATGATAGCTAGGCACACACTTTACCACTCACTGGTCTGCATATCCAGCTGTAATTAACTTTTAAAAACCTTAGTAACATTGCCTATTTTTTTAAATTTAAAAACTGCACATTTACAGGGTACTATGTAATAACGTGCTTTGATATCTGTATACGTTATGTAATAATGTTAAAAATCTGTCAAGTTAAATATACCGATGTTACTTACCATTTCTTCCTTTTTAAAACATTCAGAGTTCTCAGTTTCTGGAATATATAGTAAATTGTCATTTAGTTAACCTGCTGTGCATTACCGCACACTATGATATTAAAAGTAGTACATTTGCTTTGTATGTGTTGAAATATTTGAATTTCCATAACGAAAATTGAAAAACTTGCTTAAGTAAGCACAATATGCATTTTGGCAACTGATATTTAAGAATCTTAACCTTTGGGTATAGATGTGGTTGGTTCTAAAATCAAAGTTACTTTTCTCAGATTATTTGATAGGATCATTATTTATAAATATTTGGAAGAAGTGTAGGTCAACTGTGATTTGGGAGGCTTTTAAAATGTAAAAATATTTCACTTTTGATACTGTATTTGCATCTCAGTGTCCTGATAGATTTCTGTTTTGATTTTCTGCTGACAGGTCACATTTAGGGCAGGCAAAACATAAGGGATATATCCCTCCTGAGAGTAGAAAATCTAATTTTAAGGCACCCAAAGTGCAGTCTAATACTACTTCTGAACTGTCAAGGGGACACCTTTCTAAAAGGTAAATTTTCACATTGCTTGTACAATTTCAAGGAAGACTTAAATTGCATTTGAATTGTTGCATAATATTAAAGCTTATGAGGTTATCTCCAATGTTACTACAAGTTTTCTTTTTTTCTCTGTATATTTACTTTCCAGTGGTATCAATGATACATACCGTAGGCAATGAAATTTTTACTTGTTTAGGAATAATGAGGTTCCTCCTTTGCTTAACAAACCATGATAGGCATTTAAAAAGTCCTATGTATATGTGTGCGTCTGTGTGGGCATTTGCACATGAACCCACTACCCACGGAGGCCACAAGAGGAGACCGAAGTCCCTGGAGCTGTAGTTAAGAGGTAGTTGTAACCCATGTGGTATAGGTGTTGGGAACTGAACTCCCAAGTCCTAAGGAAGAGTAGCAGCTGCTCTTAATTGCTTCCCTCTGTGTCAGCATTTCAAGGTGTTAACATTTTCTTTAATGCTGATTGCCAGACCTGTTTAAGTCAGTATTCTGTTTTTATAAGTGTGTGTGTGTGTGTGTGTGTGTGTGCGTGCGTGCGTTACATATATTTGGGTACCAGAGGAGGTGAGAAGAGGGCTTTGGATCCTCTAGAGCTGGAGTTGCTGGTGGTTGTGAGCCTCCATGTGGTTGCTGAGAATCGAACCCTGGCCCTCAGCAAAAGCAGCAAGTACTCTTAACCAGTGAGCCATCTCTGTAGATCTCTGATTAGTAGGAAGCTTTAAGAAGAGCTTTGTTTTACAGTAAGATGATGTCTAACCTTTCAGAAAATGTATTATTTATTTTCTCTGCATATTGGAAAAACAGTCTTTTAGAATAGAGCTTCAGTATTCTAACTTAGTGGATCCCAACCCCTAAGCATTCTTTTCTTAAAACAATAAAATCTTTTGATTAGGAGTGGTAGTGTTATTTTTAGTTGGGAATGGTGCCATAGACTAAAATTACAATATATTGGGGGTTGGAGGCAGGACCAGTGTTCAAAAGCAGTCTTAGCTGAAACCATTTTTAGTTACTGGGCTTTGAGAGAGACACTATCTTTTCCCTCTCCACTCCTATAAGAAGGGTGCTTATTTACTAACAGAGTACAGTTAAAAATCATAGTCTTTTTCTTTCGTTTTGAACTATTTGAAAATGATAACAGTGCACTTCTCAGGCATTGTCCCACTTTCTTTCTCCCCAAAGATCCAGACATTTAGGGGAGTTGGGAACTTAAATGTTACATGGCAGGTTTACTCAGGGCAGGCTATGGCTAACTCTTTTCTTATCTAACCTCTTAGAAGCTGCAGTTCATCATCTGCTGTCATAGTTCCACAACCAGAGGATTCAGACAGAGCCAATACTTCAGAAAGGCAGACAACGGGGCAGGTGCCTAAGAAAGACAATTCTCGAGGAGTGAAACGCAGTGCTAGTCCGGACTACAACAGGACCAATTCTCCTAGCTCTGCAAAAAAGCCCAGAGCATTTCAGCATATTGAGTCTCTCTCAGAAACCAATAAGCCACATAGTAAGTCAAAGAAGAGACATTTAGACCAGGAGCAACAACTGAAATCTGCACAATTGCCGTCAACAAGCAAGGCTCACACCAGAAAGAGTGTGGCTGTTGGTAGTTCACGGAGTCAGAAAAGAAAGAGGACAGAGAGTTCTTGTGTAAAGAGTGGTTCTGGGTCTGAATCAACTGGTGCCGAAGAGAGATCTGCAAAACCCACCAAGCTGGCTTCAAAATCGGCCACCTCAGCCAAAGCTGGGTGTAGCACCATCACTGATTCTTCTTCTGCTGCCTCTACTTCCTCTTCATCTTCGGCTGTAGCCTCGGCCTCGTCTACTGTACCACCAGGTGCCAGGGTGAAACAAGGAAAAGACCAGAACAAGGCCAGGCGTTCCCGTTCAGCATCCAGCCCTAGTCCCAGAAGAAGTAGCAGGGAAAAGGAACAGAGTAAAACTGGTGGCTCTTCAAAATTTGATTGGGCTGCTCGCTTCAGCCCTAAAGTTAGCCTACCTAAAACAAAACTGTCTCTTCCAGGGTCTTCTAAGTCAGAGACATCAAAACCTGGACCTTCTGGATTACAGGCCAAATTAGCAAGTAAGTTTATGGGAAGATCTTTGTTTACTCAAAGAACATCTCTTGGTTGGTCAGGAATGATTATTTTGTCAAGTTTTATTTATTCTCACAGGTTTATTTTATCTCCACATAATAGTGCATGTTAGTTGAAATGCAAGTTAAAGTTGTAGAGACAGATAAAGAATGTCTTATACTGCTAAGTCATCTAATTTCAGTGTCTGTATATTTGTCTTTACAGCATCTGCTATTCAGTTGTTTCCTAATGGCAGCATGGGAGGGAAGTTGGTATTTATTTTGTACTAGATTTTTAAAACTGCAATATTTTAAGAGTTTTAAGGTGCTTTTTAAAAGATGGTTGCTTCATACATTCCACAAACTGCTGATTAGTTAATTTAATGAAAAAATATTGCCCTCTTGAAGCTTGTAGAAGAGTAGGAGCAATACATCCAAGCAAAGAAACAGAAGAAACGCATAGTGCTCTGTGTTTTCCTTTTTGATTTGGACTTGGAGGTAGAGATTTACACTTTTTATAATATATATTTAAAGATTTATTTATTTTATGTATATGAGTATTCTATCTGTATTTATATCTGTCAGAATAGGGAATCAGTTCACATTATAGATGAAGCCACCATGTGGTTGCTGGGAATTGAACTCAGGACCTTTGGAAGAACTAGACAGTGCTGTTAACCATTGAGCCATCTCTTCAGCCCCTATACTTTATATTTTTAAAGTGGGAGATAGATGCACTTTATAGGTAGGAGAATTAGGATTTAAAGTTTGTTGGGACTTTGAAACTCTTGATTTCTTCATTGTTTTTCCTCCCTATTTCCCTCCACCTTGTTAGTTTTTATGCTTTAGTGTTAAAATAGGGTGATTTGTTGATATTATGATCCGTGAGAAGTAAAATTTTATGTGATATATTTTTGCTGGTGAATTAGTGATAACCGTCTTACAAATTACAGGTTTCATACTATATTGTTGGTCATAGATTTTTTTTTTTTTTGAGACACTGCATAGCTGCATAGCTCTTAAGTGTCTTGGAACTCATTATTTAGACCAGATCTGCCTTGCCTCTTCCTCCTGAGTGCTAGGATTAAAGGTGTGCACCACAACTTTTTTTTTTAATAAGTGGAAAACAGGTTCAAAATAAAATACTAGGCAATATTTTCTGTGTTTGTGCTTGACAATAATGGATCACTTCTTTTGTCTATCAGTTTTTTATGACGAGTATTATTCTCAGATCATAGGTCATGGAGTCATTGATCTAGTTTCTGTCCAAGGTCATAAAACAAAGAAGTCATAGTGCTGATAGTCAAACTCATGCCGTTCTGAAATTGGTCTTAAAGTGCTTAAAATGCTTAGCAATGAACAGATTGAGAGAAAAGAATCCTGTTACAGGTTTTGAGATATTAATGTTTTGGGGGAGAAAGCTCAAAATACTGATCTACTGTTTTAGATTTGAATACTATTTCTGTCATTTTAGCAGGTGGTGATTGATTGCATGAAAGCTTGTAAAATATATTTTGAAATGGTCATAATACTTATTTAAAGAGAGTAAGTTCATATCTTCAGAGACTTACTAAACATAGTCCCTATTATGAGGTCATCACAGAAGTGCAACTGAAAGCATGTAACTTTGGCAGACAAAGCACAGTGGTTTGTCCATAGTGCAAATCTGTTACTACATTGAGACATTCAGATGTTAATTTCTGTTTCTCTTGCCAGTTTTATAAATGACAAAACATTCAATTACAGTGTCTTAGTTAGGGTTTTATTGTTGTGAAGAGACACTATGACCATGGCAACTTATATAAAGAAAAAATTTCAGGGGTTTGGTCCATTATCATGGCAGGAAGCATGGCAGCACACAGGCAGACATGGTGCTGGAGAAGGAGCTGAAGAGTTAATTTTGATCTTTAGGCTGTGGAAAAAAGACTGCCATACTAGGCGGAGCTGCCACGCCTTACCCCAGTGACCACTTCCTCCAACAAGGCCACAGCTCCTAATAGTGCCATTCCCTATGGGCCTATAAGGTCATTTTCTCTCAAACTACCACATATAGTTAGGGCCACACTTTAATCTTATTTACAAAATAGTATCCTTGTGAAACATGAAATAATATGATTTTTTAATTAATTTTATAAAGTTAAGTCAAACAATGTGGAAGGTCATATTCAGAATTCTAATCAGGTTTTTAATGGGATCTTAAATTTTTGTGGTGCGTGGTATTGAGCTCAGAACCTTGTACGTGCTGGGCAAATGTTCTGTCACTGTACTAACTCTCTAGTCCTCTGACTAGCCTTTTTCCTTTTCCTTTTTCTTAAGTATGTGTGTGTGTGTGTCTATGTCTGTCTGTCTAATCTGTCTTGTCTGTTCTGTCTTTGCCTATGTCTGTAAGTATACCAAGGCATGTGTATGTGAAGGTCAGAGGACAACTTCATAGAGCCAGTTTTCCTCAGGATTGTATAAGACTATGGGTTTGTGAGCTAAGATGAGAAATGCTTCGTATTTGGTAGATTATTTTGTTATAGATGTTTTCTTTCAACTTTTAACATGAAGTGAATGTTATTTTGAATGATAAAATGGTACTTTTTTGGGTAAACAGCTTATTCTAAGATTTGATTGACAACTTTATGTTAAGGGGACATTTTGATTTAATTGATTTAATTTAGGATGCCTTGTGGAAAAATCTTTGTGATCCAAGTATTCAAGGAGATTCAGAGTATGCATTAAAAGCTAGGAAGCTTTTAAGAAGTCTTTGAATAACTTCTGTTTGACTAACTTTTTTTTTTTTTTTCTGCTTTTGAGAAGCGGTTCTTAATGTGGGTCAGGCTACCAAGAAACTCATTATGTACTAAGGATGACCTTCAGTACCTGATTCTCCTTTCCACCTCTTGCTTCTCAACTGCTGGGATTACCATGCCAAATATTGCACATTTATTTGATCAATTGCTATTTCTTTGGGAAGCAGAAGTTAGAGTACACTTTGGAAATGATACAGTGCATTTATTCTGGACAGTTGTACAGGAAGACCTTTTCCATTGTACTCCTTCCTCAAGTCTCCTAGGCGAATAAACAAGTTCTTTCAAGTACTAGGATGTCAGAAGAGTAGTGAAGCTGCTGCCTCAGTGACAGGTTCCTTTATTTCTGCTGCTTCTAAACTGAGCTGATTAGTAACTCACTGAAGGAAGAGGCTGGAAAAGTACTCCAGAAAGGATGATATGTGGTGGGTTTTGATATGTATTTTTGACATTTTACGATGTTTTGGTTGCTAACTATGTGAACTCCTTGCAAATTTGTCATAAATGTAAAACCAGTCCTATAGTACTGGTTTAGGTGATTTAAAAAATATATTTTATTGAATAACCTATAAAGCATGTTTGAGTTACTTTTACTATTGCTGTAATAAAATAGCCTCACAAACTGAGCTTAAGGAAGAGTTTATTTTGCCTCGCTGGCATCATGGCAGGGAGTAAAGGGAGCAGGAGAATGAAGCAATTGATGAAATTGTCTTCAAAATAATAAAAACAGGTGCTTAGCTAGCTGTCTCCTTTTTGTGCAGTTCAGAACTCCAGCCCAAGGAATGATGCCACTCACAGTTAGGGTGGGCCTTACTAACCTTAGACATACTGCCCTGAGCTTGTTTTTTTTTTTTTTTTTAGTGGTTCTAGATTTTTGTCAAGTTAACAGTAATTAGTTATTACAGGTTATTTTGCTAGCTACCTTTTTCTTACTGTAACCTGATTTTTAAAGGAATAATTTCAAAGTGAGTAGTGGATAATGCCAAATTAAAACAAAGAATAGTTGGTCATTAAACTAAAACTTATAGAAAAATTTAACGGTATTATTTCTGATTTGATGTGACTATAGCTCTCGTTTAGTCTCTCAACAATTTTGTGTACATTGTTGATAACATGATTTACCAACATATTTCTGTCTTAAATTCATGTTCTCATGGTGAATTGATGCAGCTTTTGGCCACTATTGGACTTATACAAGAATCAGGCAGATGTGGAATTCTGAGAAAGCAATTTTCCTGATGCTCCCATCAGTTTGTTACATGGTGTTTTGCATCTGAAACAGGGAGGAAACTAAAATGATTTGAGCAGGAGTGAGGAATTTAGAAATTAGACTCTTGGTTTTTATGGTGATATCTTTGTTGAGTTGGAAAGATGGATTTATTTATTTATTTTTTTGTTTCTTATGAGGTAGAAGATTTAAAAGAAGGTTGAATGTCAAGTTGTGGGGCAGGCCTATAATCTAAACACTTGAGAGGTAGCAGCAGTCCTGTTAGTTTAAGGTCAGTTTCCCTCACATAGTAAGTTCTACACCAGACAAGGCCATGCCGGGACACAAACAGAGTTATATTACAAGGCAGCTGTTAAAATAACATGGCAGCTTAATAATTTAAATTTGTAAACATTTTGAGAAGCTACCAGGAAGGGCCACAGAGAGGGCTCAAAGTTTATTTGCCACACAAGTCTGGTGACCTGAGGGTGATCTTGAAACCTTGATGGAGCGACGTTCACCTGTAATCCAAGCAATCCTATTGTGAGATGGGAAGACAAAAGAGAATTATAAGCAAGCTAACTCTAAGTAAACAGCAGAAACATTAGAGACCCATGCTTCAGAAACAAGTGAGAAGAGAAAGCCTGCTCCTAGATTGCAGAGGTGGCTCCCCAGGAATGTGCTTGTTGCATAAGGATGAAGACCTGAACTCAGATCCTCCGCATCCACATAAAAAGCTGGGTCCAGCAGCACTGCATGTAATTTCTCTATTGTTGCTGCTGCTTTCCCTACTTTTATTTGACCGTATCACTTCCTCAATTCCATATTCCTTCCGAATGGTCTACATGTTTCTGTTTCATCTTGCTGAAGACATGAGATGGTTGCTTTTTGTGTCTGGTTGTGTCACTGTCTCAGCTGTAGGTGTCCTTCAGGTTTTCCTGTTCTGGAAACTGTTTTCCATTTAGCTGTACTGACCGCATGTTCGTAGTTCTGTCTCAGCTTTCTCAGAGCTGGGTTTATAGATGTATATAATCATAGCGGACTATTTTCTCGGATTTCAAATGTATCTTACCATTTTGCTTTTATTTTTCAGTACTATAAGTACCTATATCTCAGATTTAGCAATTTGCTTCTGTGGAAGCTCAAGTATTTTATTTAGAAAGTCAAGCTGATCTCATTGCTTTTGTTTGTTTTGGTTCCTTGTTAGGTTGACCAGCTGTCCTTGTTTTCCTGGATCTGGGACTTTCTTTCACTAGGTTTGGACTTTGAGCCTAAAAGCCAGGATTGTTGCCTGGTCCATGTTTATAATCTCTGTTATTTTAGGGCCATAGGGGATTTCCTCTTACATGATACTTTTTTTTTTTTTTTTGTCCTTGGTTTTCCATTTCATTCTGTTCTAGTAGCTTTCCTCAGCTTCATCTTCCAAACTCCCAATTGATTTTTTCTTTTTGCATCTCAGTCTACATGTTTACTTATTTTCAAGAGATTGTTGTTATGATTCTAAGAATCTTATATTTGGTTTATTGACATTTGTTTCTTGACTACAGTAGTGCTTGAATATTGATCTTTTTCTAACATGTGTATATGAGTTTGTGAGTGTTTGGATAGTTTTTTTTTTTTATTGAAACCAGGGACTTTTCTTCAGTGTCTGGTGGTTGTGCTTGCCTTCTCATGGTCAAATGTAAGGCAAGAGCAGAAATACAATGTCTAAGCTGTGAGTACATGAGTTAGGTTTAACTGAGAATTACTGCCTAATGAGTAGTTAGACCATTCTGTAATGAAACCTCATCTGTAAATATTTTTAGATTACTTTTTCTTAGATTCTTTGAAACTCCTTTCTGAAATTGAAGGTGTGTCAAATTTCTGGGCTCTTGAACTGAAAATCCTGGAGTCTGGGATCGGGATATGACATACTTATTTGTGATTGCCTGCTTTTATCAAGGATTTCTGTAATTTACATGTAAAATATAATGGTGTAGAAAGTTGCCCAGTTGTATAATTGGAAATTATACAGGAAATCTGTAATCTGGATCTAGAAGTCTAGTTGCATTTTTAACCCCAAAAATTGCTCCAGAGGTTTTTAGCATCATCAGTTCCTGAATCTTTAGTGTCTGTACACTCAGTTCTAATTGATTAATATCTTAGTTTTCTGCCTTTAGCATTTGGACTGCAGTACCAATTTGAGTTGTCATTGTAGGTCTTTCATTCTTAACACCTTTGTGGATTTATATGAAGATTTTTGTTGGCTTTTGAGGCAGGGTTTCGCTGTTCCTGGAACTTACTGTGTCCATGCTAGCCTCAGACTCAGGATCTGCGTAGCTCTTACTTAGCTGAGTAAGATTTTTTTTTTTTTAATGTTATTTTAGTGACATTTGTGAAAGGGTAGAAATCAGTGCATGTTTTTAGTCCTTTTTTATCCAGAAGGCAGCTGTTTTACATATGCAAGTGCACATGCTTTTTTTTGTTTTTTTTTTATAACAGTAGCTTTTCTTAGTCCTGTCTCAGTTATTATCCATCACTTATCACTATATGCCTAATATGACATTATTAACATTCTTACAAGGCTTTTTGCTTGGTTTATTTTAATTTTTGGTTTTTCTTTTATTTTTTTCCTTCCTTCCTTCATTTTTTTGAGTTAGGGTTTCTCTGTGTAGCCTTGGCTGTCCTGGAACTCACTCTGGAGGCCACGCTGGCCTCAAACTCTCTGGATCCCCTGTCTCTGCCTTTCAAGTGCTGGATCAGTGGTGTGTGCTAGCACCTCCTGGCTCTTAAGTGGTTTATTAGAAGTGAAAATTGTTTTGCTATTGTATATTTATCATCCCCCCCCCCCTTTGCTTTTGAATGTTTTTGTTTTGTTGAGACAGGGTCTTGTTTAACTCAGACTGGCTTTGAAGTCACTGTGTAGCTGAAATAACCTTTTAATATAAAATTTCTTTTTCTTGAGACAGAGCCTCATGTAGCCAAGGCCAGTCTTGATTACAATCGTCCCATTTCCACCCCCAAGTACAAGGTTTATAGTGTGTGTCACAGATGGATGGATGTTTTAAAAATGTTAAAAAATAGAGATATCAGTTGACCAAATATGTTGTCTGTTCCTGTTGTCTCCTGTTACCAAGGTGTATACCAGGGCAAAGGCTGAGTAGAGTAGAGGAGAAAGCATAGGTGTGTGATTACATCAAGAAATTGGGTTAATTTATTAGTTTGTTAATCTAAAAATAAATGGAAATTCAAGAATTCTTAAGCCACTCTTTATTTCTCAGTTACTATATAATGTTCTGATTTTTTTGTATTCACTTTAAGTGCCTGGTTACTTTTCAGCAAAGGTTATTTAGAAATAAAAAAAAAATCCTCAAAGTTTGGTTTAGATTAAATGTCACTCTGACCATAGATTTTCTTTCTTCTTTTATAGAGTCTGAAGTTTTGTTTTGTTTTGTTTTTTGAAGACTCAGCAGCTTTCCTTAACATCTCTACTTGAATGAGCTATAATTTTCACTTAAGAATAAAGAGAGATGGGGTTGAGATGACTCAGATTAAGAACCATCTATAATGAGATCTGGTGCCCTCTTCTGGCCCGGAGGCAGAATACTGCCTATAAAGTAAATAATAAAAAATAAATAAATCTTTAAAAAAATGAATAAAAAAGGTGGAGATACCTTAAATACCATTTTTTTACATCTTTTGTGTATGAGTGTAAATGAATGCACAAGTTGCTGGTGAGCATGAACCTGTGGAGGTTAGAAGGCTTCTCTGGAACTGGAGGGTACAGGTGATTGTGGTCTGTGAGTGAGTGCTGGGAACTGAATTTTTATTACTGGCAAGAACAGTAAGCTTTATTAATTGCTGAGTCATCTCTGTAGGCCCCTACATATCTAGAATTAACTCTTTTCAACCCATTTTCCCCCAGTCCTTTTAAGAATTCAAGAGAAGCCAGGCATAGTAGTGGTACTCCTTTAATCTCAGCACTAGGGAGAGAAGGCAAATATCAGACCAGCTGAGTCTATACCATGAGATCCTGTCTTTGTAGCCCCCCACCTCCACCCAGTAGGGAATTTTCACCTTAAGCAAATGTCATACCCAAAACTTAAGCCTCATGGAAAATAGAGGTAATTGAGACTAAGTGCATAATTGTTTCCTGAAAAAACTCCCATCCATTTAACATGGTCCAGTAGTATCTAGAGAACTTTTGACTGTTGACTTTGAAGTCTTCACTGTTGAAGTTCTTTGGTTAAATAGAACCTACCACCCAGTATACTATCATACCATTGCTCATGGTGGAGAGAGGAAGGTGTTTATAGATGCTGTCATGTCTTCTTTATTTAAAAATAATAAATTCTTGGTTATTAGAACTTTAGTAGCATTACTATACAGGCATCTATCACTATAAAAGCATTGGGTTGCTTTCAGGACAATTGTAAAGTGTGCTGGGTTGATTTCTTTCTAATTATGATCTAAAAATTGGACGTTTCACTAATTTTCTCATAGAGTGGAATAAATGAAATACTGTTTTGTGCTCTCTTGTTTAGACTCTTCTTGACTAGACTTAAATAAAGTAGCCAGAATGGATTAATGGGTAATATAAAGTTAGTGAGATTAAATACTGAAGTACAGAGTATATTCCAGGGAAGCTGAAGGGAAAGGCAGGGCTTAACTGTGAGGTTTGGGCTGAAAGATGCAGAAAAGAGCAGGTAGGCTTTTTATAAGCATGGTTTCTTGGAGACATAATTCATACTTAGAAAATTCAGCTTTTCTATTTCTCACATTTAGGTTTAAGAAAGTCTACCAAGAAGCGCAGTGAGTCCCCACCTGCTGAGCTCCCCAGTTTGAGGAGGAGCACACGCCAAAAGACCACGGGCTCCTGTGCTAGTACCAGGTAATTAATTTAGTATTTTTGAGCTTATGGTTTTTATTTACCTTCTTTTGCTCAGGTATTTCAACTTTGATCTTTCTGTACTTAAAATTACCAAATCATATTTCCTTCTCCTCTTTGACCTGCCCCTTCCTGTTTCCTCCTTACTCCTCCTTTCCTCCATTTTCTTCTCTTCCCTCTTCTCCCTTCCCTTCCCCCATCCCCACCTATCCCTTCTGCTTCTTTCCCCTCCCCACCTTTCCGACAGATTCTTGGGTTTGTTTCCTAGGTAGCGACTACTTAATCTTTTTTCTTTTAATTTTAATTTTTTATATTAATTACAGTTTATTCACTTTGTATCCCAGCTGTAGTCCCCTCTCTCTCATTCCCTCCCAATCCCAGTCTCCCTCCCTCATCTCCTCCCATGCCTCTCCCCAAGTCCACTGATAGGGGAGGTCCTCCTCCCCGTCCATCTGGCCTTCTACTTAATCTTTGCTTGCCTCAGTCTCTCTAGTAATAGGATTACAGGGATATGCGACACACCCAGCCCAGTAAATGAGCAATGCAATTTACATATTATGTAAAACTTAACGGGATAACATGACATAATTTTATATAAAATTTCTTTTTAAAAATGTTACCTTTTTTCCCCTCTCTAGAAAGGGTTTTTTTGCCCTGGCCATCCTGGAACACACACTTTAGGGCCTATGTCTATACCTTTTTCCTCTTTTGCTAAGACACTTTACAATTAATTACCAATATCTAGACATTAGATTGAGCTGGACCTAGTGTAATCTGCCACTCTGGAGGCAGAGATAGGCAAATTTCTATTATAGTGAGTACCAGAATCTCTGGAACAGGAGTTACAGTTTTCAGGTGTGGTGATACATGCCTTTAATCCCAGCAGAGGCCGGCGGACCTAGGCCAGCCTAGTCTACAATAGAGTTCCAGGACAGCTGGTACTTCTTAACAGACAAACCCTGTTGGAAAACCAAACCAAACTAACAAAAAACTTAATTGTGATACTTATGACGGTGCTGGGGACTGAACTTGGATGCTCTGGAAGAGCAGTTTTCTCTCTCTCTCTCTCTCTCTCTCTCTCTCTCTCTCTCTCTCTCCTTCCTTCCTTCCTTCCTTCCTTCCTTTCTTTCTTATTTTTATTTTATATTACTCACAGGTTATGTACTTTGTATCCCAGCCGTAGCCCCCCTCCTGCATTCCCTCCCTATCTCCCCCCTCTGGAAGAGTAGTTAAGAAGTGTGTGTGTGTGTGTGTGTGTTTTAAAGAGTTACTTATTTTATGTATATGGGTGCTCTGACTGCATGTACCCTTGCATGCCAGAAGTGGCCATCAGATCCCATCATGTGGTTGCTGGGAATTGAACTCAGGATCTCTGGATGAACAGACAGTGCTCCTATCCACTGAACCCTCTCTTCAGCCTTAAGAAGTATTCTTAAATACTGAGCCACCTCTCTTGATATGCTCTGCCTACCCCCCATCTTATTTTCTTTTTATCTATTCTGTCTGTCTGTCTGCCTATTATTACCTGCCTACCTACCTACCTAGTCTCCCTCTGTATAGTCCCAGACTGGCCTCAAACAGATCTGTCTGTCTTTATCTCCTGAGAGCTGGGGATTAAAGGTACGTGCCACTGCATCAGGATAGACTGAATTCTTCATAGATTAAGAACAAACTGCTGTGCCCTAGCCTCTTGCCCCCCACATTTTCTTCATATTGCTTATATCTATAATTCGTTTAACTGAGTGCATTTCAGGTTTCTTAGGAATAACTTTGAAGATTCCTAAGAAAATAATTTTGAATTCTACAGAACTTTAGCCCCATTTTGGGCCAAGTTTTTAATGTTTTTTAAAAAATTTAAATCTAAAATTTTGTGTACATTTATTGATATGTGGAGATTCCTATAGGGGCCAAAGTTGACTGACATCCCATAGGTAATTGTGAGCTCTTCCACATAGATTCTGGGAGCTTGTAATTGGTTGTTGATAGCTAGAAGAATGATTGATGCACACCCTGAACTGTGGTGCCAACTCTTCAGGATCCATTTATAGTCTGAATTTGCCATATACGAAGTTAGATATTTTAGTGTTTATAATTTTCATTCTACCTTTTAGTACACATGGCCACTTTTTCTTTGGTGTGTACAGCTATCTAACATACTTGCTTGAAACAGTCTTTGTCCACAACCTTTTATGAATTTTTAGGGCCTTTTCTCATGTTTTATGCCTTTGTGATCTAATAAGCATGTGTGCTTCTTTCAGAGTAACAATCTTTGAGGGTAGCAATTTGTACATATAGAGTTTTTAGCCTAGAATACTGTGAAAATTAAATAAATGTTGGATGAATTTGAATCTTATTTGTAGCTTGTTTAGATAGATTTTGAATGAGCTATTTACTTACGAAGGAAAGATTAATTAAACCCATTCTTGTTGAGAGTTTTCACTAATAAATACAGTTTTCAAATATTCACGTAATTGAGAGCGTCATTTTCATGCTCATTGAGCTCATTCTCTTTGCATTACTAGACACTGTGACGGTCCAAGACACTTGAGCCTTAAGTTTGATCATTTCCTAAGGTAAATCAGGGAACTGTATTTGTAATGTTGGTTATCTTTTGCTCAGTTTACCTACTGATTATTAAAATAGAAGTAGATCATTATCAATAAAGTGTTAATGTACTTTATAAAAAAGTGTGATTACTTTATTTTCTACAGTGTATTCTGTACATCTGTCCTTAAAACAGGTTTTCCCAGGCCATCTTGTCCATAAAAATTAAGCCCTTAATTGTTTTTGTGGTGGTAGGATGTTTGATTCTTAGATGATTTAGGTAGTCTGACATAGATGGGCATGATGTCACTGTCTTTTTGATTTTCCTATTGTTGCTGTCACTCTATAAGCCTTTGTCCATTGTCTATGTTTGGAAGTGAGGCTGTATTTTAAATGTGTAGTCTCCCTCCCCTCTTCAGGAGGATCCACTTTTCCATTAAGCTGAAAGTGTTTAAAAATCATATCTGTCTGTAAAAGATGACAACAGCTCCCAGTAAAACAGAAGCTTGTATTGTGTGAGCTATAACTTGGAAGAATTTCAGATACATAAAGTCTAAGTGATTTTCTATAACAATTTTTATTTACAAGGAGAAGAAACTGGCTTTGTCCTCTGTGAATTTGAGCTTTGTGTTGTCTATACATTGCTCCTGGTGCTTTGTTAATGCTGGCTATAATGACATTTTTCTTTTGCAGTCGGCGAGGCTCTGGCCTGGGCAAGAGAGGAGCAGCTGAGGCCCGGCGGCAAGAGAAAATGGCAGAACCCGAAAGCAACCAGGAGACAGTAAATTCCTCAGCTGCCCGCACAGATGAGGCTCCCCAAGGAGCTGCAGGTAGACTGGCACCTCTTAGCCCTAAAACATACCTTTTTTTGTTTGTTTGTTTTGGTCTCACAAATTTATTTTTGAATGAATTTCCTTTGTTCTACATCCCAAGTAAGATAAAAAGGAGGGGACAGAAATACCATAGATGTTATCATGAAACACTTTTTCCTATTTTGTTTTATATCATAGATTTGATGTCATTGATTAGTTGGTTCATTTGTAAAGATTTAAATTCTCATCCAGTCCATACTTGTACTAATTACATTCAGAGGATTTTATACAAAGGTGTAAATTTTCCATTTAAGGTTTTAGTACATTGACCAGTATATGAGTTGACTAATGATTGTTTTAATGAATTTAAAATCATAATAAAAATGTATGGATGTACTTTAAATTGGGTGTAGATCTTAGCATTTTATGAGCCCTAAAAATGTATTTTGTTTTGAATCTACTTTAAAAATAGTATCTTGATTTTTTTTTTTATGGGCTTATCTTAATTATTTTTTTGACATCTTTGGATGGCACAAAAGGGATGCATTTTTCTTCTTTTAGCTTTAAGTATCTGTTACCATTACCAAAAAATGTGCTAAGTGAATTTTAAAATTATACTGTGAAACTGCTTTCTAAACAGAAAAAAATACTGTAATATATCATTGTGAATGTAAATGGATTTCTACAATCATGCTATATCAAGTTTAGTTGCAAAGCATATACATTTGAACAAAGCTCTTTCATGTAGTGTGAATTCAATATTAGTATATACAGTAGTTTTCTCTAATGCCTATGGCTGGTCATAAGTCACAGCTTGCTGGAAAAGGCCTGGTTACCCATGGTTACCATACTTTGCTTAGCTTAGTTTATTTTTTAAGTCATTTCTGTATCCCAATTTTTATAAAAAAAATATAGATAGTGGATTTGTAGTATCCTATTGGAAATGAAAAAATTTAAATTCCCTCCCTTTTTTTGAATAGTTTTTCTTTATGCTTAATTGGTAAACATTTGGAAGAATACAAGCTATTTCATTTACAGGCTCTTTCAGGCTGTTGATAATGCACAGCCTCTCCTTCCCAGTATTGAACATTATTTCCCTACCCTTTCATTATTTCAAATTGGAATATGAAAGTATGAGGCCAAATGAGTGACAGAAATGAAATTTCTGAATATATTGTTAGAGTTGACTGTTACAGTAATTATAACAGCAACACCCGTTCACTTCGCAGATATGACTTTAAACATTTCCCACATTCTCATTGAATATTCAAAACAACCTGCTGAGGTGTGACTTCTGTTATTGCTATTTTATAAATGAGGGAAAACTGAGGCACACATTGGTTAAGCTTTCCCAGAGATTCAAGCTAAGATGTATGACGCTTCAATCCAGGTCTTAGAAACCAAGTACACAGTACAGCAGTGTCCCCTCCCTAGTTCTTAGAAGACTTTAATTCATACGGCTACATTCTGAAGTTAGAAAGGAGAATGAGGGAGGGGAATATGATCCCTTGATTCATTGATTTATCTAGGATAAATGCTTCAAGGGAATGTAGTGTGTTGTACTATTATTCACATTTGAAATCAGTGTGGTCGGCCCTTTTTTTGGATAAAAGATACTTGTGGGGTGTTGACTGTTGGAAAAGATACACATGGGTTTTGGCCATTGTTAGAAGTCCATTAGAGTTAGTAAGATACAGTTTTATAAAGGGGTGGGTCCTTTATGGATAATAGAAATTCCTCTATTGGCTCACTGTAAACTACTTCTAGGAAAATGTGCTTTATTTTCTTGGTGTGTAAACCTAAGTTAGCATAGAGGACACGTTTACGTTTGTGGTCCTTTCAACTACTTTTTTATG
Source organism: Pachyuromys duprasi (assembly GCA_028658305.1). Lineage (NCBI taxonomy): Eukaryota > Metazoa > Chordata > Mammalia > Rodentia > Muridae > Pachyuromys > Pachyuromys duprasi. The sequence goes on along the minus strand of CM053751.1, from coordinate 62,245,996 downwards.
TCTGTCTCTTGAATGTTTGATTCTGTAGTTGGAAGACTTTTTTCAGAATAGGAAGGAAAAATAGGCATGTTCTGGTGTTTAGATTTTATAACTTCAAGAAATGATCAGGGGTCATATTCTAGAAAGCAACTAGGTTTGTTTGTTTGTTTGTTTGTTTGTTTTAAGACAGGGTTTCTCTGTAGACCAGGCTGCCTTGAACTCACAGAGATCTGCCTGCCTGTGCCTCCTGAGTGCTGGGATTAAAGGTGTGCTCTACCACTGCCAGGCTAGTTTTGTTGTTTGTAAGACAGGTTCTCTATTTGGCTCTCTGCTGATGTGTAGTGGCTGTTTTCCTCTATTCTGTTATTGATGTCTTAAGCAGGAAAACCCTCCTTCACCAAATAGTGGGGTTGGGTGTTGTTTACTGTGCTGCTTTTGGTCTTATTTTGTTTTTAAATTAAAAGTATATAAAATAAAGAAGATAAGAGTTTTGCAAACTATAAAGACCAGGTTCACACTATGTAGCGCTGTCTGGCCTGGTCTTCAGTGGGTAGACCAGTCAGCTTTTCAGCTCACAGAGCTTGTCTTAGTGTTAAGATTAAAGGTGGAAGCTCTAATACCCAGTACCCACTTTGTATTCTCCCTCCCCCCTTTAAAATTTTCAAGATAGGGTTTCTCTGTGTAGCCCTGGCTGTCCTGGAACTCCACTCTGTAGACAGGACAGGCCTTGAACTCACAGAGATCTGCCTATCTATCTTTCCCTCCTGAGTGCTGGGATTAAAGGCGTGCACCACTACCATCTGTATTGTATCCAATTTTCAATGTTTTTCTCTCCCTGATTATATTTGTTCGTACTACAGATTATGTTATGTAAAGAAAAGCTGAGCTTTTTTGTCTCACTACAAAGTTTCATGACATACAAATTTTATTGCCTTTTTTACTTACACATATACTTAGCACCTTCTGGCAAGTAGAATCTTTTTGTAAGCCTTCTGATGTTTTATCTTTCTTTTGTAAGAGGCCAAAGTGTTTATAAAATATAAACTTGGCATTCTAAAGTAGAGTTTTTCATTTAAAAATTTTTATTATTGATGAAAAATCTGCGTTTCAATTGTCTCGGTTGATGGTCATTTTTATATTTGACTTGTAGAGGCAGAAATGATGTATACTGTGAATACAGTTTTTGGGTGTGACTAATGAATTTTTGAGTTGACAGCTTTTGGTTGATTACATTTTACAAAACAGCTTTCTCTTTATTCTTCAGTATAAAGGATCTCTGTAAGAACCCATGTCAACAATTCATCATATGAGCATCTTAATGCTGCCTCTTAAGTTTTTTGTATAGAGCAGTTTTAGTCTTTTTTTTTTTTATCATCTTTGTTACTCTCAAAGGCTTTATCTTTAACCGTGAAATTATTATTGTGATTGTAACAAGAAAGAAGCAGCTGATAGTACACATAAATAAATGCATACAGCTCTGTTCTCATCACTTGCAGTAATAACTGATGGATTGGATTCAGCCTTTTGGCCACTGTTAGCTAACTTTTTGGGGGGAGGGAATAAAGGGTTTATTTCTGCTTAATACTCTCAGATCATACTCTGTCAGAGGAATGTTGGAGCAGAAATTAAAGGCTGAAAGCTAACTTTTGTTTTAACCCACATCTAACAAAATGATGTGTATTTTGAAAATTGTAGAATTAGTGGCTGTCACTTTGCCATCTTTTACTTCTAAACAGGATCTTGTTGGATGTGAGTGTGTGTGTGTGTGTGCATGGCTGTGTCTGTGTCTGTGTATCCCCTATGCTGTTGATGAATTTGCCACCATGTCCAGCTCAGAAGAGCTATTAGTTTATGTCAGTCATAAATGTCTGTTGTCTTGCCTTTGTATTCTGTCATTATCTAGTAAGCAGTCTGATGGAATTGTTAATGATGTAGTTATATATAGATCAAACCTATGTGTGAAGCTATGTAGGTCTAAGGACATACTTAGATTTAGCAGACTACTAGTTTCTTCTCCTTTGGACAGATTCATAGTATCTATTGCTATTAACTTAAACTGGTTTGTTTGTGTTTTGGTTCATGTATGTTTTTTGTAGTGGGATTCTTCTACTTTATTCTACTTTAACTTTTGGCATCTTAGCTTCTCTCTTTCTCATACTTGATAGCAATTCTTTGTACTTATGTGTTAGTTGTAATGTATGTCTTCAGTATTGTATTCCAAAAGGAAGAGTTTATGTAATTGTTTTACACTCTTGCAGCTAGAGAAAACAGATAAATGGTTATTTATATTTCTGAAATATCACAATGGTTTTAGTAGTCTGACTTGATTGACTAATGGCAGAAGAATCAAGAAGGAAGCTATTTCAAGGGCATGAAGGTTGCAAATTTATGTTTATATAAAGTTGTTGAGCTCTCCTTTTTCTCCTGAATTTTATGCCAGGGAGTTGTAGAATGGTTGAGTGTGTAGGAAGTCTCATTTAATTTATTATAGTCTGTAAAGCTTTGGATTTTCTTTAAGGTAAGCCCGACATACAAGATTAAATGCTCCTCCTAATCCTTACCTTCCCCCTCTCCCCAAGCCTCTAGTTCTGTTGCAGGGGCTGTTGGCATGACCACCTCTGGGGAGAGTGAATCGGATGATTCTGAGATGGGACGATTACAAGGTAAAGACAGTCATTGAGTTTGCAAGAAATGATTACCATGGGCTGCAGATAGTTGTGTTCTTGACTTGACCTCAGTTCATATATATTCACTTGAATATTGTCTAGCAATTCTAGGTGTATCTGTACCTCTGGGAAATTTTTTTTTCTTTGACACCTTCATGATTTTGGTTCAGAGATGACCTGTCTGCGTCTTCATGTTTACTGTTTAACCAAGCGAAGCCTCATATTTTTTCAAAATTTTCTTCACATGATTACATGTGTAATTGGCTTTAGTAATAAATTACGAAGCACCTCAATATGTTGTTGTTCTCTGGTATCTAAAAAACATAAATCTAATAGAGTGTTTTTTTCCCCCCAAGCCTCATGTTCTTTTGTAAATACTAGTTGGTTTTCTTTTTTCTTTTTTCCTTAATGTTGTCAGAGCCTTTAAAAAACAATCTTGTATTACATATACTCCATGTATGAATATGTGAGTGTGTACTTCTATCTCAGATGATGGATTTTTAATAGATTCCTTGTGTAACACTTACAAGAGACATGTGAAAGTTTCACATTCGTCTATAGTTCCTGAGAGAAATAACAAGTTTTGAAAATCTCTGCCATGATACTTAATGAAAACAGCTTTTCTTTGGATCTGGTAAAATAGTTTATGATTTTTCATGTTCCTGGAAAGGTTTGCCAAAATCTCTCTGAGAAGTAATGTTAAGAGGAAAATGAAGTAAAGGTTCTTAATATATGACTTAAGTAGCTATTTACTTTATGGCTTTCTTACATAGTTCTGATCAGTATATATTTTAAGTTCTCCCGAAAACGTCATCATATTTGAAAATGTCATGGTAGTGTTTTAATTTATGGTAAGTAAATTAAATTGTATGTATGGGGTTTTAGAGAGTTAATGTTGTTTCTCTTAAAATTCCAAGTGGAAAGTAACATTGTATTAACTCAGTTGTGTTAACTCAGTTCCTTGGCATTTTTTGGTAAGATCAGTTGCTTTAAGTCAGCTCAACTACTCCCCCTGCCTTTCTTTTTTCTTTAGCTCTGTTAGAGGCCAGGGGTCTTCCTCCTCACCTGTTTGGTCCACTTGGTCCTCGAATGTCACAACTTTTCCATAGAACAATTGGAAGCGGAGCTAGTAAGTAAATATTTTATAATTTCTCTGAATAAGTTAAGTGTTACTTTTACTGCTTACTTGTTGGTGTATAATTTAGCATCTCTAAGATTTCCTTCTATACTTTTATTTTTGACTGCTCAACTGAACTGCACATTTTATAGTAAAACTTTTTTAAATGTAGAAAAGAATCAGACAATTACATTATCTGATTACATTTTTTTTCATCTGAAGCTTTTTGTTCCATAAGAAAATTTATTCCATAAGAAAGTAAGAATAATTTTTCAGCAGCATTACTTCTCACAAAGACTATCAGATGAATTATAACCCAGATCTTACATGCATGGCTAACATAACAGTGACTATTACATAGCCTTGATTTATAACTAAATACTGTCCTGTAGTTAAAAGTCCAGTTAAAGTCTTCCTTGATTTACATTTAATCATTTTTTTTTTAATTTATTTATTTTTATCTCACTCACAGGTTGGGTCATTTAATCATTTTTAAAAATAACTTTGTAGTTGATAAATACCATCAAGTAATTGGTATTAGTGTGTGAGCATGTGTGTAACATGCTGGATGTGTGTGTTATGTATGGGTGGGTGCACATACTAGGACAGGTATGTGGAGGTTAGAGGGCTACTTTGTAGTTGGTCCTCTCTAACTATAAATAGGCTCCAAGGATGGAACTCAGGTTTACCAGCCTTGTATAGTAAGCATCTTTATTTGTTAAGCTATCTCCCTGTCCCTGGTCTTAAGTTAAAACATCGTACTATAAGTTGGGTATGATAGGACACACCTTTGATTCCAGCACTTGAGAGATGGAGACAGTGTACAAATCAAGTTCCAGGACAGCCAATGCTATTGAGAAACTCTATCTCAAAAACAAAACACACCACATACACAGACAGACACACACACACTCACACACACTCTGAACCCCCACGTTGCATTATGTATAATTTCTATACCTGAAGTTTTCCTCCGCTGTGCTTTCCCCACCACCAAACACACACAATAATCGATTTCTGGCTTAATAACAAGAAAACTTAAAAAGCAGTTGTGTTTCTGTTTCCCTACATATCAAGTAACAAACCCTTCTACAAAGTTACCTTGTGAGAGTTTGTGAGCACCCGGGCTTCATTACAACTCTGTGTCCGTGGGCCTCCCGTGTACTGGTGGATACTACCGTACCTGTCTTCTTGAGAACTCTTGAATATTTATATACTACTATTTACTAGAGGCTGGTATTATGCTGATCATAAACATTTAAGCGTGGTTTTCTTCATGAAGCTACTTTGGACACAAGTAATACAATATATGTTAAAAATGCACATAGGATTTTCAGTACAGTTGTAAGAAAACAATAAGAATGTAGGCCAGTTGGGAAGGGATCGAGGTAGTCTGGTTAGAGAAACTTTAGAGACATGAAGATTTCATTGGAATGTAAATGTAGTTAGATCCAGCTGGGTGTGGTGGCACACAGCCCTCAATCCTAGCAGTTGGCAGTCAGAGGCAGGTGGATCGCTATGAGTTGGAAGCCAGCCTGGTTTACAAAGCATGTCCAGGACAGCTAGAGCTGCACAGAGAAACTCAAAAAAAAAAAAAAAAAGTTAGATTGGAAGGAAACAATGTGTGCTGCATAAGATGGGGGTTGAGTTTGCATGTTTGTAGAACAGACCAGCAACAGGGAAATGTGGAGGTGCACACATCTACCAAGTCATGGAATGCCCTGGTATGCTATTCACAAGGTTGAGTGATTAGAAAACATTTTATAGTTTGAAGATGGGGAATGGCATGATGAGGACAAAAATTAAATACAGCCCAGGCCATAGTTGAGAGCTTAACAGTCCTCAGCAAGTACTGCCTCATTTATATCTTTAGTCATTCCCTTCACACTGAAAGCCAGTAGGCATCTGCATATATTTTAACTTCTACCTAAAAATAAGCTCAGTTAAAAAGTTGAAGATGATAGTGTGACTATGTTTATCAAATATTGCTATTCTCAAAAATTAAGAACAGTGTTTTATTTTAATATGGATTCATACATTGCAGTCAATTAATGTGTTTCTTATTTTTTAAATAATCAAACTTTATTTTGCCATTTCATTAAATTGAAGATTGGGAAGAAAAGTTGTTGTGTTAGGGCCTTGTAAGTTTGTTGACATTGAAATCTCATATGGCTGGGTGTGATGCTGCACCTTTTAACCAATTTTTATTATTTATGAGTGTTTTGCTTGCATGTATGCACCATTTACATATCTGGTGCCCAACAAGGCCAGCAGAGGATATCAGATCTTTTGGGACTGGAGTTACAAGTGGTTGTGAGCCACCATGAGAGGGTGTTAGGAATTGAACCTGGCTCATCTGGAACACAAGCCAGTGTGCTGTTAAACATTGAGTGATATCTAGCCCCATGTATATAAATATACAAAATATAAATAAAATACTTATATTTACATAAACTATAAATACAATCATATATATCCTCTGTGTCATATTTTCTGTATATTTGCCTGTCCTTGTGCATGTGTATGCATATGCCTGTGGGGGTGGGGTGGGGCTCAGAGTCCAGTAAAGGGAGATGGATCTTGTAGACCTAGTATTAGAGGCAATTGTGAGTTGCCTGGTGTGGATGCCACAAACTGAATTTGAGTTCTCTGAAAGATAAATGATAGCTCTTAACTGCTGATTCATCTCGCCAGTCCTTAGCCTACTTCTTAACCCATATTCTTCCTGGGGTTGGTTTGAACTAAATTGCAGAGATAACATAATTAAAACAGCTAGGCACTGTGCCTTTAATCCCAGCACTCAGGGAGGCAGAGGCAGGTGAATCTCTGTGACTTTGAGGCCAGCCTGACCTACAAAGTGAGTATAGGACAGCCAAGGCTTTGTTGTCTCAAAAACAAAAGACAAACAAAAATATCCAAAACCTTTATATAGGTCATTGTTAACACAAATACATAATTATCATGTTTATTTTTCAATAGTATCTATTATTAAATTTCTGTTGTTTAAAATATTCTGTATCTTATAAATTGCTACTTCTAGTAGCTATTTCAAATTTTATTTTGATTTTTATGTATATGAGTGTTTTGCCTGCATGTTACGTATATGTGTATGTGTGTGTGTGCTCGTGCGTGCGCGCGCCATGTGCATGTAGTGACTTCAGAAGGCTCAAGAGGGTGTCATAACCAGTAGAACTGTAGTTAATCTCTGTGGGAGTGCTGGGAACCCTGGGACTCACTGAAATCTGGACTTAAAGATCAAGTGTTCTTAGCCTTGTTTCTCTAGACTTAGATTTGACACCTCCCTATCCCCCAATGAGAAATAATCACTCAGAATGCTAGGATTGTAGTACTGGTGACATGTCCAGAGAGACCTCATGGTCCATGACATAGTGGAAGGTGAGAACTGATTTCGCTTAAGTTTTCTCATTTCCATATATATGACATGATATGCCTGCAACTCTATGCATATGTAAGTAGAAACTTTAATAAAACACACACAAAGAATTGCATAATTTCTGATTGTTCCTTGACAAACTGTTAAAACTCAACTGTCAAAGTAATGACAGTTACAAGATAGAATTTTACATCAAATTTCTGAAAAATAATTTAGTGAAAATACATAGAAGATGACTTTCCCTTTTGTTTGATTACTTCATAGGATTTTTGATATACGGAAGCCATTTTTTCGATGTTATTTGCCTAGTTTTTAAAATAGTGGTTTTTAACATCCTCTTAAGTTACAAGATTATTTTTTAGGGGTGGTGGTGGCTGTGGACATGCACCGTTGTAAGCAGTGTGCACTTTTTTCAGATTTAGTGATTTTCATTGATCTTTACATTGTCCCACTTGATGAGATCTTTTTGAGGTTACTTTCTCTGTGTAGCCTTGTCTGTCCTGAACTCATTTTGTAGACCGGGCTGGCCTTGAACTCAAAGAAATCCAGCTGCCTCTGGGTGCTGTGATTACAGGCTTGGGCCATGGGGCCCGGCTCTTTGTTTTATTCATTCATTCATTCATTCATTCATTCATTCATTCATTCATTCATTCATTCATTCATTCATTCATTCATTCATTTTATTTTATTTTGCTCTGGCTGTCTTGGCTATATAGACCAGGCTGTTCTGAGCATACAGAAACCCCAGGTGCTGAAATTAAAGGCGTGTGCAGCCACAACCAGACTACCTTTTAATCTTTAAATAAAATAACAGTCTTATTTGTCTGGCTTAGGTTAATTTGTAATTTATACTATAGTCCAGACTGGCTGTGTATATGGCTTTCTGAGCCTTTTTGACAGTTTCCTTGCTTTCTAGTATGAGAAAATGAGTCAGATAGTCAACTTATCTTCTCTTTTGTCTTAAATTGGGAATCTTATCAGAAATCCTGCTTTCTATGAAAATAGGGTTGAGTCAAATGATATATGTACACAAAATTTTGTTAGGTGACTAAATTTTCCATTTTGGAGCTACCTTGTATTTCTACTTATGTATAACAGTAGTATAGTGTCTTCATATTTTTGGGCTTTTACAAAACTTAAGGTGAGATCTTTTAACTTGCAGCTTGATACTCATTTTGTATTTTTTTGTAATATTTTTCTCTTCTATAAAATTTTCAGTTGTATGTTTTAATAGCTACTCTAGAGATTATTACATATCATCTTGGTTTATTATGTATAGCTTAATTGAATACTTTATCATATCCTAAATTGAAAAGATTGCAGTGATTTAGTTCCTGGTGTCCTCTGTTTAATGTATTGAGACATTTGTTAGAATTTTGATAACACAATTATTGTTTTACATGCAATATAAAAATGTTTATTTTTTATTGTGCTTAATTTCTCCTTGTGTGATTTACTTCCAATAAAAGACCATATTGCATAGAAGTTAAGGGTGACCAAAAATCATTTGTGTTTGTTTGAGAAATCCTTGTTGCTTTAAATTTCAAAGGATATTTTCTCAGGTCTAACATTCTCAATAACCATGTTGTTTCTTTCTGATTGCCATAGTTTATCCTTTCTTTTGACTTTTTAGGAGTGAGGGTGTATGTATTGTGGTATGGCCTTGAATTAGAGGTCTGCCAGCCTGGGATTAAAGGTGTGTGCCATTATGCCCAGCACCAATTTATTTTTCCAGAAGTTGTCTGCTGCAGACTTTTGTTAACTACTTGCTCTGAGTTGATTTGAAATACTGCATTTTCACTTCTGAGCAGTTCATTGATTGTTGCAGATCTCTGCATTTAAATTCTGCAGTATCCCCTCCTCTTTTTTCTTTTGTTGTAGTGCTGGATCATTTGAGCCTTGTGCATTACACGGATGAGCTATATTGCTAACCTACTGTTTATGTTTTTTATTGTATTTGTCTCAGTGAATATCCTAGATGTGTTGATTTTTCTTTTTTTTTTCTTCCCAATTCTTAATCCTGTATTCAAACTTTTTATCAGTTAAGTCTAGTAATTGTTTTATTATGTGTTTCCAGAATTTTATATAAAAGGCTTGACAGGGTAACTTCTGGTAGTCATCTTTTCTCTCTCTTTTTTTTTTTTTTTCAGAAAAACATAAAATGTCATCTTTCCTCTTTTTTTCAGAAAAACATAAAATGTTAGATTTTTGCAAACTATTGCCAAGAACCAAATCTAGCCCTGCTTGTTTTTATTTTGTTTTCTTTTCAAAGTTTGAATGGGAGTTTATGTGGAATTCAGAGGACAACTCTCAAGAATTGGTCTTCTCATAGGATTTACAGATTGAGCTCAGTTTATAGGTTGTCAGGCTTAGGCTATGACATCTCACTGGCTCCTCCTGCTTATTTTTTTGTATCCTGAAAACTGTCTTTTTACATTTTTAGGTGGAAGAAAATGAAGCATTATATTTTGAGTTGAAAATTAAGTGAATTTCAGATTTCAGTACTCATCAATTTTAATGAATCAGAGCCATTTTATTAGTTCTTTACTATTTACTTTTGAACTATAATACCAGAGTCAGAGTTGAATAGCTAGAGTGGAGATCGTGTGGCCTAAAAAGCCTAAAACAATTACCATCTGACTTTTAATAGAAAATGTTGGCTTGCCAACTGCTGATCTTCAGTGTTGCTTTCTGGCCTTGGAGTTGAAAGGCTTGGCCTCATCCCATACTGGTCGCATAGTATCTACCATTGAGCCCCTAACTTAACTGTTCTAAGAGTATGAAATGATCCTACATCCCAAACCTACTGACGTAGTAATTGGATTTCTTCATACAGCAGAGGTACTTTGGGATTTGGCCATTGTTTTACTGAAGTTTTCTTAAAGAGAACACACATGTATATGTATATATATGTATACATCTAGCTAGCTATGTGTATGTGTATATGTGTGTGTATATATATATATGTATATATATTGCAATGTATATATATATTGCAAGGTAATAGGCCCAGCAATTATGCAATTGTTAGTTACATACAGTAGAGAAAACAAGTCTTCAAAGTTCACACATGGCCTTTCTGAGGTTTTTGTCACTGAACCTTAATTATAATAAGAAATTGGTTTTATGTAAATTTGATACGTGTTTAAGTTATTTTTAGATAGTTCTTTTTCCAGTTTTACATATTTCAGAACAAGTGAGTTCAACAGTCCTGTATGCAAATAATAATTTGAGTAGGAAAGCATCCATGAAGAAACAAAACAGATTTGTAGATTTTAGTTGTTTCCTATGCTGGGGATTAAACCCCATTATCAAATACTAGGCAAGCACTGTTTATACCTCCAGCATTGACTTTAGTTTTGAGTGTTTTCTTCATTGCAATGACAGCTGCATCTCAGCATTTTCAGTATAATCTCAGTTATTTACATAATGGAATTGAGGCTTAAAAAAGTAACCACTACAGTAGCCAGCACCTGCTAATGTAATTAGAGCTACAAAAGTTGTTTGTTTTTGTATAGAATACCTCATATCTTTAGATGATGCATTATACTGCCTGTTTTAATTTTGCTTCCCTTCTCTACTGCTTGCTTGTTTTCCATGTAATCCTAGTGGATTTAAATAAACATAGCATTCCTTTGACACCTAGACACCATTGTTAAGAAATTTTATTTGACTAAAATTGTACTCACTGTATTCATTTCTTGGAAAGTGTAGGTAAGGCAAAGCTATCAGCTGTTCCTGTTGGTGGTGATTTGAATTTTGCTACTAAAAATGTATCAAACATCTTTCAGTTAAAGGCAGAAACCAAGTAATAGCAATTGATCAATCGTGTTAAAGCTGAGCAGATGAGTTAGTTATCTCCTGTTAAAGTGGCATAGACCCATCTTTAATTTTCTTTGTTTCCTTTTTGATTTATAATATTTGTCACCAGGAGTGGGTATTTCTTTAAAGTTTTCTGTATTATCTCTTTTATTTTTATATGATTGGACAGACACTTGTTTTGAGTACTACTGAGTCATCTCCCCAGCGTATCGATGTTTAATTTTTAAAAAGATTAACAATTTTTCGTGTGTTTGTGAGTGTTTTGCATGTGTGTATGCACACATGTATGAATACAGGAGGAGGCCAGAAGAGATGTGAGGTTCCCTGAAGTTGTAGTTATCCATGGTTGTGAGTTGCCTGGCATGACTGCCAGATACAGAGTTTAAGTGCTCTTGAGTAAAAGTACTATTCTTTTTTTTTAATTTTAATTTTAATTTTTTTTTTAAGTACTATTCTTAATTGCTGAGCTATGTCTTCAGCACTCAGTGTTTAAAAGTAATCCTTTTTCCCCTTGAAGGTTCTAAGGCCCAGCAGCTTCTTCAAGGACTGCAAGCAAGTGATGAAAGTCAACAGCTTCAGGCAGTCATTGAAATGTGTCAGCTATTGGTCATGGGAAATGAGGAGACACTAGGAGGGTTTCCTGTGAAGAGTGTTGTTCCAGCTTTGGTAAGCATGCAGTTCTTCTGTTAGCTCACATTGCCTGTGTGCATGCTGGACAAATAAATACTCTGTTAGTGAGCTGCTTACCCAGCTCGAGTTTGTGAACATTGTTTCACCAAACTTTTGATGAAGCCACTTTCTTGATCTTCATTACTTAAATGTTTTAAGTTATTCAACCCATAAGTAATGCTTTGCTCCTTCACTGCTTAAAACGTGTTAGGCTTTTTGTTCAATTTCCCAATCTTGGGTCAGTAATAAGCTAGCTTACTTTGGGTTGTCTTTTTGGTTGAGAAAGATTACATGTTTGTTACTTATGTGCAAGGGAAGAGTCGTCAAGCCAGGCAGTATGCCGTTATGTTTATACAAATATTAGACTCAGCATATTCTATTCCTTGAAATTAAATAAATACTGTGCCTTTTTATGTATCCAGTGAACTGACAAAAGAATTTAGAAAAGGGCATGAGATTATCTCATTTGGTCACAGTCTCACAGTATGGAAAGCTGGTATTTCTGGAGTTCTGAGTAAAGTCTTGTCAGATACAAAGAGCTTCACACAGCCATCATTTAGCAATTCTGTTCTTTTGAATGGCTTTGTTGTTGGACACTGTTAAGGATTGATAAAACAGTTTCTTACCTTTCTACTATGAAAACTGTTACGAAGAGTCTTGAGGAGTGAGCTTTGACTATCTTGGCCTGCAGGCCACATTTTGTTAAACAGTTACAAGGATATTTATTTCTTTCAGACATGCACAGAATTTTAAACTCTGGTCTTCAGTCCATGTCAATATTAATTCAGGAAATGTCAGTCATTGCTGGTTCTGATGATCTGTCAATTGGTCAGTCCTCAGTGATTATTAACATATCACTTCTGAAGGATGTTAGAACTACTGAAATTATTGGTTATAAGCAATAGAAATGAAGATTTTAAACTTGGGACGTGAAATTGTGGTGCCTTCTAGCAACATTGCCATAGCATGTAATGAATGGTATCATAAGTATAAAAATTTCTGGTGTATGTCTTGCTGTTATTTTTCTGTGATGCAAGAAACAATATAATAACTACTGGTATATATCTTGCTGTTACTTTTCTGTGAGGCAAGGAACAATTTTTTTTTCATTTCAGTGAAGCACAAAAAATATTTCAGAACTTTCCTAATACTTTGTTCTGTTTTTACAGATAACATTACTACAGATGGAACATAACTTTGACATTGTAAGTACATCATGTATTTTCTAAGACAGTTTAAGTTTTAATTTGAGTGTTTATTGAATACAAACTCATCTTGTCTCTTAGATGAATCACGCTTGCCGAGCCTTAACATATATGATGGAAGCGCTCCCTCGGTCATCTGCTGTTGTGGTAGACGCCATTCCTGTCTTCTTGGAAAAGGTAGTCATGGTTTTGCCCAACCTTTTCATAAGTGCACATGAAGAGTCAAGTTTTTAATTCTTGAATTCATTTCTACGATGTAATTAAAGTATGTGTCTTCAACCAGTATCCAAAAAAATTTTATATATAACAGTAGTTTTAAGTTGAAACTAAGAAAAAAAACAAGCCTAATTTTATGATTTTTAATGATAGCATTTAGCATATTAACATCAGAGAACAGCTTGAATTATTGTATTAAAATAATATATTTTGGCCGGTGAGATACCATAGTGAGTAATGGTACTTACAGGGTAAACCTGATGACCATATATTTGATCTCTGGAACTCACATAAAAAAGACAGGCATAGTGGCATTTATCTCTAGTCTCATTACCTGTAAGAGGGTAAAGGGAGATGAGACATTTGAGACCTGCTTGAAGAAAATGGAGATGAAAACTTAATCCTTAAAGTTATTCGCCGACTTGACTTGTGTGCTATAGTACGTGTGTATTCAACAGTATAAATACACAACCACAATCAGTACAAATAATAAGTAAGAATTAAAAGAACAACAACAGGACAGTAGAATTAAAAGCTATTTATGTCGAGAGCTGAGAAGGTTAAAAAAAAAATCTTGCTCGTGTTCACAAAATGACCAATGGAGAAACGAAAATTTTTGTACGATTAGTGTCTTGGGTTGTGCATATTTTCTAACTTTTTTAATGCACAATAAAACTTTGTTCATTTGTTCATCTGATAAAATATAGTTATTCTGGCAAAGTATACCTTAAACCAGTTTTAAACCTGGTTAAAAAAATAGGACATGAATCAACTCATTTGTTTTTAATAAAAAGTTTTGTCATCCATGGGACTTATCTTCCAGTATCCTGAAACCAAGTAACTTATTGGGAGAAATTTGTCGGCTATGCTTTGTCACTTTTACTCAAGGGTGACTTGTTTTCTATTTTGGATACATTTTGGAGGTAGCGTAAATGGCTATAATTAGAGGAAGTAAGTACAGTGTTCATATAGATAAAATACTGTAAGTAAAAGAAAAAAAACCTTTTATATCCACTTTAATTTTCTAGCTACAAGTTATTCAGTGTATTGATGTGGCGGAGCAGGCCTTGACTGCCTTGGAGATGTTGTCACGGCGACATAGTAAAGCCATTTTACAAGCGGTAAGTGTTGTGGCTGAAGGACTGTATTTCCTTTGCTGTTGTATCTCAGAACTACATTGTGCTAGTTCCTTGACTATAGCTCTTTAAAATGCACATTATCTTAAAGTAATGAGCTAGACATTTTAGTAGTTCTTTACATTTGAGTAGTTTTTGGGTATAGGATATTTTTCTCTCAATTTAACAGTTTTTTATGTTTTAGGGTGGTTTGGCAGACTGCTTGCTGTATCTAGAATTCTTCAGCATAAATGCCCAAAGAAATGCACTAGCAATTGCAGCCAATTGCTGCCAGAGTATCACACCAGATGAGTTTCATTTTGTGGCAGATTCCCTACCATTGCTTACCCAAAGGCTAACTCATCAGGTAAAATATGAATCCGCTATGTCATGAAAGTTTTATTACTATTACTTCATTTACTGTCTGAATTCAACTAGAATTCAACGTGTTTTGATACACGTGTCTTTTTTAATGTATTGTCCAGTTATATATAATTAGGTTAATTCTTTTTAAGTAACATTTAAGCAGATTTACTCAAGTGAATTTTGATTTATGCATTTGCTATCTTTTGATATTAATTGATGACTTTCTTTTGCAACAACTGAAATTGTCCTTTCTACGTGAGGTCAGAATTTATCTTCAGAAAGATTTTACTAGCAGGCACTGGGAACAGAGGGCTTGGGTAAAGACTGGAAAACAGAGACAGATTGTCCAGAAATAGAAATGGGAAGTACAGATTCTGCTTGTTGGGGTTGGAGGAGAGCCAGTAGCTGTGTAAAACATCAGTGATGTAGTTTGAACAGCATAGTTTATATTATATTTGAATGGAGGAGATTGAGTGCTATGTCTGGATGTCAGAGAAAAATAGGTTTTCTTGTATTTTACCAGTCCTGTTATTACTAGAGACACCTTTTAAGGAATCAACTTTAAATTTGCCTTTCTAAATTATTTTTATAAAAAACAGTTTTTCAAAAACAGTATTTTTTTGTTATTGTAAAAATTCCCTCGCTGTAAGCTGCCTGCTAGGACTGCGGTTAAACTGCAGTATCTACTAGAAGACTCCAGAAAGACTACACCGCGGGAGAACTTTGTAGGTCTCTAAATTATTTTAAACCTTGTGAAAATTAGATGTACAGAATATGTTTAAGGGATTTTTATAAAGTAATATACTCATATTTGTTTCCTATATTTCTATAATGATAAAGGTAGAGGCATAAAATTTTTTTTTAAGCTAGTTAGGCTTGCTTTGAACTTCAATCCTTTCAACACAAGCTTGCATCATCCACACCTAGACTGTTTTTTTTATTTATTCATTTATTTTTGAAACATGGTCATACAATATAGCCCCAGCTAGCCTGGAACTCAACAGAGCTCATTTGGCTAATCATAGCACTGCTTCTGCAAGTGCTATGATTAACGGTATGCACTACCATGACTGTATTGATTTGTTTATTTTTAAAAGCATAGTTGAAACTGATATAATTTAAAGTATGTTCTGAAATTGTTATAATCAGAACCACATAATATCCTTACTTCAGAAATGAGAACTAAGAATCAGAAATTTTAAATCAGTTGATCATTAACTTGTTTTCTTTTTAGGCAGCCTAGTAGCGGCAAAGATGTGGGCTTTCCCAACTTGATTCTTATTTTTACAGAAGGAAGTCTAGTTGCTCCACTAATGAAGTAAACAAAATGTTGGTTTTGTTTACCAGGATTATCAGATATGTTTTCCAGGGGGCAAGTCTTTCTAATTGCCAAATCTTTCTTGGATTGTTTCTCTAGTGATATAGCCAATAGTTATCAATAAGGTCATTCCTTAGTGCTTTGGAGATTGGATCTGCTGATGTTAACAAATTCCTGAATCTTCAAGTCCCCATGCAAGTGTTTGCACATACTTGTTCTTTAATAATGACCAACTGCACTTCACCTGGGTTCAGAGTTCACATCTACAATTGAGATTACTTAGATTTTGGGGCAGAACTAACTGACTGATGGTGCTAACATTCCATATTAATGAACTTTTTATTTTCCTTTGTGAAAAATAGGACAAAAAGTCAGTAGAAAGCACTTGCCTTTGTTTTGCACGATTAGTGGACAACTTTCAACATGAGGAGGTAAGTGTGTTCTCTTTGGTAAAATATTTTAAAAATTGTTGAGTTGTTTAAACCACAGCATAATGATTTGTTTTCTTGTGTTCATGAAGAATTTATTGCAGCAGGTTGCTTCCAAAGATCTACTTACAAATGTTCAACAACTGTTGGTAGTGACTCCACCAATTTTAAGTTCTGGGATGTTCATAATGGTGGTTCGCATGTTTTCTCTGATGTGTTCTAACTGTCCAACATTAGCTGTTCAACTTATGAAACAAAGTAAGTGCTGATTTATTCTTTTGTTTTTTTTTTAAATAATTAATTTAATTTAATTTTATGTGCATTGGTGTAAGGGTGTCAGACACTTGCAACTAGAGTTACAGACAGTTGTGAGCTGCCATGTGGGTGCTTGGTATTGAACCCTGGGTGCTTGGTATTGAACCCGAGTCCTTTGGAAGAGCAGACGGTACTTTTAACCATCTCTGCTCTGAGCCATCTCTCCAGCCCCCTATTACTGTGTTTTAAGGCAGGAAAATTGGCTTGTTCTTCACTAATAAGTCAACCTAAGTCACAAAAGTAAAAGAAATGATGAATATCATTAAATATTGAAGAAGAAAAATGTTGGGGTAGTAATGTAGCTCTGGTAGATGGTTATCTGAATATATGAAGTCCAGGTGTTTGATATCCAGCAGTGCCGCAAGATCTTTTTGGTTTTTTGAGACCGGATCATTATATGTAGCCCTGGTTATTCTAGAATTTGTTATGTAGTTCAAAATGACCTTACACAGAGTTTCTGTGTATCCAAGGCTGTCCTGGACTTGCTTTGCACACCAGGCTGGTCTTGAACTCACAGGGATCCGCCAGCCTCTGCCTCCCCAAGTGCTGGGATTACAGCTGTGTGCTACCGCTCCTGTCTGATCATGGAATTTTAATGTTATGCATTTCTAACACTCAACTTTGCTTCTGGGACTAATGACTCATGAGATCATTGAGTCATCACACTATAGTCATTCATGATTTCTTTTTAGTTTTCTAAGTTATTTGTAACTACTTGTTAAAGTAACTAATTCTCTCAGCCCAGGTTTGAGTTTTCAAGTAAATTATCTTTGTACAGAATGCTTTTTTCCCAGAAACTGGACCTTATTTTTCCTGGTGAATATCTCTAATTTTTACTAGTTTTTCAAATTTTGTGTTTCTTAACCAGTGCCAAATTGCTGTTGGCCATGCTCTCAGTCTTTGTCTCAGAAATGTTAGAAGGCGGTGTGGCTTGAGAGGACATCTGTGTTTCGATTCTTTTCTTGTAGAGTAAATAATTGTTGGAGCACCTATAATTATGACCAATCATTTTATACTCGTAATTCTGAAACTTGAAAGTGGGATATTGAGAGTCAGTTTCGCCATTTACTGACCACACAGTTTTTGACCCCACTGTTTTAGACAGGATATTTTGTTCTGGAAAAACTTAGTTTTACTTTCTATTGCATTTCTTGTGAACTAATAGTGAACTAATACATTGACACAGACCTTGGCAAAAAGATAGTGTGATTGGGGTGCATAGTTGGGCAGATTATTGTTCCTCTGTGTTGAGCACCATGCTCCCCACCGCAGTAAAACTGAGAAATGTTCAATCCCCTTAAGTGGTTTTGTTTTGTTACTTTACTCATTTTGAGGTTTTTAGTACCTTTTTAAAGCTTGATTAACCTAGAGTTACAGGCTTTTTAAATTTTTATTTTGTTTTACTTCAATTTGTCCAGCTACAAATACCAGTTTCAGAAGTCACTCCGTTGAACATACTGGATTCTTTTCCTTTAATGTCATGTTTTTAAACTCTTTTGAATGAAATTCACCACATATTGTCATGTGGAAGCCACTTAGACACATTTCCATTCTACAGTGATATAAATAAAACATGGTCCTTGTTGTTTTTTTTTTAATTTTAACTACTTCCCTGATTACTTTTTGATATCTTTATAAAAAAGTAAGCTGTACCCCACAACTTCAAGGCCACTTCTTTTTTATGGTACTGCAGAATGAAGCTAAAGCCATACACATACAAATGATTTGTATTTTCAATTTCCATATTCAGGAGCTCTATTTGTAAATTTAATTTTTGCCCTACTCTAGGGAATGATTGCCTTGTAAATTACTACACCTAGTTTAATTGGCTTCTGTTTTCTTGTTGCTGGCTTTACAGACATTGCAGAAACACTTCATTTTCTTTTATGTGGTGCCTCCAATGGAAGTTGTCAAGAGCAGATTGATCTTGTTCCACGAAGTCCTCAAGAGCTGTATGAACTGACATCTCTGATTTGGTAAAAATGGGTTGATTTTCCTTGATAGTTTTAACAACTACAGATGGTGAAGAAAGTTACTTACTAAAATAACTGCACATTTTTTACTTTCAGTGAACTTATGCCATGTTTACCAAAAGAAGGCATTTTTGCAGTTGATACCATGTTGAAGAAGGGAAATGCTCAGAACACAGATGGTGCAATATGGCAGTGGCGGGATGACCGAGGCCTCTGGCATCCCTATAACAGGATTGACAGCCGGATCATTGAGGTAGTAGTTTCATTGTACCGTTTAAACATGTCTTTTTGAGGAGGGTGGGTATAGGGATGGAATGGGGAGGTGGTTGTGTGTGCCTAAGTGTGCTCAGTTTTGAATTAACTCAAGATTCTCTCATTTTGTCTCCTGAGAAAGAAGGTCCTCATTCTGTTGAGGTCAGAAAACATGATCCTCTAGTCCTGCTTCTGCTGCTAACTACCTGCTTGGCTTGGAGCAAGTAATCTCAGTTCTTTGTCCCATAGTTCTGTTTCCAAAAGGAAACACTGGAGAGTTAGACTATGTTGCAAAGCAGGTCTACTATTTCAACCCAGAAGAAATCTCCCAGTGTGTGCTTTTTATACTTAATCAGAACAAAAAGTGAAAACAAATAAGTGCCTTTGGGTGACTATGAAAATTGTGATAAGATTAGTATGTAATTCTGTACTGGTGCAACAGATTTTAATGACATAAATGAAAGCAATGTTTAAAATTATGAAACTTTTGGTAACTTGATATAAGAGAGAAGAAAATTAACAATAAAGTGCAGGAATATATTAAAATATTAATGATGACAGTTTATGTGTGATTTCTGTTCATTTGATTTTGTTTGTATTCACCGGAATTATAAAATTTCTCAGATGACAAAAAGACTTGGTGCTAGAAAAGTGTTGAAGTATTTGAAAGACTATCCGTTTCTGCTAGCATTATCAGTAATACACAAAATTTTTCTAAATTTAATATAATTCTTGAATTGCAACATCTTTACACTTCTTGTCGAGCTATATTTTAAAGATTTGTTCCAGTATCTAAAAGTTTTTGCTAAACTCTTCATCATTTTAGTTGCAAAGTCAGGAATTCTTATAAAGGAACTCAGGATTCAGAAACAGCCTGCTCTTTTGAGAGTTGATTATTTATTGGTTTTTTGTGCCACAACTGCTCGGGGTTTTACCTTCTAATCTTAAGTGTTTTTCTTTTTAGCATTCTTCTGATAATAATTAATCTTTGCTATTAGTTTACTCTCAATTTCCTGATAGTTATTCCATTCTGTGTAGGCGTCTCAGCTTAGATTGACTATGTGTAGAGTCTTTGGCTTGTTTTTTAAAGTGATAGGTCATTGCCATGTAGCTTAAGCTGTCTTTGAACCTGGAACCTCCTGACTTAATCCCCTGAGTGCTGGCATTCCAGGTGTGCAACCAGCACGTGCAGTATACTTTGTAATTTCTCTGTGATGTCTGAATTTAAATAGTCTGTTTTGTTAACATTTCCTTTGTGAATATTCATCTAAGATCTTAGTTTTAGTTGTGTTCCTTACAGTATCTCTGTGCAGCCATGGCTGTCCTGGAACTCACTCTGTAGACCAGGCTGTCCTCAAGCTCACGGAGATCTGCCTACCTCTGCCTCCCTGAGGGCTGGAATTACAGGCATGTGCCATTGGGCTTAGCTACCTGGACTTTTGTTTTAGAGTACTCTGATATTAGAGCCCACAGTTTGTCTGAATTTTAAATGATTTGTTAAACAAATGAGTTTTGTCATCAGCTGTATTAAAATTTTAACATTATGTCAGTTTGCCAGCCACATAAAGTAAAAATGTAAAGTAGCATGTGTGGAGGTCCCTGCTATGCTTAAGGTAATGAATTTCTACATGTTTATATTCAAGGTTTCTCTCTCTTTGCTCTCAGGCAGCCCATCAGGTCGGTGAGGATGAGATAAGCTTGTCCACTCTGGGACGAGTTTATACTATTGATTTTAATTCTATGCAGCAAATCAATGAGGACACGGGAACAGCACGTGCCATTCAGAGAAAACCCAACCCCTTAGCCAATACTAACTCTAGTAAGTATCCTTTGACATCGCTGTGACTGACTGACTGACTGACTGACTGACTGACTGACTGACTGACTGACTGACTGACTGACTCACTCACTCACTCACTCACTCACTCACTCACTCACTCACTCATTCATTTGTGAGACAGGGTTTCTCTCTGTAGCCTTGGCTGTTCTGGACTTGCTTTGTAGACCAGGCTGGCCTCGAACTTACAGAGATTCTCCTGCCTCTGCCTCCCCGAGCACTGGGATTACAGGCGTGTCCCACCACGTCCAGCACGGATTTTAGTTTTTAGGCTTGCTGTTATGCACCTTAACTTACTTAGGCCTCTTGCTGAACCTATAACGTTTTCTTCTTGTGGTTTACATAGTGACAGTTTCATTGACTATAATTAAGGAAGGGTAGAATAGTTGAAAAATGGTGATATATTTTACTAAAACCTATACCTCAATTATTAAGAATAGGCTACTATTCATATGTAATATCTTTTCCCACAAAAGTTTTTTCTTTAAATGATGTCTTGGGATGCCTGTTAGAACTAATGCAGGTGTTCATTTGATCCTGCCTCACAACACCTCTCCAGAAAAGATCTAGATAGCACATGTTTGAGCTGTCTTCTGTCAAACAGCCTTTGTACTACTTACACTATTGTAGTCTCAGCATTCGTATTATACAACATTGACAAATGTATGTCACAAAACAAAACAACAGGCATGATATATAATCAATAGTTCACCAAACCCTTGTTCATAGTCCTCATCATTTTTATTCTTCTTACGCATATTCTTTATGAACAAAATAACAAAATGCAGTTGTTTTTGGATACCTTTTATCTAGTACATTTTTTGTATTTTGCTCATTTTTTTTTAACCTTTATTTTTAGTAGGTTAGTATTGAAATTTTCCCAGTGTTTCCTAAATTGCTTTAAGACGAAGAAGTATACACTTAATACAGTGCTTTCATCTGGTTAGAATGGTCAGTAATCTCTTAATGGTATTCCTTGGGATCCTATTAATCTAAATATGTTAATGTTTGTTCTATAATGCAAAAAATAATTTAATTGCATTTCAAATAGTTGCTTGGTTGAAGTTTTTTTTTTTTTTTTTTTCTTTCTTTAAACTGTACTGCTATGGCGATCACTTCAGGACTGTGTATCTTTTTAAATAACAGGTGGATATTCAGAGTTAAAGAAGGATGATGCGCGAGCACAGCTAATGAAAGAAGATCCGGAACTGGCTAAGTCTTTCATTAAGACCTTATTTGGTGTTCTCTATGAAGTGTATAGCTCCTCAGCCGGACCTGCGGTCAGACATAAGTGCCTTAGAGCAATTCTTAGGATAATTTATTTTGCTGATGCTGAACTTCTGAAAGATGTTCTGAAAAATCATGCTGTTTCAAGGTGTGTTCATTAAAATAACAAATATTTTAGAAATTGATATCTGAAGTAATTTTATAATTTCTAAATCTTAGTACAGAAAAAAAATGAAGTTTGGAATGTTTTGAATCATTTTTAACGTCTATTTTAATACAATTTTAATTAAAATCAAACTTAATTAAATACAAATTGATTGATTTGTTGGAATTTTGTTCTTAAATTTTAAGTAGTATGGCCAAAAGTAACCACCAACTTCAATGTTAAACACAAATACTTTCTTTTTTAGTCACATTGCTTCCATGCTGTCAAGTCAAGACCTGAAGATAGTAGTTGGAGCACTTCAGATGGCAGAAATCTTAATGCAAAAGTTACCTGATATTTTTAGTGTTTACTTCAGGAGAGAAGGTAATGCCATTTTTGATAATCATTTGATGATTAGTAGTTAATCTAGATGAAACTTCCAAGTGATGCCTTGAGTGTCTACAAGGAAGGTATTATCTGTACACATGAGAGATTATATATTTAAGGGCTCAAGCATATGTAGAGTGTTCTATATGTAGTATTTGTATTTTGTGGAAGTACAGGGATGTTGAGATTCACTGTTACCAATTGTTTGTTGTTAGTCATTTTCAGGTTTTTTTTTTCTTTTTATATGCCCCCAAATTTGGCAGCAGTCGGAGACTTCAATCCATAATAATTGCTTGAATAAGTTTACAGTATATCATAGCAGTAGATCAGAACAGTTCTAATGTTTGAGGATTTATTTTACCACTTATTGTGTTGAAAAATGTATGTGACTGGGACAGTAAGAGGACGTGAAATCCTCTGGTATTGGATTTACAGATAGTTGTAGGCTTTCATGTGGATACTAGAAACTGTACTCAGGTCCTTTGGAGACATCTCTCCTGCCCTTGATTACTTTTCTTTTTCCTTTTATTGAAAATTGATTTATTTTTCCTCACATAACATATCCTGATTATGGTTTCTGTCCCAGTTCCTACCTGATTACCCTGTCATCTAGCTCTACCCCTTTTCTGTCTCTCATTAGAAAACAAACAGGCTTCTCAGGGATAATAAACAAATAACATATAATGAGATAAAACAAACACATCTGAAGAGGACAAAACAAACAAGGAAAGAGACCAACAAAAGGCACAAGAGCTGGGTGGTGATGGTGCACGCCTTTAATCCCAGCACTTGGGAGGCAGAGGCGGCAGATCTTTGTGAGTTTGAGGCCAGCCCCATCTACAGAGCGAGTTCTAGGACAGCCAGGACTGTTACACAGAGAAACCCTGTTGCAAATAAAAGGGGGAGGGAGGAAGAGGCACAAGAACCAGGTATTCAGCGACTTTTTCTTTCATACTCTTAGGAGTTCCATAAAAACACTAAAATGAAAGCCATAATTATCTGCAAAGGACCTGTAAGATAAAAAGAGAAGAAAAGTATCTAAATAAAGCAATAACAAACAAATAAATAGAGACTGAAGTGGGAGGGAGGAAGAAAATGGAAGATACCTGACATTACATTGAGTCAGAGAACCTCCAAAAATGCTGCTGTGTTGTTACTCTATTGGCATATACTTCTGGGCATTCAGCCTGCCCTTAGGAGTAGTTGTTTTCTCAGGGAGACTCCCTTGGAGAATAATAAATTTTCACTTGCAAGTGCTTATCAATTGGATATAGCTTTTGGGTTAGGGA
Organism: Pachyuromys duprasi; assembly: GCA_028658305.1. Lineage (NCBI taxonomy): Eukaryota > Metazoa > Chordata > Mammalia > Rodentia > Muridae > Pachyuromys > Pachyuromys duprasi. Next base: position 62,222,276 of record CM053751.1, on the reverse strand, counting down.
CAGGGCCATGTGAATACTTTTTTCAGCTCTAGGACTCCTTCTGGCCCAGACCCATGCAGGCCTATACCTGCAGTCTCTTGAGTTCCAGTCTTTTTTATTTAGTAGGCCTTGTTTCCCTAGTGTCCTGCATCCTTTCTGGCTCTTAAATTATTTCCTCCCCCCTCTTCCACTTGGTTCCAAGGGATTTGATGGAAACCCTCCCATTCAGGCTGAGTGTTCCAAGGCCTCTCAGTCTCTCAATAAGGTCTGGCTGTGGGTTTCTGTATTTATTCCCATCTTCTGCAGGAGGAAGTCGTTCTTTTTTCTTTCTTTTCTAGTTCTTTCTTCCTTTCCTTTTTCCTCTTTTTTCCTTTCCCTTCCCCTTCCCCTTTTTTCCCTTTTCCTTCTTTCCCTTTCCCTTTTCTCTCCTTTCTCCTTTTCTCTCCTTTCTCCTTTCCTTTCCTTCTTTTCTTTTCTTCTTCTTTTTTTTTTTTTAAGACAGGACTTCTCTGTGTAGCCTTGGCTATCCTAGAGCTTAGAGACCTGCCTCTTGAGTGCTGGGATTGAAGGTGTGCACCATCACACCTGGCTGGGAGGAAGCCTTCAGTGATAGACATAATAGGAACAAAGTAGTAGGAACAAAGTAGAAGTTTTCACCATTTAAATTAATTGTAATTTATTTATAGTTTTTTTATAATTATTATTGGCTCTATCTCTTGACTACCAGCCTAAGAATTTCATAGTAAGACACTCTCTCTAAGTAACTAAATATTAGCTTTGTTAAAATAACAATGTACTTAAAAAAAAGATAAAGCAATATTTTTCTATTGCCTAAAGGTGACAATTACAAGTCAGGTACACACACACACTCTCTTACTTTCTGGATTCATGAAATGTTTGTCTTTAGTGTCATTCTCTTTTGCCTTTTTGTAAGCTTATATATATATATATATTTTTAATTTATTCACTTTACATCCCAATTGTAGACCCCCTCCCTCCTCTTCTCCAGGTCCCACTGTACCTTCCTTTTCCTCGTACCCCTCAGAAAAGGGGAACATCCTCCCACCCCTACTATCCCACCCACTCATGCCAGCACATCACGCCCTATCAGGATTGAGTGTATTCTCTACCACAGTGATCTGGCTGGGCAGCCCCATCAGGGGGAAGTGATTGAAAGCCATGTAGAGTTCTTGTCAGAGACAGTGCTCCATTCCCTTTGTTAGGGGACCCACATGAAGACTAAGCTGTCTATCATGGACATGTGTGTTGGGGCATAGCTCCAGTCCATATATGCTTCTTGGTTGGTGTTTTATTCTCCGCAAAGCCACCCTGAGCCCAGGTTAGTTGGCTGTTTTGGTCTTCTTGTGGAGATCCTTTTCTTTCATGGTCCTTCTATTTTTCCTTTCACTCTCCCACAAGGCTCTGTGTGCTCCACCCAGTGTTTGATTATGAGTCTCAGTATCTGTTTTGATTGGATGCTGGGTGGAACCTCTTAAAATACAGTTATGTTAGTGCTAGAAAAAAGGGAATAGAGAGCAGGCTAGGGAGTGCTGAGGGAAATGAGGGTGAGGATCTGATGTGGGGGAGAGCAGGGGAGGGACAGGAGGAGGACAGAGGGCATGTAGAGAGAAGACAAACTCTGGCCTGGAGCATCTCTGAGACTGGTTGGTGACCTATGACAGGGCAGGCTTTATGGGGGATTTGGAGGTGACTCCAGCTGAGACCCCTAAAAGCAAGGGACATGGAGGCTGGATGCCACCCTGTAACCAGACAGGACTCCCAAGCAAAGGGAATGGAACACCAACCCACCTACAGAAATTCCAACCCAAAATTAAACCTGCCTATGAGATGTGCAGTGATAAAAACAGAGCAGAGGTTAAGGGAATGTGCAACCAATGCCTGGCCACACCATGGTAGAGAGCCAAGCCCTCACACTATTAACTGCACTTTACCTTGCCAGTTTTTGTTTTCTTTTTTAAGTTTATCATTTATTTTTTTGTTTTGCTTTTGTTTCTTCTAACTTTTTGGTTTAGAAGTAAATGAGATTCACTTGCCCACTTTCATCTCTATCCCATGCCAAGTAATTTTTGTTAAGCTTAGAAATTTGCTGTACCATCACACTCTATTTTCTACCCTTATGTATCTATAGCATATACTTAATGTTGTTGATTATGGTGTGGGCTTTGTCTTCTCATGCCACGGTCATTCATGCTCCTTATAAAAAGACTAATGTTAATGTTTTCCTGTGAACATCTTTATTTGACCTTGGTTCTCCTATAGTGTGTTCTAGCTTTCTGTATTTCTCTTTTGTGAGCTCATTATTACTTACTGGAATCCTTAGGAAAATGTGTCGTTCTAGTCATTTAGTCTGCTGAGTGCATTTGTTTTGCCTGTTGCCAGAACATAGCATAGCCTTTTATAAAACTATTTTTGAAGCAAGTGCCTCAAGCTTAAATCAGCCTCCCCCTTCCCCACACCTCTTTTAAAGACTTTAATGGAAGCCAGGTATGGTGGTACGTTCCTTTATTTCCAGCACTTGGGAAGCAGAGATAGGCACATCTTTGAGTTTAAGGCCAGCCTGGTGTACATAGAAAATTCCAGGAAGCTGAAAAGACCCAGTTACAACAATCAAACAAAAATCCCCAGACAAAGCAAAATAAAAATAATGTAGTGGAAGATTAAGACTCTACTCTTAAAATGTTTCTATGTTCATATATAATTTCATCCATAGATTTTTATGTATATTTAACACAAGCTTTTTGGGATATCTATGACTGTGTTTGTGTGTGTGTGTATATATATATATCTCCCTATCACTGTAGAAACCTTTTCCTTTTTCACAAATTATATTTTAGTTTTCCTTACTCTGATGTGGCAGTCACCACCTTTCAATAGCTCTTTATGGATAGCAGAGTTGTTCATTCAGCTCTTCTCATAGTCATTGAAGCTGATTGACTTTTCCCTTCCTTGTTGTCTTACTTTGATGTGTGCTTACATGTATTTCTCAAATTTACTGTTGCTTATAAAATGGATGTTTTCTACTTTGAGTAGAACTGTTCTATGTGATTTTGGTTTGAAGATGAGAAGACATTCAGTAAAAATATCTTGGAGTTTTATTTTTTCTGATCTGAGTCAAGATGAAACCTAGGTCCTTCCGCCCCTTACCTTCCTCCCTCCTTCCTTTATTTTTAGTTTACCAGGATTAACATTGGGAAATTTTGTATTGATGGGGGCTGTTCTGGTCTCCTGATTAAAATGACCTCTTTTTGTCTCTGTTGCTATGAAGGTGTGATGCATCAAGTAAAACATTTAGCAGAATCAGAGACTTTGTTGACAAGCCCCCCAAAGGCATGTACAAATGGGTCAGGATCCCTGGGGTCTACAGCACCAGCCAGCAGTGGGACAGCCACAGCTGCAACCAATGCCTCTGCTGACCTGGGGTCACCCAGCTTGCAGCATAGCAGAGATGATTCTCTGGACCTGAGCCCTCAAGGGTGAGTTTTTTTGTGAATCTTAATGTACTTTCCCTTTCCAGTGAGAGTAGGACATCCAAGGATACACAGAGAAACCCTGTTTTGAAAAAACAAAACACAACAAAAACAACAGCAAACAAACCTGAGAGTGGGGAGAGAGAGAGGGGGGGGGAGGGGAGGGAGGGAGGGAGGGAGGGAGAGAGGGAGGGAGGGTGTGTGTGTGGTGATGGGGACAGAATCTACAGCTTCAGCAAATACTGACAATCACCTCTACCTCTGAATTATTTTCTCAGCTCATCTGCTCTCTGAAATGGAAAGAAAATAATTTTAGGAAAGGTATCTTACTGGGCCTGGCTTTGTAGGTACATTAGGTGCATGGATATCATTCACATTGGTATCAAGGGGAAGTGAGGTGCAAACACTTAGGCTTGTTTACATGTGTCACAGGTACGGTGTCTTAGCATTTGCTTCTGATTCCATAGTTTTGCAATTACTTTGTACTGTTGCATATGTGACTCTGTGATATCAAGGAATTGATGCAATGAAAAATAAGAATTAGAAAATATAGGCAAGGCAGCAAACATGACTTCCCATTTAGCTTTAATTACCAAACACTTGGCTGTTTCTTAAAGGTAAGTGGTAGTTTTTAAAGTCATTTGTGCCTCTTCTGCTTTACTATTTACTATGTTGAGAAACTCTGAAATTTTTTTTTTTTTTTTTTAGTTGTTGTGTTAGAAGATCACACATTTAAGTAGTTTTATGTTAGAAACTGGAATGTTGCCGTCTGAGTCATACATAATAAGCCACATTCATTTCTGCAATTTAGTTGGTACCCAGGGAAATAGTCCATGTTTTTCCTTTTGTTGTAAAGTACATCATAATTCTTTTTTACTTTCAGTTTTTATTATATGTACATGGGAGTTTTTTGCCAGCATGTATGGTTCTGCATCACGTTTATGTTCATTTGGCCCTTGAAGGCCAAAAGAGGGCATCCTACTCCCTGGAACTGGAGTTACAGATTATTGTCAACCTCCACGTAGGTGGGGGGAATCGAACTCACGTTACTGCTAGGAATCATAGCTAGTGCTCTTAACTGTTTGAGTTTACTTTCCAGCTTCTGTAAAATACGTACTGGTAAAACATTCTCACTGGGATTCTAAAATTAAATCTTGTATACCTCAAAGAACCATTATCTTGTACAGCTGGCTAAATTTAACTGGGGTCAGGTGCTTGAGGAAGAGTTGCTTTTGCTGCCAGTCTACTTTTGTGTAAGTCAAAAGGCTGGCTTGGACTGATTGCTAGTTCAGGAAAAGTGAGTCAGTTTGTCTTTCATTATGTTTCTTTCTAAAGATCGTGTTTTGAACCTGTTTAGTTTCTCTTTCTTTTCTTTTTTTTTTCTTTCTCCTCCTTTCCTCTCTTTCTTTCGATTTTATTTATTCTATGTATGAGTGCTCTATCTGAATGTTTGCCTGCATTCTAGAAGAGGGCATCGGATTTCTGTATAGATGGTTGTGAGCCATCATGTGGTTGCTGGGAATTAAACTCAGGACATCTGGAAGAGCAGAAGTTTTATTTGCTGAGCTGTCTCTCCAGCCCCAAACCTGTTGGGTTTCTACTTTCTCACCTATGATGCTCTTATACCTGTCTCCCTCTTACCTTTCTACTTTATTGTTCTTCCATCTCAGCTCTACTGTATTCTCTGGTCATTACAATAACCCTCAGATATTAAAGGGTTTTGCTATGAGATGCCTTTAAGTACTTTATGAGTTTCAGGGTACTGTGAGACTGCTCAGACAAATAGGGGCTTGAGACAGGGTTTCTTTTTGTAGCCTTCTCTGTCCTGGAACTAAAATGTAATATTTTTAAGCCAGTTTCAATAAGGGAGTAGTTATTGATTATACAGTCTAATAGTTGATAACTTAATAAGTTGTCCATATTTTAGGGTTTTATATTAATATGTAGTGCTGGCTCGCCTGGAGCTCACTGTGTAGATCAGGCCTTAACAGCAGTCCTCCTCCTCATCCTTCTCCCCCAAGTGTTGGGATTACCAAATGAAGCATTCTTGTTGTTTCAAAGGCTGTTTTGTTATGTGTGCGTGCCTTAGTTTGTGTATGCCCACCATAAATATGCAGGTGCCTTCAGAGGCTAGAAGAGAGCATTAGATGCCCTGGAATTAAGGTTGTGAGCTTTTCTGTGGGTGCTGGGAACAGACCCCAATTCCTGGAAAAGAAATAGATGCTTTTAACTGTTGAACTATCTCTTCAGCATTCCAGTTGAACATTCTTTATTTTTCATTTATAGGTTATTATAGAGTATATTTTTCCTGAAAGTCTATTTGTTTTGGTTGATATTTGAATACAGTAAGCATACTTATTTCATAGAATTACCAGACTCTGAGAGTCTTCCTAATAAAAACATTTTTACTTGAAATTAATTCAATTTTATTTCAGCCACAGGTTAACTGAATTAGAACAATTTACTTAATTTTTAAAAAATAATCTCATTTATTTGTGCATTTGTGTTTCCTGGTACCATTGTGGAAGTCAGTATAATTTGTACTAATTGGTTCATTCCTTTTATCATATGGGTCTTTGAGATCAAATTCAGGTTGTCTGGCTTGATGGCAGGTGCCTTTATCCATTGAACCATCTTGCTATCTCCTAGACTGTTCTTTCATCTGCTTAATCTTTTGGTTTTTGTTGTTGTTGTTGTTGTTGTTAATAAATGATTTCAGAAATATTTCAAAATATTGTTAAGAGCGGCAGCTTGCAAGGTATAGTGCATTGTAGTGTTGTTTAGAATAAAGGCTATTGGCAGATGAAGTGAAGCCCTGCCTCTACTCAGAGCCAAGGATGATGAGGCAGGAGAATCATAGATTGGAGGTTCAGCCTGAGGTAGGGTAGAGACCCTGTTTTAACAACCAAACAAAGCTGGACAGTAATGCCTCACACTTGTAATTCTAACACTTGGGAGGCAGAGGCAGACAGGCCTGAGTTCAAGGACAGCCTGGTCTACACAGTAAGATCCAGGACAGCTAAGGCTATACAGAAATCCTGTCTTAAAAAACAAAAACAAAAAAACAAAATAAAAGCCCCCACCAAGAAAAACCCAATCAGATAAAACATACAATAAAACAGACAGTTCAATGAATGGTTCCAAATAGGTTATTCACACTATCACTTACTAGATTTGTATAAGTTAAAAACACTCATGGAAGTCATTATGAATATGTTTATGATGTCATTGCCTTCATCATGTCTTTTGGGTATGATGTCTTTTGTGTAAGTAGCTAGAATAGTTTATAGTATAAAGATTAAGTCCCATGTATATTCTGTTGCCCAGTTAGGTTAGGGAAGAAATACAATACATTTTACTTGATTTTATTTTTTTATAGGTTGGTCTTTGTGTTCTTGTTTAATACATTGACTTTTATAAAATTGGACATGTAGAAAATTAATCAAGCCTTTAGTTTGTATTTTTGCAGTTAGTAATTCTCCATACTTTCTCTAGACTGTCTGCAGTCTCTATATTAAATCAGTCAGTGAAAATTGTTGGGACATTTTTATCCAATTACTGTCTCTCCTGTCTTAGCTGGGTTCTACAGTAGTAATTGCTAACCTTATCTATTGTTTTTCTATGCAACAGTCGATTAAGTGATGTTCTCAAGAGAAAACGGCTGCCGAAACGAGGGCCAAGAAGGCCAAAGTATTCACCTCCAAGAGATGATGACAAAGTAGACAATCAAGGTGAGTCCTTTGATGAAAAATAATGGGGGGATGGAGGAGGTATTACATTAAAGTTTTCTCATGATTTGGTGTTCTTAATTATTTCAGTTCTTTGATTAAGATTGAAACTTTTGTTGATTTTTCTTTAGTTTTGTTGAAATGATTTGAATGTAATTCTTTTGTCTTTATAGCAAAAAGCCCCACTACAACTCAGTCACCTAAATCTTCATTCCTGGCAAGCTTGAATCCAAAAACATGGGGAAGGTTAAGCGCACAGTCCAACAGCAACAACATTGAGCCAGCACGAACTGCAGGAGTTAGTGGTCTTGCTAGGGCAGCCTCAAAAGACACCATATCCAATAATAGGTAAAGTGTGTGCTGGGCTTCAAGGTGGGAGATCTCATCTGAAAGGTCTCAACATGATTAAATTGGCATGGTAATCAAATGCTAGTTGTATATGGCCTTGGTTCACTTTGCTAAATTTCAGGTCTTGCCTGTGGGCTCAAACCCTGTCTCTTATATACAGAAACCGTAGCAATAATAGAATCATTTGACAACTCCGCTTATTTTGGTCTGTGTGAAACCTTTTCCTGAATTGTGTTTGCATTTTTTGTTTTTACATTTTAATGAAATTCTTCTGCCTAGTTAGTGGAATTTAAAGATTTGTAGCTGAGAAATCCAAAAGTACTTAGTTCTCTGTCAGATACTAATTTCTTATCAGTGTATGGGTCATATGGAGATGCTTTTCTTATGAAGGCATTAGATATAAAGTAACTGTGTAGACTACTTCCTCTATAAATAGGACATTTTGCCAGTGGCATTTTGTTTTAAAGATAACTTAATTTGGTTAAGTTGGCCACTGAATCTCTGAATTAGTTAACAATAATTAAGCAAATGTACTTTTACAGTTTATAATTTAAACAGTTTGGTCACATGCTTCTGGTATATCTCAGTTTTATATCATCTCTTTAGGGGAACAGTGATGGATGGTGTTAGATAGATCTGTCCTTTAGTCAATTCTTACGTAAATTTCTATATGGGTATCAACACTTAGGAAAGTAGAACATATTGTTATTGTTCATGTGATGACCTGAAATTATTCCAGGTACCTAAGCAATTGTATAGATCTATCTTAGCTTGTTTTCAAAATGAACCCGAAAGCTTGTTTTCAAAATGAACCCGAATTTTCTTTATATGAATGGTAGTAATAATCATAGGCCAGTAAGTGTTTTAAGTGTAGCTATTTTGATAAAGTTGAAATATTATTTCTTTTGTAAATTTATATGTGTATCTAAGTACTCGTGGAGGCCAGAAAACAACTTGAAGAAGTTGGTTTTCTGGGGATTTAACTCAAACACATGCTGAAATTTCTGAAAATCTTTTTCAGTGTAGATTTTTTTTTTTTTTTACCTACACAGAGGCATTATATCTCTTCTTTCATTTTTATAGAGAAAAAATTAAAGGTTGGATTAAGGAGCAGGCACATAAATTTGTTGAGCGTTACTTTAGTTCTGAGAATTTGGATGGAAGTAACCCTGCCTTGAATGTCCTTCAGAGACTTTGTGCTGCAACTGAACAGCTCAACCTCCAGGTACTGTGTCCAGTGTGTCTTGTTTGCTTGGAGATCAGTTGGGTGGTGTTTGTAGAAACATTGCTTTCTACAATTAATTTTTTTTCCTCCTCGTCCTTTGACTGCCATGGTTCACCATCTGCTGCACATACTGGAAATCTTGTTGGTGCTTTCTGTTCTTTGTGTTCCCTACTTTTTGACAACACAGTTTCAGAAATTGCCCCTTCAAAATTTCTTTCTTAAATCCTCATAACTGCCTCTATCTTCAGACTCGGTATTTACTTAGAAAGGCTTGAGGCTTTATTGTAGCCCTCACCATTTCATCTGATTCGTCTAATCTGTATGATAAATATTTTAAGTTTATTAACTTCATCATAGCACATCATGTTTCAGCATTTTAATCTGTCTTCCTAAAAGAGCCTTAATCTAATAAGTGTCAGTTGTACAGTCATAGCCTGCCTTCGACATGTTCTTACATATATATTTTGTACTTTGATTGCTTCTCTTGTTCCCCCTGCCTTCTGATTCTCAAGTAGCCGTTGTTCTACTACTTTATTTTTGTTTTTAAATATTTCTTCAGAATAGAGGTTGCATGTCATATTTTGTTTAACATAGTGATCCATCCACTTAATGACACAATTTCTTCTTTGTTAGTCCCTTCATTTTGAATTTTTATCATATTTTCCTACCACTGAGTAAGAAACTACACTGGTTAAGTGGAAAACTTTGTGTTATGAACACCTGTTTTTATCTTGATGTTTCCTGAGTCTTGTAGGGCATAGATATTCTGCTTTGGTCTGAATGGTAAAAAAAAAAAAAAGAAACTTTTCTTACTTAGCATTTGCCAGTTATGACTGCAGATAATTGCCTATTACAAACAGAACTTCTCTGACCAAGACTGGGAACAAAACATATAGGTATAAACAATTATTCATTTAACAAAACAGTGGTAGTAGGTTCCTTCCTAGGGCCTTTGACCTCCATCAACTTTTAACCAGGTTTTTAGTACCAAGAGTGAATTCCCTCTTGTGGATTGGGCTTCAGATCTAGCAGAGAACTAGCCCAGTAAGTGTCGAGCCAGTATTGTACCAGTAGCAGGTTAGTATTGTAGCTCATAGGGTTCATAGCTGTGCAATGGTTGGTCTGTCTCTCTCTCTCTTTCTTTCAAAGGTATTGAGAATATGGTCTTATTTCTTTTTGGGAAATGTGACTCATACTGTTTAAGTCAGGACAGAATCTTTCTCTTTACTCTTCCAGGTGGATGGCGGAGCTGAGTGCCTTGTAGAAATCCGTAGCATAGTCTCAGAGTCAGATGTTTCGTCATTTGAGATCCAACATAGTGGATTTGTGAAACAGCTGTTGCTGTATTTGACATCTAAAAGTGAAAAGGATGCTGTCAGCAGAGAGATCCGATTAAAGCGATTCCTTCATGTCTTTTTTTCTTCTCCAGTAAGTGAATAATGGTCACGTGTACTAGTAGAGCTGGCGCTACCAAGCGTGAGCATTTATGTCCCATAAAAGTGTGCTGTGTGTTGCCTATTTATCTCAGTTCCTTTCAACATTCACTTACTGAGCAAGTCTCACTGTGTAGATGAACTGGGCTGCAACCCTCTGAGACTCATATAGGTGTTGGGATTAAAGGTATGAGTCACCATGCCTGGCTTAAAAAAATTTTTTTTTATGTGTCATAAAATAGTGAATGAAGCCAGACATAAAGTCCATGATTGTGTGCCCAGCACTTGGAGGGCAAGGCAGGAAGGTCAGATATGCAGTGAGTTCTAGACCACACTGCCTACAAAAAAAAAGAAAAAAAAAAAAAACCCAAAACAGAAATACCCTTCTCCCAACCCTAGTGACCTGAAGGCCCACACCAACTTTGTCAGGGTATTTTTTTCCCCTTGCTAAGATAAGCCATTTATAGTCGTCTCACCTTATCAGTATTTATTAATATTTGTTGAGGTTATGATAGACAGATATAATTCTGCTCTGCTTAATAACCATCTCTATAATGTAGATTACAAGGCAGGGTCTATAGGCTAACTCCCCCTTTTCCATTTGCCCCTAGTGTGTTAAGAACAAGAGTTAACTACTGAGTACTATAGATTAGACCCTCTGTTACAGGTGTTTTAGAGGAGGCATAAATCAGGAAGATTGTGTGTGTGTGTGTGTCTGTTATTGGCGTAATGAGCTTAATTACTGCTTATTAGCAAAACTGTTTAACCATGCCTCTTCATGGGCATTTTGAACACTGTTTATATTAGTTTAACTTATGTGCATTCCTAAAGGTAGAAATGGTGTTTATTGAACACTGGGTTGGATATGTGGAGGTTTTTGGTTGGTTGTTTTGTTTTTTAATTCTTTATTTTCAAATGCATGTGGGTGCAAATGTGGAATATACACAGTGTTTCATATCTTGCTTAAGACTATGCATATGCCCACTGTTTGTTACCTGATACTTAAGATTAGATGTCTACAATCTGTTACCTGATACTTTTCCATGTATTAATATCATCAGTCAGGCAGTTCAGTACACTTTGTCATACACAAAGAATTTTCTTTTGCAATGAAACATGAATAGTCTTAGTAAAAGACGAGGGGCGGGGGGACCATAAATAGCCTCATGCCTGTATGGATTAGCTTTTACCTAGTGGCAACTACTATTCCGCAGAGCCATTTGGAGTCATGAATTTTTAAAAAGAATTGTGGGATGTACAAAATATATTTTCTTGAAATAAATTTCTTGGGGCCAGGGTTTGGAAAGAAAGCTCAGTGGTTAAGGGCATTGGCTCCTTTTTCACAGGACCCAGGTTCATTTTCTAGCACCCACATGTAGCTTGAAATGGTTGTAGCTCCAGTTCCAGGGGAATCCAACATCTTCATACAGACATAATACGCAGGAAAAACACCAAGCAATGCACAGAAAATAAGAGAATAAGATAATAAATAGATGACTTAGAAATACTGCCCTAATGAAGTCTGTCAGAAAACATAAGAAAATTAATAGATAAATCTCTATTTTTAACTGCTTATTAATGTATTTTTGATATGGAGTATTGACTTTTCAAAAGGCCATGTTTAATTTTTTTTTTTTTTTTAAATAGCTTCCCGGAGAAGAGCCCGTTGGAAGAGTAGAACCAGTGGGCCATGCGCCTTTGTTAGCACTAGTTCACAAGATGAACAACTGCCTTAGCCAAATGGAACAATTCCCAGTTAAAGTGCATGATTTCCCTAGTGGAAATGGGGCTGGAGGCAGGTAAGGACCATTGCCTGGCTATGTTCCCTTGCCACCAGAATTGTTTGAAGGAAACACGGTGAAAGGTCTAGTAAGGCCTTGGTCTTATTGAGGAACATTGTTCTGTAATGACTGAAGCAATTTGTTTCAGTGAATCAAATACATTTTATCTTCAAGATCATGCCATTTGCCTGTCTGCCTACCTACCTACCTATCTATCTAATCTTCTATTTTTGAGTTTTTGAAACAGGGTTTCTCTGTAGCTCTGTCTATCCTGGAACTCTGTAGGCCAGGCTGTCCTGGAACTCAAGAGATCAGCCTGCCTCTGCCTCTCAAGTGCTGGAATTAAAGGCGTGTTACACCATGCTCAGCTTATAACATGCATTTTAACAACTAATATTTTTAAAGTAGATAAATCAGTGATTGAGTTGACAACATTCAAAACACATTTTTAGTTTTTCTAAATTATAAAGTTTTAATATGTAATGCTGTAATTTTATATATATGGGAAATAAAACATTCTGTGACTCTCAGTGTGATAAGTGGTTGTAACTATTTCGATGGGCTTTAGCATGTAAGTATTCATGCTTAAATTTGTCTTTTAATAAAAAATTTTTGCTATTGGGTTTAAGGTCTTGTAAGGTGCTATAGACATGAAATTAATGTGTTAGGGAATTCTGTTGAAACATTTTTTATTGGAAATCTAATACAATAAGTTACTTTAACTTTAAAACCCACATTCTCATGTTTTAAAATCATTTTTAAAAATTTGAATCAAAACTGTCTATATTCATGTTGATAAAGCTATCCATCATACTGTACCTGAAGCTATTTTCTATTTAGAATTTTTATGTAATGTGCTATGTTATACTATCTTGAAGTAGTTTTATTAGACATCACAAAACATGATGGCTTATCTGGAATCCCATTCAAAAACCAAGGTGTGAGAATCTTATATGCTTTTACTTTAGATTTCACTTCCAAATAAAATCAACGTAATAATACAAAAATAAAAACTTTCAGTTTACTTTGCTATGTCCTTTTAAATGAATAGTACAAGGAGGAGGCAAAATATCATCATGGAATTCAGAACTTGCCTGGGCTATTTGAGACTCAAAATCAAATGAAAACAAAAAAGCCTTGAGGCTTTCCACTTTTGTCCAAGTTTATATGGATTATACTTGTTTATTAATATTTCCGTGCTTCATGGAGTTGTATATATAATCACATTTTAAGTTTGACTATATCTGGCCTGTCTATCCATCCATCCATCTATTTTGGAGACAGGGTTTCTTTGTGTAGCCTTGGCTATCCTGGACTTACTTTGTAGATTTGTAGACCATGCTGGCCTTGAACTCACAGAGATCCACCTGCCTCTGCCTCGCAGAGTGCTGGGATTACAGGTGTATACAGGTCATAACAGGAAGAAACATCAACTGACATAGCCATTCATTTAAAAGTATGTAGCAAAGTAAATCTGAATGTTAGTTTTTATTTTTATATTACTATTTTGTGTTTTTATTTTTATAAGCAAAAATTTTAAAAAAGAATTTCCCCTCTTGATCTCTGAATAGGACAAATATTGCAGAAGTGAGTGTGCTCAACTAGTTGAAGAGTTCTTATTTCTAGAGGAATAACCCAGTAGGCATAGCATTTCATTGAAGTCAGTGTTCATGACCATTGATCATATGGATTCACAGTGGCTAGAGCATATTTTTTCATGCTTTCATATGCACGAAAACCTATCCATTTAGTAGTTATTTATAATAATTTGTATTGAATAATTTGATTTGTTGTAGAATCTTTTTACGTATACTATAAGACAATATAGTTTTTAAATTTTCTTTAGTTAAATATGTTGACTGTGAAAATAATAGAATAACCGTTTTTCACAAATTATCTTGAGCTTTTCTCTCAACAGAGGATCACAAGCTTTAAAATTTTTCAACACACATCAGTTAAAATGTCAGTTACAAAGACACCCAGACTGTGCAAATGTGAAGCAGTGGAAAGGCGGGCCTGTCAAGATTGATCCCCTGGCTTTGGTGCAAGCTATTGAGAGATACCTTGTGGTTAGAGGTATTTTCCATATGTGTACTCTATTTCTAAAGGCTATTTACTGTTTCCCTGTCTATTATTGTTCCTTGATAAACCTTAGGTAGTAGGAGCCTCTTTTCCTTCCAGAAATAGACATATGTTGAACTTGCTTATTAGGCAGAACGTTTTGTGCTTCAGATTTTTGTATTTTTCTTTTTTATAGGTCAGAATATAATCAGACACCTACAATTCCTAGATAACAAATCTTTTTTGATACCTAGGGTATGGAAGAGTAAGAGAAGATGATGAAGACAGTGATGATGATGGATCAGATGAAGAAATAGATGAATCTCTGGTAAGGTACTTTTCATACCATGTTGTAGTATACATTCCTTATGCTTTATCTGTGATTTAGCTTTTCCAGGATTAAAATGGTCCCTTATCAGCCATTGTTGGAAAATCACAGAAATGAATAATTAATTAATATGTTCTAATAATAGCTTATTATAGTATATCTCTATAATTTTGTTATTTCTTACTACATTCTGCTTATAAATTGAAATTTTTCATAATTGTGTATGTAGAGGGAGAAATAGACTAATATATCTTGAATTATCCCTAAAGTAAATATCCATAATATGAAACCTCCAAAAGGATGCTATATACAGAAAATCCACATTTTCTGGTATATCGTCAGTTGTGGAAAAAATTGGAGTTTCAATAACCATACCAATGTTCAGTTGTCTCCAAAGCTGTGTGTGCAGAATATGAATAGTCTAGACTTGAGTTTCATCTCTGTGTATATGTATATATCCCCATACTCCAGACAAAACAAGTCCAATCTCTGTCTTAAATCTCTGTCCATTTCTATCTTAAAAGCATTTCAGGTCAGTGATGCTCAGAATATATAGGGCTTGCGAGTGTCTATAGTTTAAATATCCACCATAGGTCTTGGCTTGTTGCCCTAGCAGATAAATTTCAACTAAAGTACAGATGTCAGTACTTGGGCTTATTTGGACTTTGCTTTGCTTTATTCAGGCTGCTCAATTTTTAAATTCAGGAAATGTAAGGCACAGGCTACAGTTTTATATTGGAGAACATTTACTACCATATAACATGACCGTGTATCAGGCAGTGCGGCAGTTCAGTGTACAGGCTGAAGATGAAAGAGAATCCACTGATGATGAGAGCAATCCTCTGGGAAGAGCTGGTATTTGGACAAAGACTCATACAATATGGCAAGTGTGGACTGGTTTTTCTTGGTAGTATGTGATTTTTGTTTTAGAATCCACATTAAATTCATGGCCTAATTCTATGAGGAAAGAACCTAAATCCTACATTTCAACTATGAAAAAGCCTTTCAAATGTTTAATATACACTGTGAATATGAATACTGCTTCCGCCTCTGTCTACTAGAAAGCATGTTTAAGCAGCAATCTACCTTTTTCAATTCATTTTTAAGCCTTTTGATGAAGTCAAGCTCGGTAGCTCTGAGTCCTGTGCAGCTTCTTAGACTACCTTTAGCGTCTGCCACTAGAGAAGAGAACCTTTTCCCAAATTAGCACTTTACTTGCTAATTTACATATTCTTTTAGGAAGTAAAGCCTTGGTGATTCTCTGAATCCAAATAGGGAGAAAGATGGTGGATTTCAGAGACTCATAGGAATTCTGTATGGTTTCTCTGACTTAGACATTATTAGCTTTGTTAAATACTTCACACATTTAAAATATGCATTTGATTTTTCATACTGTCTTCTTCCCTTAGGTACAAACCTGTCAGAGAGGATGAAGAAAGTAGTAAAGATTGTGTTGGTGGCAAAAGGGGGAGAGCCCAAACAGCCCCAACAAAAACTTCCCCCAGAAATGCAAAGAAACATGATGAGTTATGGCATGGTAAGGTGACACACTGAGGGAAGCTGACCATGTTCAGGCCCTTCCCTTTCTTCCTGCTTTTTCAAACTGATTTAGAGCTCCGAAAAGCTTTGGGTATAATTAAGAATTAAGTTACTATAGTGCAATTCCTTTTAGTGAAATCTTCGACTTTAATATCTAGAGTTAAGAATTTATAAACTTAAAACTGAAAAATAAGTTAGGAAATTCTTCTAATTCTTTAAGAATTCATGCCTTCATGAAGGGTTAAATGTGTTCACTCACTGAAGAAGCGAGTGCTGGAGGCTGTGTCTGGGTCACCAACAATTGGCCCTCAACTTCACGGGACAGCCGCAGGGTGACTTTGATACACAGGAAGGGAATGCAAAGCAGTCAGTTATTTTTCTCCTGTCTAGCTATGCGTCTTCAGGAGACATGAACATTTTATGTGCCTGGGTATTAATATGTACAAGGGTAAAAGGGAAGAAAATGAGTATGTTTAATACAATTGAGATACTAAGAAGTGTGATAGCTTTACATGATGAAGAAGACTCTAGATTTTTAGCTATTGTTATTTTGTTTAAAACTGAAACTTTCTTACCATCTAGATGGAGTGTGCCCATCTGTATCAAATCCTCTAGAAGTTTACCTCATTCCTACACCACCTGAAAACATCACCTTTGAAGACCCATCCTTAGATGTAATCCTGCTTTTAAGAGTTTTACATGCCATCAGTCGATACTGGTATTACTTGTATGATGTGAGTAATGTCTCCTTATGAAATCCTGTGTCATCTTAGTTTTCTGTTTAGTAAATGAATGCTCTATTACACTAGAAATAGAAACAGTGAGTCACTAAATATATACAGTGAATTCATCTCTGGAACTTAATATTCTTGTATTAAGTTTTTAAGAAATAACCAAACTTTTGTCCTAGTTAGTGTTTCTATTGCTGTGATTAAATACTATGACCAAAAGCAAGTTTGGAAGAAAATGGCTTATTTGGCTTACACTTCCACATCACTTCTATCATCTACAGATGTACAGGTAGGAACTCAGGCAAGGTAGGGACCTGGAGGAGGCAGCAGCTGTTGCAAAGGCCATGGAGGGGTTCTGCTTACGGCTAGTTCCCAAAGGCTTGCTCATCCTGCTTTCTTACAGAATCCAGGAGCACCAGCCCAGGGTTGGCCAAACTCACAATGGACTTGAGTCCCCCACATCCATCACTAATTGAAAAATGTCCTGCGGGTTTTCCTGGAGTCCAAGCCTTATGGAAGCATTTTTCTCTCAACTGAGTATAGTTTATGTCAAGTAGACATAAAATTAGCATAACTGATCCCATGTCAGCTTGATACACAGCATATCACTATTAAAGCACAACTGTATGTTAATACCACAATATACAACATAAAGAACTTTTAAAAGTCCCAGTCTTTATAAATTCATTAAATATTCAGTCTTTTAAAAATGCTGGCTCAGGAGACAGAGTCAGGTGGATCTCTGAGTTCAAGGCCAGCCTGGCTACAGAGTAAGTTCCAGAAGATCCAGGGCTACACAGAAAAACCCTGTCTTGAACTAACACACACACACACACACACAGACACACACACACACACTTACACACAACCCAAAAAGAAGAAGCAAAAAAGAAAAAAAGAGAACATTAAAACTTCAAAATCTCTTATAAGTTTAATCTCTTTCAACTGTGGACTCCTGTAAAAATTAAAATTAAGTTTAAATACTTTCTTTCCTCAAGGGGGAAGAACCAGGACACAGCCACAATCTGAACAAAGCAATGCCAAACTCCCAACAGTGTAAAAAGTTGCTGTCTAATATTTGTGATTCACTCAGATATCTTAGTTTCTTCCAAGGAAGGGATTTGGGTCACATATCCGGATTCCTCTACAGGACACACAACTTGTCTTCTAAGTTCCACTACACTGTTTTGGGTGATTGTCCTGTGGTACTGGCATCTTTAAAATGTAGGGTCTTCTGTAACTTGAGCCCTGCCACACAGTGCCAAGCCTCAGCTGCTCCTCATGACACCCTCCCTCCTCCCCCCATGCCTTCAAAACCGGTACCACACAGCTGACTACCAAGTTTAGCTGTCTGCTCAAGGTACAAGCTCGGTCGCTTCTGAAGCACAGCTGTGTGCTTACTCTGAGGAAACACATGGCGGAAGATTTCACCTCAGTGATGTTAGTGTTTTTTTTTTTTTTTTTAATTCATCATTCATTTCTTAGTTCCACCTAGCCAGCATCAGTTTTCCCAAGAACAGAGAGGTTTCACTTCAGTGGTACTGGTGTTTTGTTAATTACAGTGCAGTCTTGAGCCAAAGCTGGCAAGAGCCACAGGCTCTTAGTTCATATTATGCTATGTCCCTAATAGTCTTTAAGTCTCTCTCAAAACTTCTCTCTGGAACTTCACAAGTCAGGCCTCAATCCTCTGCATCTCTCAACATTCTTATCTTTCATACTCCCACAGAACACCTCCCCAAGGATTTAGTGCTCAATGGCTTTCCCAGCCTGAAATTTAAAGGTTCTTCTGTAATCCCCTCCAAGGACACATGGTCAGAGTTTGTCACAGCCATACCTCAAAATCCTGTGCCAGCTCCTGTCCTAGAGCAAGTTTCATGACCATAAGCAAGTTGAGAATTCCCTCCTCTCAGATGACATAAAGATTTATATTTGAGTAAAGAGTTGAGTAATTTCTTATTTATATAGAATGAAGAGAAGCAGCTTCATGAGGTTTAGATGCAGGAATTTTCAGAAATGGGAATGGGATGGTGATCGAGGGATTGGATAATGAATGTTAGAAAAAGAACCAAGTAAAATATAGACCCAGGTATTGATGGATCTAGAAAGAGATTTTGATTTTTTTATTTTATTTTACAGAATGCGATGTGTAAGGAGATTATTCCAACTAGTGAATTTATTAACAGTAAATTAACAGCAAAAGCAAATAGGCAGCTTCAAGATCCTCTTGTAATCATGACAGGAAACATCCCAACATGGCTCACTGAGCTAGGAAAAACCTGGTAAGACAGTCCTTTGGTAAACTTGTAAATATTAACACAGTGTTAC
The DNA here is from genome assembly GCA_028658305.1 of Pachyuromys duprasi. NCBI lineage: Eukaryota > Metazoa > Chordata > Mammalia > Rodentia > Muridae > Pachyuromys > Pachyuromys duprasi. The sequence continues at coordinate 62,203,310 of CM053751.1, read as the reverse complement.
TCTTTATTTGATTTGTGATAGAAAAATTGTAGTTGACATGTAATGTTTGTTGACAACTTTGCAAACTCACTGAAGGACATTTGACTGAGGGTAATAAAATCCTTTGCCTTCATAAAAAATGGTACTGTGGAGGTGTGATTGCTTGGTTTTTCTGAGCCTTTTTTGAACCAGATACTATAGACTTCAATTAGAATTTGAGGTTTTTTTGTTTGTTTGTTTGTTTTTTAATGTGGATTCACCCTGTCTACAAGTTGTCAATTGTACCAACATTCAGGTTGAAATGTCAGGTTTTCTCAATAAGGGGTGAAAAATCAAATCCATAAAGTCACTGCAGTAGCTGCAGTTAGCTGCAGTATTCATTCTTGGCAATGACTTTCCAGTGCTAAGCCCGTGATAAAGATCATGAAATATTAAAGCTCTTAACTTTTATATGTGGATTTCATCAAGAGCCAGATGTGATTTTGCAATGGTGCCACCCCCTTTAGAGATTTTAGGAGCGTTATTCTCACTAGGAGTTAAAGCTGATCTGGGCAGCATAGTAAAACTCCCTGGCAACAACAGGCTCAAAAAGATTTATCCATCCATTCATGCGTTCACCCATTTACCTACTTGTTTATGGCAGGGTCCCTCTGTGTAGCCCTGGCCATCCATCCATCCATCCATCCATCCATCCATCCATCCATCCATCCATCCATCCATCCATTCATTCACTGGCAGCAGGGTCTCTCTATATAGTCCTGGGTGTCCTGGAGCTTGCTCTGTAGCCCAGGCTGGCTGAACTCACACAGCTCCTCCTGTCTCTGCCTCCCAAGTGCTGGGATTAAAGGTGTATGTCACAGCTGTATTGTATTAGAAGCTGTTTCCAATATAGATTTTGATGTTTGTTTTTTTTTTTTAATGTCTTCTGATTCTCACCTACATGGTAAATTTGTATTTTATCTTTTATAGCCCATTTTTCTTTCCTTTTGATACCCGACAAATGCTTTTTTATGTAACTGCATTTGATCGGGACCGGGCAATGCAAAGATTACTTGATACCAACCCAGAGATCAACCAGTCTGATTCCCAAGACAGCAGAGTTGCGCCTAGATTGGATAGAAAAAAAGTAAGTATTTCTCAAGAGTATTTTTGTTGAGCTTTCCAATTTAAAGGTAGGACCTAAAGTACTGTATCTAGTTATGCATGCTTGTGGAGTCACGGCTTTCACTTGATTCTTTTATTTGTGTGCCTGAGTGTGTTTATGCCTGTGGCTAGGAGAAAAGATATTAGATCCTCTTCAACTGGAGGTTGTGAGCTGTCTGATGTGGGGGCTGGGAACCAAGTACCAAGCACTCTTATTGCTAAGTTCTATCATTCTGTCTTTTCAAAAATCACTCGCGTGTTAGCTTATTTTCCCATGAACCTCTTGAAACTGTATAGTCTAACTTTTGGGGGATCGGTTTATTTCTGAAATAATGTTCATTTAGTTACTATGATACTTAACTAATACACCTTAATTTCTTTGTTTCCGTATTGGAAACTTTGTCAAAATATAGCTTTTCTTTTAATGTTGAGTATTTGATACATTTTAGTCCCTTAGCTTGTCAAGCCCATTTAGAGAGTGAAACAAAGTCCCAGTATATTTTGTGTCTGCCCCAGGCAGCTCTAGTGTTGCTGACATCCTCTCCCATGCTTCTTCTAATCTTGGCTTCAGTCATGCCTGAGCCATTTCCATGTGTTTGATCTCCACTGTTTGTATGTGTGTGTGTGGGGGGGGGGGGGGGTGTTGTTTTTTTGTTTTGTTGTAGGTATTTTTTTCTTCTTCTTTTTTTGAAAGACAGGGTTTCCTGTATATCCCTGGCTGTCCAGGAACTCTCCAAGAGATCCACCTGCCTCTGAGAACTAAAAGGCTGCCCTCAATACTTCCTAACTCACCTGCATTGGGTTTTGTGTTTGTTTCCTTCCCCATGACTTTTCTGTGGTCTCTTACAAGTTTTTAATCTCTTGAGGATTCCATCAACAGCAGTGTTGCTGTTTGGAAATGGTAGGACCTTTATCATCCTCAGTCTCACCAGGAGGTACCTTGTTGCACAGGTACTTCAGAGCTCAGAGTTTTCGCCCCTAGTGTCTCCACATGAGTTTTATTGGAGTTACTTAAGAGGAACAGAAATTACTGAGAAGTGGGTCTAGAGAGACGGCTCAGTGGTTAAGAGCGCTGGCCGTTCTGCCAGAGGACCTGGTTTGCTTCCCCGCATGGCGGCTCACAACTGTCTGCTTACAGACATGCATGCAAAAAGTCAGTGCACATAAAATAGAAAGAAATCTTTACAAAAGAAGATACTCAAAGACAGCTGTATCACCACAGCCCACCCTAGCATGGGTAACACACAGTTGGGAACCTGGAGCACACTGCACAGGTTGCAGAGTGTCCTTTCCAGGCGAGTCCGTTTGTCTAGTTTCTGTTTCTTTCAGGTTGCTGGTCTGGCCTCAGAGTCCTCTCTGCAGCTTTTTTTCCACTAAGAGTCATCTCTGCAGCTCAGCTTTACTTTACCTGAGAAGGGACTCTTAGCTTTTATTGTTTATTCTGCCATGGAGGGGCTGAATCAGGTAGTTGAAACCTGAAGGGACTTGTTAATTCTTCAACAGTGCAGCTGTTTTAGCCTTTCTAAGGGATGTGCTTACGGGAGTAGTTTTCTAACAGTTACAGGGGTTCTTTTGCAGTAAGCGCTTCTTGTTGACTAAATGGGTCATTATTTCTTCACGTCTATTTTCCTCTTAGCGCACTGTGAACCGAGAGGAACTGCTGAAACAAGCGGAGTCTGTGATGCAGGACCTTGGTAGCTCACGGGCCATGTTAGAAATCCAGTATGAAAATGAGGTGAGTTTTGGACTCCATGATGGTATTTTAACTGCTCTTGATAGAATGTCATTTGTGTGTGTGTTGGTACTATAAAAATTCTGGAAGGCACTGGGAAATTTAGCTTAAAACAAACAAAAGATTAAGTTCTCCATTTTTCAGGGTTTTAAATGCAAAATAGGAAATAGGATTTTTTTTTTTGCCATAATTATATGTATCCTTGTATAATGTTGATGAAGTGAAAGGGTTTTCTAAGAATCAGTAATTCAGAAACACTTTTACTGCTTTTTCAGAGTGGAGTTTATTGATAGAGAATATGGTATACACCGTAAAACCTTTTTCTCACAATTGGCATATGTACACGTTCTGGAACCACCTCCACTATGGCAAGTGGAGACCATCTCTGTAAAGACCGCCCTGGCGTAGCTTCCTGTCACTGGTGTAGCTTCTGATGTTGTTGTTTTCCTGTTTTTACAAGCTCATAAATAAATGCATTCATGGAATAATGTGCCTGTTGGTGTTGCTCTTTTTTCACTTACTATGCAAGTGAGCCTCATTCATGTTGTAGCACACAGCAATTTTTCTTTTTCTTTTTTTTCCTTTTCCAAAGTTTTTTTCAAGTTTCTCACAGATGACTTACTATGTGTCAGTCACTAGTTTGGGGGCATTTGAATTCTTCTCTATTTTTTGGACTTAGTGACATTGTTATGACATTCGTGCCCAAGTCTTTCTCTAATAAGCATATTTGTGGTTCTTTTGAATAAATACTCCAATTTTAAGTCATTTGTTACATTTTAATGTTATTAAGAAATATCATACTTTACATCAGTGGTGGTTCCAAGTTTTTTTCACTTTCCCAGTAATTTCTTACTCTGTACTCGGTGTTATTAGTTTTGTCAGTTTTAGTTATTGTATTGAGTTTGTAGAATATTGGTATGATTTTGGATTAGCATTTTCCTTGCATTGAGAATATGGATCATTTTTTGCATTGTCTGTTGGTCACTTTCAATTTTGGAGAAGATGCTGGGACTTGTTCCCCACTTTTCAGTTTGATTTTGCTTTGTCATTGAATTAACTGGTCTCTTATCTGGATTTGTGTCTTTTAGAAATGCCTTGCCATTTTTTTCCAGTCTGTAATTTTTGTGTCATGCATTTACATTATAAGATTTTTCCATGAACGATATCATATCTAAATCTTATATTTTGTTTTAGTTCATATTCAATGATCATTTCACATTAATATGTAGAATTGAACAGTGGATTCAAGAAAGGTATTTTTCCTCTTTTTTTTTTTTTTTTTTTTTTTTTTTTAGATGAGGGATTACTGTAAGATACAGACTAGCCTTGAACTTGAGTGTTTTCCTCCTCATCCTTCTAAATTCTGCTATTACAGCATTTTGGCATCACAGCTTACTCTTTGTTTTAATTATATTATGATTGTGGGCATATGTTTGGGAACATTTACCCATGGCGTACATGTGAGGGTCAGAGGATATCTTTGTGGAGTTAGTCCTCTCTATCATGTAGGGTCTAGGGATTGAATTTAGGTAATCAGGAATGGCAGCAGGTGCTCTTAACAATTGAGCCATGCCATTGGTTCACAAATGAAATTTTATTGGAACATTGCCATGCTCATTGTACTTCATGCCATAAAGGCAGAATGGAGTGGTCATAATAGAGTTCATGAGATCCAATACGTATTGGAAATATTTTGAAAGAAATATTTTTATAACACAGAAACAAATGGAAATAAAGGAAGAGTATTATTTTTTAAAGCCATGATAGCAAAAGTCAAATTAATGGGAGAGAATTTTTAACAAAATATATGTAATTATGAGTTTTGGTCAGTTTAATTATATAGTAATTTAAGAGAATTAAAGCAGCAAAGGAGAACTCTACCATTGCTTAATGGTACAGTGCTGTACACATACCCACCTTCTCCAATCTAAGTAAAATCTGTGTCTTTGCAAACTCCCCGCAGAAGCTGATTCTAAATATCACATGAACACAGTATTTAACAACGACTGAGGGAGGCATGGCATCTACACTTCTGGGATCTGGCAAAAGCTCAGTGCCTGCCCAGGTTATATGATGAGGCAGCGCCTCAAAAGCACAGTAAAACACAAATTCAAAAAACGAAAGTCACTAATAATTGTGATAAAGGAAAGCAAGGTTAGAGGACCCAAATTACCTCTTACAGAAAGTCTACAGAAGTCAAGACTGTGTAGGATTGGCGTAACAAAAACAAATGAAGTATCCAGAAGGGGTCCTAAAATTTAACTTATTTTTATTCTGAAAACTATCAAAGTAATACAGTAAGAAAAAAGAATGGCCTTTTCAAGAAATGGTGGTGGGAAAATGAAATAACGCACTGAAGGACATAAGCAAAAACATTTATGTTGGTTTCTAAAGGTGAAACTATATGTTCTACAGGAGAGTTAAGGTATTTACTGTGCAAGCCTGACATCCTGAGCATAATCCGTAATTACCCCCACACATCCATTTTGCCACAACAGACACCTGCATTTGAACACACATATTATTCTTTTAAAATGCCAGGGCCATCTTAAGTTACAGATTGGACCCTCATTCAGAAACAGTTTTTGTATGGTCCCTAGACAATAACATTTTTATATATCTTGAAACACTATGCAAAATGTTTTCTGTCATTTAACAAACATTCTTAGCTTTCATACATTAAGAAGAAGGCAGGGTACTAGCTGAGGAGGTGTGGTCCATTCTAGCTCTAGCTCACAGACCTTTGTTGTAGATGGTTCTGTCATCTGTGACTGAGAGAATGTTTTACTTCTTCCTTTCTGGCCTTTTTTTTCTTTTCTTTTCTTTTTTTTTAAGCTTCTTTTCAGATGGTTTTCATCAGGCAAAAAGGGCAGTGTGCCAAAAGATTCAAGTAATGGCTTTTCTAGGTAAAGACAAAGCTTGGTGATTTTAACTTCACTGACTCTCCACTGCTTTGCCCTTATTTTCTTGTGTGAAAATGTGGATAATAGAAGTACAACCTCAGTTGTAGCTAAGTTCATATGTGTGAAGAGTTAGAACATTGTAAGTACACTAAGTAAGTACACTATAAATTTAGTAGTTTTGTTTACAGTATTACCAGTAGCTATTTAAATATAATTGTAGCCATTACTTTGATTTTTTTCACTCATTTTTGTAAATATAATCTTACAAAAAAAATTTTGAAAAGCTCTAAGCATCTGCAGCCACAAGAATAAACATGTAGAGGTTTGTGTCCTGAGAAGTATATTATGTGGCAGTGATCCAGGTTATGGCAGAAAATGTCATACATTCTTACAGGTCAGTTGGAGATTTCCTAAGACAGAGGCACAAAAGGGTGTGCATGAATGAGGCATTCAGACAGGGAATTAAGCTTTACAAAGACAATGCTTCATGGGAGAGAGTGACTCTTAAAAAAAAAAGGACAATTTTCTAGCAGATTAAGACTTAACCTAAGGTATTGTTGGCTTGGTGATACGTGACAAAAGCCAATGCTATTCTGAAAGTTTTGGGAGACAGAGGAGATGGAAAAAGGGGAGGGTGGCAATGATTTTAGAAGCCCTTTAGTATTGGTGTGGATTTTTTTTTTTAACCTCCCCCAATCATAGTTTTTGCTCACAGGATGTGGTACTTAGATTTCTTATTTGTAAGCAATAAGAATCTTACCTGTGGCTTGTGAGATGGCTCAGTGGCACCAAGCCTGATAACCTGAGCTTGATCCCTGGAACTGACATGATGAAAAGAGAAATGTTTTAACACAAATAGTCCTTTGAAACCTGAATACTTGGGTGCATACAAACACATGAGCACCTAACAGGCATGATAATTTTAATTGAGACTTGTATTCAGAACAGCATTTTACCAACTCTGCTTAGGGTTAAGGTTTGAACTGCTATTGTAGAAATCAATAGTCTATCATGTTCAGTGAATCTTTCCTGTTAAACTCTGAAAAAGGTTCTGGGATCCAACCTCATTGGGAAAATGTATCCTCAGCATAATGTTGCTTAGATGGCTAGCAAACTGAAATATTACTTAGAACACTGCCTGCCACATAAAACATGCTGATTTGTGTCAACTTTAAGGTAAAAAGACTATATTAAGTCAAATTGTTTTTGTTGTTGGACTTCTGGTTTTTTGTACTTGAGACAGTCTCTTAATCTGTGTTTCTTTTTACTAGAATATCAGATTTTCTTCCCTTTAAAACAATGGAAAAGAAGCCAGACTATCTAAGTAGCTGTACATTTAGTAGAATATTTGGACAAGATACTCCTGACCAACCCCAGGAGGGATTGTGTTGGCTTTGGTGGGTGTGGCATAGGCTTTCAGTAACACTCTTTAAGTTAAATTCATTTTATTTTTAGAAACAACTATTTAAGAGAAAGTAATAGACTTTTCTAGGATCTGTACTAATTTTGGGATAATTTTGTGAAAGAAATAGCTCTAGAGCACCACCTCATGGACAACATGCACTACTGCATGTCTAATCTTTTCTCCTCCCTTTCTTCAGTGGCTAGAAATGAATGCAGAGCAAAATAAACAAGGTCCCTACCATTGTGAAGGTTTTCTTTAGTTTTGGAAGGTTGACACATTTGTTCTCTCTCTCTTACACACACACACACACACACACACACACACACACACACACACACACACACACACACACACACACACAAATACATACCACCACCACCACCATACATGTTACAATTGTCAGAAAAGATTAAAGAAGCTGGAACATATTTGGTAAGGTGACAGCATTGTTCTAAGGTGGCTTTTGGGTTGGAAGCAAGTCACTGCTGTTAGGAAGAATGGCTCTAGAAGAACAGAGGCAGTGTATTCCAACTATCACGGGGTCAAGGTGACTAGAGCTACTAGTAAGTAAGGACGGAGCAGTAGGAATCAAGGTCAGTGATGCTGGAAGTAGGGACCATACAGATATAAGGGTGTGATAACATGTGCTGTGAGTGCACAAGTGAGTTTTTCTTAGGAAATGTCACTGTTAATATGTAGGACATTAGGAACACTAGTGTAAGTGGGTCATTCAGCAAGCTCAGGCAGATCAAATTAAAGGAGGAGGTTGCAAAGAATCATTAGTGTGGGCAGAACTTATTGTGTAGTTACTGGTTTAGATTATGCAGAGCAAGAAGCAACAAAGGTGGACGTGATGTCTGTGGGAACACTCACTGATTAAATAATGACCCCCATTTTCATGTGGGCTGTGTGCAAGAGGTGGGAGCTAATCAAAAAGGACGTTCCAGGTGCTAGCAGGCACCACTTTGAAAGTAAGAATTACTTAGTTAAATGTATCAACTCTTAAGATAGTAGGGACTATTTTTTTAAGTATAGTAATAATAAAAGTGTCCTTTGTTTATAAGCAAGTGGTCACTTGAACACGGTATTGTCACATAATAATTTAACTGTGATATAAACTTATTATTGTTGTTTGACTTTAGTTTGTACTGAGGTGCTGGGAGCTTGCAGGAACATGGAGAATTGCTGAGTCTGTGAACAGTGCTCTAAGCATAGTGATAATGTTGCCTACACATAGCTGCATTTTAAAGTAAATATTTAAGTGGCAAAGCCTAGTCTCTAGACTGAGATATCAGGAATTTCTGTCTACCACCCCCAATCCTGTGAGGTCGTATGTGTGTCACATTGATAAATATCTTGAGGTTCTAGAATAGCTTTGGACTTAAGGGGCCTCTGACTTAACTCCTTTGGTTGCTGACATGAATTCAGATCTTGAATTTTATCACTTAGACTTCTATTAAATGTATGTTAGACTATGGGGATTCAAGGCAGTGAAAATAATTGTCTAAACCCTGCAAGTATGTACTGGAATAGTGGTAAAGCTCTAAGTGTCATAGGAAGAGACGATCCTTGGAGGGAGGCTCCTGATAAAGTGGTTTGGGGAGGATAGTTCCCTTAAGGAGAAAAATAAACACATACAGGCAGTACCTTATTGATCCCTAAAGGAAAAATACATAACCACAGCCATACAATTGAAACGTGGGGCCCAGAGGGAATGGACATTTTGGGAAATAATCTCATGCTTCCTGGCAAACCCTTGCTATTAATATTCATGTCACTAAGAGGTTGCCAGGCAAAAACGGCACCACGATTTCTAAAATTCGAATTGATTCTCCTTTTGTTTATTTTGTTTTAGGTTGGTACAGGTCTTGGGCCAACACTGGAGTTTTACGCACTTGTTTCTCAGGAGCTACAGAGAGCTGACTTGGGTCTCTGGAGAGGTGAAGAAGTAACTCTTAGCAATCCAAAAGGTAAGGTGCAGATGTGAGTCGTCAGTCAGTTTTACTCGGATGAGGTAAGGGAGCCCTTCCATCCTAGGAAGTCTGCTGGGGACTGTGTTCTTTGCCTTTCATTTCTTTCCACCCTGTTTTCTCATTTACCCAATGGGAGGGAAGGACTTCTAGATCTGGAGGCTGTCACTCCAGTTTTCTGAATACTAAATTTCCTAATGTTCTTAGTTGCCAGGCTTTGTTTTGTTTTGATTTGTTTTGTTTTAGAAAATCTCATCTGAAGTTTGGTGACTTGCTCGTTTTACAGGAAGCCAAGAAGGGACCAAGTATATTCAAAACCTCCAGGGCCTGTTTGCACTTCCCTTTGGTAGGACAGCTAAGCCAGCTCATATCGCAAAGGTTAAGATGAAGTTTCGCTTCTTAGGAAAATTAATGGCTAAGGCTATCATGGATTTCAGATTGGTAAGTTTAGGATTGTTTGCTTATTTATAATTTTGTACAGTGTTCTGTGAAAGTACCTTAGTCTCCTGCACTCAATGCTGTGTTTTTGAGCACTGCTGCTCTGTTTTGAATGTGTGCATGAACTGCTTGAGATTTTTGTTTAATGCCAGTTCTGCTTCTGTAGCACACTTAAATCTGCCCTCTAGTTCGTGTGGCATTCCTTAAGTAGACCGGGCTCAGAGGCAGGCAACATTAGGATGGCATGAATTGTATTTTTGCTAGGATTCAAATTTGACATTTTTAATTCAGTGGGAAAGTCATGAACATGTAGGTAAACTCATTTTCTGTTAGAATGCAATTGTGAAAATAAAGTAAGTGATCAATATTTATGGAGGTTTGAATATTTCTGGACTTTTCTTTATTTCCTCTTTTCATATCAGTATGGTAAGACATTTTCATCTGTACCCAACAAATTTACATTCTCTTTAAAGAGGTATGTGCAGTTTATTGGTTATTTTAGAAGTTTCATTCATATTTGTTTTGTTTTGAATAAGTTCTTCATTTTACCTTCTCTGACTTCGGAATATTAAACATACAAGTTTAATATTGAGTTTAGTTAGTTCAAAATAAAGTAAAATTCTACTGAGCAACACCTTAGTGTTTCAGAGTCCCTCATGTAAAATACCTAATAGATTTTATATATATTCATCCTTGGTGTTCTTTTTTTGTGTTAGTGCTTAACTAGGTTCTTCAGACTTCTAAAATGTTGACAGAGATTTGGCCCCCAGTTTGTGTCTCTTGATTTCAAGTAAAGACAAGAACAATTCCTAAATTATTTTTTCTTTGGGAGATTTTTTTTTTCTTCTTGGAGATTATTTTACCTTTTCCAAATGACCTCTTTTACAAAGTGCCTATTACAAGCTTGCTGTGAAAAGTATGTTGCATGTTCCCTTTCAGGTGGACCTTCCCCTCGGCCTGCCATTTTACAAATGGATGTTGCGGCAGGAGACTTCGCTGACATCTCATGATTTATTTGATATTGATCCTGTTGTAGCCAGATCAGTATATCACCTAGAAGACATTGTCAGACAGAAGAAAAGACTGGAGCAGGATAAGTCCCAGGTAGGTCTGAAAGAGATGTCCCGGGATCAGATCAGTTCTTTGTTCTAGAATTATGAGGCTTGTTCAATGGTTTCTATTTGACCCAGTTAATTTTATAGTAATATTTGACTTAATTGATTGATTAATTTTTACTTATTTACTGCTCTTTGGGACAGGGTTTCTTTGTGTAGCCTTGGCTGTCCTGGATCTGTAGACCAGGCTGCCCTTACACTCACAGAAATCTGCCTGCCTCTGCCTTCCCAAGTGCTGGGATTACAGGTATGCACCACCGTGCTCAGCTAGATTAATTTATCTTTATGAGTGTTTTGCCTGAATGTGTGTTTATACCTTTGGAAGCCAGGAGGGGACTAGGTTCTCTGGACCTTATATTCCAGGCTGTTGCTGGCCTGCCTGCCTCAAGCTGCTAGGAATTGAACCCAGGTCCTCTGAGCAACAAGTACAGAGCCATCTTTAAGCACAGAGCCATCTCTATCCCAGCAATATTTCATATTAATAGAGATTGCTTAATATGTCTATTAAAATGTGTTAATGTGTACTAACAGAAGCACCATTTCACAGTGAACCCACTGTGATCTTTATTAGCAGCAAATGGATGCCTTGATTTTTCGGGCTGGAGAGGTGGCTCAGAGGTTAAGAACACTGGCTGTTTTTCCAATGGTCCTGAGTTCAATTCCCAGCAACCACATGGTGGCTCATAATCATCAGTAGAGAAATCTGGTTCCCTCATCTGGTGTGCTGTATAAATAATAAGTAAATAAAATTTAAAAATAATAAAAAGGGAAGTTTTAAGACCAATTTTCAAGAATTTTAGATGTTAGGTGAACAGAAAGGTATTCCTGTCTCTGTGTGTCCCTCCTCTGCCCCACCACAGATTGTGCTTGAATTGCAAGTCCATAACACTACATCCAGCTTACAAACAGTTTTTACTGGTTGTAGACAGGCAGGGTCTATGCAGCTCAAGTGTAAAGTGCTTAAGCTAGCACGCATGAAGTGGTAGGCTCAACACCTAAAACACAGAAAGGTTCATGAATGTCCACTCTTCGAGGTTTCTGTTTCATCTCACAGATAATCTTGAGCTCTATCTCATTACTGTCCTTTTACATATATACATTACCAGCTGATTTAGGCTTAATTTATGACTATATGGGTGTCAGATATCAGAAGAAAAAGAGGTTATCTTTTCTAAAAAGTAACAAGGTGCAGTAGCTTCTGTGTGTGTACACTTAACCAGCTTCCATTTTATAGTTCATTTAGTTATTTATATTTATGTGTATGCTTGAGTGTCTGTAAGTTTGTATGCCGCATGAGTGCCTGGTCCCTAATGAAGCCAGAAGAGGGCATTGGGTCTCCTATAATTGGAGTTACAGATGGCTGTGAGCCACCATATGGATGCTAGAGACAGAACCTAGATCCTCTGTAAGATCAGCAAGTACTGTAAACACCTGAGCCATCTTTTTACCCCACTTTAAGATTCAAGTTAAGACCAGCAAACTAATAAGATGGTCTATCAAAAGACAGTATTGCACCTTGATGGGGTGAATTTGTAGAGGCCAGAAGATGATTTATCAGGAAGAGTATTCATTTTATCTACCACTCCTACTCACCACCACTCCCCAAGGTTCACAGAGACTAATATTTAAAATTCTAACACATTGGTTTAGTGCATAAATAGTGTCACATATATAGTGGGAAATAAAGGAAAGGACATGAAACTTGGCATTTTTCAAATGCCCCAGATATACCCAATATTCTGCAGTCTTGTAAGATGTATGTACTTTTGGTGTTTCACCTTTACAGATGAAAAATTAAAGACCAGTAGACTGCACAACTTGTTTTATGTATATAACGCAGGAACATTGCATCAGATCCAGGGTGATCTGGATTGTGCCCTTCTGCATGTCACACAGATTTCTTAGGTTTGCTCATCTCAAACTTCGTGTGCGCTCACTTGATGTTTGACTCCTTTCCTTCATTCCTTATACTGTCAGTTAAAAAGTATTAAGTGAATCACAGAGTCCATATTAGAGAAATTGACTTCTGTCTTAAACAATTTTGAACTAGAAAATGGGAGATGCTGACATTCTGAAATAAGCTCCCTACTCCCCTCCCTCCCTCCCTCCTTTCTTCCTTAGATAATGTCTTATGTATTCTGTAAACTTGCTATGTAGCCAAAGATTAACGTGAGTTTCTGAACCTCCTGCCTCAAAATCCCAAATGCTGGGACTAAAGGTGTTTGTCACAATGCCAAGTACACAACCAGCAGAACTATCTTCCTGGCCCACTGTCCTCTTGTTTTTATAAGATACACACCTGGGGCACATTTTTTAGGCTCAGATTTGACCTGTTTGTTTACAGTTTGCTTACCCCACCTGTCACGCCCACCGTTGATCTAGACACACCCAGACCCTTGACCTGGTAGATTAAATTCTCACAAAATAAATGGGAATGTTTTAAAGTTGGGTCTGATGTAGTATATAAGCCAAAGAAACTAACAGTGAATTCTCTTTAAGTATGTCCTAGGAGTACTGCCAAGTTGCAGATGACTATGTAATTAGGGCTAGAGAATTTGTATCACTCTCACTTATGACAGCTAGTTTAGAGACAGGTTTTTTTTTGTAGTTTTTAAAAGTTTGTGTACAAAATTTTAGGTTTTTTTTTTTTTTAAGGATATTTTCATATGCATCATTGTACTTTGTTTTTGTCCTCTTCCCTTCCCCCACTCCACTGTTAACTTTCTTCCTCCAAGGGAGTGTCCTTTGTGTTTAAATGTTGTATGTCTGCAGGTATTTAAATGCCGTTTCTAGATTCTTCATGAAAGCAAACCTCAAGTATTTTCCTTGACTTTTCTTCCATATCCTCGTCACTTGCTCGTCTGTAGTCCCTGTCTGCTTTCATGAAGTTTGAGAGATTCTTAATGGATCAGCATTAAATTAGATGTCTTCAGTTTCAGTAGTACTTACGTATTTGTTTGCCATTGGTTCTTACTGTTTAAAAAAGAAAAAAACAACAGCATTTTATGTTGACCTTTTAAGGTGTGGGCTTTTAAAAAATACCCTGGGTTTCATATGACATGGCTTGGCTTTCTTTGAAGCTTTTCTTTTTTTCTTCCTTCCTTCCTCCCTCCCTCCCTCCCTCCCTCCCTTTCTTTCTTTCTTCCTTTCTTTCTTTCTTTCCTGTGCAAAGATGTGCTGTGCTTTGGGACTAGAAATGAAATACCTCCAGGGTGTGCTTTACACTTGAGCCTTGTAGAGGACGGTGAAAAAGTTTTATTATTATTACTAGGTAGTATTGTTTACATTTACAATTTTCCACATTTATTACTCTTGGGTATTGGTTAGGTCCATCGATACTGGCCTAGCTTTTAGAAGTGTGTTTTTATTTTGTTAAAGCTTAATAAAAGCATCTAAGGACTTTCCCAGGGTACAATAACTTCTCAGTATGGAAAATATCCCAGCAGTCTTGTTTTTGTCCACAAAAATGAGTGGATCCTGAGATATTTAAGGTTACTTTCTTTATGCTTCCAGTGACTTGTTTAATATGGTGAATATGACCAAAAATTTTTAACTAGGAACTAAAGGAACCATCAGTCCTTACAGCATTGTGTTTTATTTTTATAAATACAGTATAATTTTGCATGAACTTTTGTTTACCCTTGCTATCCTTCTCTTTCCCTCCATTAAAGACCAAAGAGAGTCTACAGTATGCATTGGAAACTCTTACAATGAATGGCTGCTCAGTGGAAGATCTGGGATTGGATTTTACACTGCCAGGATTTCCCAACATTGAACTGAAGAAAGGAGGAAAGGATATACCAGTCACTATCCATAATTTGGAGGAATACCTAAGAGTATGTATTATCTTTTTTTTCTGGGTCATGGGATATAGGAGTTTGCTGTCCTATGAGGAAAGAGTTAGGTTTGGTAGAACTTGGTCCCTTAGCTTCTGCCTGTGTGGACCTTGGACACCGTTGGGAGCACTCGAGGAGGCCTTTGTAACCTTCTGTGTGCTTTGTTTAGAACACACAAAGATTTTATGCTAAAACAAAAAAACCCTAAAAAATTACTTTTCTCCACACATTGAAAACACATACACAAGTCTAAACATATATTAGACAGGTAGAGTTTCACCTGCACCTTGAGTAGGTCAAACACAGTCCATTTTTAGGAGGATCCTCAGCATTTTGAACTGTCTATGCTGCTTACCTCAAGGGTGGCTTGGAGAACAACTTTACATTTTATTCTTTGCTTCACAGTGGATTTTCTTAGCTGCTATTCACCTATCAGAGGCTCATGATATAGCAGCATTGTATAGGTGCCCTCTACCTTCCTTTAGATTGGGAGGAGCTGTAGGACTGAAGGGTTGCATTTTGTATGGCTTCACGCTGTGTAGGAAACATGTTTGTGTCAAAGTCTTAACAGTTCTTTCTCCACACCTCACATAAATCTTGCACTGACCCATCTTTAAGCTTGATCAAATGCAATGCATTACACCACATTTTTCTTTTTCAAGAAAAGATACCAGTGAAAAAGAGCCATCACTTGTTTGAACTGCATTTCAGCCTTTGTTTTAAGCTAGCTGGCTCTGGAAATTGCTTTTAAAATACCAATATAGGTACACATACCTATATATAATATGTTTGTTGAGCTCACCCCAAGGTGTATTTACAATTCTAGGCCTACTTTTGCTCAATGTAGGAGAAAGTATTTCCTGTTGTACTCAGAAAGTAAATTACATGCTACGTCTTTTCATTTACCAGTGTATAAAAGTTTGCTTGTATTTATCCCTGACATGGCTAAAAAGAACATTGGATTCAAGCTAGAATACTCATTTTGAAACCTTAACTTATTAACTTGTATGGGACTTTCAGCTCTAGTTTCTTTATTGTTCTTAAAAAGATAATATTTAAAGATCATTGGCATCCCACAAGTTCTGTGACTAATAAGAAATTCCTTTTAATAACTTAATTAGGCCTCTTCCCATATTACCTATGTCTTGTACTGTATTTGGGAAAGCTGCTTTTCCAGCTTACTAATAAATAATGTGTTCTCATTCTTTCTTTTCTAAAAAAATACTTTATAGTTGATAGTGGTTTCATCTTATCGGAATATTCTCTGTACCAATAAATTAACCAGGGCCACTGGTGGCTGAGTGAATTTAAAGCTGCTTTGGCTTATCCTTAACTTTTCTCCTGCATGTTCAAGCTCTGTTTCTAAGAGGAAGCATACTCCCAGGCTCTCAGGACTGTACAGAATTTAGAAGTCAACATTCCAAATTAAAAATGTGCACAGTTGCTAATAAATATCTTGAAATGCTAATCTTTAATTTCATTAACATTTCAACTTTTTGGGACATTGCCTTTGGCTTCTGGTAAGGCAATGTGCGATTCTCTTCTGGAGGGAGGGTTTTCTATGAATGAAGTTTTAAAACCCAACATAAACATGCATGTGGCAGTTTTAACATTGTCTTAGTGACCAATCCCCAACTTGGAAGTTTACCTGACTGGGTTTTTACTGTAGTTTTTTATGAGAAAGTCTGGAAATTTAATAACTTTTTTCTTCTTTTTCTCTCTCTTTTTGTTTTTTGTTTAGTTGTTTAGTTGTGGTTCTTTGTTGTTGTTGTTGTTTTGTTTTTTTCAAGACAGGGTTTTTATGTAGCTCTGGCTGTTCTGGAGCTCACTCTGTAGACCAGGCTGTCCTCAGACTCACAGAGGTGTGCGTGCCTCTGCCTCCTGAGTGCTGGGGTTAAAGGCCTACACCACCATTAACATTTTAATTTTAGTTTTAAGAGTGATTCTTAAAGGTCGTTATTATACCTTCTACCTATTAAGTAGTAAATAGATTTGGGATCTTGTTGGAGATTCTAAAATGACTTCTTTTTGCAGTTGGTGATATTCTGGGCACTAAATGAAGGTGTTTGTCGGCAGTTTGACTCATTCAGAGATGGATTTGAATCGGTCTTCCCGCTCAGCCATCTTCAGTACTTCTACCCAGAAGAGGTGAACAGGGCATCTAAACGACCAGGGGGGTGGTGTGTGTTAGAGGTTGGGGAAGGCTGAGGAAATTTCCGATTAAGAAAATTTGTTAAATAAGAGTGTTTTTCTAGAGAGGGGAGGTAGGATTTTTGTGTGAGAGCAGCAGCATTCTGGCCCAGACTGCCATCCTGCTCAGTGCAAAGGGGGCTTGGTGGGATTGTACGCTGGAAGCCATGCTCTTAGACAGCTACTGTCACCCAAGCATGCAGATATTTCTTACTAATTCTTTACCCTTACTGCCAAGCTGGATCAACTCCTGTGTGGCAGTAAAGCAGACACTTGGGATGCAAAGACACTGATGGAGTGCTGTAGGCCTGATCATGGCTATACTCACGATAGGTAAGTGTGGTGCTGAAGTTCTTCAGTTAATAATTGGGGATTTAGAGGAGAAGGACCAACCAAACAAAGTTTATGGGAATTATTTTTCTAAAATTGTGTATTGTTAAATTTGTTCATTTGGATTTCAGTTATAACAAAATAGTTTTTAAAGTATATTATAATGAGCGTTCGTTCATATGTAATCATCTGGAAATTGATGTCATTATCAATGATTTGGTATATTGACATTTGCATTTAAACACAAAATAATTTTCTTCTACTTTCTTGTTTTAGTCGGGCTGTGAAGTTCTTGTTTGAGATTCTCAGTAGTTTTGATAATGAGCAGCAGAGGTTGTTTCTCCAGTTTGTGACTGGTAGCCCGCGATTGCCAGTTGGAGGTGGGTAGTATTTATGCTTTGCCTTTATTCTGTGAGTGAAACATCACTTGTCTTTGGAGACAGTCTATTACTTGGGGTACAGTATCTTTTAGTTATTCTGCCATTATGTTTCTGAGATGCCACTATATCTGCTTAGGAATATGTTTAGAAATAATACTGGTAGGGAAATTCAGGGATTGCCTTAAGCATATAAAGTTGCTAATGGATAGGAATGTTGCTTAGAAATTTGCATATATTTAAATTAGAAAAGAATAGAATCTCAAAGGAAATCGACCCAGTCCTTTGTTTTGTTTTTCTTTGTTTGTTTTTTATTTCTGTTTTTGTTTAATTTTTTCTTTTGTATATGGGTGTTTTGCTTCCCATACATGTCTGAGGCCCGAAGAAGGTGTTGGGTCTTCCTTGGACTGGAGTTACAGATGGTTGTCAGCCAGCACATGGGTGTTGGGGATTGAGCCCAGGTCTTCTGGAAGAGGAGCCAATGCTCTTAACCAATGAGTTGTCATTAGGCAGGAGAAAGGAATATTTTGTGTGGCAGTTTAACACTACAACAAAGTGGTGTTGTGTTCTATCTTATGATAGCTAATGACATTTCTAAAATTTAACCAATTTTCTGGAACTTTTCTTTAATTAGGATTCCGGAGTTTAAATCCACCTCTGACAATTGTGCGGAAGACATTTGAATCAACAGAAAACCCAGATGACTTCTTACCCTCTGTAATGACATGTGTGAACTATCTTAAGTTGCCGGACTACTCGAGCATTGAGATAATGCGTGACAAACTGTTGATAGCAGCAAGAGAAGGCCAACAGTCGTTCCATCTTTCCTGATCACAACAAGAAATCAGTGTCTGCCTGATACAGCAAAAGAAAAAAAAAATCATGATTTCTTTTCTATGTGTCATCTGAGTCAAGGAAACATGTTCCTCCCTCTTGTTGTAGGAAAATGGCTTGCAGATTATAATTCATAATGGCCCCGTGGACTTAAAGTGATCAGGCCCTAAAGCATTGTTGTGATGAGGTTTCTTTAGCAAGTTCTTGTTTAAATTATCATTTATTTGATGAGTGAAGTTTTTAACTTGCTTTGCTGTGTGAAATTACAAAGGGTTGTTTTTTCAGGCTGGAACAATAAATGTCGCTGTGCAGTTTAACTCTGGGCTGTGTGTATCCATCTAGCTTAAGTCTGCAGTTTGTTTCTTCCAAAGATAATTATTGTACATAAGTACAGACATTAAACTCATGTGTATTTGACAACTCTAGTTAGTAAATCGGTTCTGTGTGCTTTCCACCTCTCTCTAATTTTCTTTTCCCAATTCATTGCTGCCTGTGCAGTTCATACAGGTTTGGTGTTTTTTGTTGTTGTTTTTGTTTGTTCGCTTTTTAATATAAAATGCACGGTTAAGATATTTTCATTAGCCCTGGGTCTTGTCATCCTGTGCTCTTTCACTTTAAGATACAATGTAAAATTCATTGAATTGAGATATATTCTCACTATAATTCAGCCTTTGGAACTAGGTAGGTAGGCTTTTCATAGAGCTTAGTTTTAAAATAGTTACAGAGAGCACTCCTGGCTTTTTGCCAAGTAACATACTAGGTTTGTTTACATGGTGATTTCCAGTGTCCTCTGGAAAGGAGGAAGGAAAGCTCATTCATTTTTCTGTGTAGGTTAAAAGGTCCACAGTTTGGGTTGGCCAGTATTTATTCTATGGCCAGACTATTTTAAATTGGCATAGAGTTTTAAATGAATTAGTTTTCATTCCATATTGGAGTTAAAAAGAGGTGTCTCCCTCCTCCCCCCTTTATAAGTTTCTGTTCTCAGGCTTTATTTCCGTTTTGTCTTCTGCTGCCAGCATTAAATTTGGACAAACCATTCAGCCTTTGTCTCCACACAGATCAAAGCACCTGTAAGCAATGCTGTCTATTTGTCTGTGTGCTCATTTCTCAGATCTGCAATAATCCATCAAGTTAATGTTTTTACCTAAAAATAAAATACGTTTGCTTCACCGTTTTTGTTTATAGTTCTGTGCTGTTACACATGCCCACTTGTCTAAGATAAGTGCTTACATTACAGTGCAAGTAAGTTGTCCTGTGGCCACAAGTCAAGCCGTATGGGGCTTGCTTGTTTACAGCTTCCTGAAGAGCCTAAAATGTGAAAGAAAATGGAAGCAGATCTGTTTCTTCCTAAGGCTCAAATGAAGACTTATAATAAACTCTGGTTTCATCTCCTTCAAAATGAGATGCACCATTTTTAAAAAAAAAAAAACTGAACTTTGAAGAAGCTATACTGACTCTTATCTTGACATAGAGCCTTCTTTATCTCATCGCCCAAAGGAAGGTAGTGGTTTAGTTTACTCCTGTATCTGTCATTCTACACTGACCTTGCCTTACGTGGAAACATCCCCTGCTGACAGAAATATTGACAGTTTGGCCAGTCAGTGGGGAGGAGTTGGGGCCAGGAGGTCTCTGCTCACAGAGGCTTACAAATGAGCACCGTTACCTGGAGGGAGTTGGGTTCTGCACCTTTGCCCTGATGGCCACAAGATCTATGCCCCTTTGTCTCCTGGTCTGGTGTTCTACAAACTGAGCACAAAGATTTTTGTGTGAACAAAGCATTTTGTTCCTCACTCTTTAAAGGTCTGTTAAAATGTCGACATCTGTATGAAACAGTGTTGTTTCGTATTAAAATGATCTGTATGTGCACTTTGCACCTGTGGTGCCGGCAGACTGGCTTCGTTACTGCATCTGTTGAATGGTGGTGATGGTTCTCACTGGAGTGTTTTAGAGGCCATGTTTGTTCAGCACATGGGACCTATGGTTAATTTGGGGTTAGGAAGAGCACATTTTAAAGCACTCTCAGTGAAAACCTTAATTTTGCACACTAGGGGAATATATGCTTGGTTTGCTGTGCTCCAGTCATCTCTGAAGTTGCCTGATTCAGGGACCCACCAACTTAACATACAGTTGCTCCCTATGTTGTCAGTTACGATGTTAACAGAACCTCCTTCCTTGTCCCAAAAGACTACAATCTAGGTCTAGGTGGCAGTAGATGCCATGTCCAGGCCTGCAAAAGCATTTCATGTAGCTACCAACATTGGGAAAGCAGTGAGGAATTTTGCTGAGTCTGGCTGTTGTCAGGTTAGGCACACCTCATGAGAAAGGAGTGGTGCAGACAGATGACCTCCGGTTCAAGAGTGACTCCTTGGGCATCTTATACATGCAGGCTAAGGACCAGAGCACCAGCTTCTGCATCTCACAGGCAGATTGTCCCCATCCCTTTCAGGGATCCTCCTGTTTCCACCCCTTCCAGCACTGTGCAGCCATGTCTAGGTTTTGTTTTGTTTTGATGTGGGTGGTGGTGACCCAATAGGTCTTCAATGCCTGTGGCTCGAGCACTCAACCCTACTAAACCATCTTCCTAGCCATCACCAGCTTTGGGTGGTCTCAAGTTCATCTTTTGAGATTCCTTTTTCACTTCTTACCAATTAAGTACAAGTTTAGGAAATGGGAAAGGTCACCATTATTCCAAGAAACAAGTGTCAAGAAAGACTTGTTGGGAGAAAATACATAGAAGTGCATTAATATGTTAGTCTTTCCTTCAGGATTCTGGGTATTGCACTAACAGAAATGGCCTCCGTTTCTTTTAAGCTTTGGTTTTCTGACCCGTTTTATTTTCCCTGTTGTAATGATAATATTGTGTTGAACTGTCATGCTCTGTATGATTGTTTGAGAAGTGTTACATAGCTGTTAGGATTGACACTGCAGTAGCTGACATCCACAGTAAAGAGTAACCTAATGACAGGCCTCTGGAAAGTCTCTGTTACCCAAACAAGTGATAACCCAGGCAACTCATAGCATTTCACTGGGTTGAAAATTGGCGTATGCCAAGAAGTTCAAATGAACAATTATTAATGCAAGAAGAAATTTCTTTACAGAAACGTTTACAGATTTGTTCTGTATCAAGGAGACATTCTTCAATAATGGAAGAGGCAGTTTTATTTTTACTACAAGCGGACTCATGACCAAACTGATAAGCAACTGCTGATCTCTGTAAAGTGTTTTCTTTCTCTTTTGGTCTGAAACATTTATATGAACTGCTGGAATAATGGAACTTCAGACTACAAATGTGTATGTAAAATTGCATCGATGCCCTGACTTCCTGACTATATTTTTAATAAACAGCATTATCCTTCGTGGTTAGCTTTTGTTACATTATGTACAACCAGAGGGTGTTTGCTTAGGTGGTGTATGGATGGCTTTTTGAAAAGCTGCTTTTGGTAAGTAGCCATGATGATCTTAACAATTTTGGGGGCAGACACCAGGAGACCACTTAACTCTTGGTGTTGGGCAAGGTATTCACTGTTAAGGGACTCCTGTGCACTGGTGAAGTGTTTGTGTCTTTGGAGTTGTTGGAAGACACTCCAAGATGTGCAGAGACTGTAATAGGAGTCTTCTGATGGGAAATGTCTGTTCTCATGACAATGTCCATGTCAGTTTACTTCTGAAACAACAAAAAGTGATCTGCGCTAGCAAAATCGGTGTATTGTCTTGCACACCTGAGGTGGGCAGAGGGAGAAGCACTTTTTCCTATTAAAAGGCTGATCCAGTTGAGAGGTGCTGCTAAGTAAGAGTTTGCAAGCTCTGTTGGGGGCTGGGGAGTGCAGAGTGTTGGAGTTGAAGTAGTTTTGGGAATTGTCATCGACATGTTAATGGACTTTGTAGATGATGTTTCAGTTTTGATTTTTAGTTCTGTGTGTGTAGGTTTGTACTCATGGGTTGTATGTAGGTTTGTACTCATGGGTTGTAGGTGCTCACAGAGGCTAGAGGTGTCAGACTTTTTGGAACTGGAGTTAATAGGTAGCTGTGAGATGCATGATGCGAATGTTAGAAACCAAATTTGGGTCCTCTGCAAGAACAGTTTGTGCTCTTAAATCTCTGCAGCATTGGCCTTTCCATTGTTGGCCTATATTCAGTGGCCCAGTATCCCTTTGAAGTCACTGTACAGAAGGGCGCAGGGTGTGGTATGGGCAGCTGTGCCGTTCTCATGCCCCTCTTCCTTTACGGAAGCTCATGCTGTTCCTTGAGCTAGTCTTGGCCAGGTATATAACTTGTGGTGTCCCATTCCCTGTGTTACTTCTCCCAATTTATGTAAAGTTGGGAGGTCAGTGCTGATTGAATGCAAGTTTGATCCTTAAAAGTTTGTGCACGGTACTAAAGGTGATAGATGAGGTCAAATTAAAGGCACTAATTATGTCATACTTGCTCTGAAGGCTCCATTGGGGAGTCCATTGCCCTTTCTAGCTGTTTCTTGCCTAGAATGTTTGTCACTGCAGTCTTCCTGGCTAGAGTGCTTCCTTCCTTAACCATTTACTTTTCTCAATGTTTGGGAAAAAATTCCTGACCAAAGCAACTTAGAAAGAAAAGAATTTATCTTGGTTCATGTTTTAAGAAGAGCTATAGCCCACCACGGTGGGGTGGTATGGTAGTAGGAGCGTGTCCCTTTGCATCCACAGGAAGAAGAGAGACGCTGCTGGCCCAGTTCATGTTCTTTTCATTCTGTCTAGCTCACAGAATAGAACTGTCCACAGGAAGGGTGGGTCTTCCTCCCTCAGTGAAACCTTTCTGGAAGCACCCGTAGGCTTCCACGGTGACTTCAGACCTCTTCCAGTTGATACAGTGAATCTCAGCTTCTGTGTGCTATGTTCACAGGAATTAGGTGTGTTTGAATTTAAGGACTACTTAACTATAATTGGTATGAAGTCAGCTTTGAGGTGTTAGATTCATCATTTAGGTTAACATCTCTAGGTTCTGACCCCTTTTATGTATACACCATTCCCCTGCTGTGGCGTATACAATGTTCAAGGGGGTGGCACTCAGACTCTTTGACTCCTTCCACTTCTATGGTTGCTATTTTTAAGTACCATAATGTAGTTTCTCAGAGTTGCCCAAACTGGGTCCATATGGGTCTGAAGGTTAGGTGACAAAAATAAGGTAGAGAAGTTTAAGCAACGTGGTATTCTGAAGCAAGTGCAAGCATCATTAGAAAAGCTTTCACATTGGGCTGAGTACCTTAGTCAAGTGCCCAGAGGCTATGATCTCTGTATAATATTGAGAGATTAATGGTCACCCACCTCCAGCGTTCCTGGAAAAATGGAAAACATAAGCTCAATTGCTTTTCTACAGTTCTGGGCCTAGGTAGCTAGCAATTAACTATTAATTTCAGGCAGGGTTTCTATGTGTAGCCTTGACTGTCCTGGAGTCCCTTTGTAGACCAGGTTAGCCTCAAACTCACAGAGATCTGCCTGCTTCTGCCTCCCCAAGTGCTGGATTACAGGTGCCTGGCATAGTGATGTTCTTTTGAATTCCCAACATGCAGTTAGCATAAAAATGTATTATATGGGTGATTTTTTTCACATTGCCCAAATGTTGCTTTTCTTGCTGGATATAGTAGTGTCAGGGAGGCTAAGGTAGGAGGTTTTCAAGTCTGAGGCCATTCTGAGTCACCCAGCAAAGACGTGTCAAAACAATATAAGCAGTGACATGTACATGACAACACTAGTTTTAAAGCGTATATTCTGACATGAGACTTAAATTTCTGATTCTGCTTTCCAAACACTAATTGACAGCAGCTAAGAGTGCTTGCTGAGCATGCACCAAGGCCAGAGTTGGATCCCAACACCCATGTAAAACACTGGGCATCCTCATGCACATGCCTGTAACCCCAGCTCTGAGGATGTTTGACACAGGGTTCCTGGGGCCAGTAGGAACTGGAACTGGCCCCAGGAACTGGAGTTCCTTGGTTGTGAACCTCCACATGGATTTTGGGAACTAAACTTGGGGCCTCTGTCAGAACAGCAAGTGTTCTTAATGGCTGAGCATCTCTTGACTCCATCTTAAAAGTCTTGAATTTGGCAGGGAATTGAGGACAGATGAAGGTGGTGCCCAGAAAGAGACACAGAGACAGAGACGCAAAGACTATAAACATGCCACTTCTGTGGCCTGAGGGGTCTGCTTAATATTTGAGAAGCATATTTAAATATTCAGAGACACTTCTCTGTGGCTGTGAATCACTGAAAAAACCAGAGAGAAGCGATTCTGTTAAAGGGTTTGGTTCCAGTAGTGACATGAGTGGGTTGACTAGGTCTAGGTCTTCTTTCCTGGTCACATCAGTTCTGAGAGTGTAAGTATTCTCAGAGTTTGAATTACCCTGGCTTGTCTGCTTTCTTCAATAGTTTCTATGATTGGTAGAAAGGTGGCTGCCTCCCAGTTGGTCTAATTTAAATGTTGAAAAAGTGTGGAAATGTTGGAGGAGATGTGTGTTGGATAGCCCTCTGAGTTCTGTCACTTGGAGCTACTGGAGTCTCAGCCGGCACCCGATCCAGGAGTGTTGTGTTACAGATGAAGAGAGAGGTCAGTGAAAGGTCAGGGACCTGTGTGGAGCTGGTGTGAGTGGCAGAGCCAAGGCCAGAATGCACACTTTGCCTAGGTTCTTTACTTTACCTAGGTATCCAGGAGGCAGAGGCACCGATTCAATTCCAAGTCACTTTCCAGCCCTCTACCAGGATCCTCCTCTTCAACCCTAGTCCCTCCTGTTCTTCAGCTCAACTTTAAAACTTTATTTAAAGTTTATTATTTTAATAATAATGTCCTTAAACAATGTATGTGTTTGTGTGTGGGTCTGTCCTTGTAAGTGTGGATGCTCACTGAGGCCAGACACATTGGATCCATTGGATCTGAAGTTAGAGGCAGTTGTGAGCTGCCTGGTGTGGGTTTCTGGGAATTAAGCTTGGGTCCTTTGCAAGTGGACCTCTGTCAGTGTTCTTTAAAAAATTTTTTTTAAAACAATTTTGTTTATATGCATTAGTGTTTTGCCTGCTTCACACATGTATGTCTATTTGAAGATGTCAGATCTTGGAGTTACAGACAGTTGTAAGCTGCCACATGAGTGCTGGGTATTGAACCCAGGTCCTCTGGAAGAGCATTCAGTGCTCTTAACTCTTGACCATCTCTCCACCCTGGTAGCTAGTATTCTTAACTAGAGAGTCATCTCTCTATCCCCTCTTTTTTCTTTCATGACCTTGAATATGCTGTCTACTGCTCTGTGTTGATTCTGATGTGAAGTCAGATGTCATGACAGTCAACTTTCTATTATATAACAATAAATCTGAAGTGATTTTTAAAGTGCAAAGGTTAATTTTCATTCATAGCTTTTAAAGTTCCTCCTATGATTGGGAAGGCCCATTGTACTAGGCTTCTGGTGGGCATTTCATGCCCAGTGACAATCCTGGGAAATATGAGGCTGAGCAAACCTGCTGATACCATGAGTCAGAGAATAAAAAGAGAAAGGTTGGCTGAACCACACTTCCCAAATTCCCTTTTGGAGCATGACCCCCAGTGACCTGAAGAGGCTCATTAGTTGCCATCCCTTGAAGGTCTATTACCTCCCACTGGTGCTATCTTAGAACAAAGCCTTTACCACGCTTGAAAGACATTCAAATACCCATCTCCTTTCTCCCATCTCTTCTTTCTCCTCTGTGACTCACATTATAATATATTGGACCTCTTATGAGGTCTCAGGGTTTTTGAAGTTCTATTAAATTTTCTTTATTCTTTTTTTCTTATTCCTCTTAACTGACCTATCTTCAAGTTCAGTAATTTTTCATTCTGCTCATTCCAATACACCGCTGAATTATTCTCCACCTCCACTAAGGTTTTTATTTCAATGATTGAACTTTTTGACCCTAGAAATTCTGTTTCTTTCCTTCATATGTAATTTCCATTTCTTTATTGCTAGTCCCTATTTGATGAAATGCTTTTTTTAGAACTTTCTTTAATTTTTTGATATATATTTTCTTTGGGGTATATGACTGTATACTTTATAACTTTAAAATGCTTTGCTAAGTATAAGAGTGCCTCCCCTACACAACCCTAGTATAAAACATCTCTTCCTGGTTATTTACACATCTTTTATTTTATTATATTTATTTAATGTATATGAGTGCTTTGTTCTCACACACACCAGAAGAGGGAATCAGATTCCATTACAGATGGTTGTGAGATGCCAATGTGGTTGCTGGAAATTGAACTCGGGACCTCTGGGAGAGCAGCCAGTGCTCTTAACAGCTGAGCCATCTCTCCAGCCCCATCTTTTATTTTTTAATTGGATAATTCTGATAATACAATGCAGTAATACTGGAAATCAGATTTTTCTTTGTGGAATTTGCTGCTGTTGGTGGTTGTTATGATTTAGTGGCCAATTCTGTGATGCCTATATTCTTCCTTTGTTAGCTTGACAGACCCAAGAGTTAGACAAAGGTTTCTGTAAATGCATGATTGCTACTAGCTCTTCCAGCCTTTGCTGAGGGACCCTGTTTGTATGTAAGGAAGCATCCTTTTAATGGGGCAATTTTTTGTTATCTGGAGGCAGTGTAGACAACATCTAGGCTTTTACATCTGGCTTGTGAAGAAATTCAAAGTTAGAGGTAAAGAGCATTGCCTTTTCAACACTTTCTAGGTATGGGCATAACCCAGTAACATGTACATGGCTGTGTACATGTATGTAGTGTGTCAGATTTGATTGAGTTTTGTTGTACCTAAAAAATGTTTAAATTAAAATTTAATTTTTAAAAACCAAGATTAAGCTAGTTTTCTTAAATAAGTGTCCCTCTGATGGCTGGATAATTTCAGTTGGTTTCCAGAATTTTTTAAAGTTTTATTTTTTGTTTTTTATTAAGTGTGTGTGTGTGTGTGTGTGTGTGTGTGTGTATGGGTTTATATGGGTTTGTGCGCATGGAGGCCAGAAGAGGGTGTTGGATACCTTGGAGTTGGAATCACAGGCTTTGTGAGTCATTCAACATAGGTGCTAAGGGTCAAACTACTGAGCCATCTAACTACTGATTTAGATTTCTGGGGCTTTTTGTTTTGCTTTGTGTTTTTGTTTTTGTTTTTTAAGATATGATTTCTCTGTGGAGTCCTGGCTGTCCTGGAACTTACTCTGCAAGACCAGGCTGGCCTTGAACTCAGAGATTCACCTGTCTCTGCCTCCCATGTGCTGGGATTAAAGGCATGTGCCACCACTGCCTGGCTAATTTTCAGAGTTCTTAAAAAGTTCTTTTTGATGAGTTTCTATTATCATTATTATTACCATCATCATCTTTATGAAGACTAGATTTTTAGAAGGTCTTATTTCACATCAATAATAAGTGCTTTTGCAGCAATTATTCAATAAGAGAGAGGTGAAGGGGATGAGAATAAGGCTGGATGTGAGGAGAGTTTAAGTTACAGATCAAAGCTGTCCTGACAAGTACAGTTCTCTCCTACCATGTGGGTTCTGGGGATTAAACTCAGGTCATCAGGCTTAGTGGATTCTGCCTTGGTGACTAGAATTCAGGATACCTAAGAGAAATGTGTGACTAAGTTTCTCTTTAATTAGAAAGGCCATGATTTAAAAGGGTTTTCTCTGCATCCAGCTTCAAGGAGAACCATGCTTTTGGAGCAGCTACCAAGAACTCTATATTGTGTACTTTAGAAATAGATTTAAATTTTTAATGTAAAATAGGGGCTGTTCAGCATGTGAAGGCCATCACCTCCAAGCCTGACAACCTTACTTCCATCCCCAGATTCCACAGAGTAGGTGAGGACAAGCCACAGCAAGCTGTCTTTGACCTACATATACGCACACACATGCACAGAGATGGAGGGTGGGGGTGGGGACAGAAAGGGCAGACACACAGAATAAAATGTAGCCATTTTAAAGCCAAATAATAAAAAGTAAAACAGTCTCACCCAGCCAAGTCTCCAGTCTGGGTTGCCTTTTGCCATGCTACCATCAGACAGAAGTATTCACTCTGTGTGGAAGTGATCAACAGTGTGAACGGAAGCCATGTGGTGAAAATCAATCCACTCACAGACCCACTAGTGGTCCCCCACCTCTCGTCTGCCCTTTCCTGCCATTGCATGCTTCTGGTCTCTGCCTTCTGCTCAGCCATCCTGGGCTGACTCCTGGCAGCTCTCTTGGCTAATTTTCAGTTCCTGCTGCTTGTTGACAGGTTTGTTCCCTGAGACTCCCATCCCCTGCCCACAGGTACCCACCCTAGAACAGTTGGTTTTGTCTGTAGCTTTTGGGATATATTCCTGAAAGCCATGCATGATTCAAAAGAAAAACACCTTTATCATTCTCCCCCTCTCGGGAATTAAAAAATATTCTGTGGTCCAGTGGACCTTGGGGTGAATGCTCCTAAACATGTTTCCCAAAATTCAACAATGATAGTAAGTAGGACAGTGACAAAAGATTCCTGACAGCTTTAGGTTGAAGAGGCGGAGTTGGAGGTCGAGGCACGTGCATTCTCAGGCAGGCTTCAGGGGCGAGGAGTGGGTTCACCTTGGCCAATGCAGATGCCTGGGCACATGCTGTGTGTCCCTGATGTGCGACTCACGCGTGTAAAAATGTGGTCTGCCTTGTGTCTATTAATTCTCATCTCCGCGGCAAATGGAATTTACGCTGCTGAGAAGTTTTTAATCAGATGGTGACATCTGCTTCTAAATAAATTGGCTTCATCGAAGATAAACGATTGTAGGCGCTGTAGATGGCGTTGCGCCAAGGCCCTTTGATATTCACAGTTCGTTCTTTCCAGGATGCTCAGTTCTCACCTCGCCTCCTGACGCAGGAAGGATCACGTGATGCCACAATCACATCTCATAGTGACGTGGGCCCAGTGCTTTAGAAAACCACCAGATAGGGTGACCTGGCAGCCTGGGAAAACTGTGGAGTCCGCATCAGCAGAATGGGAGACTTTTGCCCGTTTCCAACCCTTAAGCTCTTCCTTGTAATTTAATTAGATTCCACAAGATACAGCTGCATTCCCTCGTGCATTGTTAGTGAAAACGGAAACGCACCGGCTGTCTTCTGAGTAGGCGATTGTGCTTGAAGAACCAGCCGACCTGCCCTTGCCGACACTGTCCAGATTTCTCTTTAAAGCTCTGCACCCTCTTACTTGCCTAGCGCCTTGGAAAAGATGCGCTCCAGAAAGTGTAGGGACCTGTGTCCCTTCTGCGGGAGCACAAGGCTTCTCCTGCAAGCACAGTGCTGGGCCTTACAGGCTCTCTTCTGCAGAATGCACAGTGAGGATGCCCTGTGTGGATCAACTGAAAACGAAATGATTTTGTTGGTTTAAACTGACAGCTTGTATTTATTGATAAATTGCAAATGATTGTAATCACCGATTACTTTAGCTAGAAATAATCTTTTCTTCTTTTTTCAAAAAGAGATTTATTTTTATTTTTACTCGGAGGGAGCAAGGGAGGGAGGAAGAGAGGGAGAGAAGGAAGGAGGGAGGGAGTAGGTGCAGGTCCCCTACTGGGCCAGAAGAGGCCAGCATATCCGCTGGTGCTGGAGTTACAGGCGGTTGTGGGCAGCCTGTATGCATGCTGGGAGCCATATTTTAGGACCTCTGGAATAGCAGCAAAGTGCTGTTAAACACGGAGACATATCTTGAGCCTCCGATTTTCTTTTTCCTTTTAATTTTTTAGATTATCATATAAAGTAATTGGTTTGATTATTGCATCTTCACACAGACCCATCATTATACTTTTCTCTCATTCCTTGCCCTCCCCACTGCCCTCTGTTGCCTCCCTTTCCCATCTAGCTGGTTCCTTTTCTTCCTCTCCTTTGATTTCTCAGTACATGTATTCTATCACCCTCTCTGATTCCCCATCTCCATTAAGATCACTTCCTTCTAGCCTGGTTCTGTGGCATACACCTGTAATCCCAGCACTCAGGAAGGCAGAGGCAGGCAGATTTCTGGGAGTTCCAAGCCAGCCTTGCCTACAAAGCAAGCCCAGGATAGCCAAAGCTACACATAGAAACCCTGTCTCCAAAAAAAAAAAAAAAAAAAAAAAAAAATCACTTCCTCCTTTCTCATGTCCTTCAAGTTTTGGGACCTATACACACATGCATGTACACGCATGAAGTTTTTAAAAATTTTTATTAATTACATGTTATTCGCATTGTATCCCCCCGTAAAACCTTCCCTTCTTCCCTCCCAGTCTCACCCTCCCTCCCCCTTCTCCACTCATGCCCCTCCCCGAGTCCACTGATAGGGGAGGTCTTCCTCTCCTTCCTTCTGCATACATGAAGTTTTAAATCTAAGTCCCACCACTAATGAGAGACACCACATGCAGCACTTGGCTTTTTGTGTCCGGTTTGTTGCACTTAGTGTGGCTGTTTCTAGTTGCATCCATTTTCTTGAAAATGTCGTGATTTCAGTTTTTTTTTTAAACAGCTGCATAAAATTCCATGTTGTGTAAGAATCACATCTTCTTTATTCATCCATCTGTGATGGACATCAGGCAGGCAGGTCTGTTTCCTGGCTGTTGTGGACAGTGCAACATTTATATATAGATATGTAAGAATTCCTGTCCACAAACCCAGGAGAGGGACAATTGAGTTCTATGGTAGTTCTAAATTTTACATTTTTGAGGAACCTCCATAATGATAGAAATAATCTTCAGTGTTGCTTCCAAGTCTGAAGAGTCGAGCCTTTCCCCATTTAACCCAC
This sequence comes from Pachyuromys duprasi, assembly GCA_028658305.1. NCBI lineage: Eukaryota > Metazoa > Chordata > Mammalia > Rodentia > Muridae > Pachyuromys > Pachyuromys duprasi. The sequence continues at coordinate 62,172,339 of CM053751.1, read as the reverse complement.
CCCACAGCCCATCATTTACTCCTACCTGTAAAGGTGGCCACACCGTGTCCTACTGAGGTTGTCGCTTCTCTACTTTGTCTGAAGCATACTCTTCCCTTTCCCATTGCTTTAGGTTGGGCTTGAACTATGTTTTTCTCTCTGCAGGACACCAGGATCATTTTTGTCCTGAAGAGTCTGGAGTACACCTCTCATTTTAAGATGTTGGGACTAAAAGCAGTTACTGAGTTTAAAATATCTCCCCTGTTCTCAGGCATCTGAAAGATCTGATTTCCATTTGGTGGTACTTCAAGAGGTTTATGAAATATTTATATAGGAAAGGTCTGCTTCTGCTTCCTTTAGGTCTTTTATATTCAAGGCTTGGAATTTAAACCTGCCCAAGATCCAATCAATATGAGAATGATAATGTACAAGAAATTACTTTAAACAGCTGCCAGAACAGTGGTTTAATTCAAATCAGAACAAGTCTAAGAGGAAGAACATTAAGAGAGAACTTGTCTTAGACAGCACAGAGGAATTGTCCGATGATAATTCAGAATGAACTAGCCTGACGGAATGTGCCAAGATGCTCAAATGACTAATCATATTAAGGACAGCGGTTAGTTCGGGAGTGAGATCGTTGTTGTGGTGACTGTCACTCTGGTAGTTCTTTGTGAGGATCTTGAATTACATGTAAAACCACCTGCTATGTTGTCTTTATGCGCTGGGTTTTGGTATTACTGGGTTGTGAAGACTTTCAGAGTGCAGAAGTGCTGAGAGAAAGTAGGAAAGTAATAACTGGAAATTGAGAGATTTGGGCTATATTCTGTTTCTGCCCTTGCCCAGCTTAGGGCCATGATTGACTTCATCAGTGCATTGTTTTCCTTTGTCATAGTCAGGGTTTCTATTGCTGGGATGAAACGCTGTGGCCAGAGCAACCTGGGGAAGAAAGTGTTTTTGGCTTATGATTCCAGATCACAGTTCATCATCAATGGAAGTCAGGACAGGAAGTCAAACAGGGCGGGAACCTGGAGGCAGGAGCTGATGCAGAGACCATGGAGGGTGCTGCTTACTGATTTCTTTCTCATGGCCTGCTCAATCCGATCTTTCTCTTTCTTGCTTTCTTTCTTTCTTTCTTTCTTCCTTCCTTCCTTTTTTTTTTTTTTTTTTGTTTTTTTGCAAGGTTTCTCTGTGTAGTCTTGGCTATCTTGGAACTGCCTTGAACTCTGCCTGCCTCTGCCTCCTGAGTGCTGGCATTAAAGGCATGCAACATGCCTGGCTTCAGTCTGCTTTCTTCTAAAACCCAGGATGACCAGCCCAGGTATAGTACCACCCCATCAATCACTAATTTAGAAAATGCCCTATCAGCTTCTCTATATCCCTGTCTCATGGAGGCATTTTCTCAAGTGAGGATCCTTTCTCTCTGATGACTCTAGCTTGTGTCAAGTTGACACAAAAGCAGCTGATACACCCTTGGGAAAGATCTTTCATGTGCCACCCTATTCTGACATTCTCAAATTTCAGCAGCTCCAGAGGAACAGTCACCGTATAAGGCGCTGTGGTTTGGATGTGAAATGTTCCCTCACAGGCTTGGGTTTTGAATGTTTGGTTCCTACTTGGGGAACTAAATCAATGTCCTGTTTAGGACTAAGCATTCTGTCTCTTGTTAGTGCTATGGCTGTTACATGTCTCTGCAGTCACTTGCCACTCACTGGGAAAGGAAGCTTCTTTAACCAGAGTTGACAGCACTAAGCTCTGGGCACAAACACAAATACTTTGCAGGCATTTCACCCAGTGTATAGTGTCCATTTAGCAAAAACAATAGCAGTAGTTTCTCTACTATATGGCACATTTGTGGTCCCTCACTGGGAAGGATGGAGCAGTCCTGAAGAGGTAGGTCTGCAGGATCCTGGTCCAGTTGGGAATGCAGGGGTGGTAAAGTTGAATGGGCAGAGAAGGCCTTCTCTCAGGATTTTAGTGCTATTTTAGTGTTAGACAATTTTCAGTGAAACAAATTGACCTGGGGGAGTGGGAAGAGGTTTTCTGGGGCAAGTGTACATTATTGCCGAGGCTGAGATGGCTATGGATGCTTTGTTTGCATGAAGAGGAGTTCTAGGTGCTAGGCTATGAGTTTTGAGGGTGGGGTGAAAGGCTATGTGTGCTGGGGCCTTCAATAATAAGGTCATAGTCACACTGCATTGTTTTTGTACTTTTTATTACCAATATAGATTTTCTATCAAAAAAAGGAAATGAAATGTCTGTTCTATCCAAAACTTACACTGAAATTCAGTTCCCACTTGTACAGTATTAAGGTGTGAGGCTGTTAGACGTTGTTACACTAGGAAGACTCTGTCTTCATGGATGGAATCAATGTTCTCATGAAAGGATGTGTTAGACTCTTTCTTGTACTCTCTTGCCTTTTCACTTTCTGTCATCTGATGAGGCAGTAAGAAGGCCCTGGACAGAGATACTGGCCCTTTTTTCCAGCCTCCATAGTTAAGAGCTAGTGGGGTGGGTAAGGGTGCCTTCCACCAACTCTAATGCCTTGATTTCAATTCCCAGGACACACATGGTGGAAGAAATAACCACCTCCTATAATTTGTCCTCAGGGTTAGATTATAGATTATAGATTTTCTATCAAAGACGCAGGCCATGACTCGTGCACATCCAAAATAAAATTTAAAAATGTAATAAATATTAATTATCTTTTGTAAAAATTATATATTTTTGTAGACTTCTGAAATGTCCTTCTTGGGTTCATGTTTTGAACACTGTGTCGCCAGCTTATGGGGCTATTAAGAAGGTGGCAGAATTTAGGAGGTGGAGCATGGCTGGTGAGATAGGCTTTTATGGGCAGACCTTTGAAGGTTCTATGTGCTCTAGTTTTCCTTTCCCAAATACTCCATACTTTGGCACTGAATTCCTTGGGTCAAGACCAATCTTCAATATCAGAATATCTCCAATGAGCAACCAGCAATCCAGCAATCAGCATTAGCAAAAGCAAAACCAGCAGCAGGCAGAGGCAGCAGCAGGCAGGGCAGCAGGGGGAGAAGCAACCCCATTCTTTGAAGGGCCTCTCATGGCTCTGGCATTTATGAGAGTCCCCAGAGTTCCTAACATAAACTATCCTCAGTGGAAAACACACACACACACCCCTCCTAGAGCATGAGACAAATCATAGTTAGCAACTGTGAACAATTTGAAGCAGCATCATATCCCATACCTGGGATTAGAATGAAAACATATTCACAACACAAGTGGGTTTTCAAAGAAACCAAAATTCTCACAACATTTTTGTACTGTGTTTAGTGAGAAATTATAAACAGAGACATTTTAAATAAACTAAAGGCTTTTCAAATTAGTGGCCAGTTTCTTTCTTTCTTTCTTTCTTTCTTTCTTTCTTTCTTTCTTTCTTTCTTTCTTTCTTTTCTTTCTATAACCTGGTGACTCTGAGTGGCTATTGTCTGAAATGGCTTGTACTTTTTGCTGCATGGTCTTGAGACAGGCTCCAAGTTTTATTTCCTGAAGGCAAGAGATCTTGAATCTGCACACGCTGGTCCAATGACATTCCTTGCTATAACATCTACAAAGCCCAGGAAGCCTAAGCTTAATTTCAGAGAACCCATTGTCCCTGGAAACGGCTTGTTTGCTTCTCCAGCAGAAAACACCATAGTTCTCACAGTTACTGCACCAGACATTCTGAGATCTGAGGAGATGCGGAGCTTTTAGTGGTTTGGTCAGAATTTCTTTGTAAATGTTGGAATTCAACACAGTTAATGCACCAGGCATTTTGATATCCGAGACCTCTAGCTATAGTTTGTCCTATGATATTGGTATGATGCTCATGAGAGCCAGTATCAGTCATGTCCTATATCCACTCATCCATTGGTCCGCCCATACCTTTAAAGGTCTAACAACTCTTTTAATTCAGTATTCAAATTCCCAAATGCCAAGGTCTCTAGATTAAAACAGTATTGGTCTTGTTTACACTAATTCTAGAAATTCAGTAGCCCATGTATGGTGGTCTGAATAAGAATGGCCCCTATAGGCTCATATATTTGAATGTTTAATCACCAGGGTATGATGAAAGGATCAAAAGGATTTGGAGATGTGACCTTGCTGGAGAAAATGTGTCATTGGAGTTGGGCTTGGAAGTTCCAAAAGCCCACAACAGGCCCAGACTGTCTCTCTTTCTGCTCAGAGATGAGGATGTAGAACTCTCAGCTACTTCTTCAGCACCATGGGTGCTTGTGTGCCACCATGCTCACTGCTATGATAATGAACTAACATCTGAAACTGTAAGCAGGCCCATGATTAAATGCTTTCTTTTGTAAGGCTTGCCTTGGTCATGGGGTTTCTTCACAGCAGTAGAGCAGTGACTAAGACAGCATGCCTTTCTGTTTGCTATTCCAAATTTTTAAAAAATGATGGCATTTAGCCTCCTCTACTGTCTCAGTCCATTTCATGCCTACTATCACAGAATGCTACAATCCAGGAAGTTTATAATCAACAGAGAGGTAATAGTAATGCACTCACTTGGTGCTTACCACATGGTTGCTTTAGGGTCAAGAGCGACAGACCCATGTTCTGTTCCTCAAAACTAACCACATGACTCTGCACACATGATGTAACTGTCTCCTACAGATTGAAAATGACCTTCAGCATCTTGAAGTAGAGCAGCTGTGATGTTCCACACAAGATGTGACCTATTAATATCCTGTCATGGAGGGAGGAAGCACTGGATGCTCATGAGAGCCTTCCCCTTCCTGAGAGTCTAGTTGCCATTGTGCAAGAATTGGACAACTGATCAAAGTGGCTGGGAGTCCTCGGTGGTGTAGCTCTCATTCGGGTGACTTGCTGGTGGCAGAGCTGAGTCACAGAAACCCTGGTAAACAACCCAATAAGTTCATTACTCCAGGAAGCTGGACTTGGATGCTATCTTTTCTTTGGTCTATCAGTTCTTTTTGTCCATGGTGAGTCAATGTTTTGTTATATTTTTCAGGCAAAATTAATGAGTACAAGCTAGAAGATCCCTCTTCCAGTTGGAAGAGTTAGTGTGTAGTAGAGACAAAATAGTGTGGCATTGTGTTTCATCCCATAATACATCCTTGAAAAATTAAAGACATAAAATAAAAAAAAAACAAGGGAAATTACCTAGAAAATTCATAAACCAGCCTCACAATATGAGGTTGCTCTTCACCTCCCTTATTTCAAAGTGTTAAGAAATTCAAAAGGGCTTTGCTTAGGCAAAAACTTAATTTATGGAAGTGATTTTTAATTGCCCACAACCTTTTTTGATTAAAAAAAAAAGTCCTTTGGCTTTGTTTGTGTATTGGGGAAAGGAAGTGAACAGCCCTAGCAGCTAGAGGAACTGGGGTAGTTTCTGCTATGTGAGACAGTTCAAGAGACACTGGGACCAGCAGAGGGTGCTGGAGTGGCACAAAATTAGGACTTAAAAAAAAGTCAGCAGGTGGGAGGGAAACGCAATCACCACTGGGGTCCACTAAGCGTAAGTTATTCCTGTCCGGCACACATATGTCTAGGTTCGGTAGAGGCCAGAGAGTTCGCCCTTCTGCTACTAGAGAGCTTTCAACAGCTCCTGGCCGCTAGATCTGTGGCACCTTTAAGCATCTCATGAAGTCTCTACTTTCTTATTAGCTCAGTCTTTTAGAAACTATCTTTTGTGTTCTCTAGAAAATTTGCCCAGTCTGGTAATGCAAAAGAGTTATTTTTTTTTGTTTTTCTTTTCTCCTTTCCTCTTTCTTATTCTCCTTTCCCCCTTTCCCCTCTCTTTTCTTTTCTCCCTCTCTCCCCCTCCTTCCGTTCGTCCCTCCCTTCTCCACTTCCTCTTCAGGGTTTCTTGTAGCTCAAGCTGGTCTTGACTTCCCTAGATAGACTGACCTTGAGACTCCTGACCCTCCTGCCTCAGCCTTTGTACCACTGGGCGTACAGATGTGAGCTATCTGGCCGGCTACTTTCCCCCTCCCCCCTTTAAGTTTTGCATAGACAGGGACAACTAGTTTTGTGGTCTATTTATAGCAGAGGCTGTGAAAGTCGGTTGTGAGTGGAGACAAAGACGGCTGAGTTTTGCACAGTGGATTTGACCTCCGTGCCGAATCAGGAGCAGGCAACTGGGGAAGATACCACAGCCTTTGAAGTAGGTCACCGTGAAGTCTCCTTCCCGTCAGAGTTTAGTAGCGAATGTGTGCTGGAAGGGCCTTTGCGAACCGGCACAAGGGTTCCCGCAGTCTGCTGGGAGGCAAATCAAGAGACCTACTGGGTTCCAGCCTAGCCTGTTTGGGTCTCAGTTTCCTCCTGTATTCAACAGTAGGGTTGGGTACTTGGATCCCCGCTTTTGGTCACTCCAAGCTTTTTTTTTTGAGCTCCTGTGAGCTACAGTTCTTGTGAGAGGCGCGCTGAGCATAGCAGGGAGAGGAGATTGCCGGTTCAGCACCAAGGACAAGGGCCTCGCTGAGGGCCTTGGAGGCACAAGGTCAGGTCCTTGAGAGGTCATCTGTGTCATCCGGTGGTGCGCGAGAGCTGGACGTGCTGAGGACAGGAACAAGTGTTGTGGGAGCGGGTGCAGCACCCGGGAGAATTAGGTCAGGCCTGTCCCACTGCGGTCTCACAGATTCTGCGCCAAGAGATCCCGAGTGGCAGCTGGGAGCCATCTGAAGCAGTCTTTACTTTCCACCCCAGCATCACCTCGCCGCCCGCTCCAGGCCGGCACCCTCACCTCTGTGCCTTCCGGCCTTCCTTTGGACACGCCCACGACTCTGACCTCTGGAGGCTTGGGGCGGAGGACAGCCTTCCTGCAACTTGCTGAGACGCGGAGCAGAAGGGTTCCCATCCCGGGTCCTCCCGCCGGGCGCCCAGCCACTGCGGGCCCCGCCCCCGGCCCCGCCCGCGGTTGCCAGGGGAACCACGGGCTCCGGCAGCTGCAGGAGGCGTCCGGTCCCGCTGAGCAGCACCAGCCGCTGGCGCCGCTGCCATCGCCATCTCCACTGCTAGCCCCGCTGCCGCCACCGCGCCCAGCTCCGCTCCAGCTTCTGCGTCCTTTCCGCCCGCCATGCCTCCCCGCCGCGCCCAGGCGCCCGGCGCCCAGATGCTGCCCGCCCTGGCTCTGCTGCCGCTGCTGCTCGGTGCTGGGCCCCAAGGCGCCTGCTTGGCCAGTCCGGTGCCCGCCGCGCCCCTGCCTGCTCCGGGACCGTGCGCCGCGCAGCCCTGTCAGAATGGGGGTGTGTGCACTCCGCGTTCGGTGACCGACCAAGAGCACCCGGCGGCCGATGCCAAACCCGGCTACAGCTGCACCTGTCCCGCTGGGGTCTCCGGCACCGACTGCCAGGTGAGTGGCCACTACGGCCGCCCAGAGATACGCAGCCTCTCTCCGGCCCCTGGGGCTCCGACACTCCATCTACTAGCTTCTGTTACTTTAGGAAGGGAATTCGTAGATGCAGACCCGGGACCCACCCTTTAAGTGCGGCTTGGCTGTCCACCTCAGTTCCTTGGCAATGCCAGCCAGGGCTCTCGGGGCGTGTCCTGTGCTCCAGGGCCCGGCAGCCACCCCATCCCTGGTACTGGTGGATCTATCATTGGCCACCAAGTGGCGCGCCCCACCCAGGAGGCCCAGGTTGAGTACCAGCTTGGTGCCCGTCGAGGCAGAGCAGAGAAGTCGGTTCTGGGAGTCCCCCGTGGGATACCCAGTGTCCAGCTAAGCTCTGTTCCTGGTCCTACTGGACCGGTGTGTATCAAGGATTCGTTAAGTGGGGAAAGGGTGGTTGGCTCTGTGCCAGGTGCTGGGGCACTTTCCTTCTCCTCTTCCACCCCTAGGGCTCCAACAAGGCAGCCCGAGGCTGGGAGGACAGCTGCCTCCTTTGGCCGGTCGCCAGCCTTTTCTGAGCTTGGGTGGTTGGCGGTGTTGGAACAGGTGGAGACATTCGAGGGCATCAGGCTGGGGCTTGCCGAGTCGCCCTTCTGGCTTGATGCACTCGGGGCCAGGGCACAAGCAGGGCACTGGGGAGTCTGAGGAAGAGGCCCTGTGAGGAATGGGAGGTGGCCAGCAGTCGACCTTGAACTGGAAATGTCCAAGACGGATCTGACAGGAAATAAACGCGGCTTTTGCAAGTGTGTTAAAGCTCAGAGAACCTACAAACGTTTTCAGTGTTGAATTGGTAGCCCCTTGTGTGCGCACGGCTGATCCTCTAGCGCAAAGACGGAAAAAATAAAAAGCAAACAAAACAACAACCACACACACACAAAACTCAAAAAACCCCCACAAAAAAGCCGCACTGATCTGAAACAGCTAGATTAAACCACAGGAAGCAGGAACATATGGACTTTCTTTCTTACACGTAGGGTGGCGAGTTTGTTTTGTATAAATTGATACGATGATTGAACACTTTTAAGAATGCTCTGAGCAGCTCTACTTTCAAAAAAGGAGGAGGTCACCCTTGCTGTGGGATAGACTTTCATTTTTTTCAAGTAGAGGTGAGTGGGATAAAGAGGCTCGACCTTGGCAGAGTTTCCTGTTACAACCTTCTTTCCTATAGTGGTAAAAATCCGGGACTGACTCTTTCCGTGCCTTAGTCCTTGTCTTCGTTAACTGGTTTCAGTACCTGTTAATTCCCTCAAGGGAAAAGAGAGGCTGACGATGGGCATGTGTGGAATGAACATCCGGCAGACTTGACATACGGGCATTCTTAGGGGGAAATTTTCTAGTAGCACTACCCACACCTTCGGGACGAAGTCTAGCCTTTGTAAAACAGAGACCCGCAGGTTGAGGTCAGAGGAGGGATTTATACTCATTTTTGGCTTCTGGCAAATAATAGCTTTTTCTGAAGAATTGAGATGCCTGACTGCTTCTGTGTTTGAGAAAAATAGTTAATTTAGATTTAGGGTGTAGTAGAAGCAGATAGGAGAAGAGTGGTATCAATATATATCAATTTAGGTAAAAAAAAGAGAGAGAGAGAGAGAGAGAACTAATTAGGGACAGGACAGTTAATAAAACTCTTGACATTTTTGTGTGACTCTAAAAATAGACATAGAAAATGTTCCAGAAAAGGAAAGAACTCTCTATTGCTCCCCAAAGATAACAGAGAAGCACAAATTTTTGGTTCAGTATCTAAGATAATTTGTCCAGAAGGGTCATCAGTATTACAGAAGCAGTCGGTTCAAAAGACGTGGGATTCTTCCGAAGCTCTCAGGCAGGTTTGGCTGTGTGAGTCTCCCTGAGGAGAAGCAACACAGAGCAAGGCATCTGCAATTCTAACAGGAAAGCTGAGCAAAGTGGGAACTTGATGAGACTCCGATACCCAGAAGAACTTACTCGATGATTTAGAGCTTTATAGCCCATAAAAAATTCATTCCTGGTGATTTTAATTTAATCTTTCATGAGTTCACAGTAAGACTCACTATTCTCATTTTCTGTGGTGTCAGAAAACAATACACAGAAAGACAACCTTAATGGAGACGACAGGAAAGGAAACAAAAGAGCAGAACCCTGCAAACACATGCATGCTGGGTGTGGTGTTGGAATGGAAGTTTATGGGAGCTGAAGGCAGGAGGGTCAGGAGTTCAAGATCATCTGAGGCTGCATAGCAAGTTCAAGGCCAGCCTGGACTACAACAGATTGTGCTTCAAAAACTAAAACCCAAACCAAGTCAAACCAGAAACATATGTGTGATTAATGACAGATAACGGGCTGACTGCTAGTGAGTACTTGGTGGGAACCTAATGCTCACTGAGATCAGGAATGTGAAGCGTCTTAGAAACAGCGTCACCCCGCCCCCCAACCTACAAAGGTAATTTATGCCCACGACCATCCCTGAGGTCTCATTTTGCTTTAAGAAATGTAAAACAAACAAACAAAACCAACAAATCCTCATAAATCACTGAGCGGTTGTCTTTCATGTTTCTGGACTCTGCTTCTTGGCATGATTGGGAGCTTACAGGATCTGGAGATGGGGTTGTGCAGGTTTGAAGTCAAAGCACTTTTGTTAAACCTGTGGTGAGAGGCAATGGAGATAGTTTGGGGCACAGTCTCCTCATCTTCAAACTGCCTCACTGTGTTTGTTGTGAAGAGCCTGGTAACCATGGCTTTTGGCTGCCGGCAGCTTTTGAGGCGTGCCTGTGGTTTTCCTCCTTCTTTCTTTATTCAGGCAAGCTGGTAAGTGACCTGGGCACTCTCTCTTTAGGTGCTTGCTGATGGGAAGCTCACACACTGGTCTTTGTATGATGCATCTACAGCTCAACCCCTTAACTCCATCATCACAGGCTGGTCTCCTTTCCCTGCTCACTCAAGTCATTATGATTACAGGTCCTATTGGGATACTTTACTACGGATGGCAAGCAAATGGACACTGAATAAAAGAAATAAACTGGGCATGGGGGTGCACACCTATAATCCCAGTATTCTGGAAGAGAAGGCAGGAGAATCAGGAATTCCAGGCCAGGTCATCGTGGGGTACAGAGTGACCTTGTCTCAAAACTAACCAACTGACCAAAGATACAGAAACAACCCTCCTAACCTCCCAAGAGGCTGGGGATACAGGAAAGCGGAAGTGGTCGGCATCTGGCCAGCAGTCCTCTTCCAATGGGCGGTACAGAGGCATCTCCATTCTTTGGCCTAAGCATATGGGTGGTTCAGTGGTAGAATTCTCACCTGCTTTCTATTGGGCTAGCCATGGAAGCATGGATTATTTAATGTGGACTGTATTTGTTTGTAAAACGTATTTTAATGAAAAAAAAAGCCTTTGCCAATATACCAACAGTTAGACACTTTTTTTTTAAATCACACATTCCCTAAGGAACTTATTCTCTGAAATGAAAATAAAAATGTATCAATTTCTGCACTTGGAGAAAAAGGGAGACACTTAATAGCTGCTTTTTATTTAAGTTAATGGTTCTCATTAAGCCCATTCTACAATCTTCTCTTCTGATCAAGCATGCTAATTTGAAACAGTAGTTCAGAGGAATAAATCCATTTCTGACTGAAGATTTTTTTTTTTTTTTTGGTGTTACTGAGGATGGAAACAGTTTTGCAAATTTTGGGCCATCAGTGAGATACCGAGTTATACTCCAGCCACTGACTGAGATGTGATAATAACTAAGAGTTCTAATTCTTTGCATTTCATCAGCCTTTTTAAAAAAACTGAACTTTTAACACATACACACACACACATACACACACACCCTTTATTAAGGGGCATCTGCAAACTAACAGCAATCAATTGTAGTGTTCAAATTCATTCTTTCTCTGGTTTCTCTATGAACTGTTTTACACTCACTGTCCCTAAACCTCAATGCTCATATCTCTGAAATTGTCTACTAATATCTGCCATGTTTTCTTTCTAGAAACCTTGAAACCACAAGTGAGAATCTCAGAAAGTTTTCACTCTGAGAACAAAGACATGTGTGAGAATAAAGATAATGATTGTTTTTATATATTTATACCTTTATTCATTTCTTTGGTGGTGGGAAAGACAGAAGACAGCTTTCAGGAGTCAGTTCTCCCCTCCCAACATGTGGGTCCCAGGGATCACACTTAAATTGTTAGGCTTGGTGGCAAGTGTCTTTCCTGGCTGAGTTGCCCTTTTAAGACAGTCTCATTACATAGCTCAGACTGTGTAGGAACGTGGGCTCCTCCCACCTCAGCCTCCTTAGTGTTGGATTACAGGTGTGCACCGCCATGCTTGGCATAAGAATGAATGTTTAAAATTTTTGGGATAATTACAAGTGGTACACAAATAGAAAGCTTAAGAAAAGGACCTTATTTCTATTATTTTTTTCCTGTATAAGATCTGGTCTTACAGGTTAAATCAGTGTTTGTGGTTGGTTTCGTTCAATAAACAGATTCAGGGTTTTCTCTCCACCAGGGCTACCATGTCATATGTTTTTAAAATGGCAAATTAACTATTACAATTTTTGATCTCTTATTCTGAAATATGTTTGCTCAGTAAAATTCCCAGTGAGCTGACATTTCCTTTGAAATGAAAAAAGGTTTTTGTTTTTTGTTTGTTTTTTTATAAAGTGTCAAAATTCTTGTAACAGTTTTAGGAAAAGAAGGAAATAGTTGATTTTCTATGCTTTTCTTATATCTGTGAATGGTATTCTTGGCCATTCATAAAAAACATCACCTTCTGCACCATGGCCACTTGACAGAACACATTTCTGTCTTTAGCATCTTGGCTTAAGCATCTCATGACATGATACCCAATGTCCAAGGTGGCTTTGTTTGTGTCCTCATTTCATGAGCATCCACAGGGGAAGAAAACTTAGCCTGCAGTTGAAGGGCATTTGAGTCAGAAAGCAGAATGTCTGGCTGTAATTTTAGACGTCCTGTCCAATTCAGGAGGCAGCTGTGGTCAGAATTATTCAGTCCAGACCAGCTGCTGCAGAATCCGGGCCCCTAATGGAACATCCACCAGACTGACAGTTTTACAGACAAGGTGTCTTTTTAGTTGCTGTGCCTGAAGCTTCTTCACCTACAATGGGGCTCAGCCCTGCCTGCTTTTTAAAGTGCAATGGAGCTTTATCAAATATGAGTATCTGGACTTTTAGTATCCTCTATCCCTGGCTAAGACTCTGACTTATCCATTGGTCTGAGGTAAGGCTGGACACTGGTAACTTTATATGTTCTGCTGTATTGTCAGGCTTGAGATGACCCCACCCCTAACTCCTGAGCATATAACACATGACAGAGAGAAGAGGGCCTTCACACCCACTCCTTGTCATGTGCACTCAAGGGTGGTCAGTTTCTGAATCCAGGAATTCCCAGACAGGCTCCTCAAGTGATCTATGTCCTTGGGTGGACTTCAAGTGGAGAGAGTGTAACTGTGGGGTCCCCGGGTTAGAACAGGGCACCTGGCTCTCCCTGGCTGTCCTCCAATTGCTAAATCCTTCCTCTGAGGATAGGTACCCTCCTCTGGGAAGCTGGGCTTCAGAAGCCAGCATTGAAGGAGCTGGAATTCAGAAGGTCTTTGTGCCAAGAGAAGCATTTAGCTGACTGAAGCATCTTTCCAGACCCCACTGATTGTTTGATTGAATTCACCAATTGTCTTAGAGCTTTTGCCTTCCCTCCCAGCTGAAGCAGTTCCAACCCAGACAGAGAGGGGGCACTCATGGGCTCATGCAACAGCCACATCCAGCAGCGTTACTAGAGCAAGCCTGTGCTGCCCAGGATGCTAACGCCCAGTGCCCAAAGGACGACTTTTTGCAAACGTTTATGAAGTGACGACATTCAGAGGCAAGAGAGCAGTTCTTGAATCCTCTTCCCCAAGGCTTGGGCTTTGGGATCTTTATGGGGTGAGACATGGCAGAAGTTAGGTTAGGACTAATTGTTGATCTGCACCTATAGCATCACAGTCCATCAGCGGTTGCCATAGTGACCCACACATCGAATGCATTTTCTCTAGCTTTGAAATTGGTGATTTTTTTTTTAACAGGGTTAAATCTAGAAGACTATTCAGGCTTTTCCCCAGTCTTCAGAGGTGCTTTATAAGTACAGCTGCAGTCAGGAGCCATGTTTAGGGGGCCAGTGCATGAGGATTTTGTCCTCTTCCTTCCTTCCTTCCTTCCTTCCTTCCTTCCTTCCTTCCTTCCTTCCTTCCTTCCTTCCTTCTTTCTTTCTTTCTTTTTTTCTTTTGGTTTTTCTAGATAAGGTTTCTCTGGGTGACAGAGCTCGGCCATCCTAGACTTGTTTTGTAGACCAGGTTGGCCTCAAACTTACAGAGGTCTGCCTACCTCTGCTTCCCAAGTGCTGGGATTAAAGGCCTACACCACTACATCCAGCACATGAGGATTCCTATCTGTTTAATAGTTTCCTCCAGTGCAAGGTCTGTTCTTGAAAATCTTTTTTTTATTCAAATACTTTAAAAAGATTTATTCACTTATTTTTATTCATTTTATTTTATTTATCTGTGTGGGTTTGTTTATGTGCAGGTGGATGCATGTTTGTGTGAATGCCTGCAGAGGCCAGAAGAGGCTGTCACTCTTCTGATGTACCAATATAGGTGGTTGTGAGACAGCTGATGTTGGTGCTGGGAACCAAGCTCAGCAGGTCTTCTGCAAGAGCAACAAGTGCTGTTAACCACTGAGCCATCTCTCTAGCCCCTCTGTATGTATGTATGTACAAATATATATATATATATATACACATATATATATATATTCAGTAGCCCTAGCTTTTATATATCTAATAACCCTTTAAAGATACTTTTTAGGACTGAAGAGATGGCAGAGTAGATAAGAGAGCTTCCTGCTCAGTTGTGAGGGCCTGAATTCAGATCCCAGCATCCATGTCAAAAGCTTGGTGGGGCAGCATGCATCTGTAACCCCATATGTTGGGGAATGGAGACAGGAAGATTGCTGGCACTTGCTGGCCTCCAGCCTAGCTCCAGGTTCAGTGAGAGATCCTGACTCAAAGGAACAAGATGGAGAGTGGCTGAGCAGGACACTGGATCCCTTCTCTGCCTAGAGCAGGCACAGGCATGCTTTGGGGTCCCTGCCCTTTGTCCCTGAACCATTTCTACCTTTTGTTCTCTCCAGCCTAGAATACAGAAAGAAAAGCAGAGTTCCTAGCCAAATGGCTCCTGCCTGTAATTCTACCAGTTGGAGAGGCTAAGGCAGGAAGATCATTGTAAATCTGAAGTCAGCCCAGGTTACACAGTAAGATCCTGTCTAACAAGAGTCAGTGTCTTTGCTGTAAAATTTCTGACATCTTTGTGTGTGCGTGCATGTGTGCATGCATGCATGTGTGTGTATGTGTGTGTTTGCCTATATATACATGTGTGGGGATATTACATAGTTTAGTCCATCAAGGAAAGCAGCCACCATCTTTCTCAGATCAGTTGGGCTTGCTTAATAAGAGACCAATGGGCCAGGCCTGTAGAAGGTTGACATTCACACAGAGAAGGATGTGGTGGGGAAGATTTATGGAACTGCAGCTGAGATTCCAGCCATTTCTTCTAGCTTCACATTTTTATGAAATTTTGCCCTAACCACTTGGAGCTTTAGCCACCAGGGTTCAGGTACTAGAGTTTAAATGGTGGGACAGGTTAACTAACAGGGACAGGGGGCTTCATCTATGCAACTATGGAAACCATCATTGGCTAAGGACTTTACAGTGTGGGGGCATTGGAGTTACCAATGCTCCTTTAAGTAACCCCTCACCCATGCTTTATACACAATACAGGAAACTCACTGGTTCTTCAGGTTAAACTTTGGTGGAAGCATACTTTGGATGGCCTTTGGAATCAAGCGAAGGAGGGGGTGGTGGCATTGTTTACATCTCCCAAAGGAAGGAATTCTTAGAACGTGAGGCCACAGGTGTCTTCCTCGATTTTTTTACGCTGTATTTTTTCAGACAGGATCTCTCTCTGAAGCTGGAGCTCACTGGTTGTGTAGCCTGGCTGGCCAGTGAGCTCCCAATATTCTCCTCTAGAGACCTGGGGTCACAGATGCCATGACTTCCTGTTTCCATGTGTACTGGGGATCCGTGCTCAGGTCCTCCGGCTTGCTGATGGAGCCATCTGCCCAGCTCCTGACATCAAAGTCCTCCAGAGTAGATTGAAGCTTTTTGTTTTATCTCTGCCCTTGGTCAGTGTGCTTGGACATCTTGGTAACAGCCTGTTTCTAGGTAAGCCTGTGCATCAGGAGAGAGGGTTGGTAGCCTGTAAAGTTTTGGTATGCAGGAGGGTCCCTGCTTCTCTAAAAGCGATTTCATCACCCATTAATAAGATGGTTGGGAGGATTAAGAGAGGCTCTGTTTTAAAAAAATACTATTTATTTATTTTCATATTAATCACAGGTTATATACTTTGTAACCCATCTGTAGCCCCCCTCCCACATTCCCTCCCAATCTCACCAAACCTCCCTCATCTCCTCCCTGCTCCTTTCCAAGTCCGCTGATAGGGGAGGACCTCCTCCCCTTCCATCTGACCCTGGTTTATCATGTCTCTTCAGGACTGGTTGCAATGTCCTCTTCTGAGGTCTAGCAAGACTGCTCCTCCCTCAGGGAGGGGGGAGGGTCGAAGAGCCAGCCATTGAGTTCATGTCAGAAATAGTCCCTGTTCCCCTTACTAGGGTACCCACTCGGATACTGAGCTACCATGGGCTATATCTGAGCAGGGGTTCTAGGTTATATCCATACATGGTCCTTAGTTGGAGAAACAGTCTCATAAAAGACCCCTGTGCCCTGATATATTTGGTCCTTGTGGAATTCCTGTCCTCTCTAGGTCATATTAACTCCCCCTTCTTTTATATGATTCCCTGCACTCTGCCAAAGGTTTGGTTATGAGTCTTAATATCTGCTTTGATACACTGCTAGGTAGAGTCTTTCAGAGGCCCTCTGTGGTAGGTTCCTGTCCTGTTACTTGTTTTCTCCTACATCCAATGTCCATCCCATTTGTCTTTCTAAGTGAGGATTAATCCTCTTACCCTGGGTCCTCTTTCTTATCTTCTTTAGGTGTATAGATTTCAGTATGTTTATCCTATCTTATAAAGAGAGGCTCTTGAAGAGGCCCTGGCAAAGGTTGGCCCCTCATGAGCATAAGCTACTGACTTTATAAAAGTGGGTATGCTCCCCCCAACTTGGTGACAGGTGAGCTTGGTGACAAGTGTTGTGATCTGCTCCCTGTAACTTTCAGAGCACAAACAGTCTTGGGGATGAAAAGGGGGTTAGTGTTGGGATGGGCAGGCTTTAGTTTCTGAATGGATGGATGCTTCAAGCTGATTAGAAAACAATAAAAGTTGTTCTTTCTTGAAGAAATAAAAGAGGTGGGCTTTTAAAAGGGGATGAGGAGTTGAGAAGGGGAGGGGCAGTCTTCTGCCATCTGCTCAGAGCACCTGTAGCCAAGAACACCCTTTAGAATTTCAATGCTGGCACTTACCTGGTTCTTGCGTTAAAGAATGATTTGTAATTACCTTTGGGTTTCAGAGGCAGATTGAAACTTCTCTGGGATGACTTTTCTGTTGGGTGGAATTACAAAGGAGGAAATGCATCTAGTTCGTATTTTCTTTTTTGGCTTATTTTAAAAAAGTTAAAATGATTTCATTTGTTTATTTATTTATTTACTTATTTGTATGCCATGGCATGGTACAGGTGTGGAATTCAGAGATCAACTTTCTTTTTTTTTTAATTGAAAAAAATATTTTTTCATATGATATATTCTGATCAGGGTTTCCCCTCCTCATCTCCCAGATTTTCTCCACCCACCCAACTCCATGACTTCTGTCTTTCTTTCTCTTTAGAAAACAATCAGGCAAATAAAAGAACCAAACAAACCAGAATTTTTTAAAAAAAGAAAAACTATCAGAAACACATACACACAAAGAAACACATACACACACACAACCCACAGAAACACAAAATTGGAGACCATAACGCACAAGTAAAAGATGCTCAAACAAAGCAATACGAGACTAAAGAAATTTCCATAACTACCACTGAGCTCATTTTGTGTTGGCTGTTTGCTGGGTATGGCCCCTGCTCTTAAGTATGATCTGTATATCCAGTGAGACTCCACTGGAAAAAAAATTAATTGTTTTCTTTGCAAGCAGTTGCCAGTTGGAGAGAGCTTCTGGCTTAGGGATTGGGGTTCATGCCCTCGTTCCCCTCTCAGTGTTGGGGCAGCATATGGCTTGGACCTGTGCAGGCTGTGCAAGTGGCTCGTCTCTGTGAGTTTGTGTGTTCATCAGTCCTGCGGTGACTGGAAGACACTATTTCTTTGGTGTCTTCCATCCTGTTGGCTTTTCTAGTCTTTCTACCGCCTCTTCTGCTTAGTTCCCTGAACCCCAAGGGGAGGGATTTGAGGTAGACATCTCTTTTAGGACTCTTTCCAAGGTCAGAGGACCACTTCTGGCATTTGATTCTCTTCTTCCATCATATTGATGCCAGGGATCAATTCAGGTTGGCAAGTACCTTTACCCCAGGTGGGAGGTCAGAGACTAAAGAGGACCACACAGTGGATGCTGCAGTACAAATTCCTAGGTCTTCCCCATCTCCTCATGCTGCTTATAGCCTTCTGCAAAGCTACAAAATCGCTTGCTTAGCTGAATGTATTAGAACAAGAAAAATGTTAACTATAGTATGACTTTAGGAAGGAAAGATTTAACAACAGCGAGAAACCCAAGATCTCTGCCTTGAAACCAATGCTCCCCTATTGGATTTTCAGACACTTCTTTTTAGGTATAATTTACATATAGTGAAACTCACTCTTTTGGTCATTTGTTTCTGTGAGTTTTAAGCCACCATTACAATTATCCTGTTTCCAAATATCCCTTCTGCCCCTTTGTTGCCAACACTTTTCCAGTCCCAGCCTAGGTAGGCAGTGCCTTCCTCCCTCCCTCCCTCCCTCCCTCCCTCCCTCCCTCCCTCCCTCCCTCCCTCCCTCCCTTCCCTTCTAGAATGTTACATGAACACAATCACATAATAAATGATTTTCCACTTTAACTGATTTCCTCCCAATTAATATAATTTGTGTGCGTGTGTTGAGACTTTGAGGCAGGCTCCTACTGTTATTGGAAAAGAATATTCCTGGTGTTGCTCAAAGGAACACCCGGACAAAGCAAACATAACTTGGCAAGGCAATTTTTAGTTTGTAAAAATGGTGTGCCGTGACCCAGGCTGGGCTAGTAGGCAGCACATATAATCATGGTGGCCTCTGTCTTTCATCAGGTGAGGTGAAGGCTTGTTTCTCATTGGCGGATGTTCAACCTGACAGTCTACTTGTGATTGGTTACTATGGAAAGGAACATGATGGAAATGAAGGAAAGAAAAGAGAGAAGGTGGCAGGAGGGAATGCGGCTTTGGTCTATCGAGTTCTGGGAATGCAGGGCGCCTTTGTATAAGCAAAAGTTTCCTGGGGTTGGGGATATGAAAACATTCGCATAAAAGTTTTATAAGATGGGGAAGATTTACAGAACATGGCTCTTGGTGGGCTGGCCACCATTGATAGAAAACAAACAAAGAAGCAACAAAGAAGCCAACAAAACACATTTCTTACACAGAGTGTCCCAGGATTTTCTTAAGCTCACTTTGTAGCCAGGGCTGGGTACAAACAATCTTTCCTCTTCAGCTTCCCAAGAGCTGGGATTACCGTGAGACCACACCTGGCTAGAATAATGCCTTTGAGGTTGATGCCTGTGTTCCCTGCTCTGGGCAGTCTGTCCCTTACTGATGAGAAGTACTGTTTACCTCTCCACAATTGACTTATCTTTTTGTCGGTTGTTGTCATCTGGTTGCTGATCAGGTTTTGATTTTTGATGAATGTTATGTATAAAGCCATGTCCCTGGTCCCTTTAAACTTGTTTTAAAATGAGGGATACCATTTCTTAGGAGTTTTCTCTTCTTGTTTTTGACTCATTTACTTTTGGGGTATATTTCCTTCACTCAATAGATTTGTATAGCCTTTTATTAACGAAAGGAAGTAGTCCTTTGTCTGTAGTGGCATAAGCAGTATTGAAGAATTCCATTCGGGTGAAGATTTATACTTCTAGAGTTGACCCTCTTGCCCTTTAAAAACACACTTTTGGTACAGCTTTAGCATATGCTTGTTTTAAGAAAGGTTGGCAATAGCCAGGATGGTGGTGGCATATGCCTTTAATCCCAACACTTGGGGAGGCAGAAGCAGGAGGATCTCTGTGAGTTCAAGGCCAGCCTGGTCTACAGAGTAAGTTTCAGGACAGCCAAGGCTACACAGAGAAACTCTGTCTCAAAAAACCAAAAACCAAACCAAACTAAACCAAAACAACAACAACAAAGGTTAGCATAAATCATTTAAATATTGTTTATATTAATTTTAGAATAAAGCAACTGTTTTATCAAAAATCTTCCTTTCTTCTTTTCTTTTTTAAAAAAAGAACTACTTAGCTCCTCTGCCCCATAATAATTGGCCTAGATGCGTTTATATTTCATTAAAGTTTCCAAGTTAATTTTAATGTCATCATTGTTGAATAGTGATTTCCTTTGAAGTCCTTGATCACAGGTGAAAGGCCCCTTTTGGACGGGGAAAGGATTGGCCTAACGCTCAGTCGGATGCAACACTCCTCATGCTTTCATCTTTGTCTGGCATTTTTAGCTCTTTTCCTCCTCAAGAACAACCTCGTTAGTCCTGACCATTGGGTTTCTGTGCTTCTCTGTGTTTATTTTCACACTTTAAAACTGGCCATTTTGGGGTTTGTTTTTGGGTTTCTTATTGTGCAAAAGAGAATTCTTTTATCTCTGTAGAAAAGCCTGATAATGAGAGAAATAATAAGAGAGGCAGAAAAAATGAGAACTAATATTAGCATTTTTATGAGGCCCAAAATAAATTCTCAGCTGGAGAAAAGTAGATTTAATATATTTTTTTTCCCTTTACAGAATGAAGAAGGGATGGGGCATAATGGGGATTTCTGAGCTATTCTGACACAAGTTGAGGGGAGGTTAGTTATTCTTTTTGTTTCATACAGGAAAAACTGCTGTGTCCAAGATCAGTAGCATATGCCAACAGCTTAAAAAGCCATAAATTGATGATATCATGCAAGGTTTCTCATACTTAACCTTTTTGTGTGGTTTTATTTTCGAGACAGGTTTACTGTGTTGCCCAGGCTGGCTTTGAATCTGTGGTGATTTGAGATTGAACCTCTTGCTTCAATCTCCCAAGTGCTGGGACTACAGATGTAGGTCACCATGTCCAGCTTGCTTCCTATGGTTCCAAAACACCACATATCTTTTGTATGCTTAGAAAGTTATTATTATTATTTCAAACAGAGTCCATGGGAATTTAAGGGAAGCCGAAGTCACGTTCTCCTGACATTTCTCTTCCAGGTGGCATGTGAATGTGTGTACAGCCCTTTGCTTACCCCCTCCACCCCGGACATCTCTGATGTAGAAAGACCCTCCCAGGAGAGTGATCCAGGAAGAACGTTGGCTGAGTTCCTAACCTTACTTCCCCTTCCCTGGATGTTCCTCAAGATCCTCCATATATTGGGGCATAGGTCGCTCTCAGAAAGGGGCCTTGTATGTTCTTGTCAGGGTTCATGGGTAGATGCCTCCTCTGAGGGCTTCAGATGTAAACTTGCTTGCCTTTGGGAAGATGTGGAGAGTTCTACAGCTCTATTCTTAGGGCTCTGGCTACGGTGCATTAGAATGGACTTTTGGACATGGCCAAAAAGTCCCTGGATGGGTGGCAGTACAGTGCAGAGCCCTGGAACACTTGTATTTTTCCTGATCCCCACAGCATGGCTTTCAGCACAGCAGCCCAGGCAGATCTGTCATATCTCACCTTGATTTTTTTTTTTGACTTGAAGTAAATGTCACATAATATAAAAACTACTACTGATTTTTGACCCCCCCCCAAAAAAAGCGCCTATTTTGAAATGAATGATTTAGGGACAATTAATCCATAGTCAAGTTCCAGACTGTCAAGATTGTTGTTGTTTGTCCTCTTGATGTAATCTACAGCTACTTAGGGGGCCAGCCACCAGACATGCTTGTGGGGGATTACATCGGTTATAGTATTTGATGTGGGAGGACCCACCATTGTGTGTGGTGTCATTCCCTGGCTCCGACCAGGACTAGGTAAGCAGAGAGAGGGAGATAAGGGGAAGTAAGCATTCATTGTCCTCTGCTTCTGTCTTCTGCTGGTTGAATATGTGATGTGACCAGCTCCCGCCTCCTGGGCTTTCCCCCGCCAATACCTCGAACTGTAAGCCATCCCAGCCTTTTCCTCCCTTGAGTTGCGATTTATCACAGCAACGGGAAAAGAAGCCGAGACACAAAGCATTTTATTATCCCAAAAAGAGGAATCCTATGCCCACAAGTAACGAATCCCCACCCTTCCCACGGTCTCTGGCAATCACAGACTTACATATTGCCTTTCTTTGTGTGCTCTTGGTATCTCATGTGATTGGAGCAGTGTAATTATGCAACTTTTGGGTCTGCCTTCTTTTACTTCCTGTTAAGTTTGAATTTTTTGAGATTCTTATATCTCAAAAGAATATAGCTGCTGTCACAACTTTATTTCTTCCTCCCTGCCCCCTCCTTTTTTTTTTTTTTTCTGAGACAGGGTTTCTCTGTGTAGCCCTGGCTGGCCTGGACTTGCTTTGTAGACCAGGCTGGCCTTGACCTCACAGAGATCTGCCTGCCTCTGCCTCCCCAAGTGCTAGGATTACAGGCATGTGCCACCACACCTGGATCTCATTAAATTTTTTAGAGGATTTAATGGAATAAATCTACGTTTGTGCATATATATCACATTTTGTCTATCAGTTCATCTGTTGATGGATGTGTGCATTGCCTCTGCTCTTTGCTTACTGTGAAGAACGCTGCTATTTAAAGAGCAGTGGACATTCTTGTACTAGCGTTTGACTTCCTGTTTTCAGTTCTTTTGAGTCTATGCTGGGAGTGGACTGGCTGGGTCATATAATGCTGCATTAAAGTTTGTAAGCACTGGATGCTTGTCTTCTTTTAATTAAAAATGTGTGTGTATGTGTGTGAACATATGTGTGCCTAAGTATGCAAGGACTGCAGAGACGCCAGAAGTCTTTTGAGTGTCTTCCTCTATCACTCCTCCTCTTTTTCTTTTGAGACATGGTCTCTTGCTTAGACTGTCTAGTGAGCACTAGGGATTCACTTATCTCTGGCTCCCTAGTGCCATAGATACTGACCTACTGCCTGCCTGGCTTTTGACATGGTACTAGGGACCTAAACTTAGTCCTCTTGCTTTGATCACTGCAGACTGTAATGCCATCTCAGCTGCCTTGTTTGTTAAGGGATCTCTTCATGTGAGTTGGTGACGAACGCCCATGTTGTAAATGAGAAGTCAGCGTAGGCTGGGGCGGGGCAGGACCTCTGTACTCTCTGATGAGCCAAGATGGGTCTAAAGGGCTGGGCATTCCTTATTGCTCAGCAGCCATTGCCAGGCTCTTTGGCTGCTACACTGATCTTTGTTAATTCCTTGGGAATTAGGATTTGGATTTGTCTTCTCATGCCCAGAGTCTAGTGTATGTGCACATGTGCATGTGTTCCTCCCCTCCCCTCCTCTCTCATCCCAATGCTATAATGTTCTGTCTAAGTACATAGGGTTAATGAACATAGACAGACTCTTCTAAAACCATGACCCAAAGTAAATCTTTCTTCTCTGTAGTTGTTCTGTCAAGATTTAGGCTATACAAAAGTCACTAACCCGCGAACCGGAAGGTCTTCCTAAGAAAATCAGCACAGGAGATGGCTAACGTGCCTTCATACTCACCTCATTGAGCTCATGCTTCATATTTGGGTACCATTTCAGCAGAAAATGAATTCTTTCTGTCTGCATCTACAGCCAGATCTGCTGAGACTTCTCACAGGCATTCTTTTTATGGTAATCATAACCATATGTCGCTGTTTGTATTGGTCTCTGTGTCTCTTATTTTAAGTAATAGTGTCTTATTGTGAAGGATAAAGTTAAGATAGTTTCAGAATATTGTAGTGCACATATTAGGAGGACAGTTGGATACTGAGGAGGATCCATGGTGGCCATGCTTTAGTTTAGAAGGAGTGTGTTTATTAAATACTCAGCAATAAAGGGATAGTTTAGCATCACATGAGATGCTTAACCACCCAGGAGAAACCAACCGGGGAGGCTCAGGAACCAGCTGGCGCATCTGACTGATATTGAGGGTCCCAGGCCCAAGCTTCTCTTTCCCCCACTGTAGCACTTGAACAGTATGAGGAATAGTCTCTTTCCTTTTTTAAATTATTTTTTAGTGACCCAGTGAATTTGAATTTGACCAGGTTTGTCCATCCGAGTGAGCATAAGAGTGTGTGTATTGGCGTGTTGTGTGTCTGTGCGTATGTCTGTGTTTGTGTTGTGTGTCTATGTGTTTATTTACCAGCGCGGTGACAACATCATCAATGAAAACATCTCTCCCTTCCTTAGCTGATCTGCTCTGTTGTTAGGACATGATGTGAGGGGCATTTTTTTTGTCTCCTCTAAACCTGTGATCCCAGTACAATCGTGAAAACAAACAAAAACAAACAAACCACAAAACACCAGACACATTCTAATTCAGTGACTGTCTACAAAATAGTGGATTCGTGTTCCTTACAGTGATCAAGGTCATGAAAAGGGAGAGGTCTTGGAAGAAACTGCCCTCTCCAGAGAGGAGACGGAGGAGGTACGAAGACTAAGCGTATTGTGGGTGCCTGAAACAGAGAAGCAGCTCTGGGAAGAATGAAGAATCTGAACAGAGTGCAGCCTCTAGACGACACTGTGCCACAGTTTCTTCACTAATGGGACAAACACCACACACAAGTGTAAGGTGTGTGCTATTTCACTATTGCTTCTCAGCTCTCTGCTATCTTCTGGAAAATTCAGATTCTCATGGAGGAGAAGCCTTCTCCAGTGCTGGACACCTTTTTGGTATTCTTTTTTTAAAATCTAATTTATTTATTTTTATATCAATCACAGGTTAGGTACTTTGTATCCCAGGCGTAGCCCCCTCCCTCATTCCCTCCCACTCTCCCCATCCCTCCCTCATCTCCTCCTTGTCCCCTCCAAGTCCACCGACACGGGAGGACCTCCTCCCCTTCCTTTCGACCCTTATTCATCTTGTCTCCTCAGGACTGGCTGCAATGTCCTCCTCTGGGATCTAGCCAGGCTGTTACTCCCAGGTGTGTATGGGGGAGGGTCAAAGAGCCAGCCATCGAGTTTATGACTGAAACGGTCCCTGTTCCCCTTACTAGGGTCTCCAGTTGGACACTGAGCTATCATGGGCCACATCTGAGTGGGGGTTCTAGGACATATCCATACATGGTCCTTGGTTGGAGAAACTGTCTTGTAAAAGACCCCTGTGTCCTGATCTATTTGGTCTTTGTGGGGCTCTTGTTTTCCCCAAGTCTTACTAACTTCCCCTATTTTTATTATTACTTCTCGCCCTCTGCCGAAGGCTTGGTTGTGAGTCTTAATATCTGCTTTGATACATTGCTATATCGATTCTTTCAGAGGCCCTCTTTGGTATGCTCCTGTCCTGTTGCTTGTTTTCTCCTCCATTCAATGTCCATCCCATTTGTTCATCTAAACGAGCATTGACCATACCAACTTGGGTCCTCCTTCTTGTATATCTTCCCTAG